>CM070556.1:6022559-7222559 GCA_036346405.1 Phyllostachys edulis
TTTTCTTGTCAAACTTTAGCGATAAACACTCCTTGTGAAGTAAAAGGCTTAAGTTAGTTATTCAAATTAGAATCTTACGATTAAATAATAACTTCTTGTACTTCTCTTTTTCCTCTGCAAAAGTTTTGATCTCCTCCACCATGTCAATATTGACTCTCCAGCACCTTTTGACAGATGTCATGAGGTTCTGGAGATCTTTCTTCTTGGTTCTGGGGGGTGAACGTTCTAGAGGAATCTCATCCTCAGGATGATCTAGTTGAACCAGACGAAAAACTCCTCTAGATGGATCAGTACTGGTACTCTGCGGCTCCTAAGACATTCTATGAGTCAGGTTTATTTGATAAATTCAAAAAAATATTACCAGGATAAAAAATCTTACCAAGGTATGATCACCTTCATCTTGAGTTTCAATGGTCTCATGGACCACCTCCTCTGAACGGCTGGTCTCATGGACCACTTCCTCAGAACGGTTGGTCTCGTGAACCATCTCTTCCATTCGATTCTCTTGAGAAGACCTCTCCGTCTGAACCTCCATGTCCAGCGGTTCACCTTGGGACGTCCCAGCAGTTGTCGCCAAGACGTCTAGGACCACTTCCTCAGCGGTCCTAAGAAGTCCTCCCATTAATAGAATTTCTTCTGCCGAGGATTCCTCTGTCGCCATTATAGTCGGTGGCGAATATTGTTCTTGAGCAGTCAGTTGTCCCCTTTTTGGGTCTGACGACAAATCAATGCTAAAGGGGAAAGAGAAGATCAATCATTTTAGAACCAAAATTATAAAGGTGTAATCGAAGAACTTACTCGATCTCAAAACTGCTTTCACTAAGGAGCGACATAAAATCTTCATTAATAGTGAAAGTGGGTCCTCTCCTCTGCTCTGATGAGGAGGGAACTAAGGCCAGGGATGTCTTTGGCCTTGGAACCCTCTGAAGAGGAACCTCCTCTTCTGATTCTTCTGATGATTCTTCACCCTGGACCACCCCAGCCAAGAAAGTTGATATAGAAGACATTGGCTGGGGGTTAGAGACATATCGGGAAATGGAAGTCTTAACTTTTATTTTCAATACCTCTCGGGTCGAAGATCTTGGAAGAGTGGGAACTGAAGCAAGAGGTCGTGGAGAAGCTAAGGTTGAAGCAGGTGTGGGTTTTGTCTTCTTTGGCGCAACAGGAGGTTTGGAAGTAATCCTTGCACTCTTTGCCAAAGGAGAAGAGCTCGCAGCAACATCAGAGATGGGACATTTCTTTGATGTCGTCTGTCCAGAAACATAAAAACTAAACATGAGCAAATTCATTTCTTATGTCTAGTTAATTTATATGAATACTTACCACTGTGCGATCTTTCCTAAGTGATAAAGTTGTCTCAATCAAGCTTGGGAGCTGCTCCTCTATACTGATTGGTTACTTTTCTAGAACCCAACCCTTCAACAGGACCGAGGTCCTAGCTAGGACCTCGTCATTTGAGAGAGCTGTAGTATAATAAAAAGTTACGTTACTTGAACTATGAAATTCAGTTCGAGTAATAAGATTTGTAAAATATATATCATCATTTTCAGGGACATCACAACCGCAAGATAATATTTCTTTCCTCTGAAGAGGGAAAATCTTGTTTTTGAGGAAGTCGTGAACGATCTTTCGTCCAGATAGACCTTCTACCAGGTTGCTGATTACCAGGACCACTCCCTTCTCATCCTCTGAGAGCTTAATTTCCTTGTCAGCAGCTCGATTCTTGGTGGACCACTCCGGTGGTGCATTGTGATTGTAAGTAATTCTACTTTCTTTAGGAACTTTGGTATAAAATCATTCCTTGCTCCATGACTGGTTGGCATCTTTGGTAGCCAAGAAGGGAAATACCCTCTTACTGGCATCTTGAAATTTAAAATAAAAAGAGCCCAAAATACCAGCACCTTTCTTGTTGCGTATGATTTGGTAGTAAAACCTAAACAAGCATACGCTAGGGGCTATCCTAAAACATACCTCAAATATGTGGGCAAAAACACTAAGTACCAGAACTGAATTCGGTACAAGGTGAACCAACTCAATTCCATAATGATTAAGAACTTCAATAAGGAAATCCCTCTCGGTGTAGCGGAGCTGCCGGGAGGTAAGGCCTGAAACGATCTGGTAGTGAAGCCGGCGGAGGTTTGATTCGATCTCCTCCCGATGCACGCCATTCGATGAGAGCCTTCTCCGGTAGATACCCGTCTTGCTCCAGTTCTTGGAGTTCCTCTGCTGTCAGCATTGATGGTTTCCATCTTGCCATTGCCTTGGTTCAGTGGCGAACTGTGGGATCCTTCTTTTCGAAGGTTCGTGGAGGATGAAAGGTACTCGGTGAAAAGAAAAGTGAAAAGCAATTAGGGTGAAAACGTGCCTGAGGAGAGGTAAAAGATCCGTATATATACCCTTGGCGTATTTAAAACCCACTACCTCAAGGATGTAACAGCTGCGCCTCAAGTGGCGGCGACACGACACGTCACGTTCGGTCAAGAAGGTTGTTTCGCGCGTCAGAGATGTGTAAGGAAAAGTAGTTGGAAGGTTGTTTCTTTTTTCAAAAGTTATCCTCATCTCATATCCATTGACATAGAAGATACTTTGATATATGTTTCAAGAGAAGGTCATCTGATCATCAGGATTTTCCTTTCACTAATTTCTTGAAGATTTCACAGAATGAATTGACTTTTTGAAAACCTTAGAAACATAAAATCCAGAGATTATAACATCATGGTTTTCAAAAAGTCAAATTTATTCTATAAAATATGTCTACTTCATGATCTTTACTATCATGAAAAACCATATACTCTAACTAAAGGAGTTTGAGAATAAGTAATTCTACGATAAAGTGGAGACTGGAAAAGATGGAGAGTTTCGAAAGGGATGTTTTTTCTTCTTGCCTTTCTGGAGGTTATTTATAAACCAGTAACTTACGGTGGAATTAAATAAACCAGATGGAAGTCTAACGGATAAGATTTTATTAGAGTTTGTTCCTAATAAATCAATTAAGACTGAAACGTATTTGTCTCTTCGCGAATTGTTTTCATAAATATATATGACTAATGCTTCTGCTTCTTAAAAGAAATAGTTATTTACAACTCAAGTGAAACCATCTACAACTTAAGTGAAACTATCTTCTTGACCAAGTCAGTTCTAGTTAAAAACCTCTTCAAGTAAGTTATTTTCACTTGAAGTTGAGGGGCTAGTTGATGAGAATTGTTGACTAGTCAATTATCCGTGTATATCTTTATTTGCTTATTAATAGATAAGTCAGATTGTTACTGGGCCTGAGTTAATCTTCTGGGCGCAAGATCAATTAAACAGTCAAAAGGTGGGTCTAAAGTTTTTCCTTTAACCGTTCTCGAAAACTCTCGAGGAGGCCTAGTTGGACCTCCTCTACGGTATCCTCTAGGACCTCTCTAGGACCACCCCCCCCCCCGCGGAGGAGGTCCTAGGAGGCGGTTACCCACGTGGTTAATAACAGCTACACATGGAGATATCAGCAATAACGGTCATCACGAAGGGCCGCGGCGATTGGTGTGAAGTGACACGACAATTGACGCGAAGATAGATAAAACTTCACTACGAGATGACAAAGTATATCCATGTGTGGCGAGAAAAATCATCAATAAAAATGATATAATATCGATGACTTCCCTTCGAAACAAAAGGAGCTTGACCCCATACATCGGAATAAACAAGATCAAAAGGACGTCGTGACACTGACTCACTGGAAGGATAAGGAAGTTGAAGTTGTTTACCAAGCTTACAACCCAAACAATTTAGACAAACTTCACTAGACACAGACCCTAAAAGACCACGATGAAGTAAAGAAGAAAGATGCGACCCACAAAGATGTCCCAAACGATGATGCCACGGAGCAAAAGACGCGATGGAGGATCTGTGAAGGGCGGTGCAGGTGGAAGCGACAAAGACCGGCGAGGTAGCGGAAGGAAGATAAACCGATCAAGTCCCGAGAGACAATGTGAGTCCACGGCGAGGGCAGTACCAACGGTAGTCCCCGTGTGTCGATCTTGAACACAATAAGAATCGAGATCGAGAATAACCACGACAACCATGATCGGTTAGTGGCCGGTAGATATAATACATGGTTAGTTTGGGAACATGAGAAACAACATGAATATGAAAGAGGAATTGGAAAGAGTGCCTCGTCCCATGACGACGAAGAGGTACCATCTCTTTTTATCTGAAACGATGATAGGAGCGGTGAAGGATGAATGGAAGTGAGACCGGTGGAATTAGGTGTCATATAAAAGGATGCACCATAGTCAAGAATCCAAGGTGATATAGAGGAAGAAGTAGGTGGTGGTCTCTCACTAGAAGACTGTACAGCAGAACCAATAGAACCGGACGGTGCAAGAGCGACCATGCTGACGCAAAGGCAGTGAAAACTCCTGGGAATCAGAAGTACCAGAGCTCCTATGAGAGGAGGAACCACCATTTCCCTGTGGAGGACGGCCACCACGACGTAAATCCTCCTTGTAGTAGGTCTGCTGTACATGTCCATCCTTTTTGCAGTAAGTGCAGTGTAGTCCCCTACCAATAGCAGCTGTCATTGGTGAAGGAACCACTGGTGAAGGAGTAGCTGGAGATATAGCGGGTGTAGAAGCTGCCAGAATCAGAAGAAGCCGACGCGAAGACAATGAGACACAGCACGGCGAATCTCCTCGTGTGACAGATCTGAAGGGCCTCTATGAGCCACCACGAGGCGACAGCTAGCAATTGAGAACGAGTCTACTCATACTCTGCCCAGAGACTGGTCAAAAATCATAGATCTGACGAAACTACTGGTGAGGCTAGCGCTGACGCAGTGCTTGACCGTGTGGCAAACATCGGGTCCCAAAAGAGTCAATCGATGCTATACATGAACAATTGAGCATAGAACTAGCCCACGGTGGCATCTCCTGTTGTAGTGATCTGCTCTGACGCTGCTGAAAAGATACAAGGAATCACTAGGCGGCTCGTGGCGGTTGCGCAGATGTGTTCACATCAAGCTGTCTTTGAAGCCAAACCAACCACATCGATGAATTGCACTTCCATGCTAGCAACGAGAATAGCAGAGGCACGTGCATCCTCATCAATCCATGTCTTGTAGGCAAATCAATCGAGTCGAAAAGTCTCCATAGCATCATCAAAAGCATTAGATGCCTCCTTCGAACATCTTGAAGTAGTCTTGAAACCACAGGCTCGGCCAGCGGAGAGCAAGGCAAGGCAAAGCGGGCAAGGCAACTTCGCCCGGTAGAAACTCCCAAAAGCGCCATCCCGCATGTGAGACGCATGTCTTGAAAACGATCCGATAATTGAGACCATCGAAGTTCACCGAGCAGTGAAGAACAGAAACAGTGCCCATTGGTAGCGGCGATGGACGGCGCGACGACAAAGGCAACGAAACCTAACAGGCGGTGCTAGACGGTGCGGCGGTTAGAATGGCTTTTTTTTAACCTAAGGCTCTCTCTCTCTGTCGGTTTCGAAGGAAAACCAACCTCGTAACAAAAGCTTGTAACAAAAACCGTATCGAGATACTTGAGACAAACAAAAGCGGAGAGAAGCTTGGCGTCTTCGGCGGCGAAGCTTGAGTGCGTTGGCGGCAGCTCCCCGGCGGATGGATCGAGCTAATCGCCGCGATAAGCGGTAGGCGTTGAAGATGAGGCGAAGTCTTCGTCTCGGCGGTGGATCGGGCTTGCATGACGGATTAGGGCGGTGTCTGAGCTCGGTCGGCCGTGACGGGACGACATGATGAAAGCGAAGATGTCTCGGCGCCTTGCAACAAAATTGGCCTCGAGACGAGAGATCGGCCGATGGCGGTGCGGTGACCAAAACGACAAGCGACGTGTGGTGGTAGAGGACAGGAAGGGCAGAAGCTGACAATGGCGTGAAGAGAGCCGTGGCGGCAAGCTCGTAAAACCCTAACTCTAACCTCGCTCTGATACCATGTTATGAATAGCGCTTGTATTCATTATGAGGCCAATGAGCCAATATATATATTCAAATATAGGTGTGGCATATATGCAGGTAACCGCTCATACAATGGGGAAAATACAGAGCCAATAATATACATCTAACAACGTGATCATGGTCTGTTAAGCCTAGCTTAAGCTGCATTTTGTTGTTTAGACTTTAGATAGCCTTAAGCTAGGGCCAATGTCTGAACAGTATAGCTGCATAGGCTCTTGTACCAGGCAACACATATTGGAAATTAGTGTTGTTCCAACATGCATTAGAGGAAAGCCATGCTTTTTTTATATTTAAAATACAATAGTTATCTTGCACATCAAGAGCACCTTTTTCCAAAATGTTTTGCATTTGCGGTGCTTTGTGGTAACTGTAAGCCCTAGTAAATCCTAGTATGTGGTGTGTCACGACCCGAATTGGGCAACAAGAAAGATGGTAAGAAATACGAATGCGAGGGCATCGAGCAAGGAACCGCACGCATGCGCTTTGGCGGTGTTATGATGTCGGCGCGCTAGTAGCACAGGGTGTGGCAGTTTGGGTAAACCCTTTTGGTATATTTCTTGCTTAATCAAATGCTGAATTCGGCAGGCTATTAAGTAGCCGCCCCTAACACTTTATCTCTAAATCAATCTCTTATTCAAATAGCTTATCTATCTCTTATTCAAATAGCTAATCTAATCTCTTATTCAAATAGCTAATCTAATCTTTAATCTAAACAAGATATCTGATCTTTGAACTAATTGGAGGATAAGGAATTTAAGAGATATCCTATTTGGTTGTTGCCGAATTGGATGGAGCCGTGGTGTCTTGCGTCGGTTGGTCTTATTTGGTTGGGGTTGATTAAATTGTAAATCGTTGATAATAGCGTCCCGCATGACATCACTCCTGCCTCATAAATAGCTTGAACGAGCCGTATCTTAGTAGGGTATACGTCTTGAATTCGTAAACGTCAACCCAAGAGGTGTCGTGTGTATCGCCTAAACTATTGAACCAAGACTTGCCAAATGCCACGGCAAAGTCGTGCCTTGAGAACTTTTGCCGGCGCCAGGATGACCTGGCCGTGTAGGATAGGAGGTAGTGTTGGTGGAGACGTCGGGGGTTCGTCGATGAACTGTTTAAGCAACCCAACATGAAAGACATCATGGATGTGGGCCCGAGACAGCAATGCTAAACGGTTGGCCATCGAACCAATTCGAGCTGTGATCTGGCAGGGTCCGTAGAATCATGGCGCCAATTTGTTGCGAGTGCTGCCGGTGAGGGAGGAGGCCGGCCGGTGTTGCAGGTGCAACCAAACCCAATCGCCAATGGAGAAAACGATTTCACGATGTGTCATCATAGCAGTGCTTGACATGCTGTTGGGCTTGAAGGAGTCTACCGCGAACTTGTTGGAGAAACTCATCGCGGTTGGCCAACTGATGGTCGACGGCCGCTACTCGTGTCGCGCCCTAATCATAAGTTCGGATGGATGGAAGACAGCCATAGACCACTATAAATGGCGTGGCACGCAGGGCGGAGTGGTAGGACGTATTGTACCAGAAATCGGCCCATGCGAGCCATTGCACCCATTGCCATGGCCGATCGCCGGTCATGCATCAGAGATACATCGCAATAATCTTGTTGACCACCTCGGATTGGCCATCAGAATGCGGATTGAAGGCGGTGCTCATGTGAAGGTGCACCCCTGAGAGACGGAAGAGCTCTTTCCAAAGTTGGCTCGTGAAAATAGGATCGCGGTCAGAGACGGTGGTCGGAAGGTCATGGAGACGGACGATGTCGATGAAGAAAGCTTGTGCCACAGAAGTTGCGGTATATGGGTGCGCCAAGGGAATAAAGTGGGCATACATTGAGAAACGGTCAACGACCGTTAGTATGATTTTCTTGTCGTTGACACGAGGAAACCCTTCGATGAAGTCTATTGTGATGTCCTCCTAGACTTGCGTTGGAACCGGCAAGGGTTGGAGAAGGCCTGCCGGATGCAAATTGGCCATCTTGTTGCGCTGACATGTGGTGCAAGCACGGACAAAATCCTCGAAGGCCTGGCGCATGCTGACCATATAGAAGTCACTATGGACACGATGCAAGGTCTTTTGGATCCCCTCGTGGCCGACATCATGAGCTGTTGCAATGATGGCCGACAAAGATGGAGAGGATGGCCGGACGAATACCTTGCGGTTGTACGTGATGAGTCCATCGGTCACGGCCCACGGCGCAGTTAGCTCGTCGCGCCCAATCTGCGTCATGAGGTCAACTGAATCCGCATCTTTTGCTGTTTCACGGCGTAGGTCGTCGAAGATATGAAATTGGGCGCCTATGATGGCCAACAAAACACCTGGATCGGCATCCCATCGGGAGAGAGCGTCTGCGATAGTATTCAGCTTTCCCGGACGGAATTCCACCATGAAGTCATAGCCGAAGAGTTTGCTAACCCAGCGGTGTTGAGGAATAGTAGACGAGCGTTGGCCCCGGAGGTATTTGAGACTGTAATGGTCGGTGCTGATGACGAAGGAACGCCCCCAGAGGTAAGGGCGCCAATGACGAACATCGTATACAAGGTCAGTGAGCTCACGCTCGTAGGCCGCAAGCTTGGCATGACACGGCGTGATGGGCTTGCTGAAGAAGGCCAAGGGGCCGCTGTCTTGATGCAATATGGTCCCAAAGCTGGAGTCGGAAGCATTGCATTCGACGGCGAAGGCGGTTGTGAAGTCGGGAAGTTGCATGGCCGATGCTGTTGCGAGGGCCGTCTTGAGGGCGTCGAAGATGTGATCGGCGGCTTCGTTCCGTGTGAACCCCTCTTTTTGAGTAAATGATAATGCGGAGCGATAGTCTTGAATTTTTGATGAATTTGCGGTAATGTCGACCGATCCATCCTTTGCTTGAATCTTGTTGCTGTCCATGGTCACGTCTGCCGCGGACACGACATGCCCTAGTGACGAGGATTAAACTCTCGATGTATTACTTTAATACATAATAAAAGACCAGATATCTTCATGGTCGTAACCCCTAAGGCTCACGACCTCCGTAGTCGTAGGGATTCCAGAGGTTATTCCGTGGATACCCTGGTTGGACGAGGGCTTGTACCCAGTCCCCGACCAGATGACCGCTCGTAGAAGCATTGAACTGGCATCCGGATCTGACTCCGGGTATATTCCATACCGTGTGATGAATGGAACACATGCCATGTTGGGTCCATACCATTTCATAATCTGAAGACACTGACAACAACCACCTTACGATTGTGTCTCACAGGCGCACAACTGTCAAACGGTTGATATTTTGTCAACCACTGCCTCCATCAGACCGGACGCGTCATTTTCCAACAGGCGCCACTTCGTATAATCACGCCGTCAACTACTTAAAAAGAACTTCGGGCGGCGGAAGGGGATCGAATCCAAGTCGGAAGATCAACAGACGATTGGATTTAGATAGTATAAGCAAGTGTTATGCTCAGTGTAATTAGGATTAGTCCATCGCCTTGTCGAAGGCACCCCTTATAATAGCCAGTTCATAGCAATAAAGAGCAGTCTTATTCTCTCCCAAGAACTCTCTGCCATTTTCCTCTTTTCATTTCGTAAGATCGGTGACTCGATCGTCGACAGCTGGCGTTGTCCGTGGGGAAGAAGGCGTTGAGTTCTTAAAGATTACTTCGCTCAAGCATTTCTCATCCACTTCTTTTGTCCCATTATCGCTTATGCGAATATGGCGGGGATTGACGAGATCGACCAGATGGATGAGGATACACCGCCACCAATAGTGGCGCTCTCAGAGGAACCGCTCATTCCGACCAGTTCGGAACGTCTGAACGCCTCTACAAGCCCAGTCAATCTGACCGGCAGGAACGACAATGGGAGCCCAGCGCGGCGACCAGAGTCTCCAAGTACTCTCGATATTGTCATGGGCGACCAGTATTCGCTAACGGCTTCTACGTATTTCGGGGGCCAAACGACACATGGTAAGGGTATCGATGAAGTTATCACCGATTGCTAGCCAAGTGGGCATGGTGAAACTCAGCATACGATCGGCGGTCCACCGGATCAGGATAAGTCCACCACAAAGCCCGTTCGAGGCAGTAATCCCCGACCGCTCTCCATCGTGGAAGCTCTTTGTAGAAGCGCTCGAAGGCTCTCCCTTAGTTACGACGGGAGTTCCTCGGAAGATCACTGTTGGCGCCACGAAGTTAACACAATCAGAGATACCAATCTGAATGCTATGCACAGTCCTCTATGGGTTAACTCGCCACCACATGCTAGTGGAAATGGTACGAGCGCTTAAGCACCAACTACCGGAGGCAACCGAACTGATGGGCGTGTATCGGTTAATTCACCGTTCTTACCCCCTCGCGAGTAAGGAATCAGGCAGGGCCGTCCGGGAGGTCGAGGGATAACTCGACTCAACTGACACCCACTGCAAGCAAAAGTTTACCACGACCTTCGGTAACTATACAAAACTTGCAATGAGTTCGGGATATCTTGAATAATCGAGACCCTGCTCTAGCAGGAACTCCAGGTTATGTTCAGCTTGCAGGTCAGGTGTCGGAGATCCTTCAACAAACAATGCGGTGTCGTAAATGTAACGGAGCAGAGAAATCACAAAAGTCACACGATGACCTCGTCGGCGCTCCTCTTTCGATGAGAGACAACATGGTCATCGCAGAGGATCGAGCAACACCAAGACACCTTCATAGGTTCCGACCAGGAAATCACGAGGGAAGACGGCTCTTCACACCAGCCACTCCTCGCCAAGAGGAACAACTACTTGATTCGGGCGATCTCAGGAATCATCATAACGTCCACGACCGGGTTGGGACACCGGATCCTAGATATGCAAATCTGAGGAACCGATCCCGATCGACTATAATTCGGATCCTTTTCAGAGAAGGCGCTACGACTCCATTACGGGATCTTAGAGCATTTTGGCAGTCTCCAAGTGTTAGATTGGTAGGACGAGTTCCGACTACCAACATAGAGAAATTCAATGGGACACAAAATCCATTATAATTTCTTGATTTATTCTACCGCCATCAAGGCGGCGGTAAATGATAGCGTAATGGCAAATTATTTGCCTCACGGTCATGAAGGATCTGCCGGTCGTGGTTGCTTAACCTCTTAGGTTGGATCTATCTATACTTGGTTGCGACTCTGCGATACTCGATCGCTAACTTTCAAGGGACGTCTGTTGCCCCGAAAGGAGGATGATCTTCATCGGATGAAGCGAAGACCAATGAAACTCTTGACAATATATCAAGAGATTGATCGGTTCGTAATTCCATCACGAGATCGCAAAATCTTCATCACCCGTGCCTTCAAGGCGTAATGAGGAATCGCTCGGTTTCTGAAAAGATATTACAATAAATCCTCCACGAACAATCGCGAGCTTTTCGACAAAGCCCGGATAAATCTGTGACGCTAAGCGAAGCGATCGAATGATATGAATCTGTTGATCGGAAGGACAAAAATCCCCAGTCGGATCTGGAGAAACAGGAGAAGAAAGGCAAGAAGTCTCTCAAGAACAAGAAGAATCGCAAGCCCAACAACAAGGAAATCCTTGTGATTCCAAAGAAATATACCAAGGGCAAGAAAGATTTCATCGGTCGGAACAAAGGTAAAGCCCCGACTAGTGACTTCAAGGAAAGCAAGAAGTGGTGTCCACTTTACAAAGCAGCAGTGTATAATCTGCGCACTTGCCGGGCCTGTCAAAGTAAGCTGGAAGATTACTACTTAGGCAAAGGACCTTTTCCGTCCATAACGAAACTCGGAGAATTAAGCTCCAAGAAGGATAAAGATGGCGATGAAGAGATGGACTACCAGGAGCCGTAACATACGGTGGATATGATCTTCGGAGGATCCTCCTCGTACGATTACAGACGTTATCTGAAGGCTGTGGAGAGAGGTCAACCTTGCCGAGTCTCCGATCACTATCAAGCCGTCCATGTGGTCGGAAACCGTAATTTTCTTCAGTAAAGAAGACTGCGCCATCCCGTCGACTCGACTAGGTAGGTTTCCTATTGTAGTTGAACCTACTATTATCGAGTCTTAATAGATGGAGGTAGTTCTTTAAATATTTTGTTTGCGGGCGCATTAGAAAAAATACAGATCCCAAGGTCCAAGGCGAAACCTATGAAATATGTCTTCGACGGCATAGTTTTTGGCTCTACCGCCAAACCAATAGGACAGCTGTTCTTACCGGTTACGTTTGGAAGGTCCGACAACTTCCGAATAGAAAAGATTCCATTTGATGTGGTCGATTTCGAAATTGCATACAATGGAATCCTTGGTCGTCCGGATCTAGCAAAATTCCTGATAGCCACGCACTACGGTTATCAGAGTCTAAAGATGTCAAAAGGTGTCATCACGGTTCGAGGAGACCGCAAAATGGCTTATGCATGTGATCGGAAGTCCTTAGAACTGATCGATAAGCTTTCGACCAGGGAAACTAACCCGTCACCTATGCAAGTCAAGCACTCAAGGTCAAAGATGGCATCAAAGCCTTCCGACCAGACCAAGGAGGTACCACTCGGCAAGCGCGCTCCTCCGGGAGGCGTCAACACTCCTTCTGGGTCAAGGGGCGCTGATGTGTTCGACCAGAAGATACTGTCGGGGCAGGACTCAACCTCAAATAGGAAGAGTCGCTCGTCTCCTTCTCCAAGCAAATTCGGACGTATTCGCCTGGGAGGCGTTCGACATGCCCGGAGTCCCCAGGTAGGTGATCGAGTACAGGCTAGCTCTCCATCCTGATAAAAAAACCGGTCAAGTAGAAGCTCTGGCGTTTCGCACCTGATCGGAAGGAAGCAATCTAGTCAGAGATTGACAAGCTCCTCAAGGCTGGGTTTATTCATGAAGTTGATCACCCAGAGTAGCTCGCTAATCCTGTAATGGTTAGAAAAAGTAATGGGAAATGGTAAATATGTATTGACTTCACATATCTTAATAAAGTTTGTCCGAAGGATGACTTCTCCCTTCCAAGCATTGATCAACTTGTAGACTCTACTTCAGAGTGTGAGTTGTTAAGGTTTTTAGATGCATACTTGGGATATCACCAGATTAATACGAGTAAAGAAGATGAAGAGAAAACTTCCTTCATCACTCCATATGGCACTTACTGCTATGTTAGGATATCGTTTGGTCTCAAAAACACTGGTGCAACTTTCCAAAGGTTGATGCAGAAAACCTTTAATCCTTAGATAGGTCGAAATCTAGAAGCCTATGTTGATGGCTTGGTCGTAAAAAGCATCAACGCCGGCGACCATATTTCCGACCTACACGAGACTTTCAATAACTTAAGAAGACATAACCTTAAGTTAAATCCAGAGAAGTGTGGGTTCATAGTTTCATCTGGAAAGCTTCTTGGGTTCCTAGTTTCGGCTAGAGGTATTGAGGCAAATCCAGCAAAAAATTCGGTCATTGACGGATCGCCCTCAGGCCGGGAAGAAAGAAGTCCAAAACTAGCACCTTTGTATAGCAACGCTAAGTCGTTTCATACCACTTAGGTGAGAGAAGGACTCCTTTCTTTGAACTCATTTGGAAACACGGAAGTTTTGAGTGGACTAAAGAGGCAGACAGCTTTGAGGAACTTAAAAAGTACCTTACGAGTGCCCCAATCTTAGTCTCTCCAAGATCAGGGGAAACATTGTTGATTTTCGTGGCTGTAACACCACAAACGGTCAGCGGTGTGTTGGTTGTTGAACGTGAAAACATTCAACGACCAGTATATTACGTAAGCGAAGTCTTACATGGATCAAAGGAACGAAATCCACAGGTACAAAAGTTGCTCTATGGTCTCTTTATGGCTTCAAGGAAACTAAGGCATTACTTTTAGGCCCACAAAGTGGTTGTACCAACTAAATATCCCTTGGGTCAAGTCCTTGGAAATAGGGAATCATCAGGACGAATAGCAAAATGGGTGGTCGAGCTTGGGGCGTTTGACCTCCATTTCATCTTACGAATAACAATCAAGTCCCAAGCATTAGCAGAATTCGTTGCCGAATGGGCAAACCCTGAACCCACACAAGGGCCCGAGTACGAACACCACGATGAGTGGACAATGTACTTTGATGGTTCTTTAATGCTCAAAAGCTCAGGGGCTGGAGTTGTCTTGATATCCCCTATTGGCGAACACATCAAGTACGCCATCGAGTTGAACTTCCTTGCTACAAACAATGTGGCAGAATCGAAGGTTTATTGGCAGGGACTCGGCGACTCGTTAAACAAGGATTCACAGATTACTAGTGAAAGGCGATTCTCAACTAGTAGCGAATCAACTCGGAAAAGAGTATCAATGCTCAAGTACCAAGATGTCATCTTATCTGGCGGAAGTATGGAAACTTGAAAAGCACTTCGGTTTTCAGGTCCAACACATTCCTAGAAAGGAAAACTTTCTGGCAGACCAGTTGGCATGAATGGCCTCTACCAGGTCACCTGTCCCGCTCGGAGTTTTTCTCGAGCAACTCGATTCACCCTCGGTGATCGAGCTTTCCGAGGACATAGATGTTCCACTAGAGGTCGTACAAATCGATCCACAGAACATGGATGCTCCACAGATTGTTGATGGTTGGCGCCATTGCGATCACGGTATAGAATGGATGACGTCGATCTACAATTATCTTCAGCAAGGCATTATTCCTGACGATGTAGAGGCCGATCGTATAGCACGAAAAGCCAAATCATACACTCTGATTGAATGTACCTTGTATAAACGAGAATCTGACGGAGTGGTGATAAGATGCATATCTTAAACAGATGTCATTAAGTTGCTATCCGACATTCATGGAGGAGTCTGTGGAGCACATCATTCCTACCGTACGTTGGTCGGTAAAGCCTTCAGGCAAGGATACTACTGCCCAACTGTCCTTTATGATGCAAAAGAGCTCGTGATGAAGTGCGTACAATTTCAATTTCATAGTCGACAAGTATATCTGCCGGCACAAGCTTTACAAACCATACCTCTTTCTTGGCCTTTTGCAACCTCGGGACTAGACATTCTGGGACCTTTCCCAAGAGCACCTAGGGGCTTCGAATTCCTTTTCGTCATGATTGACACGTTTACAAAAATGGATTGAAACCGAGCCAATTGTTAAAACAACAACTGAAACCGCTAAGAGGTTCCTCAAAAAAGTTATCACACGATTTGGCATACCAAATTGTATAATCACAGACAACGGTACCCAGTTCTCTAGCGAAAATATTCAGGAATTCTGCGACGATCTAGATATCAAGGTACATTTCGCTTCCGTCGCTCATCCGCAGAGCAATGGAGTAGTAGAGCGGGCCAATGGTATCATAATTCAAGGAATAAAACGCCGAGTGTTCGATCAGTAAATCAAACGGTCAAGAGTTTGTGTTCAAAAACTTCTTTTTGTGTTATGGGTATTTCGAATCACGGTCGATCGTCGCGGCTGATGCAACTCCATTTTACGGTTTATGGTCTTTGAAGCAATGCTTCCTCCAGAACTAAAGTTAGGCTCTGCTCAATGAGAACGACCAAATTCAACGAATACTCGACGACGTCAATTTCTTTGAAGAACGACGAAACCAAACCCTCATACGATCAGCAGTTTACCAACACGTCATGTGAAGGCACCAGAGTCGTAAGGTGCAACATTGCAGCCTAGCTGTAGGTGATCTGGTTCTACGACGAATTCAGAATCAGGCTAATCACAATAAACTTTCTCCCAAATAGGAAGGTCCATACACTGTGGCCGAAGTCACCCGGCCTGGTTTGGTACGACTAGCTATGTAAGACGGACGTGTTTTGTCAAATTCATGGAATATTGACCAACTGCGCAAGTTCTTTGTATAATTTCATTTCCATTATTTCAATTTTTTAATAAAGAATTTCCTTTACTTTTCGACGAATGATGTCGTCTATATATCTGTCTTTTCATCTGGTTTGTATACTATTGTTGCCTCATTGGTCAGAGATGACCAAATTCTCTCCGATATCCTTTCTAAGGATCTCTATTACTCTATGGCTACGACATAAAGTCCAACGCCGTAAGGGTCCTAGTTGTGACCATTCTGACAATGGTTCTCACGCGCGACCTACACTCTTTTCTTAAAGAATTATACGAGTAACGGGAGCATTAAACAGGTAACTACATATAGTACTATACATGCTATAGATTTCAGGGACTACATTTCGTACCTTCAACCATTTGTTCTACTCCTGTTTTGGCTACTGGTCGGGACAAGGAAAGTCTCCTAGTCGAAGTCTCTCCTTCTCCGCACGTGGTCCTGCCCACTGGAAGGAGCTTCCTAGCGACGATCCATTTCTTACGATCCTCGTTGCCAGTCGAAACTCGAGTAAGGGCACTTTCGCGAAGTGTTTCTTTTAGTCTCTTGTTCTTAGCAACCCTTACGACCAGTTTTGGATAAGATTTATAAACAAATTCACTTGTTGATTTTTGCATATTATCTTATCAATCAATAAAAGTCTTAAACATCTTCTATTCATATAAGGTACTTCACAGTATTTCGATTATAGAAATAACCTAAAACTAGTCGAAATCACAAATTTGGTTCCAACCACACTGATTTCCTAGAAATACTTGGATCATTTTTTATAACATAATCAGCATATGCTATATACCGTGGTCGTAGTTATTGCTCATTTTCTTGGTCTACTGCTTCTTTAGTAAAGTTTTACTATACAAGCAGTTGAGGGCTAGGAAATATATGAGTAATTGGTGAATTTAGGAAGACAAAACAAAGACTTCATTGATGATAAAAGGTAGGTTTTATTTACAATTGTTAAAATGTTACATTATTTTACTTCTTGGAGCCACTAAACTGATCGCTGCATGGAGACCTGATCTCCATTTCTTTTGCGACCTTATGTCTGAGGTGCCATGTCCTCGAACATTTTGGCTGCTTCTTCTCCCGTGCAGTTGAAGTCTTCCACAATAGCTTGGAGATTTATGGAAGGGTTGGAGACTTTTAGTTTTGCCAAAGTAAAACTAACTCCATTCTTAGTAGCATTGAACAAGGTCTGCGCATGATTCTCCCGAGTTGTCTTAAGGACACCCCTGAAGTCCTCGAGCTGCTGGCCAAGGTAGTTGATCTTCTTTGTAGGATCTCCTAGATTGGACAATTGCGTTCCCGATCCCATATCAAAGAGCATCTTGTTGAAGGCTTCGTTCTTCTCTTCAAGACTTTGCCCAAAGGCTGCCTCTTTGCCACGCTCGAACTTAAGAGCTTTTTCGGTTCGCCTCAATGCTTGAGTTTGCGTTGTACGAGTAAACAAAAATATAAGTACATACGACTAGGAAAGGAAGCAAACTGGTCGAGTTTATGACCAGTTACCTTCGTTCCTCTTCTCAAAGGTGTCAAGATCCTCTTTGTGTCTGGTCGTTAGGTATTCGATCGACCGGTCTTTGTTTTGACATTCTTCTTTAAGGTTGGCAATTATGGTTTCTTTAGCCATAACTTTTTCTTTAAGCTTCTCCAAATCTATAAAGCAAGATAAAGTGGAGAATTAGTTAAAAGAAAAAAGAGCCAAATAGTAAAGAAGGAGAGAAGAAGATACTAAAAGATTGCTTTCTAATTCGGAGTTCGTCTTCTTCAAGAGCTTTATCCGCTGGGTCAGTCCTCCGATCACAGCGAAATTGTCTACAAAATGCTACAAAACATAGCAAAACTCCTTTGAGTATTTTCCAAGGGAATAAAGCTATTAAAAGTGGTCGTGGAAGATTACCTCAATCGCTAAGTCATTATATTCGGCAAAAATTGAGTCGGCACTCGTCTTTGCTTGACGGTCCGAAATTCTTGCCCACGCTTCGTTGAGCTCTTCATCTTTGAAGATTCGGAAGCAATGAGGAAAAGTAACTTTGCGAGAAGAACTCAGTAGGGGTCGGAGCCTGATGGGATTCCTCAAGAATCACCACCTCTTCAGGAGTTTAGATCACGAAGGGTGTTCAGTAAATCTTTGACCGAGAATACGGAGAGATCTACAACGACAAGAAGAAAAGGAGTTCAAGATTCCAAAAGACATCAGAGGTAACTATTTCATAAGTCTTTATTTCATGTATACATACCTGGTCTTTTTCTTGGTCTTGATTTTGAATCGCGCCGACGCAAAATCCGTCGCACTTGCCTTCCTCTTTTTTCGACTGGTTTCGTCGGTCTTGGACTGGTGGGGTTGGTTAGATCCGCCACGTCCTCCAACCGAAGGTCGGAAGAAATGTTTTCGACCAACTGGTCGAGAACGAAATCCCTGACCATCGGATCGGTGGGTGTGGTCTCATCTGTCTCCAGAACAGTCGCTACTGTAGCAGCTATTAGATCTTGAATGGTCGTCTTGGAACCAACGATCTCTGTAGTTTCAGTCTGCGGACATTCTCTCTCCTGTCTGAAAAACAATTCAAAGTTTTAATCAGATGATGTTATTCTCCATCTAAATTGTATTTTACTCTATCTGTGAATGCTCTTTCTTAGCTCCAGAAGTCCATCGTCTTGTGCGGTCTTGGAGCAAGAATTGGTCGGAATGGTAGTACAAAAGGAATTTGTCGGTGTTTTAGAACCGATCTTACGTAAAGATTGTTTGATTCGGAGAGTCTCCTAGAATAGAATCACGCAGAGAGATTGACACAGGTATTTTTATACAGGTTCAGGCCTTCTCCGGAGAGAATAACAACCCTACTCCTGTGTGTATGTTATTGAGTGTATTCTGAACAATTAGGAGAAAAACTAAGACTATTACAGATGATAGTACTTGTCCTCTTGATAGCCCTCGATAGCGTGTGTATGCGCCTCGTCGCCGTACTCCTTTTTCTCTCGACCGTTGCCTTTATATAGTCGTGAAGGAATAGCGATTTCCCTTCTTTGAAGAGACGCCTCATTAAATCGATGTGGCGACGTTTGCGATAATCATCGGGTTGGTAACTCCTTCACGCACTTTGGCGATTACTTGTCGAGAGATAATGGGGTATTAACGTGCTATTATTTACGCATAATAACAGTATATATTGACTGTTTAGATTCCTTAATCAATTGGACCTACTTGCCTGTAGGTTTTATCGATCATAAGGTGGTCGTAGAAGAAATTACGACCATAAGATAGTCGTAGCAAAATTTACGACTGAGGTAATCGTAGAATATCTTCTGTTGGGTAGTGATCGTGCGAGAACTTATGACCATAACGTAGTCGTAGCAAGACTTACGACTATGGGGGTGGTCGTAGAAAGAACTTACGACCACCTAGTAGGCTTCTCCCTTGTAAATTTAAGGGGTATACCGGGGACCACATGGCGTCATATTTACTTATAATAAGAATTATAGATAAAAGATAAAATGAGGATTATTAGATCCTCGTCAGAATTCTTGTCAGATTTAGCATACTTCAATCTGACCGACTACATATTAGAGCAAAAAGTTATATACAGATTGAAAGATACATAATAGATGAAGAAAAAGATGATTATTTACCTTGAGTCTTCGTAGTGTCTCCTTATCAGAGACAATAGCCAAAATGCTCGGGAAAGCAGCCTTGGTATCAGGCTCCTCGGCACAAATCATCATGATTCGCTCTCTGACTTCATCGAGAGAGAGGACATCAAGAAGACAGGAAGATTTCAAGGTTAAAGAATAATAATCAACCAAAATAAAATATACTGGTCGGAGTTTTCCAAAGACTTACCATCTTTTGAGTCTTTGATCGCTTCATCACGACTAATGTACCAGAGTAATGAATGCGCTCGTAGCTTCAAAGGACTAATCCGGCGCAAGGAAACGTCCCTAACTACGTGCCAGGAAGTCAATCCCTTGGCACTAAGGTCTTGAATTGTATCGACCACCCTTCCAGTCCATCCTTCTTCTCAGTCGACCTCAACTTTATGTTCTCAATCGCCCTCTTGCTGATGAAGTATCGGCCGTCGTCGTTCGTGACCATCATATAGAACCAATTCTTTTTCATGACGACCACGAAGATTTTGAGTACATCTGGATGTACTCGCGATCTTCCCATCATGAAGGCGTGGCGAGCACTCCCGGTCGACCATCTACTTCCCGATTTCGCCATCAGATAAAAATACGAAAACCTTCAAATTTGGTGGGATCTAGTCGCCTCGCATAGGTAGGCGAAGATCTTGATGTTGGCGATGGAGTTTGGAGCCAAGTTCACCAACTCGACTCCGTAGTATTCCAGAACCTGAGAAAGGAATTTGTGGCCGTAATCTCAGTCCGCACTCGATGTGGGCGAGGAAAATAGGGATTTCCCTTTCCTCACGGCTCGGAAAGTGTTCTCTGGCCGCTGACCTCCATTTGATCAAATTCCAATCCGGAAGCATCCCGATCTTCTCCAGAGCCCTGAGCTTCTTGTCGCTCATATCAGAAACCGGCACTTAGTCATTTGATCCAACATGGTTGGGTTTAGGACAGTGGTCGGGAGAGGATTTGGGGGAAAAGAACAAAGGGGGTCGGAAGAAATTCTCAGCAAGAAGATGAAAATGGTCGAAGGAAAAGCAGAAGGCGTAAAAACCTAAGCACTGTGCTAAGGGATTTTATAGTCGCCATTCTTTAACCGCAATCGGGAGTTACCCAAAAAGTCCAACGAACAAAACCCTTTTGTCCAACGGACGAAAACTCTTCGGGTTCCAAGGCAGTTTCTCAACTTTAAAGTGAATACAGACTACCTTGAGTGTCACGACATTAAATTAGGGTCTGCCCGGTACGACTTCATCGGGAGATAGTGTTCACATAACCAATTCACTTAAAGTTCGGGGGCTAGCTGACGAGGATTAAACTCTTGATGTATTACTTTAATACATAATAAAAGACCATATGTCTTCATGGTCGTAACCCCTAAGGCTCACGACCTCTATGGTCGTAGGGATTCCAGAGGTTATTAAAGAATACCACAGTGGACGAGGCCTGCACCCGATCCCGATTAGATGACCGCTCGTAGAAGCATTGAACTGGCATCCGGATCTGACTCCGGGTATATTTCATACCGTGTGATGAATGGAACATATGCTATATTAGGTCCATACCACGCGACGTTTCATAATCTAAAGACACTGACAACAACCACCTTACAGTTGTGTGTCTCACAGGCGCACAACCATCGAACGGTTGATACTTTGTCAACCACAGCTTCCCTCCGGCCGGACGCATCACTTTCTAACAGACGTCACTTCCAAAAGTAACTGCCGCCACTATGTCAACTACTTAAAGAAGAACGCAAACGACAGAAGGGGGATCGAATCCAAGTCGGAAGATCAACAGACGATTGGATTTAGATAGTATAAGCAAGTGTTACGCTCAGTGTAATTAGGATTAGTCCATTGCCTTGTCAAAGGCACCCCTTGTAATAGCCAGTTCATAGCAATAAAGAGGAGTCTCATTCTTGTTAGAATATAACTCTTTTGTATTTCCTTATCTGTATATGGAAACCCCTTTTGTACATCCCTATTTATATTGCCCATTGGGCCCTCTTGAATACACACAATATTCATAACATGGTATCAGAGCAAAGTTACTAACCTATCTCTTTCCGTTGCCACATCAAGTAAATCGCTTGCATTTGCCGGTAAAATCGCGCATCCGCCACTGCCATGCCGTGTGTCGCCGCTTATTACGCCTTGCATGCGCCTTTTGGATCTGTATTTGCCTCCCCAGCCAGCGCCTTGGCTCCTCTGCTCGACCTCAGGGCCTTTTCCTCCATGGGATCTTCTTTAACCGCCGGCTCGTTGGCGGCAGGAGCTAGGGTAGCGACGGGCTTGGTCTCGACCACCTTCACTCCCGTCATTTGCTCCCACCGGGTTTCCCGCTCCTCCCGCTGCTGTTGCTGTCGTCGGCCTTGGACCCGCCATGCGTCGCCGACACTCGGCCACCTGCCGATTCTTGATGCTTGGACCCGCCGCCGCCCGCCCTGGCGAGGAACTATGGTTCTCGCGCCCGCTCTCCTCGGCCTTGAGACCTTTGTGGCGTGAGTTCTTTCGGCCCGAGCCTTTGTAGCATGAGTTCTTTCGGCCCGAAAAAAATAAAAAAAAACAGAAACGTTGATATAACCGCCGTGTTTTCCAGCACCGCCTGTTAGACTTCGTTGCCTTGGTCGCCGCGCCGTCCCTTGCCGCCTACCGATGGCTTCCGTTCCATTAGCTACGATCTCATTCTCGGGAACCAAGCTTAATGGGACGAACTACAGGTTGTGGTCTTCACTCATGGAGATTACGCTCGATGGTCTCGCCTCTGGGGACATATTCTTGGTGCCGACCTTGCCGTAAATCGCGGTTCGATATACTCCCAGACTGACCTATACTCACCTCATGCGAAGATGAGGCCGCCAAGGAGGCAGAGGCGCTATTGTCAGCTGGCGATGAGGCCTTCGTTATGCTATAGACGCTTTTGAGCGCTGGTGTGCTGATGAGGCCCGTGTTCAAGCCATCTGGTGGTTAGCGTTTACGACTCTATCCACCAAACATTGTTGATCCGCGTGTCACTCGTCGGATCTGGGAGTACTTGCGTGGCGATACCAACAGAGCGGCGATGCTCGATTCTTTTGCTTGGTAGCGAGTTGAGAACGCTTCGCCAGAGGACTCCTCCGTCGGCGACTTCTTAGAGCCTGGCCAATCTCTGGCGCCAAATGAGCAAGTGGCTTCTCGCTTTGCGAGTGTCATAAAGTGTAGAAGACGGATCATGATCGTCTTTCGCCTTTATGACTTCGTCTGCCGTCTTCGCCCAGAGTTTGAGCCTATCGAGGCTCAAGCTGTTGAGCCTTCACCGCAAGCGATCGATCCGAGGCTTTGTCAACGCTTCGTCTTTGAGAGCTTCGCCATGAGTTAGCGGCATAGCTTGTTCCGACCGTGCTTACTCGCTTTCTTCTTGGACTACATCGACGGTTCCTTACTTATTGCGATCCATCCTCCGGTGTGCTTCTATACGCTTTTGCTCTGGCGGGGTTCGATGTAATTATTGCAAGAACTTCGGGCACGACTATCAGCGTTGTGCGGTGCGGAAAAAGCAGAACAAGGCGCGTGGGAATGGGCGATCCAAGGGGGGCAGGGAGGCCCTTCCTCCATGGGAGGACAGACTAGCATGTCAGGACCTTCTCAACGAGATGACTCTGTTCAGCAGTTCTTCCAGGCTTTACTTCAGCAGCTCTTTCACAGCTCAGCAAGTTCTGCTAGTCTAGCTCAGACATCTCTTCTAGGTACTTCTTGGGTTCTGGATTCTGATGCCTCTTTCCACATGACAACGGACTCCACGTCTCTCACTTCAGTAGGACCTCCTGTTTTTCCTATTTCTGTTCAGACAGCTAACGGTACTCCTGTGTCTGTCAACTGTCAGGGCACTCTTTTGTCCGTTGACTTTTCTGTTCTAGCTGTTTCCCATGTTCCTCAGCTTACCATGCAGCTTCTCTTAGTGAGACAGCTCACCAATCTTGGCTGTAGGGTTGGTTTTGACTTTCACACCTGTTTCATCCAGGATCGATAGATAGGGACGGTACTTGGGACTGGCGGACACCGTAGGGATCGTCAGGGTCTCTACATCCTTGATCGCCTCCACCTTCCGTCCACATCAGTTGCTCTGTTGCCTCCACGTCTACGTCCACCGCGACTGCTGCCACCAGTGGCATCATCGTTTAGGTCACTTGTGTGGGCCTCGTCCTTCATCATTAGTTCACCAGGGTGTTCTTGGACGTGTTACTGTTGACACATCCATATTTTGTCAGGGTTGTAAGCTGGGCAAGCAGCTACAACTTTTTTATCATTCTAGTGAGTCCTTGTCTTCTCGTCCTTTTGACTTAGTTCATTCAGATGTATGGGGACCTGCGCCTATTCTCTCTAAAGGCGGGCATAAACTTTATGTGATCTTTATTGATGATTATTCCCGTTCTACATTGATTTTCCCTATGTCTAATCGTGGTCAGTTTCTTGCGTTCTATCGTAGCTTTGCAACGATGGTCCGTACTCAGTTTGATTCTCTCATTCGTACATTTCGCTGTGATTCTGCAGGCGAGTAATGTTTTGGCGCCGGTGGTCTATCTCTCAGCTGGATGTTAAGAATGCCTTTCTTAATGGTGTTTTGCATGAGGAGGTCTACATGCAGCCACCACCTGGTATTCTGTTCTCGATGGGCACATCTGTCGTCTTCGTCGTGCTCTTTATGGCCTCAAACAGGCTCCTCGTGCCTGGTTTGCTCGTTTTACCTCAGTAATTACTGTTGTCGGTTTCACTGTCAGTTCCCTTGATCTTGCTCTTTTTGTTCATGTCTCATCTCGGAGTAGGATACTGCTTCTTCTGTATGTTGATGATATGCTCATCACTAGTGATGATTCCTCATTCATCACGTATGTGAAGAAGCATCTCAATGAGCAGTTTTTGATGACTGATCTTGGTTCTCTTACGTACTTCCTTGGGATTGAGGTCTCTTCCATGCACGAGGGCTACTACCTCTCCCAGGTATGTCTAAAATCTTCTTGATCGATGCAGTGCGTGATACTGCATCGCTGAGACTCCCATGGAGCTATCCCTCCAGCTTTGTGCCACTGATGGTGATCTTCTTGAGGATCCTACTCGATATCGCCATCTTGTTGGGAGTTTGGTGTACCTAGTGAGCACTCGTCCTGATATTGCTTATGCTGTTCATATCTTAAGTCAGTTCATAGCTCATCCTACCCATCTTCACTACAGTCACCTTCTTCGTATTCTTCGCTACTTGCGTGGGACTTTCTCTCGTCGTTTGTTTTTCCCTAGCTCTACCTTACTACAGCTTCAGGTGTACTCCGATGCGACCTAGGCTAGTGATCCTTCTGATCGTCGTTCTCTTTCTGCTTAGTGTGTTTTTCTTGGCTCTTCCTTGATTGCAGGAAGACTAAAAGCGCACTGATTTCCGTTCGAGTCGCGAGAGGTTGAGTTGAGAGCTATAGCTCTGATGACATCGAGGTTACTTGGTTGGGGTGGCTACTTGCAGGATCTTGGAGTGCTGTGATGGGATCTATGACTCTTTTGTCTGACAGTACAAATGCTATCAGTATTGCTCGGGACCCACTGAAGCATGAGCTCACTAAGCACATTGGTGTGGATGCTTCATACACTCGCTCACAGGTGCAGGAGGGAGTACTTGCTTTACAGTTTGTGCCATTTGAGTTACAGGTTACTGACTTCTTCACGAAGCCACAGACTAGGGCACAACATTTGTATTTTCTCTCCAAACTCAGTGTGTGATCCACCATGAGTTTGAGGGGGAGTGTTAGAATAGGACTCTTTTGTATTTCCTTATCTGTATATGGAAACCCTCTTTGTACATCTCTATTTATATTGCTCATTGGGCCCTCTTGAATATACACACCATAATCATAACAATTCTCTCCCAAGAACACTCTTCCATTTTCCTCTTTATATGTCGTAAGATCAGCGACTCGATCGTCGACACCTAGATAGGCCACGGAAGCGATGCCGAACAAGCACTTGGAGCGCTTGAGGACGAGGCGATGCTGTCGGAGGAGTTGGAAGACGAGGCGTACATGGCGAAGGTGCTCCACCCATGTTCTACTGTAAATCAAAATGTTGTCAAAGAAAACCAGGACAAAACTCCGAAGGACGGGCCGCAACACTGCATTCATGAGCTTGGAACGTGGCTGAGGTGTTGGTTGGGCCGAACATCACAACCATGAACTCAAACAACCCCTCATGCGTACGGAACACCGTTTTCTTGATGTCGGGTTTGTGCATCTAGACTTGGTGATAGCCTGAACGCAAATCCAACTTCGTGAAGAAGCGACCTCCCTTGAGCTTGTCCAGAAGTTTGTCCACCACGGGAATGGGAATTTTTTCCTTCACCATCTTGTTGTTGAGGGCGCGCGATAGTCAACGCAGAATCACCATGTACCGTCGTGCTTCTTGACGAGGAGAACGGGCGACGAGTATTTGGATGTACTGCTCTTGATGAGGCCTTCGCATCATGTCCGTGCACTGCCATTCCAATTCGTCCTTCTGTGTGGCCGGATATCGATAGGGCCGAACCACCACCGGCGGTGTCCCTGAAGTAGATGAATCCGATGATCGCAGTCGCGTGGCGGCGGCAAGCCCACCGGCTCAACGGGTAATTCGTCGAACTCGGCGAGGAGGTCGACCAGGAGACTGTGCCATGCATGCGTGTGCACCGGCCGTGGTGGCCTGCCTTTCCACGGCTTGCCATGTGACGCGGTGGTCGGTTTGCCAGAAGGACATGGTAAGACAATCAAAATCCCAAAGGGTGGGTCCATGTGTATGAAGTCATTGCACAACCAGAACCACATCTCGGTGGCGATCGCGTAGCAGTCCAAGCGAAAGATTTCCTGGGCGATCTGTACCTCCATATTGCGACATACACCCGCGCTAGTTAGGCGGTCGCCATTGGCTATGGCGACGCTCATGCCGCGTAGCGATCTTTATCGCAGCTATGATCTGTCCAGGTTATGCTTCCGTCGACAATGAAGTTTTGAGTCGAGCTGGAATCCACCAATGCCACTAGCTTATGGTTTCCTATGCGCACCTCTAATTGCATGGTTTTGTCGGTGTTAATGCCGGTTAAGGTGTGCAAAGAGATTTCCTGTTTGGCTTCCTCTGCTTCGGACTTGTGGCTGCCACCATCCTTTGGAAAGTCGAGGACCAACCGGAATAGTCTCTTGCACTGGTGATTGCGGGAGAATTTTTCGTCGCGGTTGAAGCAAAGGCCCTTGGCCTTACACTCTTCCATCTCCTCCAACGTCATATATCGGAAGCGACGGGTCTTGGAAAGGCTGGTAGTGGTGTTCGTGGCTGGCACCGGTGCTGGCGCAGGTGTCGACTCCCTTGCCGCGTGGGTCGAGCGCATTGCGACTTTGGCGGGGTTGGTCGGTGAGGCATCACCGTCTCGGCCTCCGCATGCATCTACTATTGTTGCTCATACGCGTGCCAAACTCATGGCCGCCTCCAAGGTGGAGGGGTTTTGTAGCTCAACGTCGGTACGTAGCGGATTGAGGAGATCGGCGGTGAACAGTTGAGTTTGTTGTCATTCGGTCATGGTGTCACAGCGGCAGAGGAGCACAAGGAATTGCTCCTGATATGCCTCCACCGTGCCGGTCCTGTGGAGTTGCGTGAGTTCGCCGAGGGGGTTGTTTGGGATGGGATGCCCGAAATGCAGATTGACGTGCTTGACAAAATGCGGCCATGTCAGCATGTCGTGGTCTCACTCAAGCCGAAAATACCACTGTTGGGCTCCTCCAACAAGGTGGTATGAGGCGAGCTAGACCTTTTCTTCCTCCATCGTTCGTTGTCCTCGAAAGAATTGCTCACAACGATTCAACTAAGGCAAGGGGTCTTCTTTGTCGTTGATGGTTGGGAACTCGAGGCGGTGGAACCAAGGGAGGCCGCCGCCTTCGGTAGTGCCCCTCCTGATGGCCGAACCGCCGGTGCCCTCCAGTCGAGCAATGGCTAGATTGTGCACTATCGTCTGATTCCTGAGGTCGCCAATGTCACCTCATGGTCGGCAGTTGCTCAAGTTGGGCATTGATTTGCTTCAGGTGCTTCGCAATTTCCTCGAGGGTGATTGCGTTGGCCATTGGAAGCGCGACAATTGGCTCTGATACCAAATTGCCACGATCCGAATTGGACGATATGCCCGAGGAACCGCACGCCTACGCTTCGGCGGTGCCATGATGTTGGCGCACCAGGAGCACAAAGCGCGGCAGTTTGGGCAAACCCTTTTGATATATTTCTTGCTTAATGAGATGCTGAATTCAGTAGGCTATTAAGTAGCCGCCCCTAACACTTTATCTCTAAATCTATCCCTTTTTCAATAGCTAATCAAATCTCTTATTTAAATAACTATTCTTATCTCTAATCTAAAGTCTAAACAAGATATCTGATCTTTGAACTAATGAGAGGATAAGGAATTTAAGAGATATCCTATCTACGCCACAAAATGGATGGAGCCGTGGTGTCTTGCCATTGGTGCCTTTGGGTGGGTTGATCTGCTGCCCATGGCGTTGATAATAGGGTCCCCACATGACATGGTGGTTTAACATGTTTTACAATAGTTGATCATGTTATTTTCTAATCACCTGGTTCTTACATCTAAAATTTAATTTTTAAAATGCTCAACAAATTTTAAGGAGGAATAGTATATACTATTGAGTTGTGTGTTTATTGTATCACATGCATGTGATGTGTCGGTGTATGTGTGTTCTAGTTGTAGAAAATGATTATTACTACATGGGTGAGGTAGAGAACTGTTTTTATTATTTAATCCTTTTTTAAAAAATATTTTAAAACTAACATATTCCTAACTTTATTTCCAATTCCGACCCCTTTGGTCACGCCACAACACGTGGTGTGGCAAAAACACGTTGTCACGTCACGGATCTCGGCATAGCAAATGAGTGTTGTCACGCCATTACTCTTGGCGTGATAGGACTTAGCCTCAAAACGGACGCGTGTCAACTCGGAAGGCTATCGTGGCAGGTTTGGTCACGCCACGGTCGGTGACGTGACAACACAATTTGGTCACGCCACGGGTCATGGCGTGACCAAAGAGGTCAGAGTTAGAAATAAAGTTAGGAATAAGTTAGTTTTAAAATATTTTTTAAAAAGGATTCAATAATAAAAAGAACTTGTGAGGTAGACCTCATGGATAAAAAAAACCGGTTACCGGTGGGGACTGGGAACGGAAAAACCGGCCGGTTTTTCTGGTTTAGCAAATTCAAATTCTAGTTTTCGAATTTCGGCTAGTTTTTAAGCAAATTCAAGCGAATTTCATCTGGATTTTTTCCGGGATTTTCGGTAACCGTCCGGTTACCATTTCCGGCCAGCGACCGGGAAATTGCCCGGTTCCGGTTTTTTTATTCCTGGTCAGAAGTAGTACCTTCTAAGTCAGGTTTCTCTAACACATTCTGTCCACTATCATTTCTTATAAGATGTCATATAAGATGGGAATGAATAGGGCACAGTAAGTTCATCATTCTTGCGAAGCTTTTCTCTCTCGAGTGTATGTGTAATGACTAAATTATGTGGTAGTGGTAAAGGAACTTAAGTTGTGGGACCTGTAAAAGAACGTAAATTAAGAGATGGTTGTCTCTGACAAAATGGCCGGGAAGCAGACTTAGAGGAGAAGCCTTGTCCAGTGGGTGGTTTTTGTTAGATGCATCTTTTATTCATTCGAACTCCATCCTTTGTATATGGCCGTTTATGTCTGTGAGCTTAAATTGGCATATGGATGTCAGACCAACTGTATTGTATTATTTTACTTCTTTGAGCTATTGTACCAGGCTGGATAATTTGGATGTGGATCATGTCTAATGACTGGAGGATGTAGTTTGCCACTGCTCAGTTGGCCAGCTCATGTGCAAAGGCACGACTAATGCTCCAGTTATTGGAGACTACACTGCATCCACATAATTTTATTTTGCACTTTATTGATTCCTGCTGCAAGTCGTTTCTCATATTTATCGTTAATTCCTTATATGCAAATCTGAATCTCTATTTGTCATTGCAGGAGTCTTCTGGATACTTCTTCTGCTTGGAGGACCGTGCGCTACTTTGTAGAGATTGTGATGTTGCTATACACACAGTAAATTCCTTTGTTTCTGTACATCAAAGATTCCTGCTAACAGGAGTTCAAGTTGGCCTTGATCCTGCTGATCCAGTTCCACCTATTGCTGACAAGCATGCTAATGCTGCTGGTGGACCAGTGGATTCACCAACTAAACATTTGCCAAGGAGAAACCCTACATTCTTATTTTCAGGTGAAAGCAGCACATCTGTTCCCAGTCAAAATGCAAGCAATGGAGATTATTCTTGGCAGAGTTCTGTTCCAAAGACCAGGGCAGGAGTCGTTGATTGGGCTATGAACAACAGTGCAATTAGATCAGTCCAGCCTCCACCTAAGTACCTGTCAGAGGAAAGTCCAACACTTCTGCTATCTAGTCAGACCACGGCAGCCTTCTCCAATCAAATTAGCAGAGATAGTGATCGGGTCTACAACTTGCCATTCTCAGGTGGTAATGGGTCAGGCAGTCTACCCGATTGGCCTGTGGATGAATTATTCGGTAACTTAGAATATGGGGCAAACTTTGGCTTTGCTGAGCATGGTTCTTCTAAGGTAATCTAAAATATTAAATACATGTGAATTGCTGTGTTGCCTGTCTTTTCTCGCTGTCAGTAGCATCTTGCGCTTTTCATTTTTATTGGAATGCAGGTTCTGTAGCATGATGCCATTGACTAACATTATCAATGGTCCAGCAGCTTTATGCATTTGAATTTAGGACCTTTTATTGTGATATGATTAGACTTTTGTTGTAGATGAATTCACTCCAGAAGCTTAAGAGTTGGGAACCTTTCCTGCATCCACTCAGGAAATTAGCACCCAAGCTGATTTAGGTTGACGATTAATCAGGACTTAGCTAGTTAATTGCATCAGATAATTAATATGCTGATGGGTGGATGAGGTCACAAAGCCAACCTAAAATGCTGATCAGTTTAGTTTTTGGACTCTTCAACATAATTTTTTTGCCATTCTAGAACTTGTTAACCATTACTCTCAAGCTTAGAAGTCTTGTGACTTGATAAGTTTGTGCAAGGTTTGTGCAAGTGATTTCTATCCCTTTTTTTTAGCTTACTATGGGATGCTTGTTTGTTGTCACTATCATTACTATCAAGTAGCAATACATCACAACTTACTCATCGCAACTAACTTTTTAACAATCAATTATGAAGTTTTTAGATTGGCTTGTTCAATTTGCAGTAGTGGTGGTTAAACCATAATATATGCTGTCATAATGAAGTTTTAGATTTTAGTGTGGCATTTACAGTTACGCGTAATTCACATGCAAGGAGGCTTGCTATTACCATAAAAAGCAAACTATTGAATACCATCTCTACCCACTGGGATTAGTTTTCCCATCTAGATATTGTTCTCATTCCATCCTTGTTTTTGCTACACAGGGTGACAATGCTAAGCTGGGGAGTGCTGGGGGATCTCCACAGTGCCGTCTGGCTGAAGGCTTGTTTGCCGAAGAACTTTTAGACCAAGTGCCTGAGAATCCATGGACAGTACCCGAGGTTCCCTCACCACCAACAGCCTCGGGGCTTTATTGGCAAGAGAATTTGTGTTATCCTGTGTATGACAGCACCATGTTCGTCCCTGAAATTTCCTTCCTTCAGAGCTCTCAGAACCACTTCACTGTATCTGCTGGTTTCAAGCGCCGGAGACAGTTTTGAATAACCAGGAGAGCACTAGACTATCGCGGTCTAGCAGGCCAATCTTCTCTTGGTGAGCCAAATCACAGAAACCGGACTGGATGATCATTCAAATGAATTCTCCAGTCGTTAGTCTAAAATATGTTGTAATGCTTCGATGATATTTTGTTTCTAAAGATTATGGCGAGATAATTGTTGTGAGCTCTGAGATGGCGGATTTGTGATCGATTTGTGTATAATGAAATAAAGAAGAGCATCGCCAGTACGTGGATGTTCTCTCTCTAAACTTCCATTGGTGTATTACTGAGGTCTTGAGAATTGCACGTTTAGCCCTCTAAACTTGTGAGTGATTTAAACTAGATTCAAACCCTACCTTACTGGTAATTGGAGAGAACAAAGTACGTACGGAGAAAACATGGTACTTTGGCTCACTCTAAATTGTAGTTCAACCATATGAAACTAATAGGGAATTTTATGTCTTTAGATTTGAATGAAGTTTTAGGTATTTTCGAACAAATTTTACTAGCGTTTCATTCATCTTATTTAGCAAGCACGTAGGCAAGCTTACCTTAAATAAGGTTGAAGTACCATTTTGTCATCACCAATCACTAATTTGTCGTGTTTGGATATGCCTTCACGTCGTCCATACAAAAATAAATACATTTTCTTATATATTGAAAGGACAGCTGTTTTAAAAAACAAACTACTGATTTCCTAAAAAAACAAATTAGTGACCTACTATGCATTTTACCTGTAGTAGTTTCATCATCTAATGTTCGGCTCTGTAACTTCTGTTGCTGCCTTGCTGGTTACAAGTATATTCTTTATTTGCGTACACTCAACAAAAAATGAGGTCGGCTGCGGTCCTAGTCGAACAGTAAAACTAATCGAAGGCATGTTTGGTTTGAAAAATGTATTGATTCAGGGTATAGTTGTTTGATCTGTTGTAAGATCATTTTGTTGTGGGATATCATATTCCTCATTTTTCTATTAACATCGTGGTTATAAGGAAGGAATGACAATGTGATGGAGCAACTCTAGCCTCGAACCAAACAAGACGATGAGACGAGAAATGGGTTGATCCGAGGTTTAGGATCAAAAGTCCATATCAAACAGTAGCAATTCATGCATGCATGTACAGGGGCGGAGACGAGCCTCGGACCGGTGGGGCAACAGCCTAAGGCCCAGAGAGAATAGTAAATGAGATCCCTCGCTATTTATATGTATAAATTCTCAGCCCACAGTGGTCCAGCCTAAGGTTTGCAACCCAGTCCGAGGCAAACATACACCAAGCCAGGTCCAGTTCCCAGTTGGCCCGGCCGAGCGCCCTTGCCTCTAGTGGTCCAGCCCTGATGCCCCTGCCTCTCTCTGTCTCCCTCTTCAGTCCTCACACGCAGCCCCCATGCGGTCCATGCCCTAGCCTCCTAGCGCTCCCTGGCTCTGAGCGACTAAGCCTCTCCCTCCTTACCCGAGCAGCCGAGCAACCGCCCTAGCGCCCCTTGCTTCGCCTCCTCTCCTCACCCTGCCTCGCCCCTTGCCTCCTCTTCTCTTCCCCAGCCCTCCCTCTCTCCTCGCCCCGCCCTCGCCCTTCTCTTCTCCTGCTCCTCTCCTCGCCCGGCGTCCTGCCTCCTTCTGCCCTGGCCCCCTGCTCCCAGCGCCTTCTCTCCTCACTCGGCGCCACGCCTCCTCTCACTTGCCCGTCCCAGCGCCTCCTCGGCCCTCGGTCGTGGCAAGCCGCCTCTCGCCCCTGCGCCCCTCAAACTGTTAGGAGAACAAGAAATCCAATGATGGACATGACTAATAGGTTAGTACGTGACATTCAAACTGTTAGGAGAACAAGAAATCCAGTGATGGAGACTTGCATGGCTCTCATTTCTTGAAAACTTGACCTTTTTTATAGGCTTTGATGTAGAATGACTTCTTGCATGGCTCTCATTTCTTGAAAACTTGACCTTTTTTATAGGCTTTGATGTAGAATGACTTCCAAAAAATTGAAGTATGTGACAAGTGGAGATGCAATTGGCGGTACGGAAGATGTTCAAATATTAATTCATTGCATGCTATCCATCAACAGGTAGCTCCAAGTTTTGAACTGGAAAAAAAATCATTTTTTTAGTTTTTAGATTTGTGAATGCGTGTTCTCATATGTCATGTGATAGCCTATTCAACCACATCCTTTAGATAGGATCCTGGCTATATGATTTGTGTGCTGCATTGTTGGTCATTAGCTTATTAGCTATAGCAATTAACAAACATATTTGATCTTTTGGAAGTAAAAGCTTAATAGGGAATATACACCATAATCACATGCTCTATAGTCATTATGATATGCAAAAATAAAACAAGAAAATTGGCTATTAGTAATTTTTTTACTACTCATGAATGCAAAATGCTAATGATAAGAGGCATAAAGCAAAAGGTGATATGGGATCTTGTGGAAAGATGCTTTTGTGGTCAGTTAACTACATGAAAAAATAACAAGCAATTTGAGATTGAGTCATCCTTTTGTACAGATGCTCCTTAGAAGAGAGAAAGGTAAGTGAACCTAAGAGATCTTTGAACCTTAACTAAAAAAAATTTAATACTGGTGTCTTCTGATCTGAATTAGAAGTTCTATATGAGCCAAATTTAATACTCAGGTTTAAGCTTGTGTTTCCTGATTGAACTATATGAGTTCTATTAATTGATTTGATTCTATTTGATGTAATAGAAATACATGATGAAGAGTACTATTGTTGATGAAGATATGATAGGCTCGGGATGAACCAAATCTTTGTTAATTAGGTATTAACTTTTATATCGCTCCACTACACTATATTTTTTTGTCATGTTTTATCCATTTTATCGTATGTTAAACATGTAATTCAAATTTCATTTCAATTCAATTGACGTTAGTTATAACCACTTAGTTTTTGGCCCGAGGTTTCGCGAAATCTTGGCTCCGCCACTGTGCATGTCTATTTGTGGCTGTATTCGGCTCAAGAACAGCCTGTCTCAACCCGAGGCTTGGGCTATGACTGGCTCCGTCCCTGATACTGATAGTATCTCTGCGATTCTATAAGTAACCTAGATCCAAGTCAACTGCTATGGACACGCCGTGCAAAAAGTTAGATTGATTTTCTTGCGTACATGGAAAAATGGGAAGGAGTGCAGTATTTTTCACGAAAGCTTAATCTGAGTCGTCCAATTTCGAATCCGATGGTCCAGATCACATGCCGCACATCCTTCTCCCGTCAACCCGTTCGGCGAGTTTTTGACTCATTTATTCTCTTTTTGAATCAAAATAGCAAAGCTGCTCTCCGTGTTTGAAATGACAAAAATGGTATTCTTATCGTGCTAAATTGCCGCGAAAGCGACGTGTCATCCTGCCGTTAACCGTGTGCACGGCAGATCCCTGTTGCGATTTAGAAGCGCGATACATGACTTTAACGGTAATTTAGTACGATAAATATGTTATTTTTTTTCCTTTAGAATGAGAAGCTACTTTTGCTCTTTCGTTTTAAAAACATGCCATTTTAGCCTTCCCGTTCCGCCCATACATCGAGCAACACGACAATACCACCGTGTCGCCCCCGACTCCGCTCGCAAGTCGCAACCCCTCCTGACCAGAGCAAATGATGCCCCGTCGCCTCCCTCCGTCCTTCCGCCGAGCCCTCCTCTCCTCCACCACCTCCTTGTCCTCCTCCATCCCGCACCGCCGCGTGCACCTCCCAGACCCTGGCCTCGCGCGTCCTCGCGCCCTGCTCCCCCAATGGCGCCTTTGCACCACCGCCTCCTCCCCGCCGCCGCCCCCTCTTCCATCCCCTCCTCAAGGCCCACCTCAGCCCGGCGGTGGATCCACCGCCTCGTCGCTGAACCCCGCCGAGGTCGCCAAGTTCGCCGCCATCGCCGAAACCTGGTGAGATCCCTCCCTCCCTGGCATGGCCTTTTGGGATGAACTGCCGTGCTTTTGCTGAATGCTTGGTCAAAAATAAAAAAATTGGAAAAGAGGGGACTTGAATAATATGCATGTTTTAAGTAAGTGCGCATTTGAAGGACGGCGATGAACACTACCACTAGCCCGTGAGCCAAAGCTCTACAGTTCGGCAAACTGATTTGCCTATTTTTTTTTTCAGATTTGAATAGCATCACTTTCTCTTGTGGGACTCACAACACAGTAGTGAACAATGTGGGGGATCACTGTTGGCATAGCGAACTCGAGAGTTAGATATCGCTTCTGATACAACCATGAGATGGTTAAATAAGCTGCAATAGCTCGTGTAGATTGTTGGTGCAGTCCAGTAAATTTGCATGCATGGTTAAATATGGCTTTGTGCTCTTTGCATTATATCATCCTAGTTCTATGTAGAACTATTTGCTTACCAGTGCAACACTTTGTAGTAATTTGCGTATGAGATGCTCAAAATAAAAGAGACTACAAGTTTTTGCTTTGCATAAAAAATTTGTTGACTATGGCACTATTTCTGGAATAAACAGGTGGGATTCTGACGGTCCATTCAAACCTTTGCATTTGATGAATCCAATCCGACTGTCTTTTATCCACTCCACTCTCTGTAGACATTTCAGGTACATTTCCACATCACCATATTCATTTTTTTTCTGATTTCACAGGTGGCCGCCTGGATAAATACATGTTAAATATACCGCCACACTATCTATCTAATGGTATAACAATAACTTAATTTGCATAGATGACTGGCCCTAATTATTGGAATGCATTTTCTTTTCTATTGAGCATTACTGTTGTGTTCTTTGTTTTATTGAAGAAAACACAGCTATTGGACTGCTACTTGTACCGTGCCTTATTCCATATCATTTTCCCATTCTTTCTCATTGTGAATATTTATCCTTGCCTTTTGCTTCTTCTTTTTTGTGTGCCTAAAGCGCATCCTAAGAAGGGATCCATATTTGCTATATTCTGCCTAAATTTCATTCTTCCAGGAGGGATCCATATTCATCTAAGCCACTTGAAGGTCTTAAAGTTATTGATGTTGGATGTGGAGGTGGCATTCTCTCAGAGGTAGCAAGGCTCTCCATCAATCATTTCTAAGAATTATTACCTTCTGGCATTTAACATATTAAATGGCATTTTGAGGATCATTCATTTTTGTAAGGAGAATTATGCAGGCTCATGTGGTTCACTGTTATAAAAACGGAAAATGGATATGTACTAATTTGCTTCTTGCTTATCATATTCTTTTTTATACCAGGTGTTGTATTGCACAACATACCCATATTGAACTTTTAGATTTGAATTCATATACACATCTATAATCATCTTTCATCGTGTTGACTTACTAGTCTCTATAGTCTACAATGAATGGCTTCAACTAACCAAATTCGTAGCCGTATTCTCCTTGCCTACAGTTTGAGTCAAGCTTATTGATGTGAAGTTAGTGCATTTGCAGTTCTTTTTGTGTTTCTACTTTACTGGTACTTTTCACACCCTATAAAATGAAGAAAATGGTTCATTTAATTCCAATTTATGTTTGAATTGATCCATGGCTTAGGCTGCAAACCTCACACCTGCAATACTGGTTCTATTCAGGAACATTATGTAATAAAACCATGCTTACGGTGTTATTAATAATTTCATAAAATTTGTAAAGTTGGCACACCCAGATATACGATAACTAGTTGATTTGAAATTGTTAGTGTTTTTTTTTGTCTCAGATCAATGCATTTTGGGTGTCAGAGTGCAGTTGGGGACAGCAACACGCGCTTTCTTCGTTTGTGTGATCGACTTGGCAAATGACATACTTACATATATTTTGGATTCTTGGTGCTGGATGACAGCCTCTTGCTCGGATGGGAGCTATGGTTACTGGAATTGATGCTGTCAGCAAGAATATAAAGATTGCACATATTCATGCCGTATGTATAAACTCATCTTCATGTAAATTATTAGGTAGATAAAGATGTGTTTGTTTTTCTCAAGACTGATTTTGACATCTTATGGACAATAAAGTGTATGCTTCTAAGTTTAGGTACTGCCTTACATCTGACATCAATGAAAAATAACATTGCTTCCATATAATACTACTAAATACATTCGCTTTCATACTTTGTCTGCTAATATTGCATCATGATCACTGTGTATACTATATTAAGCTTTTGAGGACTAATGCCTTATTTTTCCCCCGACCTGCAGCCATTCAATGCCCCTAAAAGTGCATTAATTAGTCATGATTTCATAATACCGTAATTGCCTGAGCCAGAGCCACGATGAATTTATTGTCTTTTCAGCCAATAATTTTTGTTCTCATATTCACAGGCATCTGATCCAACAACTGCTTCCATTGAGTATTGCTGCACAACAGCTGGTCTCTCTCTCCCTCCCTCCCTCCCACGAGCTTAATTAATCACTTGCAGGACATATTGGAGTGCCACTTTAGTTATGTTGCTCCACTAATATCTAGTTTATGTAATCAAATATATCCTATCGTGCTTGAACAACATTTTTTCTCAGTAATTATATATAGTAGACTGTGTGTGTTGTTCTCTAGAAAACTCGGTAGAATAAATGTTCTCCATCGGTTTAATGCAGAAAGTATCTCAATAATTGTATATAATAAATTAACCAGACTATGAAGGTAGAACAACAACTTCCCAATTTTGATAACATAGAATAAATTTATATATATAAGTGAACGATCCCTGCTATTTCATATGACCGTGTCCAGAGCAAAACTTATGTGACTTATTGTTCATATGCAGAGGAATTGGTAAAAGAAAACAAGCAATTTGATGCTGTAATTTCTCTCGAGGTATGCACATTTTTCATCCCATCTAAACCCATCCCATCCTTCGAACAACATGTTTGATCATAAACAGAGCCACTCCATAGCTTATTTATCATGACATGCACTATCTTGAGAGTTGTTTTTGGTAATTTCTGAAGGGGGGCCTTTTTTGTTTTGGGTGATATTGTAGAATGCTTTGATTGTTTTGTACTTGCATTGCATATAGCTTCCCACGAGTCCTCATTTTCTCCTTTGATTAAGGGACAACCACTGTTAGAATTTAGAAACATAGATTATAAAGAGGCAAATGTATATCGTGCTCTCCCTCTCCTGTAAATGCCTTTTGTTTTAGATGTTGCTTGCTGTGAGAGCAAGTATGCTTGTACTTTGTGTCATTCCAGTTATAATGTTAGATGGGATTTTTTTTAATGCACATCTAAATTTCAAGCCATGTGTACAACAAAAAGGAGTCATCCATGAGAAATATATGGAGAACTTATGCAATCTACAACATATATCATATCAGTATAGAATTATGAAGGGAATCCTATGCACTCATCAGTCATCACAGCCTTTTTTGATTCATTGAATTCTGACTCTCTTAACGCAACTAATGTACTGGATCAGAAATATGGATTAATCTTAATATATTTGCAGGTGATTGAACACGTTGCTAATCCTTTGGAGTTTTGCAAATATCTTTCGGCTTTGATAGTTCCTAATGGCGCCAATGTGATTTCTACAATCAATCGGTCAATGAGAGCATATGCAACTGCAATAGTTGCTGCTGAGTATATTCTCAATTGGGTTAGTCTATCTTGCATGTTTTAGCTTCATTTCATAAGATTGATTCACTTGGTTGGGTAGTCTATTGTGTTGGATAAATATGCCATTTCTTTGTGGCTAGCTTAATGAAGTCTTCATGCTTATTAAGGCATTGCTTAGGCGACGCTTAAGCGTCGCCTAAGCGGTAAGGCGGTTCGGGGTGTCAAGGCGTCGCCCCGCCTTGCGTCCTCTGCTCGGAGCTTTCAGTGGAAAGGGGGGTAGAAGGAGAGAAGAGAGGAGCCAGGAGCTCACCTATATCTTGGAGTTCGTCGTCTTGCACGATCTGCACCGGAGCCTCGTCTTCACCACTCGGCGCCGCCGCCGTCTTGTCTCTGGATCTGCGCTGTCGGGGTCCTCCGCCGCCGGTGGGTGTTGTCTTGTCTCCGGATCTGCGTCGGAAAAAGGAGGCAAGGCGGGAAGGGAGGGAGAGGGAGAGAAGAGGAGAAGAGGAGGAGGGAGAGGGCGGAGGGAGGAGGCGGAGGCGGCGGGGCGTGGAGGAGGCCGGATTTTTGTGGTTGCTAATCTGCATGGGGATCTTCGTGGCCTTCCTTCGCTTCTAACCTCTCGCCGGCTTGCTTCTGACTGCCGCCTTAGGATGCGTAAGGCGTCACCTCGCCTCGCGCCTTACCGCGTAAAAGGTGTGAGGGGGGTGGGTCGCCCCGCCTTACTGCCTTAATAACCATGGAAGTCTTGACTCTTGAGAAACTTGTTAACACCTTTCCAATGGTTGTTGAAATCATCAAGTATTCAAGTGTATAGTAGGTTGCACAGCTGACAGATGAACACATGCATAGGGCCACGTTGATTTGTATAGGTAGTTAGCTGTGTTTATTGGGTTGTAGACTCAGAATCCAGTAATGGTTCAAATCTCCAAAGAAACATTCATCTGCCTTATGTTTGTGCAATTATGTTGATCTGCACAATTATCAACAAGCTGTTTGATCATATGCTCAGGCTAACTTAAGGTGATGTTCAGTTGAATGTCATTACGTGAATCGATGTTTGCACTACATTCTAAATTATTTTCCATGTACTTTTACAGCTTCCTAAAGGCACACATCAGTGGTCCAAACTAGTTACCCCTGAGGAGCTAGTCCTAATACTGCAAAGAACCTCAGTCTCCGTAAGCTCTCGATCACTGTAATATGTTGATTTTGTTGCAAGTTCTGTAACTGATAGCTTGAAATATATCACCAGATACAAGAAATGGCAGGGTTTGTGTATAATCCGTTGAGTGGAGAGTGGTCCCTGTCAGATGATATTAGTGTAAATTATATTGCCTATGGCATCAAGAAAAGCGAAGCACCCTCAACAATGTCATAGGAACAAGGTTAGCGTAGTTGTGGTTGGAGAAAACGAATTGACCATGCATCATCAGAACATTTTTCTTGGAAGCAAAACTCGTGCTACTTTAATATTTCATCAGGGGTTGAAATCAAATAGCAAACATAGGTTTTCCTCTCCTTTTTGTTAACGTCGGGAACAGGGTGCGTGGAGTAGTCTTACGGCTGGAAGCCGCATCGAGAAGTTGATGAGAGCTATCAAGTAGTGCTAGCTTTGTTTTCTTTGATTGTAATAAGTATGCTTCAGAAAATATTTCAAATTCACGGCATTCTCTTCTTCATAAAGTGAACACAATTTCTCTTATAGATGATCCCTCCCTGTGGCTTTGTTATGGACTATTTCTCCTACGCATGCTCCCATGGCAGGTTCATGAACAGACAGGCTTGACGAACGTTTTCCATGTAAGCAAGACATTTAGCAAACTGCCAACAAAGCATATGTCTAATGTCTTCGCTCGTATTGAAATTTCGAGTACTTTCAAGTTTTCAACCATGAGGAAAACACACTGATAGAAAACCACTCTTACATAATCACTTAGGTCCATTTATAGTAATTTCAACCATGAGAACATGCTAATAGAAAACCACTCTTACATAATCTCATAGGTCCATACGGGTCAGACACGCATAACCACTACTAGGGTTGAAATACAAACATACAACATCTTCGGGTGTATATTAAGTGCGGGATAAGCTGCCTACTAACATACCAATCAGGCAGTATGTTCTTATCTTACAACGTTATTACAGACATGGCTGTGGCAGTCAAGAACACATCATATTACGTTCGTAGCAACCATTTCATTCGCATTGGGACATGCTCATGTACCATCGTCATCTTCGACAGTGTTGACACGTTCACACTCGTCAATCCATTCGCTATATCTGCGTAGGAAAAAATCTTCCAGCTCAGTTCCAGGTACGGATAAAAATTTGAAATTAACTGGCAGGAATAAGAATTATTTGTTGGCCTTGGCTTACATATCAATAGGTTCAGTCAGCGCTGCAACAAAGAGATCAGTGAATTAGTACAAACTTGAAAACATGCAGCTTAACAAAGGTTTATTTCTACTCAACTCTATATTCTATACAAGATCAACACAACATGTTTAATTCTAATGGATGCGGTTTCTTTCAAGCAATTCAGTTAACCCAGACTTGGACATGACAAAATAGGAAGCTGCAGGGTTTAATGTCCTGACAGGCATGATTACATGAAGGTGTGATTTAGTAGTTACCAAGTGCATAGAAGTAGATAACTCAAAGAAACAGTTTGTTCAAATAATTTTTCCTGCAATGATTCAACATTAGTAATGGTCAAATTCCATACTTGATGTTGCTTTGTTATACCCTTGTTCTTTACTACAGATTTCGGTTTACTCCTTCAGTTCTGATCCATTATGCCCTAGTTGGTTAGAGTGACTAAGCCAAGAGTACAGCATGAAATAGGCATGACTCTTGAGAAAATTATAAGTGAGCTATATTCTGTTGCAAGAGTATGCGATTTCATGTTGCCTCGTTCATTACTCCATTAAATTGAAAAAGAACAAAACTTATGAGCCGATTGCTCAGTGTGATTTTTCCTGTCCGAATTTGCTAGCTGCAAATTACTAGTACAACATCTAAATTAGGACTACACTATGCAATTCTACGTATAATTTGGACATACCATTCACGGTGGTGCTGAAGTTTTCCTGGCAGATTCTACAAGAAGCTTCACCAATCAGATTCTTCATGTCACTGGAGAAAAGGGGAAAACATAAGTCAAAATGCTGAAAGCGTTACCATAAGTCCATAACCAGCATAAATAAATCAAAAAATAAGAAAACTGGCGAAACTGGTGCTCACATTCGGCATTCAACACTATTCCCATGATTGCAGAATGGGCAGGAAAAAACCGTATCAAGCTTGTCCATCCGCTTCTTAGGAGGTGGCTTCGCGGCGGACTTTCTCTTCCCCATGGTTCAACTTCCTTTCTTCCTTCAAAATCAAACCAAGTACAGTGACTATCATCTACTGATTACTGAACGACCATAAGATGTACACATCTATGAAGTTTCTAGTTGTAAAGAACATGCCACAAGACACAATAACAGATAAATTCTTTTGAACAAGATGACAAATATATACGAAGAAATCCAGTGCATTCTACATAATGTGTACAGTACAAACTGATCGATATATATGCTTAAAAAAGAGATAGTTTGACATCACTCTTCCAATCCAATCTAGGATTTACCTCTTCCAATCGCAAAACATAGGGATGATAAACATCTAACAACCTCTTTCATTCAAGAAATTTGGGACTAACCCTAGCCAGCCATTCATGCCTCACGCCTACGACCAAGAACGAGCCAACCTACCCGATCAAACAACAATCAACAACGAGACTACTCCTGAATTCGACCATGAACGCCCTCAAGACCCCACGGTAACGGATCGGGCGGATCAGCCCCATCAAGAAACAAACTTACACACACTAACGGTGCAAAATCACAGCCAAAACGAAGAGAAAAAAATTGCACAAATAGCAAGAAATTCGATGAAGCAGATGAACAGGGGACGAAAAAGAAAGGAATTCCGAAGACTAATTGTGGATCCCTGCTCACCTCGGGGCGCCGAAGGATTGGGGAACGCCGGAACGGGGGAGGAGAGAGCGCAAAAGAGAACGGGGGAAACGCCTCTTTTATAGGGAAAATTGATAATCCATTTGCCATTATATCTGTTGTAATAGACTATTTACTACGTAGTTGAAGGGCTAATAGCATTTATGTCACTTTAGATATTTTTACTCGTGTCTTCTTTCCTCTTCTCCTTACACCTCTTTTCTTCCTCTTCTTCTTTGCTTTGATCATGGCAGACCGGCCGACGCTCCGAGTCAGCCGTCGTCCACGCTCCAAAGCCACGTTGTCCTTCCTCCCTTGAGCCGCATCGCCGCCACCTCATAGCTAGCCAACAGCCCGCACTGCCGTGTTTCTCTCCACCACGGTCGACGAGCGGCAAAAGGTAGCTATCAATGATCGGAGACTACCAGATTCGCTCCAGTGAGCTTGCCGTTACTGGATCTACACGTCCTGTACTCGTCGTTGTCCCTTGACATGGCACCGTCTGTATGCTTCTTCTCGGCATCGGTCGCATGGCTCAAGGGAGGAGAGGACGGCACGACTTCGACCGAAGAAGAGAGAGAGAGGGGGGTGTAAGATCAAGGATAACCGACTAGAGGGGGATGAATAGGGGGTTTTTTAAACTTTTCGACTAATTAACAACTCTAAGCAAAATAGTCCTAACAAAGCTTCCTAGCACAAGTATGATGAAAGAACTACTATGCTATTTAAGATAAAAGAACTAATGTCGATACTAGATACAATTCTAGCTAAGCAAATCTTATACCAAAAATTTAATAGAAGTGTAAATGCGGAATAGTAAAGAAATGCAAAGTTGGCTTCTTAAAACAAACTCTAAGTGCGTGCATAATCCTATATTGATCCAAATGGCACAAGAACATGCTATCAAGCTACTAGTCATAATCCCTCTTAATAGTACGACATTTAACTTAAAATCCGATTTTCCATCCTTTTCTCCTAAGATCGGTAAATACAAAAATGATACTAGACTACTTGTACCTTGTCATTGAATCATATTGATCTTCGTGTTAACCTTTAGCATGCATCTCCAGGTTGCTATATTCGTCACCGAGACTAAACCTTTTTAAACACTCAATAAACATGTTAGTCCCATATCACATTAGTCTTTGCCCAAATAAGTAGGGTCAAATGGTAAGACGAAGCTCATCATCTTAGGGCGGCATGATGAGCACGGCAAGACGCGATCGTTCATGAGCTTAAACCTTACCCAAGACGAGACCTGGTACAGGTCGGCCGCCACTCGGACGCAGTGGTAAAGACGCAAGACGGCACCAAGACGCGGCCGGCCAACCCAAGCGTGGCATGGCAAGATGTGGGCTGCTGGGACGCCGGATCGGCCGGGCGGAGCGGAGGCAGAGGGCGGGCCGAGCGGAGGAGCGGAGGCCGTCATGGGCTCATGGCAGACGCAATTCTTGGCCGGAAGCGGAAGGAGGAGAGAGGCCGTCATGGGCTCGTGGCGCCTGCACTGCCGGAAGCGGAGGAGGAGGAGGAGAGGCAGAGAGCGCCAGCGCCATGAGGCGGCGGGGTCGACGCCATGGGGGCGAGAGGTGGCGGGCATGAGGCGAGGAGGCGCCAGCGCAGGAGGCAAGGAGTCGTCAGCCATGTGAGGCGAGGAGGCGGCGAGGTCACCGCCATGAGGCGAGAGGCGCCACCGCGCCATGCGGGAGGCGAGGAGCCGAGGAGTCGACATCAGGGTTCATGAGAGGCCCAGCGAGGAGGCGGCGGCGACGATCCTGGTGGCAGCGAGGAGGAGGCGGCCAAGGCAGACGGCAAGAAGAGAAGACGGATCGGAGAGAGAAAGAGAAGAAGCGGGGGGGAGGCGGGCCGTGTCGTGCAGTGGGCGTGCCGTGCGTGACGGACGCGCTGAAAAAAACGACCGTTTTTTTTACCGTTGCGTGAATTTTTTGACCGTTGAGTGATTTTTTTTATCGTTGGGGGGCTTAAAAAATAGCAAAAAAATTGAAAAAATTCCGAAATTTTTTCTATAAATAGGCATCATACCCCCCCTCATTCAGCACCTCTTCATTCTCTATTCTCTCTTTGAAATTGTGTTGTGCAAATTCAAATCCGTGTTGAGCTAATTTGGCAAAATTCAAAAAATTTGTGCCAAAATTTGGTAATTTCAATTTTCGTCGGCAAGTCTGCGAAAGAGGTACAATACTATTTTTGTAATACTTTTATTGTCAATTATTATTATGCTAAGGTTAAAGTAGTAATAATGTTAGTTTCGATTTTGCGATTTTAGTTATGGGCAGATCCTTACGATAGCTTTGCTCTTAGTGAGTTCGGACTTTCATCGGACGAAATTGTGTCTATGGAGGCTGCAAGGTGCCTCAAACGAACCGAGGTTTCACCGGGCGAGCAAGTGGAGTTCCGTCATCGGCCTCGACATCGACATCGAGCTCAATCAGCAGCCGGAGCAAAGAGGTCAAGGCCATCTACATCGGAGTGTGGGAGAATTTCGACAGACAACCGGGCAAGACGCAATGAAATGAGGTACCATATGCTATTTGTAAAATTTGTCGGCATGAATTATCTGCAAAGTCTACAGGTGGAACGGGGCACTTGCTTAGACATGCTACAAGGTGTCGAACCAAGCAAGGATTGGCGATGTGGCAGACGCAGCTGCAGTACAACCCCGACGGTACGGTATCTAGCTGGGACTACGATCCTCAGGTAGCCCGCCAATCTCTCTGTCGTTTAATTGCTTCTGAGGATTTACCATTAGGCTTTGGCGAATCTGCTTCTTTCCAAAATTACATTAGGATTGCGCATAATCCTAGATATTCTTCCGTTTCTAGACAGACAACAACAAGGGATCTAGTGAAATACTATAATGAACGTCGTAATAAAATAAAGGAACTATTTAGTACGTGCACATTTTCGATTGCCTTAACCTCGGACATATGGAGTGGTCGGGCTAGGAAGGATTATCTTAGTGTAGTTGCGCATTATGTTAATGACGACTGGGTAATGGAGAAAAGAATTATAGGTTTGAAATTAATTGATGTAGCACACACGGGGGAGAATATTGCGAACTGTATTCTCAAAGTCGTGGAAGACTTTGGTCTTACAGACAAAATATTCGCAATTACCTTAGACAACGCCGCTTCAAACTCTAGGGCCATGGACATTCTTACTCCAGTATTGAGTACATATGCCAATTCGTTCTTGCTACATCAACGATGCGCTTGTCATATTATCAACCTTATAGTCAAATGTGGTCTAAAGAGGTTGAGTCCGTATATTAGAGCTTTTCGCGATGCGATTTCTTTCTTGAACAATTCTAACGTAAGAATAGCACAATATAAGAACTTCTGCAGGGCGATGGGTGTACGTCCAAGAAAGTTCGGTTTGGACATGCCGGTAAGGTGGAACTCTACTTACCTCATGTTTAAGCATCTTTTACCATACAAGAGCACTTTTTCTGTTTTTATTCAAACACACTATCCTAGCACTGACGGTACTTTGCTATTAACTGAGCAATATTGGTTCGTTGCTGAGAAGGTACTGTCATTTTTAGAAATTTTTTACGAGGCAACTGTTGCTTTCTCCGCTGTCTACTATCCAACATCTCCTATCATTGTGCATACTATTTTACAGATTGCTACTCAATTGAAAATGCATGAAAATAACTTAGTTTTACATGAGGCTGTTGTTTCCATGAAATCTAAATACCTTAAATATTGGAGAGAAATCCCTTACCTATATGCATTTGCATTTATTTTAGATCCTAGAGCTAAAATTGGTGCATTTAATCTTGTGCTTGATCTTCTTAGTGATGCTACTGGGCTAGACTATACTAACTATTTTGCGAAGTTCGTTCTCGGTTATCAAGAGGTTTACCAAAGGTATGAAAATAAGTTCCGAGGAGTTCGCTCATAGCGACCTCCAAGAGCCCCCACCTCGAGTGGGAAGACAAGTATGTGGGGCACGATCTTGGTGCCTCTTCATCCAGTCCAGTCTTCGTCTTCTTCTTCTTACGCACGGCCTTTGCGCCGGCCAAGACCCACAAGGAGCGGGGAACTATCCACCTATCTGGACAGTGATACGGTGGATTTCGCCTCAGAAGGTTTCGACATCTTGCAATGGTGGCAAGCCCATAAGTTAACATATCCCGTGCTATCCATACTTGCACGTGATGTGTTAACTATTCCTGTCTCTACGGTTTCCTCCGAGTCTACTTTCAGTCTTTCTGGAAGAATATTGGAGGAAAGAAGAACAAGTCTCACAAGTGAGATGGTGGAGATCCTTCTAACTGTGAAGGACTGGGAACAAGCTGATTCGCGAACACAACACTCTGTGGAAAATCCAGAATTGTCGGAGGTGTTCAAAAATTTGTACTTAGACAATGACACCGACACATAGAACAAAGATGTATCATGTATGTAGAATTGTAGAGCTATAGGCTGTACTCTTTTTCCTTTGCCAAGGTTCTCATTTTGAGTTTTTACTTGGCAAAGGTTTTAACGAGGCAGCTAGTTGGACATCAATAAAGCTCTTTATTACATTTTCAATATGATTATCTCAATTTTTTAAAATTTCATGTCTACTTCTGAATTCTACACATTTTTCTAATTTTTTTTTGGATTTTTTTGGATTTTTTTGTTCTGATGGGCCAAACAGTAGATCTGGCTTTGACGGACCAAGCAGGCTCGTCTTGGCCGGCCAAGATGAATGCTGTCGGGCGGTCTGGCCGGCCAAGACGACACCTAACAATACACGGGCCGGAATGGGCCGTGCCTAAATGGGCCGTGCCGTGCCGGGTCGGGCGGCCCATTTGGCCAACACTATATCACATATTGTCATTAATTACCAAAACAAAGTTTAGGGACCTAGATGCTTTCAGGGTGCGACACGACTGGGTGTCGAAGGCCGGAGATGAGAGAGATAGAGAGGGGAGAGAGAGGGTGAGGAGGGGACGCCGATGAGTCACTAGGGAGGTCGCCAGGTCGGCTATGTCCAGAGCAAAGAAACATGGAAGAAAGAAAAAAAAAAAGAAGTGGAAGAAGACATGGAAAAATTAACATTTATTTTTCAAAAGGGCAAAAAAAACAAAGAGTATACGAAGATCAATTACATGAAACTTACTCCTAAATCATCGAAACCGCTATTAACGTAGGGCAAGGGTCAGATTCCCCCTTTTTATACGCAAGGCGGGGTTGGGTTGGTGACTCACTGACTATTGGGTCCCACCAAGTCCACTCCCGTTGGGTTTGGGTTCGAGAAATTTGCCGAGCCGGCCGCCGCCGCCGCGCACCTGAACATGGCGGCCGCCCCGCGGCAAGCGGCCGCATCCAGCAGCCACCACCCCATCCACCACGCCCACCTCGCGGCTCTTCTCAACCCCTCCCCGCGCTCGCCTCCGCTCCCGCTTCCACTCCGCCGGCGCCACCTCCCGCTTTCGCTCCCCGCGGCCTCCCGCCTCGCCGCCGCCTTCCCCCCGCTGCCCCTACTCCTCTCCCTCCTCTCCGCCCTCCGCCTCCTCCCCTCCCCGCCGCCCCGTCCCTTCGACGCGCTCATCAAGTCCTACGCCTCCCTCTCCCGCGCCTCCCTCGCCGCCGCGGCCCTCGCGTTCGCTCGTTCCGCTGGGTACGCCCCTTCCGTGCCCGCTTACAACGCCGTACTCTTCGCGCTCTCGGACGCCTCGCTCCCCTCCGCCCGGCGTTTCCTCGCCTCCATGCTCCGCGAAGGCGTGGCGCCCAACGTGTACACCTACAACATCCTCGTCCGCGCGCTCTGCGCCCGCGGCCGCCGGGAGGAGGCGCTCGACGTCGTGGGCGACATGCGTGGCGCGGGCTGCGTGCCCAACGCCGTCACCTACAACACGCTTGTCGCGGCGTTCTGCAGGGCCGGGGAGGTGGACGGCGCGGAGAGGCTGGTTGGCGTGATGCGGGATGGCGGCGTGAGCCCGAACCTGATGACCATCAACTCGGTGGTGAACGGACTGTGTAAAGCGGGGAGGATGGGGGACGCGCGCAAGGTGTTTGATGAAATGGTGAGGGAGGGGTTGGCACCGGATGGGGTCAGTTACAACACCTTGGTGGCCGGGTACTGCAAGGCGGGGTGCTTGCATGAAGCATTGGCGGTGTTTGCAGAGATGACACAGAAAGGGGTTGTGCCGGATGTTGTGACATTTACGTCGCTGATCCATGCAATGTGCAGGTCTGGGAACTTGGAGCGGGCAGTTGCCCTGGTGGGGCAGATGAGGGAGAGGGGCCTTCGGATGAATGAGATCGCTTTTACAGTACTGATAGATGGGTTCTGCAAGAAGGGGTTCTTGGATGATGCATTGCTTGCAGTGAAGGAGATGAGGGAATGTGGGATCCAGCCTTCAGTAGTGTGTTACAATGCACTTATTAATGGGTACTGCATGTTAGGAAGAATGGAAGAAGCAAGAGAGTTAGTCTGTGAAATGGAAGCTAAAGGAGTGAAGCCTGATGTTGTGACATACAGTACTATTCTTAATGGATACTGTAAGATTGGTGATACAGATTCTGCTTTCCAATTGAATCGACAAATGCTCAAAAAGGGTGTGCTTCCAGATGCAATTACCTACTCATCACTCATTAGGGGTCTTTGTGAGGAGAGAAGACTCAATGATGCCTGTGAGCTCTTTGAGAAGATGCTTCAACTTGGCCTACAACCTGATGAATTTACTTATACAACACTCATTGCTGGCCATTGCAAGGAGGGGAATGTTGAGAAAGCTCTTTCTCTGCATGATGAGATGATAAAGAAAGGAGTTCTCCCTGATGTTGTGACATACAGTGTGCTTATAAATGGGCTTAGCAAATCGGCACATACAAAGGAAGCACAACGGTTACTCTTCAAACTGTATTATGAAGATCCTGTTCCAGCCAATATTAAGTATGATGCCCTGATGCATTGTTGTAGCAAAGCTGAGTTTAAGAGTGTGGTGGCTCTCCTCAAGGGATTTTGCATGAAAGGCTTAATGAATGAAGCTGATAAAGTATACCAGTCAATGCTGGACAGAAATTGGAAGCTTGATGGGTCCGTGTATAGTGTACTTATTCATGGGCATTGCAGGGGAGGAAATGTTTCGAAGGCTCTCAGTTTCCATAAACAAATGCTGCAGTGTGGTTGTTCTCCAAATTCAACAAGCACTATTTCCTTGGTTAGGGGTTTATTTGAGGAGGGTATGACTGTGGAAGCAGATAATGTGATTCAAGAGTTGCTGAATTGTTGCTCCCTAGCAGATGCAGAAACATCAAAAGCTCTTATTGACCTCAATCGGAAGGAAGGTAATGTGGACGCGGTGGTTGATGTTCTGTGTGGCATGACAAGGGATGGCCTACTTCCAAGCTCAGGGTGAAATGTGGTATTCAGAAACCCTCCTCTCTTTGTGAAATACTGGAATCTCATGATGGCCATAGATCTCTTTGGAGCACTTCTTGTCTCATGCCTCGCTGAGCATCATGATAAGTGCTCCAAGTATATGACTTGCCATGAATCATGATGATGCTCCAAGGAAGGGCTGGAAAAGGTCTTTTTCTTCCTCATAATCCAGGATGATGTGAAGTGAGAAACTATTTGATCTCTCATTGATTTTTTAGCTCACAACATATGAATAAAATGGCAGTTCTTGATAAATACTTAACTAAGTACTAGCACCTTGATGCATTTGTTATTTGTCATATTGCTTAGGTTAGAGAAAATGTTATTATTGTTATCAAGTTTGAGTTATATCCTTTATGGTCTTTGTTTAGGACACTACAAGATCATGTGATATGGTTTGCCAACTGATTAAAATTGTTTGGTACTCTAGTCTCAGTTAACACTCATTTATCCCAGCTAGTACTAGCCTATTATTGCCCTGTTAACATAGAGTTCCTATGTCTATTTTGGCCTTGTTTTCGTAAATGCACTTTATATCTTGAATTGTCAACAGAACTTTGTGACAGTTTTAATCTGCTCATCATGCATGTATATATCTTGACATATGTCTTCATGTGCAAGAATCTAACCTGATCTACAATCATTTGTCAGACTTTCTCTTTTCATTGATGAGCTAGGTTATAGTTACCATATGACTATGAAAACCTGCCTTGCAGAGTCAACTAAACTGTCCACCTCTTTGAGAAGTTAAACTTGCTGAAGCATATGGTAAAACGAGATCTTCATGAAACTAAAATCATGTTATGAGCAGTGAATGGTGTCCTTTTTGTGCCTCTCCCTTGACAGCAAGTGCTATTCGTAATGACCACCAGTTGATTAGCTTTGAGCATTGTTAACAAGTTATTCTTACTTCATAGCCATGATAAATGCTAGAACAGAAGCACTGCTTCATATCGCTCTACATGCTAGAGCAGAAAGCACTGCCTCTTATCACTCTTGATTATAAATGCCTTCTAACTAATTTGCCTTTTAAATATAAATAAATAATTTAAATCCGTATTCTGTGATGTTACCAGTCTCATTTGGTTTGTTATGGGCAACCAACGTAGCCTTATGCTTCCACTATTCTCTCTTTTTTCGAAGAGAGCTTAAATGAAAAAAGCACCCTCCTTGTTTTCACCATTTTATTTTGCTTGGACAAAAGTAAATCTTGATGAAGTTGACAACACAAAAAAATGTTACTATTGTTGTTGGTTTTTTTCTGGTTTTGTTTCCCGTGTTTAATTTTTAGACAAATTACCCTATTTTCATTCACTGATTTCCAAGCGTTTGGTTTGCCGCAGAATGAATATCAAAGCATACACCCCAAGGGAGCCACTTATATTCACCAATGAAGGCACTCGAGAGAAGAAACAATTTCCAGAACAGGGATAGTGAAAACTGGCAATCACGAGTCATCGTCCCCTTCAACACTGTGAAATGGGTTTTGGAAGGGTTCCGAGAACGTCTCGTGGAAGCTCCACCCCTAATAATCTCTGATCGTTGCCAATGGAATGTTTTGGGCATGATGTTGCTGGCCGTTGCTAAGGGAGAAGCCAATATACCATAAAACTTGAGATAGTTGCTCTTTCTCGGCCTCTTGCTTGAAGAAAATCAAAATGGCTGTGAATGGAAATAAGGAACATGAAGAAAATATAACATTTTCTGACCATTCAGGTACGTGTCTAACGCACTGGCGATGGGTAAATATCATCTATTTCGGAATTAGCAACTTGATGCTTTACAACTTTGTATCGAGTATTTGTCCATGTCACCTGTAGCAACTTCATTAAAACGAGGTTTAAAGGAGCTACCACATTCTCTTTGAGAGGCTAGGAATTCCCACAATGATCAGAGAAACAAGAGAAAGAACTACACCGTTTATTTGGTTTTTCTAGATTAGAACAGTGCTGATTGATATAAATATTAGAGCTAAGACAACTCTACTTTCAAATATAAACTTATATATATTGTAGTATCTACCTGTGCGGGCAATTCGGCTAGTTTACATTATTTCTCCTACAGGACTTTGGTTGCAGCTAAATTCTTCCTACTTTTCTCAAGTTACATTATTACCGTCGAGTGTATAGTGTCAGATATTCTCCTTCTCCATCTTCTCGATGCTCCTTAGCACCTCCTCTTCCCTGCTGGCCATCTCCCTGGCCTCCTCCGCGGTGAACGGTGGTGGCAGCGTGCATGGGTCAAAGCCGGCGACGTTCCTCTCCATGGACTCCTCCATGCAGCTCTGGTGCCGGCCCTTGGCGGGGCAGGCCATGGACTGGGTGCAGATCTCGACAGCCTTCTCCGGGACGGTGGGCTTGTAGCGCAGCAGCTCGGCGTACTTGGTGAGCAGATGCAGCATGTAGTCATAGACATAATCCATGCTCATCTCCTCCCGTGCAAACCGGCTGCCTTGTTCGCCGATGAGCTGCACCTGAGCTGGGTGCTTGTTCCCCCAGTCGACGGCGAACTTGATGGACTCACACATGTGGTCCCGGCTAATGGGCCAGTAGTGCTTGCCGGCGATGAGCCCCCTTGACAAGATGTCCTGAAAGGGCGTCATGACGAACAGCATCGGTGAGTCGCACGCCAGGATGTACTTCTCGCTCACCGACCATGCATTCCCCTCTATGTATATCTTGTACCTACATGCATTAACCTGTCACATACTCATATAAATGACACCTTGCATGCACATTTGCCATTGAACTAGTATAATTATACAGAAAATAGTATAATCTCCGCAGGAATCTTGCATTAAGTCGGGCCTACCTGTGTAAGCATTGCTTGGGTATGTTGGAATCTTTGAAGCCGTTTTGGGTGGCGTGATTCCAGTCCTAAAACCAGGCAAGACAGGCTAAGTTAACCTCACTAACTAGTACTCGTAGTAAAACAATGCTATTTTTCTAGTACCTGGCTAAAGAGGCGGGCGTTCCATTCTTTGCCATTGGAGGCGCTGCATCTCATGAGATCGCCGCGTATGCGGGCGACCCCTGGGTTGCCCTTCCAGAACGCGTACGGCTCCCTCTCCGGCCACCGCACGCGCTCGTTCTCGCGCTTCACGTCCTCCAGCATCTGCGTCCACGGCCGGATGTCCACCTCCGGCCAGCCCCAGAATGACCAGTCCGGGAAGACGATGTCGAGCGTCGACCTGTCCTTGCAGTAGCGGAACACAGGCGGCGCCTCGGACGGTGTCGGGAAGTCCGTCGCGCGCACCTGGCCCGGGTCGTCGCAGGCGAACATGATGTCCAGGTCGGGCACGCGCCCGGCGTAGCGTCTCATCAGCTGCAGGATGCCCCACTGCGTGAACACGTCCCGCGTCTGGTACGCCCGCTGGTACGTCTCCACGTACGCGCGCCCGCCCACCACCACCAGCCGGAAGTAGGCGTAAGGCCGAGCGCGCTCCACCGCCTCCCGCGTGATCCCCGCGCCGCGCCAGGGCCGCAGGTCGTCGTGGATGTACCGGAAGTAGTCCGGGCACGACGGCGTGGGGCCACCGATGGGCCTCGTCGACGGCGGTGCTGGTGGTGCAGGACATGTCGCTGTCCCGTTGCCGCAGGTGAATGGTATTGGCATGAGGGGCGCCGTAGAGCGGCTGTGGTGAGGAGGCCGTTGTCCGGTGCTGATGCTGCTCATGTTGCCTTGTAGAAACGACTGTGTGCATGCATGGGAGTGTAAGCTGAAAATATTGCTTATCATACTTAAAATAGTTTGACTACACTCTTTGTAGAATGCCACTTATTTTTGACCTGAGGGGTAGCTGTAACGAGGGAAGTAGGAGTAACTACGACGTGTGCCGTGTACGTGTGCTAATTTTGGAGCTCTTGTTATATTTAGCAAATAGTTCAGTTTCATTCACAAGTTGTCGATATCAAACGCACTGTTGGCTTTGGAATTTGTATTCAGGTTAGCATAAGTTACTCTGTTTTAATGGTCATGAGTCATGACTCATGCATCTGCCTTTCTCGAGTCTTTAACCAAGTTAACACGCAATTGACTTAAGTTGGAGCGGCCAGCTATAGCTAATTAATCATGCAAAATTAAACACGGAAGTATACGGGTCTCCAAAACACACACACTCAAAAAGTGTGCGCAGCCTTATGCTTACAGCGTCGAGGTTGATCCATCTGCGGATGCCGAGCAGCAAGGCAAGGAAGACGAGGCCGACCATGACGGACCCGACGCCCCTCGTCCGCAACATCGTCGACAACGACGGCCGTCGCCCGCCCGGCGCCACCGGAGCGCCGTCGTTCTCCGTAGGCGCCGGCGGCACCAACGCCGCCCCCTCGTCGTCCTGCTTGCCGGACGTTGCAGGGAAGAAACTACTCATGATCACGATTCACGAGTACGGCGCCACGGTACAAATCCAAACCGAACCAAGCGGGAAAAGGAGAGGAGCTGAGATTGCAGTCTCGCAGGCTTGCAAAATTGCACCGGTGAAGCGCTCCGCGGCTGCAAGGAAGAGCAGCTAGCCCCCATATATACTGGACTTCGCCGATTAACGTAAGTCAACGTGCTTAGCAGTACTAGTTGCCTAGTTGGTTAGAGTATCTACAATAGTTTGTTACTAAGAGGAGAGAATACTCAATCTAATAATAAAAAGAAACAAGCTTTTCAATAGTTTGTTTCTTACAGTGGCGGAGCTAGGAATTTAGCAATAGGGGTGCACACTTTAAGGATGAAAAAAAAACTTGTATGACACATGTAATTTCACAAGTCCAACACAATTACACAAAAGAGTTCGAAATTAGTTAACAATGCAATACAAATAGTTCAAATAAAATCTTACATGAATAAAAGAGTCCTCAATAGCTAATGGAAATCACAATACCACACGACGCGATCTCATTCCTTAGAAATACTTGATTATATCATCATCATCACTAACATTCGAGAAGATATTTCGCTCTATAAAGGTGACTAACAATCATTTGATACTTGATCGCTTATACTATTTCTCAACTTGTTCTTCACAAGATTCATCGCCGAAAATACTATTTCAACGCTCGTCGTTGTCACCGGTAGGAGCAATACCAATTTGAGAAGCAAGCACACCAACTTGTAAATGCCATGCTTTCTTGTTTCAATAAGCTTAGTATAAAGCTCACCGAGATTCTTTAGGCCCTTAAATCTATCATCGCTTCGCATATTATCAATGAAGTTATCAAGTTGGAAAGAAAGTCTTATTACATTCGTGCTTGAAAAATCATTGGATAAAAGTTGGCAAGGCTAAGCACTTTGTCCCTATCATAAGAAGCAAATGAATTCAGAGGATTTAAAGCAGACATGTAAACAAGCAACTCCATATTAACCTTGTTAAACCGATTGTCAAGCTCTTGGAGAACATTATCAATGATGCCAAGATACACTTCCCTTCTAAAATGATAATCATTTGTTTGTTTTGGGTAAAAATGTGATGATCTTCCATAAGGCACATATCTACCATCCGGCTTAGGAACTTTGATACCACATTTAGTGCAAAATGATGTTACCTTTTCTTGAAGGAATTCTTCCCACCCATCACACCTCATTCGTTGTATTCTATCATTAACCAAATTAACAAGTGTCATAGAATTAATAATATATTGGTCTCTCTTTTGCAAAGACTGAGACAACTCATCTGTATGTCTAAGTATGCCAAGCATAAGTATGCATTGAAAACAAAGTCAAATGACTCATAGGCTCCCACTATAGCATATATTTTTGTCCAATCATTCTTCTGTGAGGGTCTTTTCTAAGCTGTATGAATACTTTACGGATTGTTGAATACATACCAATAATATGTAAAATAGTTCTATAATGAGAACCCCAACGAGTGTCACCGGGCCTAGCTAACCCCATCTCTTGATTTAATCCACGTCCACTTTCTATCTCACCTAATTCTAGTACTTCCAAAACTTTTTGGGCTGAATTGCTGAAATTTGGCCAGCCTAAGTGCCAATTGCTCATACGTATGCATAGTTAAAAAAAATTACACTTTTTTTTGGGGTGCCTGTGCACCACATGCACCCCTCTGCCGCCGCGCTTGGTTTCTTGAGCTTGAATCTAAGACTTTAATTGCTACTTTAATTACTACTCACAAAACAAGTTTTTAGGTAACAAGCAAGTCTCCAATAGCTATTTTGTTGTTTCTTGTGTCTTGGTACCAACAACTTGCTTGTTTTTCATCTAAAAATAAACTTATCTTCTCTCCTCACTATCTCTCCTCCATATCATCTAAATGTTGATGTGTCAATAATCTCTTAGTAACAAGTAGATACTCTTACTCTGCTTGATTAATTCCCAAGAGGATAATTGAATAACTAATGCTGCTAGTACTGCAGGGTCTTAAACTCTTAAGTAAAAAAAAAGGTTAAGACGGGTGGTTTGTTTCTTGTCGTCTTTTCTTTGCCACAATCAAGAAACACCGTGCGTAAGGACAGATGTACTAACAGTTTTCTGAAAAGAAAAGGCAAAGAATTCCGTTGCATTCGTTGGCGCAACGTACGATCCATAGCGTGTGCAGTCTCCCAAGCACGCGATCAGTTTTGACTTACAACCGCATGGTACTACTTCACTGCAGCCAAACCAGTCGACCCAGTTGGGTTGGGCGCTCCCAAATCAGACGACAAAGATTAGAGTACGTAAGCAAATCCAGAGAGATAACATGTGGCTTTCTTGGAGATAAGCATCCTATGGCTTACAGTAATAACACAAAGATTAGAGTACGTAAGCACCCCATTTTTACGTTGAATACCTTGGAAGAGCAACGTGTTACCATCAAAACCTTGTAGCAATGACTGAACTTATTCGACTTCGTTCTAGAGACTGCGGATTAATTTAACATGTGGCGGTATCTAGTGTGATAGTTATGCTGCAAGAACCAAACAATTATTTATGGGCCTTTGGCCACTGGTCCATTCATGCATAGTAGTAAGAGCATCTATAATAGTTTATTTTTTTAGTTTGTTACTAAGAGGAGAGAGAGTACTCAATTTAATAAAAAGAAACATGTTTTTCAATAGATTGTTTCTTGAATTTGTGTCTAAGACTTTAATTGCTACAAGTGTGCATGATTCTTAATGATCAATAATGAAGTACAACTTTGTGGCCTACATATTTTAGCTCATTTATCATATCAATAATGAAGTCGGGCTGTACAAGTGATCCGGTGGATATTTTGTTTAGAGACGGTGGGACCCACAAAACACGTTTTTAAGTAACAAGTAAGTCTCTAATAGAGTATTTGGTTGTTTTTTGTGCCTTGGTATTAACAATTTGCTAGTTTCTTCATCTAGAAACAACATCACCTTCTCTGTTCTACATCACCTAAATACTGATGTGACAATTTTTAGTAATAAGTGACGTGGACTGTTGTAGATGCTCTAAGTATATCCATGCATAATTGGAAAAGTTTTGCTGATCCAACTAGAAAAATATTGTCTAGCACCAAATGCTAGTCTCAATTAATTACTACAGCAAACAGCAGCGATGAAACAAAGGGAGCAACACTGTGGGATGGTAAAAGATATTTTAATCTCTATAAGCTAGCTTGTGAGGTGAGAGATCCCATCTACTTCAAAAAAAATGTAAATTGCTTTTCCACAACCAATGTGAGTTCAACAATCTCTGCTTTCACACATTGGTGTCCCTTGACCCTTCGTCATCCTTTTACCATACATTGATGATCCCTTAGGCTCACATGTCCCTTAACTGCGCACCGACGGTTCATTGGGCACCCATAGTACATCAAGCCTTCACACACTAGTGTCTTTTGGGCCAACGATGTTAGAACTGGGTTATGATACCAAATGTAGGATCATAAAGGGTCTTCTGATCACGAAAAACTAACTTGTGATGTCAAATGAGGCCTCTTGCCCTTTCAAAACCAATGTGAGACTATTCCAAGACCCGAAGGCTGGCCCACAATTGACTAGGCATAGTATCATTTATTTCACATTACTGTTATACAACCTCTTGTTAACCATGTGTGTTTTAAGAGCATCTTCAGTGTATTGAATCGACGTCGATTCAAAGTCATGCCACATAAGCATTCTAGGAACTGAGCTTGTTTTTCTCTCATGTATTGAACCGATTCCTACTAATAACTGGGACCCACGTTTCATTAAAAAACCACAAAATAATAATATCCTCTCTCAACCGCACTCTCTCCTATGTAGTTGTTTAATGCTCATATGAGTTGTTTAATGCTTTGAATCGATTCCTAAGTAGGATCCGGTTCCATGCATTTTTTTGTTGGAATCGACTCCTCCAATGTATTGAATCGATTCAATGTCTTCTCTCTCCTCATTTGAACCGGCTAAAACACAACATTGAAGATGATCTAAGTCTAACTAGCAGAGTTGTCACTTGTAGAGTTGTAGTAACTTCTCGATAACCAAAAGCCCACATAAATGCATTATTGGCCTACAAGAGTGTCAGCTAGCTCCCCGTCTTCTCGATGCACCTCCTCCTCCCTGTTGGCCATCTCCTTGGCCTCCTCCGTGGTGAACGGCGGCGGCAGCGTGCATGGATCGAAGTCGGCGACATACCTCTCCATGGACTCCATCATGCAACCCCGGTGCCGGCCCTTGGCGGGGCAGGCCATGGACTGGGTGCAGATCTCGACGGCCGTAGGAGAATGGTATTGGTATGAGGGGCGCGTCAGATCGACTGTGGTGTGGTGGCCGTTGTCCGGTGCTGATGCTGTTGTTGCCCAGTAGAAATGACTGGGCGGTACATGCATGCGAGTGAGGCAGGGTTCAGATAACCGGTTTCAAAATTTTACTGGGGCCGGTAGGGCCCCGGTTTGGCTGAAAATTATTTTTTTTTGTGAATTTTGGTCGATTTTTTCAAATCAAATTATGAATTTTAAAAAAAGTGACCGAAAATCGCTGAAAACCAGTTGAAAATATCAGCTAAAATTTTTGAAAATAAATTTTGGCACACATTCTTCTATATTTGGCAAAATTCATGCAACACAAATTTTTTAGAACCGGTTTGAAAATTTACTGGGATCGGATAGAAACAATTTTCACAGCAAGGCAAGAATGATGAGGGCGGCCATGACGGACTTGACGCCCCTCGTCCAGAGCAGAGTCGACAACGACGATGGCCATCGTCCGGCGGTCTGGCCGGTGCCACTGGAGCGTTGTCCTTCTTGCACACCCCATCGTCGGCACCAACACCACCCCTCCTCCCAGTGTTCCGAATTTCGGCCAATTTTGGATTTACCGGTGGGAGCCAGTAGGAATACAAACCGGTCCCGAAAAAATCAGTTTAGATAAATTTTGTCAAAAAAATTGAGTTTGCTTGAATTTTATTCGAATTTGATTACTTTTTTAAATTTAAAATCCGAAAAATTCAAAAAAATATTTTTTTGGCCGAAATTGAACGAATTTTTCCGATTTTCGGCCAAACCGACCTTATTGCTCCCCTCTTAAAAAAACTTACCGGTAACGAAAACCTTCCTCCTCGTCCTTAGGGATGGCAATCGGCCGTGGCGAGCACGTGTAGTGTTTGCTCATACCCATGCCCGCCACCCTATTTTTCGCTCACAGGCGTGCTCACGAAGGGCGACGAGCAGAGAAGCTTGCCCATGCCTACCGCCCGCGGGCATGCCTGTGTACCTGCTAGGGAGGCGAGAGGCTCCAACAGCTAGGGTTGCGTGGAGGCGAGGTAGCTCTGGCTCGGCATCGCAGGCGCACGAGAACGACATCGGAACATCTGGGAATAGGCAAAGCCTAATTGCCGGTGGTGGAGTTGTTCAACGGAGCCGCCTGCGTCCTAACTCTTGAGCGGTGATTTGGGGCAACCAGGGATCCTGAGGAGTCGATGGGTCGTGGCACAGCAGATCCGTTGCCAGAAGCCTTGGGGCTAGCGGTGGCCAAAGGGGGTGATGGTTGCAGTGGCCAGTAGAGGGAGGGGGACGAGCAGCGACGGCGGCCACTGGAGGGAGGGAAGCAAGCGACGGCAGTGACCATGGGATGGAGGGAGGTGAGCGGCGGTGGCGGCCACTGGAGGGAGGGAGGCGAGCGGAGGCGACAGCCATGGGAGGGAGGCGACCACGGGAGGGAGGCGAGCGGCCAGAGGCGACCTCGGGAGGGAGATGAGATGAGATGGATTTGGGGCTGGGTCGGGGATGCTAGCGAGCAGCGGCTCTCGGCTGATGGAGTTATGGAGAGATGAGATAAATGGGCCCACCTGTCAGCGTGATCGACAGGTAAACAGGCGCAACAGGCACGAGTAAAGTTCACCCATGCCGCGTCCGTTTACCCAATAGGCAAAGAATTGCCTCCATTTTTATGTCCGTGGACAAAAAAAGTCTTCCATACCCGGTTTCATTAAGATAATTGCCCACAAAAACACGGATAATCGTACACAATTACTATCCCTACTCGTCCTGCTTGCCCGACGCCGCAGCAGGGAAGAAGCCGCTGCCCTTCATGATCACGACTGGCGAGTACGGCACGGTACGAATCCGACGAACCGAGCCTAGCAAGAGAAGAGAAGAGAAGAGCTAAGTTTCTGTACGTACTATATAGTAAGCGCTCTATTATACTCCAGTTCACGGCATGTAGCCAATCAGTCCATCACGTCGGGGGCTCGGCGCCTCCTCCAAATTAAACAACAAAAACGTGGACTTTTTACAGGGCAACGAGGTTCAGGACCCGGCTGGCCGGTTGCGTCCGAACGGCGGAAAGGTGCATGCGGCGGCGTGGTGGCGTCGGAACAGCGCTGCGACGCGCGAGCGCACAAAGCCATTGTTATGTTTGACGTAGATTGGATGTCGATCTGCATGCTTCCCAAAGACAAACTTAGCGATCCGAGAATTGACCTGTCAAATCCAGGGAGAGCGAGAGAGAGTATTAATGGATAATTAGGCATAGTTTAGCTACTGACAGCTGCATTGAGTAGCATATATAGGCATGTACATATATGGCCTGTTTGGTAGAGCTCTGTTTCTCATTTTTCAGCTTCCAACTCTTGATTTTCAGAGGATTCAATTCTCTGAGAATCTAGAGCTGACTGACGAAAGCGTTTGGTAGGATAGAAGGTTAGTTTACAAAACTCTAAAAGTGAGGATTTAAGGCAAAAGGACCATGTTATCCATGTTTTTAACACATAAGTCTATTTGTATCACATTTTTTTCTATTTGTACATAAATTTCGGAAATTTCTTTACATATTTCCTAGAACTGGTTCAATTTGAATGGACTACCTTATCCAGATACATCAGTTCATGGCAAAAACATTATCTTTTCAGATACATATACTAGTAGATCGATAAAATTTCGGAAATTTCTTTACAAATTTCTTAGGACTGATTCAATTTGAATGTGATACCTTATTCAAATACATCAGTTCATGGTAAAAGCATTATCTTTTCAGATACAAATACTCGCAGATCGACACTAGTACTTTCAGTACTCATAGATCACCAGACTACAAAAAAAAAGTATTGCATTCTTCACAAAATGACAAGGTGCTTGATTATTGCCGAGTTGGCTCATTCATCCATCAATTACAAGAACAAACCTACAAGCTCATCTCACAGTTGATACAGAAGCACACACACATTCATTTAGTTAACTACATTCTTACAAATCAATTGTGATGTCTAATTAAATGAGCTATACTCTTCACTTGGTCTTGCATATTACAGTCTCAATCCATGCACAAGCACAAACCATATACACTACTGCCAAGAAAGGCAGAATAACTGATTGTACAAAAAATGCAGAACATTTGTACATGACTCATGTACAAGTAATAGCTAGCACAAGGAGCAAGCAGTAACAGATTTCTTCATAAACAACTAAACAAGTAATAACTAGCACAAGTAATATCATCGTCAGAACATCATGCTGTTGTTACAAATAGGAAAATTATAAGACAAATCAGGCCATACATAAACAATTCTTTCTCTCAAATCTCATGAACACCATGCCACGATTTTACAAGAACATCAAACATTACTGCATATGAGAACATTACAAGGTCTTTGGAACTCATAAACTGTCATTACACTCGTATGCATCTCATTTTGGAACCTAGAGGCAAGAAGCAAGCAAAGAAAGCGAGTACACTTGAACCACGGCATGGTGGTGACTTCAACCATCTATTTATTGAGCTGCAAAGGCACATAAACACACGAGTGAATCCTCAATAACACTACCTGATTGGAAATTGGACAAAACCATGGAATTAAACAGGGTCCACGTGAGTTAATCACAAATTAAGGGTGCATGTATCTAAATTCTGTGGTCATGTCATGCACAAGAATCATGTTATATGGAGCTGCTATAAGATGGATGGCAAGTTTTACCACCTCTCGTGCAGTGCTTGTACTTTGGACAATTGTCTTTCTACATAGCCTGCAGCCCAATGTCCAACATGATGCCTTTGTTCAGAATGTAGTTTTCTTGATATGCCAAAAATCAATTCAGTTACAGCCTACAGAAATGAACAAGAAAATCAGTTTATCCACCAAAGCAAACCGTTGAATTCAAATTATTTGCTTCTTTTTCATGAGGGTTGGCCTTGAAATAGTTATTTGTCAACAAAAGAACATAATATCTGGCATTTTCCATACTAGAAACAAACAAAAGGGAAGTTAAGTGTTCAAAATCTAGGAACTGCCAGGTTGGAAAGGACAATTTCTCCCATCATGGTACAAGCCTTTTTATCCATGACTTTCTATCAAAAATAGGATAGACTTAGCTACATCCTATTTCTACTAATTTAATCTAGTAAAAAATACAGTTGGAAGAATAATTCATCCCTCGTGGCGTTGGGGCCCGCTTTGCAGAAGATGTGCGTACAGGTCCAAGAAAGGCTGTTGTACTCATAAAAGACTGTAATACCCCCCGCTTGTACTCATAGGATAGTCATCCCTTAAGGGGTATTTTAGTCATTTGTATAGGCATAAGAGCCTATAAATAGATCATGTATCACTCACTTCAAGGGGAGCTCTTTAGAGCAATAAAGAAGCATATCTCATATTGGTGAGCCCTCAGGGGCTCCCTCTCCGGAGGTAACCCCTGTTGGCTCATCGATAGGAGTAAGACAGTCCTCTCGGACCCCTGAACTTGTATAAATCCTCGTGTCACTTTTTACTCTCATGAACGATGGCCTGTCAGACGGCCAACATCCACCTTTACACCTACAATATTGGCGCTGTCCGTGGGGATATAGCTAATTGACGAAAGGCTATGTCTCCTACCAAAAAATACTCTAGTCCACGAAGCCTCCCCCGGCTCCGGAAGGCAATGATCTCGTGGACGACCAATCCGCTCTTTGAAGGAGCTCCAACCGAGCACTTTCATCGGAGATCAGGGCCATCCACCCCGGGATGAACAACGTCCTATATGCCCTGGGGCTCCCACACACGTCCTCCTTCCTTGTGCGGGTCAATGCGAGGCCCAGCCAAGGGCGAGCGGTTCAAGGCACCCTCGTAGCGATGAAGGCTTGCTACGATGGATGCCCCCTAACGCGCTATCGTTAGGAGATAATCCCGATATATAAATCTCGTATGGACTCTCAAGACACTTTCCCTCCAAGGGATTTCACCCTTGTGGTGCATAGGGCGTACGACCTCTGCGGTCTCCCCTAGCAAAAGTCCAAGGTGGCTTGGCCGTCCGTCGTCTCCACCATGGCGGCTCATGTCCTACTGGACCTAGGGCATGAGCAACCACCCTCATGGTGCATAGGGTGTACGACCTCTGTGGTCTCCCCTAGCAAAAGTCCAAGGTGGCTTGGGCGTCCATCGCCTCCACCATGGCGGCTCGTATCCTACTGGACCTAGGGCATGAGCGACCACCTTCGTGGTGCATAGAGCGTATGACCTCCACGGTCTCCCCTAACAAAAGTCCAAGGTGGCTTGGGCATCCGTCGCATCCACCATGGCGACTCATGTCCTATTGGACCTAGGGCATGAGCGACCACCCTCGTGGTGCATAGGGTGTACAACCTCCGCGGTCTCCCCTAGCAAAAGTCCAAGGTGGCTTGGGCGTCCGTCGTCTCCACCATGACGGCTAGTGTCCTACTGGACCTAGGGCATGAGCGACCACCCTCGTGGTGCATAGGGCGTACGACATCCGCGATCTCCCCTAGCAAAAGTTCATGGTGGCTTGGGCGTCCGTCGCCTCCACCATGGCGTCTCGTGTCCTACTAGACCTAGGGCATGAGCGACAACTTAGGCCTAGTACCAAGTTGATAGATGTACTGAGAACTCGTCCCCTTTAGACTCCAGGTCACGCGCAGAATGACCTCCAGGTCCCCGCACGCCTAGCTCTATTGCTTGGCAAGGGTTAGCAATTCTCATGCATTCCCGATCACCACAAAAAAACCCGCCTACGGGGTAAAAGGGCTCCATCGGTGCCCTACTTCTTAGCCTCATGGGCGCCACCGGTGTGCCCATGACTTATTGTCGAGGGCACATGTCCAAGGTGCCTATGAGTTAGCCTCATAGGCATCTCCAAGTCCACTAGGGGCTACCACCCCTAGTGGCTATTCAGTGCCTGATGAATTAGCCTCGTGGGCACCATTGGTGTGCCCGTGACTTACTGTCGGAGGCACACGTCCAAGGTGCCCATGAGTTAGCCTCATGGGCATCTCCAAGTCCACTGGGGGCTACCACCCCTAGTGACCATTCGGTACCCAACGACTTAGCCTCGCGGGCGCCATCGATGTTCCTGTGACTTACTATCGAGGGTATACGTCCAAGGTGCCCATGAGTTAGCCTCATGGGCACCTCCAAGTCCACTGTGGGCTACCACCCCTAGTGGCCATTCGATGCCCCACGACTTCGCCTTGTGGGCACCATCGGTGTGCCCATGACTTACTGTCGAGGTCACACGTCCAAGGTAGAGGGCACCTCCAAGTCCACTGGGGCTACCACCCCTAGTGGCCATTTGGTGCCCCACGACTTAGCCTCGTGAGCATCACCGGTGTGCCCATGACTCACTATCGAGGGCACACGCCCAAGGTGCCCATGCGTTAGCCTCAGATGCAACTCCAAGTCCACTGGGGGCTACCACCCCTAGTGGCCATTCGGTGCCCCCACGACTTAGCCTCGTGGAAGCCTCCGGTGTGCCTGTGACTTACTGTCGGGGGCACACATCCAAGGTGTCCATGAGTTAGCCTCATGGGCACCTCCAAATCCATTGGGGGTTACCACACCTAGTGGCCACTCAGTGGCCCACGACTTAGTCTTGTGGGTGTCCCTCCGGTGTGCCTATGACTTACTGTTATAGGAACACCTCCAAGATGCACATGGGTTAGCCTCATGGGCACCTCTAAGTCCACTGAGTGCTACCACCCCTGTTGACCATTCAGAGCCTCACAACTTAGCCTTGTGGGCACTCCTCCAGGAAACTCGAATCATCTACCACCGACCTAGCTCGAATATCGATCTTAGTATCTAAAGTGATGGGACTCTACCTGTCCCACAGCAATGACTTCGGTTATCTGTCATGTCGAACGAATGTTATCTTGCTACAAGAAACAAATGTTGATCATTCTCTCTTTCACGTAGAGACACTCGTGTTATCTACCTGTCCCTGCAACGTTTCTAGCTCGAACTGCGACGATTCTAATGAGTTATACTTTGACGACTCTCATCAAGCCATGGAGCAAGAGGAGGACGACTTCGCCTGCACAGGCTTCTCTCCGACGCGCCGTTCGCCTCGAAGGCTAAGCCTCGGCAAGGCGGGCCCGTGTCCACGGGCTTCACCTACATGGGCTTCGCGCCGACGCACCGCCTGCCTCGAAGGCTATGCCTCGGTAGGGCGCCCCCACTTCCTCGACTTTTCCTACATAGGCTTCGCTCCGACTCGCTTATTTGCGAGAGTGACTTTCCCACATGTACATGGACTCCCATGCACATTCCTAGACGTTGAAGTGTTTCGTGATTCGTGCAAGTACTACGAGAGTGGACCCCATACGTATTTGTGTACCCAATCACTCTCTTTTCCCTCTCCCTTTCCATCTCCCTATACGAATCTCTTTTCTCTCTCCCTCCCCATATCTCTGGCATGCCTATCTCTCCCCAACTGAATCGCCTCCGCTTCGCCTTGTCATCTCCCATACAGTGGCGGATCTGGAATTTCATCACGCCTCGTGCTAAATTCTAATAGGCTAACATCCTAGAACTAACGTCAATTTATACCCACACCACGACATAACAAAAATAAATCACAAATGCATCATTGACATGAAACTTTAGCTCAATGATTCAACATAAAACATAATAAGAAAAACATGGCAAAACATAAAATAATATAGTATCGTAGAGATTCAATTTGAGTACCTAAATAATGAAGATTTCATCTTTATCTTAAGAAGTGTTCAGAAATGTAAATTGTTGTAGATTGAGAAGGAGAATTACCCATGTAAGCCACTTGAAGTGCTTGGAGCAAGTGTCAAGATGTGCTTCTTCCTTGAGCTTCACAATCATCTGAAAGTGTGAGTGGTATATTTGCGCATACACCCTGAACAAGCACTTGAAGATCGTCCTGATGACCTCGCAGAAGTTTGGAGGGAAGGGAGCCCCTATTGGCATGGTACAGCGAGGCTTCCGATGGATGGCGAGCGGTGGCTAAAGTTCTTCAGCCGCTTGCGGATTCGAGCGAAGAAGATAGCGAGATACAGGGATAGGCTAGTTGTAGCCTTCCTGACCACGATGAGGTTCCTCAGCCGTGATAGGAAGCTCTGATAACCTGATGGACTCTTAAAATATAATCTTTATTGCCTTTCTCAAAAGGATGTCTTACATGTATATATAGAGACAACTCTGTAACTAACTCAAAATCAAGAATAAAAGGAAACTATTCATTAGATGGAAACTATTCATATTAACCGACAATACGTATGATGTAATCCTCGCGACCTGCCATCGTTTCTTGTCGCCGAACTCGACCTTTACAACTCGCCGCCGATCCGTCTTTGGGTTTGTTACGTCGACCAAAACTCTTTCCCCAATATGTGTCCATAACATTTCCTCCCTCCTGGAGAATCAGCTTGTCCTCAAGCTGGAAATCCGGGTAGCTGCGACGAAACTCCGGAAGTGATACCCAGGTAGTGTCCACAGAAGAGAGACCCTGCCAGTGAACCAATAACTCGCAAACACTATGACGAAGGCAAGACATGACTATCTTCTCTGGAGTGGGAATAACTCGACCATGCAATATGTCCGGCAAGGTTATGCAATGCTCAGGAGAATCACCACGATGTGGTTTTAACAATTCCACATGAAACACATTATGGATACGAGCTCGAGCCGGTAACTCCAGACGGTAAGCAACAGACCCAATCCGTTCCAAAACACGAACGGGACCATAATACCTGGGAGCCAATTTGGAGCGAGGCTGAGATGAAACCGAAGATATGGGCCGATGTTGCAACCTCAGCCAAACCCATTGTCCCACCGAAAACGAAACGTTCCGATGATTAATATCATACTGCTCCTTCATGCGATTATGAGCCTGCAAAAGACGCTCGCGAATCTCTGATAAGAATTCGTCGCGATCATGAAGTTGAGAATCCACAGCAGCCACACGTGCAACTCCCGGTTCATAAGTAAGCAAAGTTGGAGGGTCACGTCCATAAACAACTCGAAAAGGAGTACACTTGAGAGCTGTTTGAAAAGACGAATTATAACAAAATTCGGCCCACGGAAGCCACTGTACCCAATGCTTTGGTCGATCACCTGATAAACATCGAAGATACATAGCAATCACTTGATTCACAACCTCTGTCTGGCCATCGGATTGTGGATGAAATGCCGAGCTCAAATGCAACTTAACTCCTGATAAGCGAAATAATTCGCTCCAAAAATTGCTTGTGAAAACAGGGTCACGATCACTCACAATAGAAGATGGAATATCATGTAAGTGTACGATCTCATCAAAGAATGCTCGAGCAACCGAACCGGCTGTATATGGATGACCCAAAGTAATGAAGTGAGCGTATTTGGAAAAACGGTCAACCATTGAAAGAATAACAGAATTGCCATGTACCTTTGGAAGACCTTCAATAAAATCCATAGAAATATCCGCCCAAATTGCTGTCGGCACCACCAAGGGCTGTAAAAGACCCGCTGGGTGAAGATGTTCCGTCTTGTTACGTTGACAAATAGCGCATCCGGCCACATAGTCCCGAACCAATTTAGACAAGGTAGGGCTATGGAAAGTAGCTCTTAAATGATGCAATGTTTTTTTGGATACCCTCATGACCAGTATTATGGGCGTCTGCAATCAACTAGTGCCATAAGGCAGAAGAGGCCGACAGGAAAATGCGCCCTTTGTAGAGCAATAAGCCATCCACGAAGCTCCACCCATCCTCGACCTGACCGGACACAATCTGATCACGCAAGGAAGACAGTTCTGGTGTGGTCTCCACCTCGACGCACATCTGATCAAAAAGAACAAACTGTGGCGAAGAGATAGCATGCACAGAGAGGCCTTCATCTCGGCGAGAAAGAGCATCTGTAGCAGCGTTCTGCTTGCCCGGCCGAAAAACCACAGTAAAATCAAATCCAAACAACTTGCTTACCCAATGGTGCTAAGGTATCGTGGACAATCGTTGATCAAGAAAGAACTTAAGACTATAATGGTCAGTACGGATGGTGAACTCACGACCCCACAGGTACGGTCGCCAATGACGAACTGCCTTGACGAGACCAATAAGTTCCCACTCGTAGGCTGCCAATTTAGCATGATGAGGTGGTACTACCCGGCTAAAAAGAGCAATTGGACGCTCACCTTGATGCAGAACTGCGCCAACTCCAGTACCGGATGCGTCACAATCGGCCATAAAAGTTTTAGAAAAATCGGGCAACTGTAGAACGGGTGCAGATGTAAGAGCTACCTTGAGAGCTTTGAACGCATGAGTGGCCTCCTTCGACCAGCCAAAAGACTCCTTTTTGAGAAATTTTGTTAACGGAGCCGCAATGACACCGTAGTTTTTGATGAACTTGCGATAATAACAGGTAAGTCCGAGAAATCCTCTCAATGCTCGTACAGACTTTGGAAAGGGCCAATCAGCCACGGCCACAAGTTTGTCTGGATCCCTAGCGAACCCCTGGCCGGAGATGATATGGCCCAAGTAAGCTACTGATATTATGCCGAAAGCACACTTAGAACGCTTAAGTGCTAACTGATTATGACGGAGGAGTTGAAAAACTACGCTGACATGCTGTAAATGTTTCGCCCATGACTTACTGTAGATTAAAATGTTATCAAAAAACACAAGAACAAACTTCCGAAGGTAGGGCTTAAGAACATCGTTCATGAGGGACTGGAAAGTGGCCGGCGCATTAGTTAATCCGAAGGCCATCACCAAGAATTCAAAGTGGCCGTGATGAGTGCGAAACGCTGTTTTTGCCACATCGTCTGGACACATACGTACTTGATGATACCCACTGCGGAGATCAAGCTTGGTAAAATATTTAGATCCTTCCAACTCATCGAGAAGTTCATCAACAACTGGAATAGGAAACTTATCTTTAATAGTTCGCTCGTTGAGGGCCCGATATTCAACGCAAAATCGCCAAGTTGCATCATGCTTCTTAACAAGCAGGACTGGAGACGAAAATGCTGATGTGCTAGCCCGGATGATCCCTTGTGCAAGCATGTCTTCACATTGTTTCTCGATTTCATCTTTTTGCAATTGCGGGTATCGGTAAGGTCAGACCACGACTGCTTCTGTATTCGGTTTGAGGGGTATGCGGTGGTCCTGTCGCCTCATCGGTGGCAGCCCTCGGGGTGGTTCAAAGAGGTCTGCAAAATCCCGCAGTAAAGCCGACATGATATCATCCCCGACCATGTAGTGTGCCTGCATGCGCTCTGGTGCAGCTGTGCCTTGCCACAAGACACGATGATCCCCTCGCCAGAACAATATGGAGAGGCGCTCGAAGTCCCAGATAATTGGACCCAACGTGCGCAACCAATGGACTCCAAGAATTAGTTCGAAGGCATCGAGTGGTATGGCAAACAAGTCAATGCAGAAGGCTTCCTCGTTGATGGTGAGTGGCACGCTGTGACAGCGTCCTGCGCATTGGATGCGATCGCCATTAGCCACAGCTACACTCAACCCATTGCGGGTTGCACAGGTCAGTCCAAGACGACGTGTGGTCTCTTCGGTAATGAAATTATGGGTGAATCCGGAATCCACCAGAGCTAGCACCGTTTGTCCCGCTATTTGTACTTGGAGTTGCATGGTGCGGCTGGCCCGAATCTCGGTGAGTGCATGCAAGGATATCTCTGCTTGTTCGACCGGTTCCGCGAGAGCATCCTCATCTTCTATTTCCAGCATGTAAATCCCCTTCATCGAGCAAGTATGATTGCGGTGAAACTTCTCCGGACAATTGTAACACAACCCTTTTGCACGACGGTCAGCCATCTCCTCCGTGGATAAGTGGCGAAACTTGGATCGTGGTGGTGTGGGGCGCAGACCCGGAGGTGGTGCCACGACCATCAGCGCTAGAGGTCCTGGGTTCAGTCGAGTACTTGGAGCGGGAGTTGGTGCCGAAGGCGCTGAAGGTTTCGGCCATAATGGTGGCTTTGGTTCGGCGGGTTCCTCCTGAATCCGCACTTCATAGGCTCTTGCAAGACTCATGGTCGTCTACAAATTCGTCGGGTTTTGGAGTTCTACATCAGTTCGTAATGGCTTCAAGAGTCCGGCGGTAAAGAGCTGCACTTGTTGCATTGGCGAGAGTGGATCGGCACGACAAAGGAGAGCCAGAAATTGGCGTTGGTAATCCTCCACTGATCCGGTACGCCGTAGCTGCGCTAATTCTCCCAATGGATTACTGTGGATGGGAGGACCGAAGCGCATGTTCACAAAATCAGCAAATCTTGGCCACGCCAGGACACCCTCATCACGTTCCAACTGGTAGAACCATTGCTGAGAAACTCCCGTGAGGTGATAAGATGCAAGCCAAACTTTCTCTTCTTCCATTGTCCGCTGGTCGCGAAAAAATTGTTCGCATCTGTTAAGCTAGGGCAGAGGGTCTTCTTCCCCATCGTAGGTTGGGAAATTGAGTTTATGGTATCGTGGAGCGCCAGAGCGCTCATCTTCCCTTCCTTCCCTGCCGGTAGTTATTCTGGTCGGTTGGTGCAACTTCGCCTAGCGTAAAACTCGAGCTTTTTAACTTGGAGCATCGCGATGGTCGCCGTTGGTCGTCTGCGACTACGTAACTCGTGAAGTTCATCTGTCAGTTTGTTTGTCACCAAGTATTTGCTTGAGCATTTGATCAAGCTACAGACTCAGATCGTTGATAGACTTGGATTCACTCATACTCGGTTGTGGACTCGAAGGCAGCGAGGTATGCGCGGTGGTAGGCTCTGATACCAAATTGGTACGACGAGGCTTCCGATGGATGGCGAGCGGTGGCTGAAGTTTTTCAGCCGCTTGTGGATTCGAGCGAAGAAGATAGCGAGATACAGGGATAGGCTGGTTGCCGCCTTCCTGACCACGATGAGGTTGTTCCTCAGCTGTGATAGGAAGCTCTGATAACCTGATGGACTCTTAAAATATAATCTTTATTGCCTTTCTCAAAAAGATGTCTTACATGTATAAATAGAGACAACTCTGTAACTAACTCGAAATCAAGAATAAAAGGAAACTATTCATTAGATGGAAACTATTCATATTAACCGACAATACGTATGCTGTAATCCTACGCAGACCCTGCGTCATCGTTCTTTTAGAACTCGACCGGACAATTAATCGCCGCCAATCCGTCTTTGTGATTTGTTACGTCGACTAAAGCTCTTTCCCCAATATGTGTCCATAACATGGCATCACAATTTTGAACCAGAGAGCATGATCAAAATTTAGACCAAAATTCTCAATAGAAACACAGTTTTGCAGCTCTTCTTTGCAACGAACAACTAATTACAAAGATTTTGTGGGAATGTGAATTCATCGTCGAGTTGGCTTATTTCTATCCAATCCATCAGGTACTTCACATACTTTGGTGCAGATACTTCAATAGGCCTCTTGATCTTGACTCCATCAGCCTCTTGATCTTGACTCCATCAGCCCATCTGTACTCATACCTGTATTAAAGATTTAATTCTTATTATAGAGTTTGCTGTAAATAGTTAGCTCGAAGAGTTTTAGCGCTACAAGAAAACTAGCTAAATGCTGACAAGGAAACAAGGCTGCATGATGAAAGAAAGGAAAAGGTGCATGGTTTCAGTTTCAGATACAACCCATTTGTAGTTCAGTAGCTAGCTGAGCTGACAGAAGGGCAACAGGGAAAAATCTTTCGTTTTGGTTTTTCATTCGGCGAATTTCGTTCAAACGGTTTGATCAAATTTGAATTTTAAAATTTAAATATTTGTAAAAATAAAGATAGGAAGGTGGGAGCCTAGGATTTGAACCTAGGTCCTCAAGACCACACGGACAAGGCAATACCATTGGGCTACCTTTCTCTTTGTGGTTCATTCACTACTTTTAGTTTATTTAACCCTTCAAATTCAAACAAAATGAAAAAATTTGAACGAAACTATTTTATTTTGGAGGGCAACGCAATGTCCAAAATTTCATAGAAATTGTGAACCATGAAGGGCAACACGTAATGCAGTTAACACTATCAACACCAAACCATCACATGCCTCTTTAATTATTCAGTAATTCTCCTCACGTCCTAAGTGACAAGAATTAGCCGCACAAGTAAATACATTTGTTCCATGCATAAATTCAGAGAGATTATAAGACAATTGTGTATGAATCTGGAAGGAAACATTCAAATTTTACAAGCATGCTGCTTCAAGCATCATGATTTTATAGGCTTTGATTTGATATAGCTCCTACCTTGTTCCCGGATGGGGCGCTCTTCTAGGGCCTGAAGGTCCTCTAGATTCTGCACAATCAAACGCAATTTGATTTGGTATAGCTCCTACCTACCTCTACGCCACCAAGGCACCAACCAAGGCACATAAACTACAATCATAGTGCGATCTTATCCCTAATTTAGCAAGAAGCCAATAACCCATGGTCCAGAAGCACCTAGGGTGGGATCCGACAAAAGGGGCAGAAAGGAACAAAGAATCGATGCAAGATTGTGAAAGGTTAGTAAACTTGTGAGGGAAGTGGTAGTACCTTACTTGTGATGGCGGCCAGCGAGGCGATGCGATGATGACCAGAGTCGACTGGAGAGCGTGGAGGGCAAGCGGCCTGGTGTGGAGGGCAGGCGGGCGACTGGGCGTGGAGGACACGGTGGTGGAGGGCAAGTAAGAACTAACAAGTCAAATTGGTTAGAAGGAATAAATCGGTTGTTTAGCTATTACCTTCGCAAGGATCTAACGGGGTCGACTATCAATTCTTCTCACAATCTCCACTAGCGCTGAGCTTACTTTGTAATTAATTTTTAAGCTTTCTTCAGGAGCTGCAACACGAGTCACGATCTTGTTAGGAGACAAACTAGAAGACAAATATCAAAGAAAGAACGTGTCTTCTTTTGTTTGACAAAAAAACATAGTAAACAGCAGAGAGATGTCAGTTACAGAAATGACTTGTATTGCCAATGCTTACTGGGAGATAACATCAGTTGTTCTTATAAGTACTGTTCTGAAAAGCTGGGTTAGGTATTTGACTCTAGCACAGAATTTTCAGGAGCATACAAAGAAACCAATTTGGTTAAGTTTTGGTAATTACAAAAGATTATGAGGCAAACTAGAGATGTTTAGTTTAAATGATTGGGATAATCCACTTGCATTGCTTGTGTTTAATAGCACACACTGGCGCATTTTTGGGGTTGACTCGGACAATAACAAGCATTTTTAGCTTATACATCTTTCCACTTTAGGACTACAAGTAACCACGCTTCTAGATACTAAACATACCATGCAGATTACAAAAAACATGCTAACTGCTTACCACATCAAGTAAGTAACAAGATCACAGAAATTTAAGCACAAATGAATGAGAGCAATAATGCAATTGAAGACTACGAAATGGCATAGTAACCATCAGCAATTGTAATTGTAATTTTGCAGTGCAAATGAAATTGTTGCCCCCATTGTCTTGTTTTCATTTGAAGTTTCCAAACATAGTTTTTTTTTTTGCTGTATGTATTAGATATAATTTTTACATTTTCATTTCTTCACCAATTTGAGTGGAATTACATAAATCCACTCATTGAGTCACTGGATCGAACCGCTTAAACGAGGCAGCAGAGAGGAGCTCACCGATTGACCATGTAGGAGTTTAGGAGAGGTGGCACTGGACTGCTGTCTGATGGGAACCACGAGCAGAGCACTCGAGCATAACGACGATTAGGGGATCGGCGGTGAGGAGGACTGGAGGAGGGGTGTGCCACGTGCCGGCGGAGGGGATCCAGGACGTGGAGGGCACGGCAGCATGGCATGAGGCCGAGTGGGGGAGGCTGAGCCTCGGGCTGGACTATTATGCATCTTTTTTTGGTCTATATAGGGTGCATTTTACACTGTAATTTTTTCTAGACCTCAGGCTACCTAGTCCGAGACTCAAATCCGCCACTGGTTTACACACTGAAGCTGTGTCTGACGTGGCATTGCCCTCCTCGTCTACGGCCGTGGCCACTCCCCTGCCCTTCAATTACAAACGTAAATGGTCTTGCACCTGCTCGGTGTCGGACTGAAGACCACGTTGCTCCTATAGACAAAACTGAAGATCTGTTCCCGGGTATCTTCCAGCCGGAAGAAAGCTAGGTCTGGAACTGGGAGTACGGCCACGGAGAAAGGGATCATGATCAGGAAGCATCCGCCGCCTGTCGCGCGTAAGGAAGAACCAGTCGTCGAAGGAGCCACGGCGTTGTGCAGCCGAGCGCCGGAGCCGGCGTTTACGGCCGTGCCGCGGAGAACGATCCCCCGGTGCCGTGCCATCCCGCTTGCGTCGGGAGGTTTTCGCGCGAGCGAATTCACAGGGCCGCGGGGGAAGCGGGTGGAATAAGAAAACCGGCCGAGAGCAATGGACCGTTGCTGTGTTTTCTCACCTGGGCCGTGCCGTGCCGTGCCGCACGCGTAGCGTCCTTGCACGCCCCGTCGTATCGGGCACGTTTCGTGGCCCGCTCCCTCAACTCCACGTGGGCCCATAATGTCAGGGCCTTACTTGTCCTCATACTTCCCATGGAAATTGATTTGATCGGTGGTGTTGGCTGAGCACTGGGCACTGGTGATGCTCTGACGAATATGGGAGCTAGCACTTGAGTATTTGACCAAGGAAGTGATGGAGTTCAGTATGTTGGGTATATTTATTTATCGGTTTTGCTAGTCCATAGCCGCCTGGAAATCAAGAAAGTTTTAGTGGATTTACTCACCTTTAGATCATGCGTGGAGATTCGTGCTCGAGGTCCTCTCCTTCTTCGGCCGCCGCCGCCGGCGGTGCCGAGTTAGGGGTAGGGTTCACCGGTGCCCCTAGGGCTTAGAGGAAGGCCGAGGCGGCGGCAACGGCGGTGCATCGAGGCGGTGGTGGCACCGCCAGACGCGGACGAGGAGGAGGGTGGTGAGCGGTGGAGATCAGCGGGGGAGATAAGACCAAAGTGGTTAGAAGGCAGTGGGAGGCAGTGGCGGATCCGGCGGCGGTAGTCGCCGAAGACGAGGAAAAGGACGGCCGTGGGGGCATCTCACCGCAGAGGAGGAAGAGGGCGGCGAGGTCTAGATAGGTGGGATGGAGGAGGAGGAGGAGGACGGCAGGGGAGGTGCTCGTCGACAGGGCTCACCGGCGTCGGAGAGGCCGCGGGAGGCGACGCACAGGGAGGGCTCGGGCGGCGGCTGGAGAGATGGGGTGAGGAGTGGAGTGAGGTGGGGATTGTGGCTTAGGGTTATATACTCTTACACGAATCTTGAAGTAATCCAAGCCATTGAAAAGTGACTGATATTTAGCAAATTTTTAGGCCACTGACCGTCCCTTTATTTATCTGTAACGTTTTATAGTGTGCTCTTTGTGCTGGGCAACCACATGTATATATGATAGTTCCATACAAGTAACTACATTCGTGCAATGCTGTAACAGTTCAGTTCCTGCAGAAACGCACGTAGAGAAATTAATCCCCGCGTTCCAAACGGGCAATAGGTGTTCAATTTACTGCAGAATGGGTGGGTGGCAGTAGGGGCCGTTGAGCCAGCCGTCGGCGACCCGTTTGTTGGCGGCGTCACTCATGTGCATGCCGTCCCAGATGAGGTGACTCGAGGGGTCACGGCAAACGCTTGTGCCCTCCATTCCACACAAAGCAAGGAAAGAGAACATGTACGGAGCAAGAGCCTCCCCGCAGCAGCTCGTAAGGGTAGTCTTAAAGCCTACAAAAGATTGAGCATGGAAGTTAAGTGAGGCGATAAACGTCGTTCGTTTTGAGAAGCATGCTCATGTATGTCGTCCTAAGATTGGAGGATATGGAGATTCTGAAACTCTGAACCGGCGAAACTAATTACCAAACTTTTCAGGATTCTGCACCATCTGGTAGAAGTGTCCTGCAAGATCAGCATGCATGATCCTCGTATGCTGGTGCTTCTTTTGAAGTCTTGAGAGGCTGCTTTTGAGGAAAGAATTGTGCTTGTTGAACACGGCGTTGTAGTTTCTTAAACACCCGTATTCGTCGTAGTCGCTCTCGTTGGAACTCTTGAAAAGGTTCAGATATGCCGGAAAGCACCCAATCGGAGCACTGTTGGACACCACAATGTCAACCGCACCAAGTGTGATCAATTCCTGCATATAAAATAATGTTAGGATATATGTTACCCACAGTGTAATCTAGAAAGGTATACTTGCCAATTTTATGTATACAACATCCGATTAATTATATAGCCTTGCAGCTACCTCGAGACCAGATGTGATGCCCCTCACTACTTTGGGTATGTTCTTGCTAGCCTCGTCTATTGTAGATCCATTCACCAGTAGGAGGTTGTAGTCATTTTCCCCCAGTTCAAATACAAATAGGGACTTAGCCATGTGGTCCTTGCAATCTGTGCTTAGAGGCATGATAATTACACATGTAATATAACCCAAACTAACCAAATCAGCTAGTTAATGAATAGAACTATGAGTCTATGATCAAATGAGTGCATACTCTCCCTTGTTCCACAAATAGAAGGCAGCAGTTGTTGGAAATTCTCAATTTGGGCTCTCATGGAGGCATTGCCACTTTTGTCGTAACCAAGTAACTGAAGTAGGGTATAGTCAAGTACGGTGCCGCCGACAACCGCCATGTTTGCACCTCGCCGGAAGTCCTTGCCGTGCCCTTTCGACGGCGGAAGAAACGGCAACCCAAACGCTTGCGCTACACATGCACGTCAAAAGTAACATAACTTGATCATTTGCTTGAATTTGTTGCTACCACACCATTATGTTAATATACTTTCTCCGGTCACAAAAAAAAGTGACGTGTTGGAACCGGCGATAGTACTTAGCGCGAGAGAACAATCACAACAAACACACAAGAGACACGAGGATTTGTTTACGAGGTTTGGCAAAGCCTACATCCTTGAGAGCCGAATCGCGGCGGTTCCGTTCGTATGAGAAGTTTTTTTTTTTGCGATTAAGGCTACGAGAGGTCGGCGCCTCGGCGGTATATATTTATACCCTGGTTACATGTTCTACTCGAACGCATAGTCGACGCTCCTCTTTCCAAACACAACCTTTTTCTTTCACCTTGTCATATATGAGCTATACACAATATGATGTTTTTAACTTTTCAAAGTCAAGAAGATATCACTTTGACCACTACATTTTAAAATAATATATTCAGAAAAGTTATAAAGTAAAATATTATGAAGTATTTTTTATGACTAATTCACTCGGACCATTCATATATCCTAGCTATATATTCTAGACAATATGTTTGATCAAAATCAATATATAGTTTGATTGCACAGTGTCACTCTATTTTTACTGAAGGGAGTATATATACGTATGCATGTAAACCATAAAAATAGATGAAGTCATGGAACGTAGCATCATGCATTTATATGTACCAAGGAAATCGACGACGACCCTGCCGTCGCAACACCGGCACGTTGGCTTCCCAAAGTAGGTGATGCCGTAAGGGCGGTGGCTGAAGACGCTGAGCACACCCGTCGATGGCCGGCCATCGGGGCACAGGTTGCCGGTGTCTGACATCGAGTCCCCGAAGTTGAACATGGCGTTGTACCTTGATCCGCCGCTGCTGGAGGAGGAGGCGCCGGTGGCGTATGCAAACATCGCACAGCATGAGAAGAAGAGAATGGCCGTAACAAGGATACTACTGCTCATGATGACTATTTGCCGGGGAAGATCGAGAGGTAAAACGATGTTGCATCCATGCGTTTCAGACCTAATGCTCAACGTAGAGTTAATATATATGCACATCTCCCCGCGCTCGATCGCCGTCGAGGTTGTTCGCAGCTGATCCGCAGTCACAAGTCATAAACGAAGCATCTATGCATTATTGCAAACGTGAACGAGAGAGATTGCGACGCAAGGCTCTAAAGCCTGCCCGGTCATGTATTATAGCAGCCGTGATACATGGTGTAACAACCTAGATTACAAGGCCTAACTGAATACAAGAGATAAACACAATCCGGTATACACAGGATATACACAAGCCGGTATACAAGGCCATATCACTAAAATCCCCTCCGCAGTCGAAGCGTCGCAAACGCACAGACTGAACCAGAAATCCAAGAACAGCTGAGTCGGAAGGTCATTCGTCATTATATCGACGAACGGGAGACCGGAGGGAACATGAAGAACACGGATTTGACCGAGAGACACCTCTCCCTAACAAAATGGATGTCAAACTCGACGTGCTTGGTGCGGCGGTGTTGAACTGGATTAGATGACAGGTAGATTGCACTGACATTGTCACAGTACACAACTGTGACCGATCGAAGTGGGTGGTGCAATTCCAGGAGGAGCTGGCACATCCAACAACATTCGGCCACCGCATGGGCCACGGCGCAGTTCTCCGCCTCTGTGCTGGACCTGAAGACTGTAGTTTGGCGCTTGGAAGACCATGACACCAAATTGTCACCAAGATAAATACAGTATCCAAAGGTGGAACGGTGAAAGTGTGGGCACCCTACCCAATCTGCTTCAGAGTAGGCCGTCAAGGTGCTAGTCGGTAACGAGTGAAGTTGAAGACCAAACTCAAGGGTGGCTTTCACATAGCGGAGGATGCACTTAATGAGAGCAAGATGAGGCTCTCTAGAAGTGTGCATGTGAAGGCACACCTGTTGGACCGCATAGGATATATCAGTCCACGTCAAAGTTAGGTACTGGAATGCCTTGCCAAACTCTGATAGTGCACCGGGTCTGAATCAGGAGAGCCATTAGTAGCGGATAACTTGGTGCTGGTGTCTACAGTATTAGCGATTGGAGGACAATCTGCCACACCTGCATGTTGCAAAAGATCCATGGCGTACTGACGCTGGGAGAGGAACAAGCTAGCAGGAGTGCGAGAAATAGAGATGCCAAGGCAAAAATGCAAGTCACCGAGATCAGTCATGTTGAACTCACGGTGAAGGCAGCGTGTGAGGTGCTGGAGGAGAGTGGAGGAGGAAGCAGTGATGATGATGCTGTTGACGTAGAGAAGACATGTGAGGTCATCACTCGTACGGAGGACAAAGAGGGAGGTGTCGGAAGTGGAAACCACAAAACTGAGAGTACAATTCAAAAAAATCTATTGCGTAAACTAGGAAGCCACACAAGCTAGAGATCATAGATCGTTACCACTAGACGTGCAGTGCAATGAAAGAAGAGTTGGAGCAGCCTGATCTAACGTAGAGTGCGTCAATGAAATGGTCGTAGTCGATCGTCCAACGTCTCGATATCGATCGTCTCCTCTAGTAGCCAGTCGCATTCCTTGCGAAGTCGTGGATCGTCCTTAAGCGCAACAGCAACCGCACTAGTGTTTCTACGGTATCCACACGTCTAGGGATGGAACACCGTACGTCGGTGTGCTAGCATCAACTCGCACGGTAGGGCACTCTCGAGAAGATGGCGGCTAGAGTTTTGGTAGAGCAACTCATGTTCTGTCACGCATGCCCCAACAGCCTCATGCATCTCCTTATATAGAGCCCATGACGGATCCTATCCGAACACGTTTGTTCCAACCCGTTAAGTGTGTGACCCTGTAGGTTCATGTATAGTCGGTTGTGACTCGGAAACCCTGTCTGACCATGAGTCGTTAGCGGTTCCTAGCAGGACATAGCAATCCCCGAATACACATAAATTAATCAGATGAACCTTAATGCAATATGATCTACGACCAGGTCCTTATCACTTAAGACCAGCTCGTATCTCTATACGACCAGTTCATATTTAGTCTCGATCAGTTCGTAACTCTTTACGACCAGGTTTCGACCACTTAGTGATCATTGTCGACCAGCCTACGACCAGTTCGTATCTGATCGAACTGAACGACTTGCTCGTGCATTCTCCCTTTGCCTCACAATATCTAGTTGATCTCTAGGTGAGATATTATGTCATCCATGGACTGTTCAATACTTTCTCGATCAAGTGACAGATAACTTCATGTGGTCGACTCTTCGACCACTAGTGGCACGGCCACACACTTTCTTTATCCGACCACATCGAGAGGCCCAGAGATATCTCTCCTGTTATGTTAGGAGGGACAAATCCCATATCCGACCAGTCATATTTCTCCGTATATTTCATAGCATACCCAAAAACTACCTTTATAACTACCCAGTTATGGAGTAGCGTTTGATAATCCCTAAGTGTACTATTACACATGTAGGAAACCATGCTGATCTCAGGTCTAAGGATTATACATCGTCATTGCTTGAGACCAACTGATGACACATAAAATCGTAACAATCTCAATAGTGTCTCATGGTGGGTCAATCCAATACCATATTCTCTAACATGTGTTCACATTATTGATTCGATATCTCTATATCCATGACTGGTGAAACAGGGTCATCAATCAATACATGTGATGGTCGATAAGTTAATAGTGTTCCGACCAGTGACATCCGACCAGGGATACATTTAGAATGACATCACATAAGTTAAAGAGCTTCACCAACAAGTCACATACTTGTTAATCTGTATAACTGATAAATCATTCAAGGAACATAATAACATTTATTCAATAATTCATAAGCATAGACGTGATACAATCATCTCTATGATTGCCTCTAGAGCATATCACCAACAAGGCGAAGGGCTGGTACCAAGCACGAGGTGCTTGTTTAAGGCCATAAAGAGACTTGTGCAAGTGACAAACGTGGTTGGGACGAGCCGGATCAACAAAGCCAGAGGGTTGTTGGCAAAACACTGTTTCATCAAGACTGCCATGAAGGAATACATTCTTGACGTTGAGTTGGTGAATATGCCAAGAATGGGAAACGACGATGCTGAGGACAACACGTATTGTGGAGGGTTTCACAAACGGACTAAAAGTCTCATAATAGTCGATGCCTGGCTGTTGGGAAAAATCCTTGAACGACCCAGCGGGCTTTATGGCGAGCTAAAGAACCGTTTGAATGAAATTTGTGTTTGAAATCCACTTTCTTGAGACAATGTTGGCACCTGGTAGATGGGGAACATGTGATGAGACCATGGTTCCCGATCTTCCGATAGGATGATAACTTCGATTTGGAGGAGAATGACTTTGACGATGCATGCTTCTAACCGGTCACGACCAGAACACCAAGCAATCGCTAAACCACACTCCGAGTTATTATCAACTGTGCCAAGAACGTGGTTGACCTGACCACGAAGGTCTGTTCCTGCATGCAATCGAAGAACACGCAAGAACAAGATAATAAGCAGTCTGAAATTGCAAATAAGATTGAAATATTTGATAAAGCTGGGATTCCGAAGCGGTATTCAGGGTTGGTCTAGTCGACACAAGCCAATACACGAAGTTGCAATGCAGCTAACTTTTAACTTAACAAAATCCAAGAAAACTAGAGGGTGCGGGTTCCTTAAATAGGGAAGGGAGAGCCACCATATCTAAGAAAATACAGTATGGTACTATTTATGATACTGTTCATGCGTGAACAGTAGCACGTGAACAGAATGGGCCGCCTAGGGTGACTCCTTCCCTTGGGCCCAAGCATTACAAGGCCCAATTTGGCCCAAACAGGTGACACAACACCTTATTTTGATGATTGTGGTGCTCTCAGAAGGAATTTGGAGGTAAGGCCAGATCCGTTGGAAAGAGGATGAGATAATCTTTCCATCAAGTACTCGTGGACCTCAAACGGAATCCGTATGTGAAAGTTATGCACGTTTGAAGTCGGTGTTGTCTTCGGAGGCCGATTTGGATTCCAAAACGGGTCCAGCTCGAGCTGCTTGCTTGTCTTGGACCAAAAGTGACATGGTGCTGCACATATATATTTTTTCATCATTAGGTAGCATCATATAGTTCATATAATATAAAGGCACTCCTAAAAACAAGCTCACCTGATAATTTAAGTGAAGCGTACGAGCTCTTGTACTTGGAACAGCAAGCATAGCAAATATGGTTGTATCCATAGAGGTCATGTCCTCATCATCCTCCCCTTCTTAAAAACAAAGCCGTCCTCGGCTTTTGATAAGCGAAAAATAGGGTAACAAAGAAGCCAAGGTGTATGCATGATATATGTATATGTCATCTGTTTTAACGGTTCTTCGTTGTTGCACAATTAATGTTATAAAGCAACAACGATCATAAAAGCTCATTGTATTATCACCCCAAGAATAATCATATATGTTAGTGAGCAAAACAAAATTTCTCACACAACAATTATTGCAACTAGTTTTGCAAATGTAAGTGAAGCATTTGTGTCATTTAAATCTCTGAAGTTGTAAACTTGCAGTAGTAGCACATATGGGCAAATCTACAACTTTTGGAATCAAACAAAGTTCATCCATATAATCAGATTTCAATCGAGCAATAGCAAATTCATCTAGCAAAGGTGAAAAGATTTGTATGTTCTTCCATAATTCAACATCTTTATTCAGATTGTCTGTACTAGATGGTGCAATAAAAGGTGAACACATAGGCATGGGATGAGCACTAAATTTTATTTTACTCTCATATTGAACAAGATTCAGCACACAAGGATTGTTGTCCAAAACAGCAAGCTTCAATTCATCCATGTGATCGCAAGTTATGCATATTCGATATACCAGAAATTGGTTGTCTACACCATAATCTCCAATTAATTTAAAATGGTAGGTGTAAGTGCTAGAAAGAAAATTTAGAGATGAAAGTTCAGAAACTTTCTTCATAGCACATTCCAAACTAACTAGATCATTAAGCATGATATAGCGCAAAGCATCAGTAGGGGATATTCTATCAAGTACTTCCGTATGTATAATTAATTCGACATGTGCAAAATTATGAGAATTCAGATCAGCACATGGTTCGTTCAAGTCAACATAAGGAAAAATCAAAAGATTGCACTACAGCAGGTATATACTCACAAGGTGGCTCTATGTCTTGCTGTAGCACCAAATCGGTACCTTTGTCATTGTCGTCCTCATTAGATACTGTAGGTACCTCAAACTTCTCCTCTAATGACTTAAGATGCACCAGATCATCGCTCATCTCTTCAAGCGTCTCGGCGGTATCTGGAGATGGAGTAGGAGCCAAAACAATGTCAGCATTTTCAGTTACCTTAGGTTGCACTTCACTTGTGACTGTAGGTGGTGGAGGTACAAAACGACGTTGCAATTTCTTCTTCATCTGCTCTCATGTGTACATGAAGTGGTACTCCAGATTCGACCACCAATGTAGAACATCACCGATCAGTGTCGTCGTTGCCATGCTCATCTTCTCATAAGGATCAAGGTCCTGTCTTTCAAAGTAGCTATCCAACATATTAACCCATATAAAGTAGTCCAACGACGTACTCTCAGCGGTGAGTGGTAATATGTATGCAGGTAGTTGTTTCCCTTTGAGTTCAAATCTGCCCGCGATGACATCGTAATCTACCAACTTCAACCAACCTGTCATTATTAGTAGAAAACAAGGAAACAAATTACAAGTATATGTTCCTATCAACTACTAGGATCTGGAGGCTCAAGTCACACACGCTCAAGCTCTTACCAAGCTCTTGCAAGTTCTTACCAATGCAAACAGGTGATGCAACCGGTGGCTGGTTCGTGATAAACTTGACTCAAGTGATGAGTAGAGTGATTGCAAGGGTCGATTCGACGTGATATGCTCAGTTAGTAGAAAGTGGAACTTGGACAGGCTTAATATTAGGTAGCAAGGGGAACAATCAGTTAATTTCAGAAATTACACATAATTGAATTATAGTTCGTATCTAGCACATAGCCTATGTTGCTGATCAACCAAGGATGGATGAAGGCTAAAACAAGTGTATAACAATGTATAGGAGTGGTAGATACATGATAATTCAATAGAATGCAATTTGGAGTGAATAACACAAGTCTTGACCCAACACTGAAAACTGTGGTTTTCTGTCCACTGGATAGTACATCGGTATTTTGCCCGTAACTTTTTGTCAGATGCCTCTTTTTCAATGATTCTTTTTTATCTGTTTCCTGACGGTTTTTTCCACAATTTTTATTTTGGGGCCACATGCTGAATACTGACTCAAAAAATTGCACAAAAATCATAAGTGCAGACAGTTTTAGATTCAAACAGAAAACTGGGTCAACTTTCACCGCATATAAAATTTGACTGCCTTTCTGGATTGAGGTGAAATTTTACAGGCAGATGGATAAGGAATTGTTGATCTAATGGCGGTGGTTTCACTCAAAAAGGATTATGGAATCAAAATATATGGTGATTTTCGTGGCAGCGGCAGAAAAGGGGATCTTCTGGCTGAAATTGAAAATTTCGGTTTAGGGTGTTCTAGATGGATTTGGACGTGAGGAATTTCTTTTGGAGCTTATTTTTGGGTTTAGGACGTGATGGATGGGCTAGGGTTTCAATTTTTGTTTTTTTTTGTGTGGATGATCAGCAACTAGACAAAGCTAAACCGGACACAAATTCAATTTAGCAAACCAAAACTAATAGATTGAAAGGCACAACGGGGTTTGGACAGCGGGTAATTAACTCTTTTTGTAGGGCAATTTTTCTAGACTATGGAAAATAAAAACCAATCTACTAACTAGGGATACAAGAATTCCTACCGGTTAACTTTAGCTCTGATACCACCTGATGAGGCCATGGTTCCCGATCTTCCGATAGGATGATAACTTCGATTTGGAGGAGAACGACTTTGACGATGCAGGCTTCTAACCGGTTACGACCAGAACACTAAGCAATCACTAAACCACACTCTGAGTCGGTATCAACCGTGCCAAGAACGCGGTTGACTTGACCATGAAGGTCTGTTCCTGCATGCAATCGAAGAACACGCAAGAACGAGATAATAAGCAATCTGAAATTGCAAATAAGATTGAAATATTTGATAGAGTTGAGATTCTGAAGCGGTATTCAGGGTTGGTCTAGTCGACACAAGCCAATACACGAAGTTGCAATGTAGCTAACTTTTAACTTAACAAAATCCAAGAAACTAGAGGGGTGCGGATTCCTTAAATAGGGAAGGGAGAGCCGCCATATCTAAGAAAATGCAGTATGGTACTATTTATATGTGAACAGTAGCACATGAACAGTACATGCCACCTAGGGTGACTCCTTCCCTTGGGCCCAAGCATTGCAAGGCCCAATTTGGCCCAAACAGGTGACGCAGCACCTTCTTTTAATGATTGCGGTGCTCTCAGAAGGAATTTGGAGGTGAGGCTAGATCCGTTGGAAAGAGGACGAGATAATATTTCCATCAAGTACTCGTGGACCTCAAACGGACTTCGTATGTGAAAGTTATGCACGTTTGAAGTCGGTGCTGTCTCCGGAGGCCAATTTGGATTCCAAAACGGGTCCAGCTCAAACTGCTTGCTTGTCTTGGAGCAAAAATGACATGGTGCTGCACATATATATATTTTCATCATTAGGTAGCATCATATAGTTCATATAATATAAAGACACTCCTAAAAACAAGCTCACTTGATAATTTAAGTGAAGCGTACGAGCTCTTGTACTTGGAACAGCAAGCATAGCAAATATGGTCGTATCCATAGGGGTCTTGTCCTCATCAACATGGGACCAAGTATGGTTGTGACGGAGAGTTTGATGCTCATCCGCCATAGCATCGCACTAGTTGGAGTCCCAAAGGGCGGCGCGATATGTCAGAGGGATGGGGAGATAGCAGAGTGGATGGCGGAAAAGTTGAGCCGATCCACAGGAACAACAATTCCTAACTTGGCCCTTGTTTGCATGGCGTGGGGACCTGGTGCAAGTAGCCCTGGTAATGGTTGAGAAACCAACCCATTTTCAATCCAACCCACAACAACAAGCTCCAATTCTCTAAACCAAACCAACCCACTTTGCATCTCCTAGGATCCAACCCACTTTGCAAGGTGTGGGAGAAGGCCAGAGGGAGGAGCAGGCACGGGGTCGGCACAGGCGTACAATACACTGGGAGGTGACACACCAAGAACCACTGAGCCGGAAGCTGTGGGTTCTGATGTACCCAAGCCAGGAGACACACCAGGAGTTGCGGATGCTGGCGGAACCACGGGACTGAGGTGCTGATCATGTCATGGAGTGCAAGGAATAGCAACATGAGGGGAGGTGTTTGTGGAAACAAACTCAGGCAGAAAATCCAAAGAGTTAGCGGAAGGACTTGGGGTGCCCGCCGAGAAGGGAAATATCTGTTCGTCAAAAACAACATGGCGAGAGGTGATAACCCGGCGTGACATGACATCATAGCAGCGATAACCCTTGTGGGAAGAGGGATACTCTAAGAAGACACACGTGATGGAATGAGGGCTCAATTTGTTGCGCAAGGTGGCTGCGAGGTTAGGATAGCGCAAACAGCCGAATGCACGTAAGTGATGAAGGGAAGGAGGATGGTGAAGGAGCCGCTTGTAGGGTGTATAGGAAGAAATGGCCTTAGAGGGGCGGCGGTTTAACATATACGTCATCGTGGCCAAGGCTTCGGCCCAAAACAGAGCCGACATATGTGCCCAAAAAAGGAAAGCACACCCACTATCATTGGGAGTACGAATGGCACGTTTCGCCTTGCCATTTTGCTGTGAAGTATACGGGCAAGAGAGGCGGAGATGAATCCCGTGACGGCGAAAAAAGTCAAAAGAGACGGAATTTATGAATTCGGTGCCATTATCCGCTTGGATAGATACAAGAGGAATATGGATATGTGTTTGTACATAGGCGAAGCAGGTTTCAAGAGTGGCATGGACCGAGGATTTTTTTGAAGCAGATCGAGCATGTCAGGATCATCAGGGCCATGCCAAGCGCTGGACTAGGACTGGCCCTAGGATGCCCATGGACTAGGGTTGGACCGCGGAGGGACACAGACCTAGGAACCAGGGGCAGGTCGGAGGGCACCTGCATGGCACGATTGTTGGTGGAGGGTGCCGACGCTGACTTCTTCTTCCTATTGTTCTTGGTGTAGCACCCAGGCTTACCGGAGCCGTCGCCATCGTCGCCACAAGATGGTGGCGACTGCCCGGGCTTCCCTGAGGTGGCGGTGAAGAGGGTAGTGGCAACAATGATCTTATAGCTGCGTTGTTGAAACACATCTCGTCAAGAAGCATGGACCGTGCACAGACGAAAGTGGGGAAGGGAGTGGCCATGCCAATGATCGACGCAGCGTTGGAGAACTTCAAGTTGAGACCACAAAGGGTGTTGAGGACAAGCGCCGAGTCGGCCACGATATAATGAATGTCGCAGAGGGTGTTAGCCAACGTCTTGAAATTTTGGCAATAGGCGATGACTAAGAGATCGCCTTGTACCAAGTAGTTAAACTTGTTCTAAAGGTATATGGCCCGGGTCTCCTTGTTGTCACGGAAAGACGGATTCTGTGGCCATCCATAGAGCAAGGGATGATTACTCGGGCTCCATGATGAGGTCGAGGATGTCTCCCGAGATGGTGCTGTACATCCATGTTAGGATGATGAAATCCTATTGTGCCCAGTCGGCATCGTGGGGACGAGGAGGGGCGCTGCCGTCAATGTGGTGCAGCAAGTCAAACTTGCTGAACATGGCGGTGAAAAAGGTATGCCACTTGGTGTAGTTGGATGCCTTGAGGTCAAGCACGATGGGTATGTAAGTCTTGATCGATCACACATTGACAGCCTACGACATATGTGCCAAAGATGCCAGGGTGGAGCCATTGGATGGCGACGAGGCATCAGCAAGGGGTGGGAGATGAGGGAGAGGCAGCGGAAGAGGAGGTGCTCATCGCTAGCAAGAAAGAAGGCCAGGCAAACCCTAGATCTGTTTTGTCTTGAGAGTACTTGTCAACATGTACATGCTGGGAGAACAGAATCGGCTACGCAGCTTGGTATGGAGAAGCATGCAATAACAGAGAACTACACGACTAGATATAGATAGTACATTACATATATTTATATTTAAATAAAAGAGAGTAGCTCAAATTTTGTTATACAATTCTAATTCCTACTATTGATTTGCATTGTATCTACACCTGATTAATTCACATTGTCATAATATGGAGCCACCAAATAACAGTACAAATCTTTCTATTTTTCATCTGATTAATGTGAGAATTTATAGCACATTATAGTCAATGTGAGTTATTGGCTAAAATAACACAGTTGCGCGACGAAATAGCAAAAATAGCTCCCGCGAGCGAATTGGCAAACATGGCACCGCGAACGTGCCGTCGGGCGACACGTGCCCCATGCTGCGCCCCCATCGCCTGGATCCGGCTTGCCACGCCCCTACGGCAGGGGGCACATGTCGTATGTCGGCACATCCGCGGTGTCATTTTTGCCTTTTCTCTTGAGAGGGGAATATAATTGCTATTTCGACACCAAACAATGCCAAATGAGCCAAAAACTCAGTTAACATGAGAGCCCCTTCTAACAATATTGTTTTATCTATGAAAATGTGTTTCTAGTGTTAACATAATTTTTTTGTGATAAATTATTCTAAGGAACATTAAGATGATTTTTAAAATAAAGTTGGGTTTTTGTCGAAATCATACCTTTTCCGCACTTTTAAAATTCTACTTGAACGGTAGTCTATGCTCAATATGATACATGGGGGTAAATTATTGTTTAACGTAATATGTAAACTTATTTGATAATATGGTTGTACTTGTATCGTATCTATTTTCATATCAGATTAATTTTCACCGTTACAATTTAGACCTACAATAATCAATGATATAGATCGTCTATTGTCGACCAAAAAAAGTGAAATTAGCTAATCTATTGTAGACCAAAAGGTGAAATTTGCATGACTCCAGAGTATAGACTCCATTCAGAGTTTTTGGCCGAAATGGCGAATTTTCGCCTCGTATTTACAGAAATGGCAGTCCCCAATTTTTATTTTTATTTTGCAAAAAAAGCCCCCTACGTACGGTGGCCATGCGGTGGTGTGTTGCCGCACGACCACCGTGCGGTGATGTTTTTTCTTTCTTTATTTTTTTTAAAAGAGCACTTGCCGCATGGCCACCGTGCGGCAAGGCACTGTAGCATTTTTCCCTTTTTCTTTTTTTTTAAAAAATTATTTAAATATACTTTTTCTATGAATTTTTAAATATAGCAAATGAGCTCCAACAATTATAAAATTTTTTGTGGAGTCTCCTGACACAGTGTACTTGCTGGTGTAATTTTCTCAAAATTTTATCTATTTTTAACTTTTCTCAAAAATGCATTTAAGTATACTATTTGTAGAAATTTTTTAATATAGAAATGAGGCCCAAACATTATGAATTTTTTTAAGACTCCTTGCACAGTGGACTTGATTGTGTAATGTTTTCTAAAATTTCATATGTTCTAAAAACACTACTACGAAAAAGGCCTTCTGAGACGGTTCAACGCCATCACGCATTTCCCGTGAGCCGCCCGAGTTTATGGGTCAAGAATGCATTAGGTCATCACAGACGGTTTTGAACCGTGCATATACATACTATCACAGACGGTTTGTAGATGCAACTGCTCGTGATAATCGACTTACCACGCACGGCGTAGATGAAACCGTCAGGATAATCGATTACCTGAGCGATGCGTAGATGAAACCGCTGCGTGATAGTCGACTATCACGCAGGCGGTTTAGCCTACTGATCGCGTCAGGTAGTAATCATCATCACTGACGGTTTCGCCTCTGAGCCGCCTGTGGTAGTCTTTGCATTGCTAAATCTATTTACGCTTATTGGCTAGCCTCAGAAATGCTAGCCATGCCCTCTGAAACAAGCACATCCAATTCTCATTCATTTCGAAGCACATCAAAATTGCATTCATTTCGAAACAAGCACATCCAATTCACAAATCAATTAACTAAAATTAGCCATTAATGTACATTAATTTACACACATGTACCATTATGTTCAATCTATCCCAATCAAGTTCAATCGCTACATTTGTGGAAACTCCCATTTGGATTTATGACTTGTCTGCTCAGGGAATGACGCAAGGTGTGATCGAATTTTTATGAGCTCGCCTGCTCCAACGTAGTTTCATGATGGTCCCAACCTTGTCGATATGAAGGTTAAATTCGGGCTTATATAAATTGGTAAGTATATATGAAATAATTGTTGAAAGATTGACAAACCTGAGGATCATTGGTGATCGCGAAACCAATGAGTAGTTGCATGTTGTGGCAAACATAGTATCCACAGACGTTATGTCGTTTCTTTGGTGGCACCGCAAAAATAGAATTGGTTAGTTCGAGAGGCATTGCTACGAAGTGTTATATAGGATTAATGTGTACTAGCTAGCAAGTACCGAGAATTTTTGATCATGTCGGCGTCCTTCCCTTCATATTCCATCCTTTAGCATGTAACACGTCGAACACCCTCACGTGACTCCAAGAAGTTAGCCTTAGCCATTGCAAATGAAGGAAAGACTACAATAGAGTTTCTATGGAGGAAATGTGTTTACGATGATTAAACTCCGGATAGTTGTAAAGTTGTGAGTGGCCCTCTGTAGGGAATCTAGGTATATTACGTATTTCCGTTTTGGTATAATTACAATTAGAATCCAATGGTACCTACACGTATGTCGGTATGGTCATTAAACCTAAGTTTGTGTTGCTTATAAAGTACAAATCAACAAGTATAGCCGAGGTGCAACACTACTTACTTACGGTTGTAGGGCAAAAGTATGAATTCCTTGTTGCGGTGAGCCATGAAAAAATCTATAACGTAATTCTCGACGAATGTTGCATTCGCCATGATGCTTTGCTCGGAGACAATGTGTGGGTCGAGGAAACCTACCGGTGATTTCCTTCTTTCGGCTTCACAGATCATGTATCTATTATACAAAAGCTAGGAGTTATATATAACATTTATCGATATTACACTAACATTGACGGTGATTGTACACACTTACGATTGTCCAAAGATCGTATGAGTGAGACGTCGAGCTCGTCGAGGTTGAAGAGACAGAACAAGTCGTCGAAGGTCACCGTGAAGACAGCGTCTTGATACACGTGGTTAAAATGATCCTCCTTGAACTTGACGGTGACACCCGAGCGTCGTTGATCAACCGGCTTGTTGGACTGTTCCATGTACCATGTATGCAATTCCGTGCAATCCAGTCCTAGGGTAGGGCTGTCTAACTTCTCGAGCAACGGCTCGCCTAGCTTGTATTTCCGGGCCAACGGCAAGAAGGGGATATCAGGAGAGGACTCGATCGTCTTCGATTTGCCCTTGCCCTTGCTGCCTCGCTTTGTATAGGTCAACTTCACAAGAGACGACTGAGCACGAGGTGTAGATGCATGTGATGCAATGGGCCTTGCCGTGTCGGTCAGTAAGCCGGTGCGGTCAGTCCGTGGACTTGATGTCGTTCGAGACATTCCCGTGAAGTTGACACCGAGCAGTAGTTCCGTGCGGATGTCCTCCTTGGGCCACTGGATGAATGTTCCAACGGCTTGCCCTAGAGTCATGACCTCATCGTTTGGGGGAATTTTCAGCGGACGGCCTCGAAATTGGCACAAACACCGTCCACATTCACTTTTATAAACCCGGCGCTAGATTTGCACTGCACCAAAGCTCCGACATGGGATGGATACACCGCCCCAAGCAAATCTAGGGCAACAGAGACATATCTCACTTGGAGCTTGCACCAGAGCCACCTCGTACGCATATAACGGTACAAAATTAGCTACTCCAACAGCCTATCAATGGATTGAGCATTCCGAGATAATAATTATTACCGGATGTCATCGACGGAAAATCTGTCATCACCTATTGTGGTAGGGTTAGGGTTGGACGCCAGCACTACTCGGATGTTTGGGGGGCTAAGCGGTATAGTAGGGGCGAGGGCTTCCAACCGACTTGGTATTTGCAATCCCTAATCCTTTCCTCAAAGGTCTCTATCTGCTTTTGCTCGAACGCACGAATCCTTTCCTCAAAGGATTGAGTGACCTCCTGTGTGACTTTTTCATTGACCTCCGCTCTGATTTTTTCAGTGAGCTCATCTTTGAGGGATGCACGAAGATCCTCTTGTAGCTTTGCATCGTGCTCGGCTTTGGCTCTCTTCCTACTCCGGTACGATCCGGAGTCCGCTTGGAACCATTGTTCCCATGTAACAAAAACACCAGCGCCTCTCGTGCGACCCGGATGCTCACTGTTTCCTAGGGCCGCAGAGATTATATCTTTCTCCCTATCTGCCTGGAATGAGCCTTGGAAAGATTGTGCACTCAGTGTTATCTGCAATATAGCCCGACATGTCATTTCACTTCCTATGAAGTTATGGAGTAATTACAAACTAGGTAGTTCGATATCTTACGAGCGTTGGGACACTTCACGGTCTTGGGGTTTGGAAAGTACACTTCCCGTGGGCGAATACATAACCTCGCAAATAACCACTTTGTCGGCGCGCACATCGGTGATCTCGAAAATAGCAGGAGAGATTCAAACCGCTTGCTCTCTGTTCTGATCCTCCATATCGGGGCTTTACCCGCATACCAGCCGTGCCGAGTGCGTGGGGGTGCTTGTTTTTTGCCCGAGGGCCGTGTCGCCGCACTTTCACTCTTAAATTCATCTGTCGTCTTCTTCGCCACAAACTTCGGCCCAGACTCTTCCAAGAATAGATACTTGTGGAAGGCGGCAGATCCTTCTCCACGTAGTTCTTGACAAGCGTGCTCTTGAAGTTCTTCCACGCTTTGCACACCAGTAGCAACGCGTGTCGTCGACGGAGTCCGTGAGTTCTACCGATCTCGAGCGATGCGAGAATTTCCGCCAAAGACAAAGAAGCCAAAGTGGTCGGGCACCACCTTCCACGAATCGTAGGTGATCTTGACCCGTTCCGTGCAACTATTCTCGACCATTCTCCGGAATCGGACGCCGCTCGGCGAGGATTGATAGGGTCCCGGTGATCGACCTCCGTGATGGTAAATCGGCCCGTGGGCCTTTTCGATATTCCTCTTCTTCTACCGCGGTTGGATATTGTTCCAGAGGATGGTGCATCATCGCACACATGAGGCGGCTACCGACTCGTAATGAGCGGAAGACATCTTCACAAGAAATAGAACATCATGTGAACAAATGAAATCAAGATAAAGCTAAGATTTAACATTTTGATATTGCTATCGATGTAGAGTAAGCATTCCAATTAGAGCTCAAGTACAAACCCGATTATCAAAACAATTTCAAGATTACAAGACTATTATCATCACAGAGCATTCATCTCAAGCCCACCACACCACATTGCAATGTATTCGATGGAGATATCAAAACAAATACCATATGAATAATGACTAGAACAAATACAAATTCCTAAAACAAGTACAATTATCATGAAGGACCATGACAGATTATTGATAGAAATAGTTAGGGAAAGGGCGTGGGGTCGATCGGTAACTTCGGCATTGGTTACCTTTAAGCGTCGAGAGAAGGACAAGCAGGAGCAAGACGATAGCAAAGCAGGGCGGCGGCGGGGAGGCGCGGCCTGCTCGGGAGGGGAGGAGGCAGCGGGCTCGGGGCAGGAGGCGCGGTGGGCTCGGGGAGGCACGCCGGTCTGTTGGAGGAGGCTCGGCGGGCTCGAGGGAGGCGCCCGGGCCGGAGGAGGAGGCGGCGCGACGGGATCGGGGAGGAGTCGCGCTGCTCGAGGAGGCGGCGCCGAGGACGGTGGCGACGGGCTCGGGAGGAGAGAGCGAGAGGAGTTGAGAAACTTAATCGTTTGAGAGTATTGGCGGTAGCGGCAAACCCTAGCTAGAGTCCGAATGTAAATAGGGATGGACATCACAGACGGTTCTAAATTAGAATGCAGGATACCTATCACTGAGCGGTTCTAACTTAGAACCGCTCGTGATATGTGATGTATCCTGAGCGGTTTTAATAAACAACCGCTCATGATATGTGATATCATGAGCGGTTCTCACTTAGAACCGCTGATGATATATATATCACGAGCGGTTCTCACTTAGAACCGCTCGTGATATGTGATGTATCATGAGCGGTGTTAATAAACAACCGCATGTGATATATATGTGAGACGGTTTGTAGTTCAAACCGCCTGCGTGATATTATTTTGTATTGGTTAATATCTAGATCGATTCGCTTATTGGCTAGCCTCGTGAAATGCTAGCCATGCCCTCTTAAACAAGCGAAAAAGACAAAAGTACATGTATATACATCCAATTCACATTCATTTGAGAAACAATCACATCCATTTCACAAGACAAATCAATTAATTAACTCAAATGAACTAAAATTAACCATTCATCAGAACGTACATATACATATACACACATTGTTCAATTAATCTTTAAAAATTAGCCCTTCATGATGATCGACGCGTATGTAGCTAGTTTCGTCATGTTCTTCTTCCTCAACCCTTATGCCATTTCCGAAAGAAGGCAACTCGTCAAATTGATTGTATTCTTCCTCGTCCACTACATTCTCAACTCCGACAATCCTCCTTTTTCCATGAAGAACTACGTGGCGCTTCTTATTTGCCGGTCGGTAACATAGAAGACTTGAACAACTTGGTTAGCCAAGACGAATGGTTCGCCTTTGTATCCGAAACACGTTCGAGGTCCACGGTAGTGACGCCGTGCTTGTCGACCTTCACCGTGGGAGATGGACCCAACGGCACCAAATAGGGGATCTTGAAAAGTACGTGGTCGAGCTCCCATATCTCCTCTATTTGCCCATAGTAAGAGCTCCTCACCCATCGGCATCTTGAATGCATCTATCACGGACACCGCTTGATACGGTTAGTGCTTTTTATATCCCGAGCTGCGATAGAATGTGTACCCATTTATGTCGTATCTCGCCATGTTACAAGCTGTAAATGTTGGCCCTTTTGCCAACCATGTCAACATATCACTTGACGAGCTCCTAGCAAGTCGCTCCTTCAACCATTGGTTGAACCGTCTGTTGTGTTGTCTCTTCAGTCATGTGTTGCAAGACCGTGAAATGGGCTTGAGCATACGCATCCATATTTGGAGTGATTGCTTTCCTTCCGATGGTCCCGATACCCTCGAGCCTCCCCTCATGGCGAGATCGAGGCACACCTATCGGTTCGACCTGAGCCATGTAATCGAGGCAGAACTCAATGACCTCTTCGGTTGCATATAATCAGAGCACCGGATTTATTAGGCTCATAATACTTAGTCATCCAATTGACCCTAGTATTATCAACCAAATAAACCGGTCTCGAGAGATGTATACTTCCTGAATGCAAGATACATACCTCCCAACAAAAGAATGTATCAATTCCATACAACACAAGTACATAAGCAACAAACCGAAGTTAATATTAAAAAGGAGAGGTTATTACAAAGAGGGCCTTCGGCCAAATAACAACAAGTACTACTAAGATAACAATGAAGCAAAAGTGCCATAAAGATGGCTATAACACAAAGCCAATCGGTGTGCCTTAACCCCTAGGCATCTGACCGACCGCCAAGCTAGTCGTCAAGAAGTCGCAACACATAGCACAAAAGTGAGGCTCTTGGAACTCACCTCCTTCCCTGCAACAAAAGCCACAAGAATACCACAAACATTGGCGGATGAGTACATAAAGTACTCCATAAGACTTACGTGTAAGATAACAGGCCTATAACATATGCTACATGCAAGCTTTATGTAAGTGGAGGTTGTATGTCTCATTTAGCATAAAGCAACATTTATTTGCAATAAGGTAATACATTTAAAGGCAAGTTATCAAATCTGTTTTAACATTCAAATATCAAGCTTGACAACGATAATAAGAATAAGTAGATGACAACAACAATCACGAAGTGACTAACCCAATAGTCACCACAACAATAGCATGAACTCCCCGTTCATGCCAACCATATCAAGTTTTAATTAAAGGTTGTAGTCTAATTCTTACGGAAATAACCAAGCGTGTCCATAACCTAGGGGTTGGCTATTCAATAGTTTTATCCTGCGCAGGTGTACCACTGCACCCACACACGCCGCACCGCCTTTCCTTTACGCACACTTAGAAGGTGTCTTTGTGCAACTAAGTCCTCTGAGACATTTCCAAAGGATAATGCTAATTACGAGTCAAGACAACCCACGGGAGAAAGAGACATTAGACGACCTAGCCGAAGCTAATGTTCCTCCCACACTATACATATATCGTTTTCATTTAAAACACACCAACCGAAAGCGACTCATAATTAACACCTCCTAGAGTACTTAGTCAAGAGGGTTCCATATGCCTCTCGCGTGGTTGGTGCGCATAATTGCTTGGATCAATGGCGCAAGAATTCGGTCCTTGTTGACTCGGGCATACCACCACATCCAAAACCACACCATCCATCCAATATGCCCAAGTCCAATCCACACATTTATTTTCAGATTTTGTATTTACAAATTAACAAAGCACAAGTGCTGGACATAAGGAGTAATAGATAGATTTGTGTGATCAAGATCATCGACTAATTCGATGATCGCCCATTGCTACCGTTAACTAAGCATATCTAAGCATTTTAAGTCGCGATCTACTAAGTGATATGAGCTCATCCAACGAGCTCAAACCACAGCAAGTAACCTAGGCTTAAGGTAGTAAAGACATGGCATTCCTACAGATTGTGCAACTATAGGATTCACTAACCATAATTAAAACAAAGTAGCAATGCATACATAGAGTTTAAACAATATAATAGACTTGCAAATATAGGATGAATCATGGTCAAACTGCTTGCCTTGTTGCTGTTGCTCAAGTTGTGGCTGAGGTCACTCTGGGATTACCACAAATGTCGAAACCTAACGGAAGCGATAAAGAACCGATAAGAACAACGAAAAACCAAAAAGACTCAACAGCGAAACTTCTCCGAATGCTATGAAAATTTTACAGCAGCAAGACAATGATTTATCATGAATTTAGCAATAAGAACCTATTGATTTGGATTCTTAATGCAAAAGATATGATGAAATCAATTCTGCTCAGCCTATTTAATTAGAAATATGTTACTATTCATCGCAAAATTTTCTAGAATAGTAGTGAAGCTGAAATTTTTAAGGTAGCATAAGAACCTCATAAGATGAACAGCCTAAATGGATTCATCCCAATTGGAGCTATAATGCACCTTCTATTAATTTTTTAAACAAGAACTTGAACAAAATTATAATGCATGATTATTCTTTCTGAAAACAGTAACATGTTCAAAACTATTTTTCCTAGTAAGTTCATTATTAGAGGAATCCAACAAAATTGGATTCACCCAAAAATAGTTTACAGATAATTAGTTATGCATTTTACATGTTACAATGATTTCTAGAGAAACAATTAAAGCCTATGCAAGGTTAAAGTTAATTCTGGACATTCTTGTAACTATAACATGATTAAAACCATTTTTAGATTAAAGTATAGTTAATAACAGAATTAACAAAATTGATTTCAACTAAAAAGGAGTTAACTTTGAATTTGTTATGCATTTTACAATTTAACAGAATTTTAATACAATTAATAAAGCTGAACAGGATTAAAACCTATTTTCATATTTTTCTGGAGTCATTTTAATCTCCTAAACATTTTTAGATTAAAGTTGAGATTATAACAGAATTAATCGATTGGAATCATCTAAAATGAATTAACATGAAAAAGATATGCATTTCTAAAGATTAATACCTTTTCGATAGATGAAAATAAAGCTTTGGAAAACTCAAATACACAAATGGCGTGGCTGATTATGGGCGTAGATCTTGGATCGTCGCCCACGATCTGTCAACAATACAGCAGCCATGAGAGGCATCCAACGTGGACCGTCGATGGAAAATCCAGCGGTGGACACACGATGTCTTGCCGTGAAATGAACGGAGCATTGACCGTGGGGCCCCTTGCCGACTTGGAGTCACGGGCTGAGTCGTTCTTAACGCCAAGACGACAGTGCTAAGGGCCCACAAGTAAGTATCATGGGACTGAGAGGTTTAAACACACGGGATTTAATTAGACGCGGCCCCGCGAAGTCGATGGATGACTCAAAGGTGGCTAAGGACACACTTAACGCTAAGCAATCATTAGCACCTTAATGACCGTCATCACTTGTGCATTAATAGCGACAATCGCCTGTTTTCGCGTCGGCAAAACTTCCGCGACGCTCACCGGCGACACAGGCCACGGCGGCGCGTGCCAAGGGCACCTACGGGTGCACAATAGCACCGTGGTCACGCCGGCATCACTCACACTCACTAGAGTGGACTGGAGCGGCGGCGCGACGGCGAGGAGCGGCGGCGAAGCTACGGCAAATGATGACAACAAGGAGAGCTCCGCGTGAACATTCCAATGGGTGTGCGAGCGACTATAGGCTACCGATGACTCACCCGAGTGACGGAGGGTCTAAGGTGGCTCGAGCTGCTCCGGCGACGAAGGTCAGCGGCGGCGCAAATGGCGGCAACGCGGAGATCCTTCCCTGGTCAACCAAAACACGTGCGCGATATCAAAATGGAGCCTACGGGGTCCACTGATACTCCACGAGCGAGGAATTTGGCAGAGAGTCACTCACGCCGCGGAGAAGAAGAACGAAGAATCGGCGAAAAAGGATTCCTCAACTTGAGCCGCTGCGCAGTGTGAATCCAAATTAGTTGAGGGTTTAGCTCCACCGAAGAGAGAGGGAGCCGAGGAGCCAATGATTGAATGAAAGGGACAGGGGTTACCGCCTTCACCGAAACTCTGAGGTGCGGCAATGGCGGCAGCGGTGGTCAGTGAAGGGAGCTCGAACAAGCAACAAGAGTGCTAGCTAGAGCTAGGTGGTGTGCAAAGGAAGCCAAGGACGCAGCACGGGTGCTTAAGTAGCAAAGGAGGGAGAGAGCAGCCTTGCCTCCTCGGGTGCTCTGGGTCAAGGGAGGCTCAGGGCGACGGAGCAGATTGGGCGGCGACGGGCAAGGCGGTGTACAGGAGCATTAAATGCTTGCAGAGCGACCCGTTGAACGCCTGCACTGACGTGACACGACAACGCTCTGCCCACTCCCTGCCATGGCTCACTGCGCACGCGAGAGAGAGGGTGCGGGAGGAGGACGACGACGCGGAGCCGTCCGATTTACATCGCGTGGCTGAGAAAGAAGACGATCGGCGAAGGGGTATGCGAAGATGGGCCGCCCGATTTTAATCCAACGGCCCAAGGCCACGCACCGCTTGCGACTGGTCTTGGTGCAGCTAGGTGGTTAGACCAAAACGAGTGGCTCGGGTCAGACATAGGTTCGAGCCCGAAACAAATGAAACCCTAAATTTGAGTTTAGAATGAACAGCAGACTTTGAAGATTTATTTGAGGCATCAAACCAACTCTAAAAATTATGAAATTTTTACAGTGGCTTGAAGGCTTACAGATTGACTTCCCATATAAGTTTCAGAGGTTTATGCACAGTGCATTTTCCTCAAGAAATTTCAGAAGATTTTCTTTAGAGGTTTGACCAGACTTTGGACTGGTTTGACTTGCCTCCAAAACTATTCAAATAATTTCTAAAAATTATGAGAAAAAAAATCAGAGGGGTCACAAGGCTTCCCTAGAACCTTGGAAAAATATTTACAAGAGTTTGGCACAAGATTTTTATCTTGGAGGTTTTTTATTTGAGTTTAAATTGGAGATTTGATTTTTATTTCCATAATTCTTTTGCAAGAATTACGTAAAAGGTTCAAGGACCTCAAGAGGAAATAAAAGTTTTAATTTCCCTCATTTTCAGAATTGGGATGTTACAAAACCTCCCTCCTTACAAAAATCTCGTCCCGAGATTTGGCTTACTCGGGAAGAAAGAGGATAGTCCGCGACGCAGACGATCTTCCCTTTCCCAAGTAGCCTCATCCTCGGAATGGTTCGACCACTGAATTTTAAGGAACTTGATGGTCTTATTCCTTGTTCTTCGTTCGAGACTCATCGAGTATCACGAGCAGGTGCTCGCGATAGGTCAAATCTTCACGAACATCGAGAGTTTACAACGGAGCTTCCTCAGTTGGAACACGGAGGCACTTCTTTAGCTGGGATACATGGAAGACATCATGTACCCCCTCAAGTGCAGATGGCAATTCCAACTTATAGGCAATACTCCATTCTTCTCGATAACGCGGTAGGGACCGACATATCGAGGAGCTAACTTGCCCTTAACGCCTAAACGTTGATGGCCCTTCAAAGGAGAGACTTTGAGATAAACAAAGTCATTGGGCTCAAAGCTCAACTTACGGCGGCGGCGATCCGCATAGCTCTTTTGCTCGATTGAGCTGCGTGCAAACGCTCCGAATAAGCTAGACTTGGCTCTCGGCCTCATTAATTGAGTCCGGGCCAAAGAGAGGTCTCGCCGGTCTCTCACCCAGTTCAACGGGGTTCTACACTTTCTCCGTATAAGGCCTCGAAGGTGCGGGCCGAGGCCGGCTTTGAAAAGTCGTTGTTGTAAGAAAACTCGGCGAAAGGCAAGCATTTCTCCCAATGCTTCCCATAGGAAAGAACACAGGCACGAAGCATATCTTCCAAAACCTGGTTGACCCTCTCGGTCTGACCATCAGTTTGAGGTGAAATGCCGTGCTAAAAGGTAAACGGGTTCCCATAGCCTTTTGCGAGCTATGCGAAATGGGAAGTGAAGATGGAGCCACGATCAGAAACGATCGTCTTCGGTACGCCATGTAAGCTCACAATCCTAGAGACATAGAGCTCAGCTAGGCGATCGGTACGAATCTTGGTCTTGACTGGAAGAAAATGAGCCACTTTAGTCAACCGATCAATGACAACCCAAATGGCATCATTTCCCTTCTACGACACAGGTAGACCGGTGATAAAATCCATCCCGTCGAATCCCACTTCCACTCCGGAATAGGCAAAGGTCAAGCGATCCTGGCTGACGCTGATGCTCGGCCTTGACACGACGACATACGTCGCACTCGGCAACGAACTTCGCGATCTCCCTCTTCATTCGGGTCCACCAAAATCTCTGGCGGAGATCTTGATACATCTTTGTGGCCCCGGGATGAATAGACAAAGGCGAATCATGGGCTTCGCGGAGGATTAAATGACGTCGGGTGCCTCCTGAGCCTCCTCGGTGGTGACGGCGTTGACGCGACCACTACCCACTCCCTGGGTAGCCGGAACGATCTTCTGGTCCTGCGAAGATCCACCTCCTTGCCCGCGTCCTCCATTAGGACGAGGGGCTGCTCCGGTCTTCTTAGGGCAATTATTTGCATAATGGCCCTTCTGGCTACAGAAGAAACAAGTGACATTGGCCGCCGGATTGCGGGGGCCACTCTGCTGACTAGCAAGCGCCGTGCACGGGCACGGCTGCGCGAGGAGGGGGAGGCGAGTGACCTCGAAGTCAAGATCGAGATGGAACCCCAAGACCGCCTCAAGCGAGGACGGAAGGAATCGACTTGGAAGACTTGTAAGTCTCCCACTTGCGCTTCTGAGGAATCCATAAGCTCTCGAGCCGCATGCTCACGACGATGGCCTTGTCGACCAAGGTCCGGAAATCGGAAAAGTCGACAATGGATAGCTTGTCCTTGACTCCTCGGACAAGCCACGCTGAACTTGGCACCTTAGCCATATCGGTGGCCACATCCTCGGGAGCATAACGAGCTAGATGGTTGAACTCAGATACATACTCCATGGTGAGCTACGCCTTGCTTGAGCGCAAGAAACTCCCGCTTCTTGATCTCCATCAAGCGGCAGGATGTGAGCCCGACGGAAGGCGATCTGAAACTCCTCCCAAGAAACGGTGTGGTCTGCGGGCTGCATGGCGAAAAATTCTCCCACCATGACAAAGCTGCACCCTCAAGGCGGTGCGATGCAAACAGCGCCTTCTCGTGCTCCATCAAGCTGCGCTATCTTGAGCTTCCGCTCAACCAAACGGCCAATCGCTCAGCATCGGCGGGTCCTCGGACTGAAAAAGGTAGGGGCCGAAAGTCGCGAAGAAACTCAGCGAGAGCCCCCACGAGAATGATGGGCATTCCTTGCCCGGATCCTCAAGCTCCGGAAAGTGCGGTGGTGTTGCGCGATGGCGTCGATAGAACTCTCCCATCATCCGCAGCGATTCGCTCGATCTGAAGAAGAACCTCGGCCATGGTTGGAGGAGGAGGAAGCTCGTCGTCTACCGATCGCCTTGGCCTCTACGAAAAGTCCCGCCATCTGTTACAAGAAATTTTGGTTAGCAACTAGACCCAAAACAAAGCCTTAAAGAAAGCAAAAAGCGATCGACTAGGGGAATGGAATATCACCCTAAACGAAAGCCAAAACAGCGAGTAAATCAACTTTAGAAGCTTCTAAAAGACTCTAAAAAACAGCCAAGAAACACCAAAAGCAAGGTTCAACTTCTCAACTCAACTAACCCGTATTGAATGAACGAGTAATTGATCGAGAAGATTAAAAATCAGATTGTAAGATGAGATCTAAAACTATTAGAGAGCAAGGTTAATGCAGCGAAATAAGTGTTAGATACTTAGCTAACTAGTATCACATCTTACCCTTTTATTCCCACAAATTTTAGTTGATTTAACCTCTCATTTTCTACCTTAATTCCTGACTTGTGCTTGCTGCCCTGAAATACTTGTTGGCTGTCCAAAAATTCCAGATTTGTATTTCGGCTCCAAACACTTCTATTCTTCACCAAAAGGCAGCCAAGATTTCAAATTTAGGACTCTCATAAGTTATCCAAAACCCAATTAATCGATAACAACTATTTTGTAGAAGGGAAGAGAGGAAAACAACTTTTAAAACTCAAATTAGAGTGAGATGAGAAGAGAAAGCTAAGATAGATGAGGAGTAAAATCGAGAATTTTCTTAAGCTTTCAAAACTCATTTGACACTTTGAAATTAGGTTTTCAAAATATCCTAAAGACGACCAAGCTTGCGTTACTACGGTCAGAACGGCTCTGATACCAACTATTGTGAGCACCTGGATTTATTAGGCTCATAATACTTAGTCATCCAATTGACCCTAGTATTATCAACCAAATAAACCCGGTCTCGAGAGATGTATACTTCCTAGAATGCAGATACATACCTCCCAACAAAAGAATGTATCAATTCCATACAACACATAGTACATAAGCAACAAACCGAAGTTAATATTAAAAAGGAGAGGTTATTACAAAGAGGGCCTTGGGCCAAATAACAACAAGTACTACTAAGATAACAATGAAGCAAAAGTGCCATAAAGATGGCTATAACACAAAGCCAATCGGTGTGCCTTAACCCCTAGGCATCGACCGACCGCCAAGCTAGTCGTCAAGAAGTCGCAACACATAGCACAAAAGTGAGGCTCTTGGAACTCACCTCCTTCCTCTGCAACAAAAGCCACAAGAATGCCACAAACATCGGCAGATGAGTACATAAAGTACTCATAAGACTTACGTGTAAGATAACAGGCCTATAACATATGCTACATGCAAGCTTTATGTAAGTGGAGGTTGTATGTCTCATTTAGCATAAAGCAACATTTATTTGCAATAAGGTAATACATTTAAAGGCAAGTTATCAAATCTGTTTTAACATTCAAATATCAAGCTTGACAATGATAATAAGAATAAGTAGATGACAACAACAATCACAGGAAGTGATTAACCCAATAGTCACCACAACAATAGCATGAACTCCCGTTCATGCCAACCATGTCAAGTTTTAATTAAAGGTTGTAGTCTAATTCTTACGGAAATAACCAAGCGTGTCCATAACCTAGGGCGAGGCTATTGAATAGTTTTATCCTGCGCAGGTGTACCACTGCACCCACACGCCGCATCGCCTTTCCTTTACGCACACTTCCGAAGGTGTCTTTGCACAGCTAAGTCCTACGAGACATTTCCAAAGGATAATGCTAATTACGAGTCAAGACAACCCACGGGGAGAAAGAGACATTAGACGACCTGGCCGAAGCTAATGTTCCCTCCCACACTATACATATATCGTTTTCATTTAAAACACACCAACCGAAAGCAGCTCATAATTAACACCTCCTAGAGTACTTAGTCAAGAGGGTTCCATATGCCCTCGCGTGGTTGGTACGCATAATTGCTTGGATCAATGGCGCAAGAATTCGGTCCTTGTTGACTCAGGCATACCACCACATCCAAAAACCACACCATCCATCCAATATGCCCAAGTCCAATCCACACATTTATTTTCAGATTTTGTATTTACAAATTAACAAAGCACAAGTTCTGGACATAAGGGAGTAATAGATAGATTTGTGTGATCAAGATCATCGACTAATTCGATAATCGCCCATTGCTACCGTTAACTAAGCATATCTAAGCATTTTAAGTCGCGATCTACTAAGTGATATGAGCTCATCCAACGAGCTCAAACCACAGCAAGTACCTAGGCTTAAGGTAGTAAAGACATGGCATTCCTACAGATTGTGCAACTATAGGATTCACTAACCATACTTAAAACAAAGTAGCAATGCATACATAGAGTTTAAACAATATAATAGACTTGCAAATATAGGATGAATCATGGTCAAACTGCTTGCCTTGTTGCTGTTGCTCAAGTTGTGGCTGAGGGTCACTCTCGGGATTACCACAAATGTCGAAACCTAACGGAAAAGCGATAAAGAACCGATAAGAACAACGAAAAACCAAAAAGACTCAACAGCGAAACTTCTCCGAATGCTATGAAAATTTTACAGAAGCAAGACAATGATTTATCATGAATTTAGCAATAAGAACCAATTGATTTGGATTCTTAATGCAAAAGATATGATGAAATCAATTCTGCTCAGCCTATTTAATTAGAAATATGTTACTATTCATCGCAAAATTTTCTATAATAGTAGTGAAGCTGAAAATTTTAAGGTAGCATAAGCACCTCATAAGATGAACAGCCTAAATGGATTCATCCCAATTGGAGCTATAATGCACCTTCTATTAATTTTTTAAACAAGAACTTGAACAAAATTATAATGCATGATTATTCTTTCTGAAAACAGTAACATGTTCAAAACTATTTTTCCTAGTAAGTTCATTATTAGAGGAATCCAAAAAAATTGGATTCACCCAAAAATAGTTTACAGATAATTAGTTATGCATTTTACATGTTACAATGATTTCTAGAGAAACAATTAAAGCCTATGCAAGGTTAAAGTTAATTCTGGACATTCTTGTAACTATAACATGATTAAAACCATTTTTAGATTAAAGTATAGTTAATAACAGAATTAACAAAATTGATTTCAACTAAAAGGAGTTAACCTGAATTTGTTACGCATTTTACAATTTAACAGGAATTTTAATACAATTAATAAAGCTGAACAGGATTAAAACCTATTTTCATATTTTTCTGGAGTCATTTTAATCTCCTAAACATTTTTAGATTAAAGTTGAGATTATAACAGAATTAATACGATGGAATCATCTAAAATGAATTAACATGAAAAAGATATGCATTTCTAAAGATTAATACCTTTTCGAAATGAAAATAAAGCTTTGGAAAACTCAAATACACAAATGACGTGGCTGATTATGGGCGTAGATCTTGGATCGTCGCGCCCACGATCTGTCAACAACAGCAGCTACCATGAGAGGCATCCAACGTGGACCGTCGATGGAAAATCAGCGGTGGACACACGATGTCTTGCTTCGTGAAATGAACAGGAGCATCGACGGTGGGGCCCCTTGCCAGCGACTTGGAGTCACGGGCTGAGTCGTTTAACGCGCACGCACAGTGCCAAGGGCCCACAAGTAAGTGACTGCGGGACCCGAGAGGGTTTAAACGCACGAGGATTTAATTAGACGCGGGCCCGCGAAGTCGATTATGACTCAAAGGTGGCTAAGGACACACTTAACGCTAAGCAATCATTAGCACCTTAATGACCGTCATCACTGTGCATTAATGACGACAATACGCCCTGTTTTCGCGTCCGGCAAAACTTCCGCGACGCTCACCGGCGACACAGGCCACGGCGGCGCGTGCCAAGGGCACCTACGGGTGCACAATAGCACCGTGGTCACGCCAGCATCTCTCACACTCACTAGAGTGGACTGGAGCGGCGGCGCGACGGCGAGGAGCGGCGGCGAAGCTACGGCAAATGATGACAGCAAAGGAGAGCTCCGCAAAACATTCCAATGTAGTGCGGCGACTATAGGCTACCGATGACTCACCCGAGTGACGGAGGGTCTAAGGTGGCTCGAGCCGCTCGGCGACGAAGGTCACGGCGCAAGAAATGGCGGCAACGCGAGATCCTTCCTGGTCAGCAAAACACGTCGCGATATCAAAATGGAGCCTACGGGGTCACCGATACTCCTGAGCGAGAATTTGGCAGAGAGTCACTCACCGATCATGGAGAAGAAGAACGAAGAATCGGCGAAAAAGGATTCCTCAACTTGAGCCCCTTTGCAGGTGAATCCAAATTAGTTGAGGTTTAGCTCCACCGAAGAGAGAGGGAGCCGAGGAGCCAGCGATTGAATGAAAGGGACAGGGGTTACCGCCTTCACCGAAGCTCTGAGGCGCGGCAATGGCGGCGGCAGTGATCAGGTGAAGGGAGCTCGAACAAGCAACAAGAGTGCTAGCTAGAGCTAGGTGGTGTGCAAAGGAAGCCAAGGGCGCTTGAGCACGGGTGCTTAAGTAGCAAAGGAGGGAGAGACAGCAGCCTTGCCTCCTCGGGTGCTCTGGGTCAAGGGAGGCTCCGAGGGCGGCGGGAGCGATTGGGCGGCGACTTAAGGCGGTGTACAGGAGCATTAAATGCTTGCAGAGCGACCCGTTGAGCGCCAGACCGACGTGACACGACAACGCTCTGCCCACTCCTGCCATGGCTCACTGCGCCGCGAGAGAGGTCTGGGGAGGAGGACGACGACACGGAGCCGTCCGATTTACATCGCGTGGCTGAGAAAGAAGACGATCGGCGAAGGGGTATGCGAAGATGGGCCGCCCGATTTTAATCCAACGGCCCAAGGCCACGCACCGCTTGCGACTGGTCTCGGTGCAGCTAGGTGGTTAGACCAAAGCAGTGGCTCGGGTCGAGACATGGGTTCGAGCAGAACAGCGATGAAACCCTAAATTTGAGTTTAGAATGAGCAGCAGACTTTGAAGATTTATTTGAGGCATCAAACCAACTCTAAAAATTATGAAATTTTTACAGTGGCTTGAAGGCTTACAGATTGACTTCCCATATAAGTTTCAGAGGTTTATGCACAGTGCATTTTCCTCAAGAAATTTCAGAAGATTTTCTTTAGAGGTTTGACCAGACTTTGGACTGGTTTGACTTGCCTCCAAAACTATTCAAATAATTTCTAAAAATTATGAGAAAAAAAAATCAGAGGGGTCACAAGGCTTCCCTAGAACCTTGGAAAAATATTTACAAGAGTTTGGCACAAGATTTTTATCTTGGAGGTTTTTGATTTGAGTTTAAATTGGAGATTTGATTTTTATTTCCATAATTCTTTTGCAAGAATTACAGAAAAGGTTCAAGGACCTCAAGAGGAAATAAAAGTTTTAATTTCCCCTCATTTTCAGAATTGGGATGTTACAATAACCTTCGACGATGCTGCCCTCTAGCCGAGATCGATTCCGTACATATGACTTGAGAATTCCCATGAACCTCTCGAACAGGTACATGCTACGTAGGAACATGGGCCCGCACATCTTTATATCCCTCACAATATGAACAATGAGATGGACCATGATATCGAAAAACGACGGAGGGAAATACATCTCAAGATCACATAGAGTCGTCACCACCTCGTCTGCGAGCATCTAGTCCTTCGATCGATGACCTTCGAGCAATTGTGTTAAAAAATAACACGCCTCATGATTGTCTCTCGGACCTTGATCGGCAAAATACTTCTAATTACAACAGGAGCATTTGTGTCATCAACACATGACAATCATGAGACTTCATGCCAATTAACTTCAAATCTTTTATCGAAACAAGTTTCTTCATGTTGGCGAATGCAGGGACGGAACTTTCACGCCATGCAAGCAAGCCGCAGATTCGGTTCTCTCGGCCTTGGACAGAGTGTAACAAGCGGGGAAAGGTACGTTCGTCCTTTATCGGTCCTTGTTGGTGCTAACTTTCGGTCGATGTCCATATCAACCAAGTCAAGCCGTGCGTTGACACCATCCTTTGTTTTGTCACGAATGTTGATGAAGAGACCAATCAAGCCGCCACATACATTCTTCTCTCGTGCATGATGTCGATCACGTTGGCGAACTTCTAGGTGCTCCCAATAAGGTAAGTCCCAAAATATTGATCTCTTCTTCCACATGTTCTTCTTACTTGTCCTCGATTTACATCTCTTTCCAAGCACAACATCTAAATCCTTAACCATATCATAGATCTCTTTTCGCTTAAATGCCTTGGAGCCGAACTGCCCTCCTTCTCTCCGTCAATTGTTTCTTCATCTGCGGTATGGGTGAGCCCTCCAAGGAACCTCGATGACGCATGTACGGTTTTGCGCGAGTGATTCACCACACACTCTCGGTATCATCTAGCGGTGAGTACTGTGCTTTGGCCCTTTTGTACTCGGCCCGACAGATTAGCAAGGGCGGGATAATCATTTATGGTGCGAACAACAAGGAACGTAAAGTGAAGTTCTCTCGTTTGTACGCATCCCATACATGCACCTTCAATCCACAGTATTTTTAGATCTTCCATCAATGGTGCTAGGTACACATCAATATCATTCCCAGTTGCTTGGCCTTTGGATAAGTATCGACAACAAAATATACTTCCGCTTCATACACAACCAAGGAGGAAGGTTGTAGAATCTGAGCGCCACGGACCAAGTGCTATGTCATTTGCTCATGTTACCGAAAGGATTCATTCCATCTGTACTCAATCCAAACCTTATATTCCTCGGTTCCGCACCAAGTCTACAAACCTCCTATCGATGTTTCTCCTTTGGCGGAATCGGCAGGTGTCTTAACTTTCCGTCATTCTTACGCTCCTCGAGTGCCAATCTGAGCTTTGCATTCTTTGGGTTCGCAAAAACCGCTTCAAGCGGGGAATTACAGGAAGATACCACGCCACCTTAGCAGGAGGTCCTTTCTTCACCTCGATTCTCTCGTCGTCATCTGATTGCTTCTTACGCTTGTATCGGGATGCGTTGCACACCGGACATACATGCATGTTTGTATACTCGTTCACGGTAGAGGATGCGATCGTTCGGACATGCATGTATTCTTTCTACTTCCATTCCCAATGGACAAAGAACCTTTTGGCTTTGTAGGTGGTTTTGGGCAACTCGTTTCCCTCAGGAAGCATGTCCGCTAAGAGACCTAACACTCAAGTGAAACTCTTGTCGGACCAACCGTTTCTTGCCTTCAATTTCAGCGGTTTAAGCACGGATGACAACCTTGTGTATTCCGACTTGCAGCCCGGGAACAAAGGTTTCTCTGAGTCCTCCATCACGCCCTGGAATTGAACATACTCCCTCTCATTGCGACGCCCCGTGTCATTACCCAGGAGGTAATCACACTTAAGCATACGGATTACTATTCATTTGCCCAGTAGAACACTGCTCCAACGAATAGTAAGCCATTTATCAGAGATAACGCAGCAGAACAATAAAATAGAAACTGCTATTTATTACAACAGTTGCCACACAGGCCTAAGGTTTTAAATACAATAATTTATTTACCAACAGGGGAAAACACTTCCCTCTATTTACTGCTAAGTTCCTCCGGCAGTCTCCTCGTCCCACGAGTCAAAAGGGGCGATCGTCTCGCCCTGCTTCTAGCACCCAACGCCCCCGTTACCTGCGGCCTTCTCGGTACCTGCAAGATTCCTTATCCCACTCGGGATAACTCCCGGTCGGATTAGGAGCTAAGCAAGGGGAGGGATAGCAAGAGTGAGTACTATAGTGTACTCAGCAAGCATTAATAGCTAAAATGCAATTGATGATTCTAACATTTCTTCCTTAGCAACATTCTTATCTCTTCTCTTACTCTGAAAATAAACTTTAAAACTTAGGTTGCAAATTTTAATTCTGAAAAGACTACTTGATTACTCGGAGAGAAGAAAGACCCTAAGCGCTTCAGTAGACTCCAATCCGAGAGACCTGCATGAATTCATGATTTTGTATAGCTTCACAGAGGCTTGTACCACTTTACCCATAGCTATCTGAACTCTTTATGCTAGGTACACCGCATTTCCTTTGATCGATTTCGAGCTCGAGAATCTGAGCGTTTTCGATTCGTGATTAATTTCTCCACCCATTACTTTCCGTCGGTGCTGACCTGGCCACCACCGAGTTCGGGTAATGTTGGTTGGGCCAGTTCATCCTCTCTGCACCCAACACTCCACATAGTGATATATCACCTCTTCTTACACTACACTCACACATAATACATACCCGATGTGGAGAGCATAATTACGTAACATGGTAGCATTTTCTGCCTGTCGAAAACAGGAAAATGGTTGGCACTTAAGATACGGACTCTGACCGAGTAAGAGTTTTGTTTGTCCTTATATTATAACCATATGTAAAGGGTCCCACCTCTTGCCCTCTTTCATCCTGACCACGGGCCCCCTTTACCAACCATAATATTACTCTGCTTTTCTTTCATTTCTCATTTCTCATCTCTTTTCATCTCTAAAATCTTTCTCATATTTTCATCTTTGACTCATTTATTTGATTTGAGTTTTGAGAAAATAGTTTTGATGCAATACATATAAGATAGAGCAAAGTAAGGTTTACATTTAAATTAGCTATATTAATGAACAAGGGAGTAGCTTGCCTGCGGATCTGTAGAAAAGATCGTCGTTGATGAAATCGATATTATCTACTCCTGTTGGTTCACTCGCTGCAATTTATACGACGGTGCAAAATAATAAATACATAATTAACTACTTAGCAGTAATATATGCGACTAGATGCAGTGTATACTAATTAGATGATCCTTTTCGTTAGTGGATTTTCATTTAATAACCTTTTCAAAAACCCCCGTGAGGTTAGCACTCCCCTACTACGATCGTTCTACTAATTACTCGCTCTAAGGTTGAAAATACCTAATTTCGTTTTTAAACTAACGAGAACAGAAATACTACTCATGCGCACCTTTTATTCAGTCTATTAAATTTTACTTAACAAAACTTCTAATTAATTATTTCACTTAAATCAGCCTGCGATTATTTAATTTTCTACAATTACTGGTGATCTCTTCAAAATAATTAAACTAGCATGATTAAGACATTTCAACTCACCCGACTAATTGCCAAAAGTGAACATGTTTTCTACACACGCACATTCACTTTTTAATTAACAGAATTTATGATATTTGATCTTAATCTAATAATTACTTAACCGACAGATTAAATGTTGGTTAGCCAGATGCGACCCACGAGAAATTGTTTGATCGAACAAAATCGCAGTTTTAACAACTACTAATTTTATTTGCTAAATTCTGATGTTACAACATTAACTGTCACCATTTATCAGAAATTAAACAATTTTCCTAAAATTTTTCGTATACTTAGATTCCTAAACCCCATTTTCCTTTCCCATTTCTACCTTTTTCCTACCCTGCCCTGTTCGGTTCAGCCGATACTCCCCAACCCAATTACTTACCTAACCCCCTAATCTCCCTCTCCCTTTCCTCTTTACCCAGCCGCACCTACACACGCACACACTCACACCAAACACACCTAACACACACACACAAGACCACAGCCACACACCCAGGCTCATCTTCTTCCTCAACACACCTCCTCACTCTCCTCTCTCTCTCTCTCTCTCTCTCTTTCTCAAGCAAGCCGCTAGGGGGGAAGAGCTCCTGGCTCGACCCGGTGTTGCTCCCTCGGCCGCGCTCTCCTCACCCCGCCCGGCTCCATGCCCCTCCACCTTGCTCGGCCGCCCGGCTCTCACTTGCCTTGCACGCCTGAGCCGCCTCCAGTCTCCTCCTCCTCCATGCGGCCAGAGGCTCACTTGTTGTCGCGTCTGCCTCCGGTCCCTTGGCTCAAGGCTGCGCTCGTCCGTCAGTCGCCGCCCAGCTCTCTGAGATCCGGCTCGGCCATTTTGGCTCCCCTCGGCTTGACCTCCCTCGGCGCGGCGGGCAGCGCCTCCTCGGCTCGCCTCTGCTCCCCTGCGCGGCAGCCTCTGGCGCCGCCTAACCCTCTCTAACCTCTCTTCAAATTATTGATTTGATTTGATTCAATTTACTTTGTTGTGTTACTTATACTGATGTTAGTTAAATGTTAATGCATGGATGCTGGATGTGGGCATTGAGGCTATGAGGCTTGCTATCCAAAGTGCGGGTGGTACTCCTAAAGCTGTGCTCTAAGGTATACTTCCCCCGTGCTCTCTACCTCAAACCCTCCCCTTGCTCTGTGATGAAATATGACTGAGAGCTATATGTGACTCTACTGTGAGATGCTCACTAAGGTGAATGATGTGCACATGGGGAGCACTGGGGTTCCACTGTGGTTTACCTCTAGTGGTTTCTGAGGCTGGGGAAGGGGAATGGTAGCGCCGGCTTCAAATTGGTGCTCTTCTCCTCCTCCCTGCTGCGATCGGCTTGCACGCGGTAATGATGTATAACCTGAGCTTGCTCTCCTCCTGACTGCCTTGCTGCTTGGCGATGCTGATAGTGGTTCTGTGGTTCTTGCCCTTCTCCCTTACTCCCTTCCTCCTTCCTTTCTATGGTTTGGTGCGGTTTATGGTGGCAGGGCTGAGGGAGCCCTCCTGGCTTGCTTCTCTCTTCCTTCTACTTCTTTGTGGATTTGGTGGTGGAGCTCCTTGCTTTCTCCCTCTCTCCTACGGCTGTGAGAATGGGAAATGGGGAATGGCTTGAGCTGTGGGGGTGATCTTATCCTTGGCTGGTTGATCTTATCCTTGGCTGAGGTAATTTTGTTTTTACGGTAACCCTATTCCTATTTACCTAGCCCTAATTACCATGCTCCTATCTCCTCACTGCAATCTACTGTGCTCTATTTGGTAATCATGTGCTCCCTTGCTATGTATTCTAGGGTTTGGTCTTTGCTCTCCTTGTGGGGAGGCATAGGCTTGACCTTTTGGTCTTATTGCCTTCGGTTTTGGTGATGGCGGTGGAATGGTTGAGGCTTATGAAATGGCTTGTGTTAGCATATGAAGCATTATGCTTATACGTGGGAAGATGGCTTCCTGGGGAGGCAATCGGCTGCCCTTATCCTTGCCTCAGGCAAGATTTTTTCGAGGAGGGGGTCTTATCCCTCAAAGATTGTGCATCCTTTTTACCATTCCTATTTATTGTTTTACCATGGTCCTATCTACTTTGATATCCTTCTGTGAACTATGAGCTTGTACTACTTGGGCTTGCTTTGTGTTAGCTTTGTGTTGTGGGGGAGGTGGTTTATGGGGAAGCTGTCGGCTGGCTTTCCTTGTGGCGTGCTAATGACCACTAAGTCCTTTTGCCTTAACCCTTAAGCCCTCTCATGATACTATTGAGCTAAGGACCTTTTGGTCCATTTGTCACTAAATGAGATGCATTGCGAAAGGGGTTTGGGTTGCCTTCTGCTGGGATGGAAATGATACATGTGGGTTTATGCTGGCTGCACTACATGAGTATTGATGGTGCTGGCTTCGGTATACCCGATGAGGCTTTTGCTGAGGGTTGGGTTTAATGGGATGTGAGATGTGGGCTTGTGGGACCCTATGATGCTCCGGCTGAGGGTAAGATTTAATGGGATGTGCCTTGTGGGATTATGCTGCGATTGCGGTAATGAAAAAGGTGGGTGTTGGATTCTACTGATGCCGGATGAGGATACTCCTAGAAGTAAATGTTGCCTATTGACTCTGGTTGATCTGGATACCTTGATTACTAAAGGAGTCGACTAACTCAGGTTGGTCAGGGTGCCTTGGTGATCGAGGGACTGGTTGACCTAGGTTGATATAAAATCCTATCGCGCTTCGAAAATTAAATGACAACCTCTCTCCTTCTAACTAGTCATTACCGCATTCTTTTTGTTTGGCTAACTGTTTTCTAAGCGTTTTGGTTGCATGGGAAGGAAAGGTGAAGAATGGCGAAATGAGATGTCGAGAAGAGATTCGATGAGATGAATGCAACAACATGGATTTTAATTAAATCTTCTTTTGTAATTAACATTGTAATTGTTTTGTAACATTAATCTTGTATCCATTATTGAGTTGTAGAATAAATTTTGTAACAAGAATTTGGTTTGTAATATTTTAATTATGCTTTGTAAGCGAACATTATAAAAGCGTGATGTGAAAAAATGATGTTTGCTTAATTTGCCAAGTTCCTTGCGTTAATTATGCGATTGAATATTAACTGAAATTATGCTTGAGATTGGTTTAATGGAATTTTTACTTACGCTAATTATCGATTATTATTGATTAGCTTAGTTTTAATTAAGCGGGTTCTCACACTCATCACAGTTCCCTTCTGCATCGCGAAGCATCTGATCTAGATTGTCATCGTGCAGACTATCCGAATCGGAACCACAATCGACATCATTCGGCGGCATATCGTTGACTTCCTGTATAATATGCATATCGTTGACTTCTGTATAATATGCTCTTCACCGTGGTGGTCCAACATGTATAACCCTTTTGAAACCCCTTGAATCAAGTGTGCTTCGATTTGCGCTCGGTTGTTAAACATCTTGATTCTCGCGATCAATGCATGGACAATACATATATTCGCCCCTTATTCAACATATCCTCCTCGGCGGCTCTTGTAAAAGTAGACACGCCATTAATGTACTCTTCACTCACACGGTTCTCGGTGTACATCGACTTCGGTCCATCACACGGTTCGTATTGAAAACCACGAAAATAAATAAAAGGGTGATGACTTTCAAAAGCGTATTTTTGAGGCTTAATTACGATTTTTTCATTTTTACATTTTTCCGATTTTATTAACTTACATGTGGGCCCTACTTGTCGGTGACTCATTTTTATTTCATGATTTTATTTATAAAATCTATGGCGATCCCACATGTCATAGACTCGTTAGTTTATTAACTAAATGATTAAAAGCAGTAGGATTAATTTGAAGCTCAAAGCTGGGCTTAGGGTGACATCGCATTGCTATATAGTCGTGGCTCTCGGCCCTAAGGTCTACTTTGAGGACAAGCGAGTGATGTCCCATGGGCGCTGAAACTAGCGATTTGGCGTAAACGCTGAAACTACTCAAATTAAAGGATGCTTATGCTTGATATCTCACCTCGATCACGAGGAAGGTGTCAATGAAAGTCGGGGAAGGTCAAAGGCGCGGTGGGTCGTCGATCGGTGAACAGAGCGGCGGCGGCAAGCTCCTCGGTGACAATATATAGCTGAAATGGACCAGCCGGCTCGGTGAGGTGAGGCGATGTACTCAAGCAAGACGCACGGCGACGGACCTCTAGTAGCGCCAGAGATGGAGATCAAGAAGACTATATCTGTTGGCGGGGAGGCGGAGCTATATATCGTCTGTGATGAGTTAATTATCACGGACGGTTTTAACAAAAACCGTCGTGATATTGGGTAATATCACAGAGCGGTTCATGTTTAGAACCGTCGTGAAGTATCACGACGGTTCCAAACATGAACCGTCGTGATATGACATCTTCCGCGAGCGGTTTTAAGCGCAGAGAATAACATGACGGTGGGTAAACAAAACCGTCGAGATTGTGTTTATCTGAGCGGTTTGATGAACCTTCGTGATCGAGCGTCGATATTAGCATTTCTGTAGTAGTGAAATGTCTCAAAAATTAAGGATTTAGGTCTAAAAATTTAGGGTTTTAGGTTTCGAAAATTAGGGCTTCATGATTTCATGTGACTTGGAATGTGTGAAGTTTAGTACCACATGGATCACTCTAGGTAAGAGACACTCATTAAGGGTTTAGACTAATGCCCAACCTCTCTTCTCCGCACGTCTGTCGCCCCGTCGCTAATATCCCCCTTGCCCACAGTGCTGCGTCTCGACAACGCCTCTGAAATTTTCGGCGCTGTGACTACTCTAGGAATTTCTGGATGGGATGTGAAGGGCCTAGTGAACCATTTTATTTAGTTCCTATGATGGTTGATGTGCAGCGTAAAAGGGGCAACTTTGATCGTGCCTTTGAGCTAATGAGTAAGATGATGCTTGAAAGCTTCCTGGGACAGCGGCAAGACAGAGTGTTTTTGCCATACCGCGAACCCTTAGTGAACCGTTTGTTTCCATTCCTAAGAAATAACGGCATGATTTTATGTGACTTGGAATGTAGAAAGTTTAGTACCACATGAAATGACGGCATGATTTTATGTTCACCCTAGATAGTAATAGTAGTAGTATTATTACTCCAATCGAGCACGTATGAGGCCAACTTAACTCCTAGAAAGCCTTAATTGTCAGAGTTTCTAACCCCTCGGAGCAAACACAGAACTTCTTTTAACATCGTTGTAGTAGTACACGACTAATATTGCTAACTATTTCACAAGGCGTGCCATGGAGAATAGAATCGAGCATGAAGATAATGGCATCCATGTTCCCACCTCTAGTGCTTGTCCTGCTGCATCTTGCGATGTTGCTGTAGTACAGATTCGAAACAGGCTGGAATGTTTGCTAAAGATATTGGGAGTTCAAATTCTACCAATACTGCTATAGCAATCTTACTGGGTGAAGAACTAAAGAGAGGGGCCACGTTATTCACTACCAAAATCTAAATAATAGTAGTATGATTAGTACTACTCGGAACAAAAGAAAATAGTATAGTACCCAAAATCTAAATAATAGTATGATTAGTACTACTATGGAAGTTCAAATTTTGCCACTACTGCTATAGTAATCTTACTACTGTAAGTAGTGGTCCATGTGGTACTAAACTTCACACATTCCAAGTCACATGAAATCATGAAGCCCTAATTTCTGAAACCTAAAATCCTAATTTTCAAGACCTAAAATCTTAATTTTTGAGACATTTTCCGAACATATAAAATTCTAAAAAAACATTACACAATCAAGTCCACTGTGTAAGAAGCCTTTAAAAAAATCAAAATGTTTGGATCTCATTTTCTATATTAAAAAATTCCTACAAACAGTATAATTAAATAAATTTTCGAGAAAAATTCAGAATGGATAAAATTTTGAAAAATTACACAACCAAGCACACTGTGTTAGGAGGTTCCACAAAAAATTCATAATTTTTAGAGCTCATTTGCTATATTTAAAATTTATATTTAAATATTTTTTTAAAAAAATAAAATAGAAAAAAAAAATCTACAGTCTTGTTTCTTGCTTGCAGCCTTCTAGATAGGGGCTACTATAGGCCTTGCCGCACGGTGGTCGTGCAGAAAGTGCATTTTTTATTAAAAAAAAAAGGAAACAAATCTCACTTGCGGTGGCCGGTGTAACAACAGCCCACCACACGGCCACATGTGTGTGGGCGTGATGAGGACATCCCTTCCACCGATACAACCATCCATATTGTTTACGACATCCAGGACCAATTACTAGAGCACGTGCTCGCCAACTAAGTGTCGAGTAACCGTTTCTTGAAGTGCATCCATATTCGATGAACTCTATGATGCTGCCTAAAGTAAGTGATCTTATTTTACTTAGGAATCAAGGATCGGGAGGCAAGCTAAAGGGTCTAGGACCTCCTCGCTAGGACCACCCTCCTCGCCAGGACTTCCCTCTAGGACCTCCCTCCAGGACTTCCTCCAGGACACGTGGCGCTCTAGGACCTCCCTCCAGGACCTCCTCCAGGACACGTGGCGCTCTAGGACTTCCCTCTAGGACCTCCTCCACGACCTCCCCAGGAGCACCAACACGCATCAATCTGAATCGTCCAGGACCTCCCCAGGAGAACCAATGCGCATCAATCTCGACCGTCCAGAGCCTCCCTAGGAGAACCAACGCACATCAATCTGAACTGTCCAGGACCTCCCCAGGATCCATCTGGTCCATACAGGACCTCTCCCTGGAGCACCAACGTGGATCAATCTCGACCACTCAGGACCTCCCCATGAGCATCAACGTGGATAAATCTCGACCACTCAGGACCTCTCCATGAGAACCATCGTGGATCAATCTCGACCACCCTTAGTTGCAGCATATATCTTTTAGATGGAATCGGTTGTAATCTTTCCATAACTGTTTTAGGAAAGAATCCTTGTGTGATACGGAAGTTAGAGATAGAATCGACATTAGGTCGTGTGTGAGTTGGCCGCACCCTTAGGTGCCAATATAAGGCCAGGCATCGCCATCTAGTTCGACGGGTTTTGTTAGGTTAACGTTTAGCTTTGCTACTTTATACATCGTTTGCTTGTGCGGCTAGTACAACCAGACTTTGTTTTTGGAACTCCACTTTTCACTACAATTTCAATTCCTATTCAGCAAGTTCGTTGCTTCATCTATTTTTCTTGCTTGATTCTTGATTGCATGCAGGAAAAGACCTTCGTGGTCAGGTCGATCTCGCTACCGGCAAGGTCGATAATGAACGTGAAGTTGGTTCAACGATTGCGGGTGCAACGGCCGTCGCACGGTTGTAGCCTGGATCGTGAGAGTTAGCTTCCACCAATGAAGTTGTATCATCCTCATCGAAAGATCGGGACAACGTTCCCATTATTTGGTATCAAATTTCCGGGTTGATCGGTGAGGAATTTCCAGTTTACCATAGATTAAATTGCTTTTCTTTACCTACAGCACACAAAAACCAAAAAGAAAAATAGTAGTAGATCATCCTGTCAAATCGCTCTTAGCCTCGTAATTTTTCTTTTCAGTGCATTGCTTTGTTGAACTTTCGGTTGCATCGTCGTGTCATTTGTTGGTCTTAGTGTCTAGTTCCTTTAGAGTTTCGAGTTTTGTTCACGTTTGTTCTTACTGTTGCGGTTGGGTTCGATCTGCCACGGCAAGGGGAGAAAAGGAGGAGGAGGACATCGACTCCAGCAAGGACTCGTACTCACCATCCAGAAAGGCTTTGCCCTAGTTGGTTGGTCTCGGACACGATCTCTGCCCAAGGATCTAATTGGGAAACAGCCAAAACATCGTTTGATCGGAAAAGAAAAGGAGAGCTCCCTGATTTCAGAGTTAAAAAAAAACATCCCAAGAGGTCTTCCACGACCACCTAGGAGGTCTCCGATTCTGGCGAGTCTTGATTCATTGGAAAGGAAATGAGAAGTTTGAGTACAAAAAAAAAACAAGAAGGTCTTCAGGACCACCCAGGAGGTCTCTCCGGACCACCCAGAGGTCGCCCATGACCACCCAGGTGGTTTTCCAAGACCACCAGGAGGTCTTCCAGGACCACCCAGAGGTTTCCACGACCACCTAGGAGGTCTTCTAGGACCATCCAAAGGTCTTCCACGACCCCCCCAGAAGGTCTTTCAGGACCACCAGGAGGTCTTCCAGGACCACATAGGAGGTCTTCTGTGTGTGACATTCCCTACCCGTGCCGTGTCGTGCTTTCGTCTGTGTTCTAGGCTCACGTCTCTAGTACGTTCTAGCCTAGGGCCAGCGTTAACCGGTGTTGAACGAATTTTCAGCTTGCATTCTCTGATTTGATAATTGTTTCTCCTTGCTATCATACTTAAGCCTTCCTAGCTCCACAGCATTACTACACCGTGCAGGCTACCTTCACTTGCAATCGCTCTATTCAATCTTCAACGACTAGTTTGACGCCGATACTAGTGTGCTGATCACCACCTGCTGCTTGGTAAGAATCGGGTAAGAGATTTAGTGAAGTTTGAGTGACCGAGTGATTTGTCAGCCCCACATATTAGTTGTATTAGGGACTTGTTACTTTCACCTTCGTTTTCTATTTGCTATTGCCATGTCAGGTGTACAAGAAATTGAAGAAGAGGGGATCCTCACCCCCACATACAATAGGGCTGCGACAACAACTCCAACAACGATCGTGCTCACTGTCAACGTCGTTTCAATAGACAAGGTATGGGACGTGATCCACAACCACGGGAGGTATGTGACCGTGATGATGCCTTTTCTAAGATTAAATTTACTATACTCCGTTTGCTGGTAAATATGATCCTGATGTTTATCTCACTTGGGAGTTACAAGTAGAACAAAAATTTAATTGCCATGATTTCCCTGAGAATAGGAGGGTTAGAGCTGCTACTAGTGAGTTTACAGATTTTGCTTGTGTATGGTGGAGTGAATATTGTCGTATTAATCCCAATGACGTACCTGCCACCTGGGAGACTTTAAAAAGAGCTATGCGTCATCGTTTTGTTCCCTCATACTATGCTCGTGACTTGTTGAATAAATTGACCCGTTTGAATTAAGGTCGTAAAACTGTTGAGGAATACTATCAAGACTTACAAATTGGTTTGCTTCGCCGTGGTTTAGAGGAAACAGAAGATGCTAAAATGGCTAGATTTTTAGGTGGGTTGGATCGTGAGATACAAGACATACTTGATTATAAGGATTACAATTCTATCACTCGCTTATTTCACTTTGCTTGTAAGGCTGAACGGGAAGTGCAGGGACGTCATAGCAGGCAAAGGAACAGCGCCGGTGGTATTTTTGCAGATCGTACAAGTCAATTTCAGAACCGTACTCCCGCTGCCACCTCCAACCGTGCTACTGACCCGAGCTCATCAAACAATTTCCGACGTCCAGCGGCCTCTCCTACACCTGCACGAGCACCCGAGGCAAGCAAAACAGCCCATTCGGTCCTGCGTGGGTGCATCTTGATGGCATCAAGCGGGGCGATCACGCGAGACTCAATGCCATCGCTGCAAGGGCTTTGGACACACGTAGAGGGACTGTCCTAGCAAGCACGTCCTCTTGATCAAGGATAATGATGAGTACACTTCTGCTGGTGACATAGAAGAAGAACATACTTTGCTTACTGACCCTGTAGGAAACGACAATGATTCTGATCATGCGGAGGAACAAATCAGCGCTGACATCGCGGATAAGTACTTGAGCATCATCGCGCAACGTGTACTTAGTGCACAAATGGAGCGTCTTAGAAGCGAGAATCAGCGCCACAACTTGTTTCAAACAAAATTAAATGCGTTAAGGACCGCTCGTCTTGATGTGATCATCGGCGAAGCTACAACAATTTGGTGAGCATAGACATGGTCGAGAAGCTTTGCTTGGCCACTCAACAACATCCCCGTCCCTACTACATCCAGTGATTCAATAATTGCGATAAGCTAAAGGTAACCCGCGTTGCGAGAATACACTTCTCCATTGGTTCATATCAGGACTATGCTGAGTGTGACGTCGTGCCTATGCAAGCTTGTTCTTTGCTGCTAGGTAGACCTTGGCAATATGATAGAGATGTTGTACATCATGTTCGAACAAACAGATATACTCTTACTTTTAAAGGGAAGAAAATTAGCTTGCTGCCCATGTCACCTGAGGCGATTTTAAAAGATGAGTTAGAGAGAGCTAAGCGTGACAAGACTAGTCGTAAAAGTAAAAATCAGATTGTTGCGAAGGACTTTGTCGATCAATCACAGAAGGAGCCTAGTGCTAAAAAGAATGAAATTAAGTTAAAGGGTCATGTTCTGCTTGTAACCAAATCTGAAATCAGTGCTTTGCAGCCCCATGACTCTGTGTGCTATGCTTTGGTATGCAAGGATGCTTTGTTCTCTTTTGAGGAGATGCCTCCATCCTTGCCTCCTGCTGTTGCTAACCTTTTGCAGGAATATGTTGATATTTTTCCGAAGGAGGTGCCACCAGGGCTACCACCTATTCGAGGAATAGAGCACCAAATCGACTTGATTCCTGGTGCCTCACTGCCAAACCGTGCGCCGTATAGGACCAACCCAGAGGAGACGAAAGAAATTCAGCTCCAAGTACAGGACTTGCTCGACAAAGGTTGTGTGCGCGAATCTCTTAGTCCTTGCGCTGTTCCTGTCATATTAGTTCCTAAGAAAGATGGTTCGTGGCGCATGTGTGTAGATTGTAGAGCTATTAATAATATCACCATTCATTATCGTCATCCTATCCCTAGGTTAGATGATATGCTTGATGAATTAAGTGGTTCTACTGTTTTCTCTAAAGTTGATTTGCGTAGTGGTTACCATCAAATTTGCATGAAGTTAGAAGATGAGTGAAAAACACCTTTTAAAACTAAGTTTGGACTGTATGAGTGGTTAGTGATGCCTTTTGGTTTAACTAACGCACCTAGCACTTTCATGAGATTAATGAACGAAGTTTTGCGTGCTTGCATTGGCAAGTTTGTGGTAGTCTACTTCGATGATATATTGATTTACAGCAAGTCATTAGAGGAACATTTGGCACATTTACGTGTTGTTTTTAATGTTTTACGTGATGCACATTTATTTGGTAACCTAGAGAAGTGCACCTTTTGCACCGATCGGGTATCGTTTCTTGGCTATGTTGTTACCCCACAGGGCATTGAAGTTGATCAAGCCAAGATCGTCGCTATCCAGAGTTGGCCGCCTCCTAAAACGGTCACACAAGTGCAGAGTTTTCTCGGGCTCACTGGTTTCTATCAGCGTTTTGTTCGGGATTTCAGCACCATCGCTGCACCAATGAATGAGCTTACAAAGAAGGGTGTTCCTTTCACTTGGGGCACCATACAACAACAAGCTTTCGACATTCTCAAAGATAAGTTGACACATGCTCTCTTGCTGAAATCAGGCTTTGCTTCAACTTCCTGATTTCAGCAAGACTTTTGAATTAGAATGTGATGTTAGTGGCATGGGTCTTGGTGATGTGTTAATCCAAGGAGGAAAGCCTGTTGCTTACTTTAGTGAAAAATTAAGTAGGCCTAGTTTGAACTATTCTACCTATGATAAAGAATTATGCTCTAGTTCGAACTTTGGAAACATGGCAGCATTATTTATGGTCCAAAGAGTTTGTAATACATTCTGATCATGAATCTTTGAAGCATATTCGAAGTCAAACCAATCTGAACCGTCGACATGCTAAGTGGGTTGAGTTCATTGAGTCTTTGTCTTATGTCATTAAACATAAAAAAGGGCAAAGACAATGTAATAGCTGATGCTTTGTCTATGAGATACACCATGCTTTCACAACTTGATTTCAAAATCTTTGGATTAGAGACAATAAAGGAGCAATTTGTGCATGATGCTGATTTTACAGATGTGTTGCTCAATTGTACAGAGGAAAAGGGTTGGAATAAATTTGTGGTGCACGATGGGTTCGTGTACCGTGCTAACAAGCTATGCATTCTAGCTAGCTCTGTTCGTCTTTTGTTGTTGCAGGAGGCGCATGGAGGAGGATTGATGGGTCACTTTGGTGTGAAGAAGACCGAGGACATTCTGACCCAACACTTTTATTGGCCAAAGATGAGGCGTGACATCGAACGCTTCATTGCACTTCCTGCGTGCCAAAAAGCTAAGTCACGACTTAATCCTCATGGTTTATACATGCCTCTTCCTGTTCCAAGCACACCTTGGGATGATATTTCGATGGATTTTGTTTTAGGACTGCCTAGAACAAAGAAGGGGAGCGATAGTATTTTTGTTGTCGTGGATAGATTTTCTAAGATGGCTCATTTTATGCCATGTTATAAAAGTGATGATGCTACAAATGTTGCTGATTTGTTCTTTAAGGAAATTGTTCGCTTGCATGGTATTCCGAATACAATAGTTTCAGATCGTGGTGCTAAATTTCTTAGTCATTTTTGGAGAACTTTGTGGGCTAAGTTGGGGACTAAGCTATTATTTTCCACTACTTGTCATCCCCAAACCGATGGACAAACTGAGGTAGTCAATAGAACATTGTCTACTATCCTTAGGGCTGTGCTTAAAAAGAACTTAAAAATGTGGAAGGACTGTTTGCCTCATGTGGAATTTGCTTATAATCGCGCACAGCATTCTACCACAAAAATATGTCCTTTTGAGATTGTTTACGGTTTCATACCTCGTGCACCTATCGACTCATTGCCTCTTCCAACTTCGGAGTAGGTAAATTTTGATACTCAACAACGTGCTGATTTGATAATTAAGATGCATGAGACAACTAAAGAGAAAATTGAACTTATGAATGCTAAATATAAAGTTGCTGGTAGTTAGGGACGCAAGCATGTTACTTTTGAACCTGGTGATCTTGTGTGGTTACACTTGCGTAAAGAACGATTCCCTAAATTGAGAAAGTCTAAACTCATGCCTCGTGCAGATAGTCCTTTTAAAGTGTTAGAAAAGATTAATGATAATGCATATAAGCTTGATCTGCCTGCAGATTTTGGGGTTAGTCCCGCATTTAACATTGCAGATTTGAAGCCATACTTGGGAGCAGAAGATGACCTGGAGTCGAGGACGACTCGAATTCAAGAAGGGGAGGATGATGAGGACATCCCTTCCACCGATACAATCATCCATACTGTTTCTGACATCCAATGACCAATTACTAGAGCACGTGCTCGCCAACTAAATTATCAGGTAACTTCATTTCTTGAAGTGCATCCATATTCGATGAATTTTATGATGCTGCCTAAAGCAAGTGATCTTATTTTACTTAGGAATCAAGGATCGGGAGGCAAGCTAAAGGGTCTAGGACCTCCTCGCCAGGACTTCTCTCCAGGACCTCCTCTAGGACACGTGGCGCTCCAGGACCTCCCTCTAGGACCTCCTCCACGACCTCCCCAGGAGCACCAACGCGCATCAATCTGAACCGTCCAGGACCTCACCAGGAGAACCAATGTGCATCAATCTCGACCGTCCAGGGCCTCCTCAAGAGAACCAACGCGCATCAATCTGAACCGTCTAGGACCTCCCCAGGATCCATCTGGTCCATCCAGGACCTCTCCCTGGAGCACCAACGTGGATCAATCTCGACCACTCAGGACCTCCCCATGAGCATCAACGTGGATAAATCTCGACCACTCAGGACCTCTCCATGAGCACCATCGTGGATCAATCTCGACCACCCTTAGATGCAGCATATACCTTTTAGATGGAATCGGTTGTAATCTTTCCATAACTGTTTTAGGAAAGAATTCTTGTGTGATACGAAAGTTAGAGATAGAATCGACATTAGGTTATGTGTGAGTTGGCCGCACCCTTAGGTGCCAATATAAGGCCAGGCATCGCCATCTAGTTCGGCGGGTTTTGTTAGATTAAAGTTTAGCTTTGCTACTTTATACATCGTTTGCTTGTGCGGCTAGTACAATCAGACTTTGTCTTCAGAACTCCACTTTTCACTACAATTTCAATTCCTATTCAGCAAGTTCGTTGCTTCATCTATTTTTCTTGCTTGATTCTTGATTGCATGCAGGAAAAGACCTTCGTAGTCTGGTCGATCTCGCTACTGGCAAGGTCGATAACGAACGTGAAGTTGGTTCAGCGATTGCGGGTGCAACGGTCGTCGCATGGTTGTAACCTGGATCGTGAGAGTTAGCTTCCACCAATCAAGTTGTATCATCCTCATCGAAAGATCGGGACAACGTTCCCATTACAGTGGGCGATGTGGCGGCTGGGGAGGCCTGCTTGCTGCCGCCGCGATCATTGTACTGAATAGGGGCTATTTTGTAAAAAATAAAGATTGTAATTTCTGTAAATACAAAACGAAAAGTCGCCATTTCGGAAAAAAAAAATGCTCCATTCATGCATGGGCCATCGCAGCTGCATTTTTTTGCGTGCTCGCGTACCGGCTGCATGTTTTGCATGGTTGCCCTTGGTATAGCTGCCAACCACCTGTTAAGATCGGTTCAGTCCTTAATGTATTGTCTGCCCATGTTGTGCAGTTTTGCCCGCGAATTAAGCCAAACAAAGTCAGCCAACAGTGGATAGGCTGCGGTGAGGCATCTTGTCTCTGAACGATAGCAGAGTTTAATTTTTTATGATTTAAATCCGTGAATATGAGTTGTAAACCTTGAGTTGATTGCTATCCTATGGTTCCCACCACCTCAAAAAATAAGTCAAACAAAGTCTTATCGAAATTCATAAAGATCTATAAGGGCATCATCAATAAGTATATTTATTGTTATTTCTTAGTTATGTCATGTTAACAAAATCCTACGTAGAGAGAAGAGAGAGCACTAGTCATTTCTTCATAAAGAGACTGTCGTGCACGCGAAACAAGACATGATACATTAATCTACTCTAGTTAATATGTAGGCTTGTTTCAAAAAAAATTATAAAATATAAATATTAGAGAGTGTGCTAGAGACTATCTATTAGAGATGCTATCTTTAAAGATAATATAGCATATATTAGAGAGCTTAACAATAGATTGTTTCTATATCGTGCCACCTAGCAACAGACAGGCTTGCCGTGGCTTCTCTCTCCTCGTTAATTCCCCCTCAACCTCAGCCTCAATCCTAGGTGGCATGATATAGATATAGTTGATGTCAATGTAATTTTTTTTAAAAAAAAACTTTTCTAATATTATATTTTATTCCAAAAAATTAAAATAATAGTTTTAAATTAGGGAAAACAAATTTCGAGGCGGCTTGGGCTTGTCCCGTTTGTGTCCGGCCGTAACAGCCAGAAACAAGCAATTATGGGGCTTTTTGGTCCACCCATCCATGCAAATTGGTATTTTGTGTGTATCCATGCATTCTTGAAAATGGTTTCCACTCAGAAAAAACTGACAACAGTTTGTCTGGCCTGATCATAAAGATGGGGGCAACACGGAAGAAATGTGTCAAGCAACGCGACAGCAAACTGCAGCGTTCAGACAGAGCAACTAATCTACCGTACCATAGGCCATATCGCCATAGGGATGGGACACTGTGCAATACAGGAACTGAATTGCCCGGACAGCTGGAATGAAAGAGATTCAACTATTAAGTGATTTTGCTTTTTAGTACACACTATACGCTAGCACACACCACACACTACATATATATATCTGCGGTTTTATTTTTAACACACGTCTAAACTAGAGCGAGACTTAACTCTATGGAGCGTAGGTATATGCTTTAACTACTAAACGCACTATACACCCACATATACTATAGGAAACAACCCTAAATGGCTCGAAAAGGTGAGAGCCTGGGTTGCACGACGGCAACGCAGCCAACTGAGATTTTGCCTTGGCACAACCTCCTTTCGACTTTCGAGCACCACCCATTTCTGAGACAGCTTCCTTCTAACCGTAACTTCTGGAAGCATTTCTTTTCACGAGTTTAGAGTCCCGGCAACTTTCGGGCCTGACAAAACCTTCACCGCCACGTCGAGCTCTTTTTAAACGTGCCGAGCCCCTTCTGGCAAGGAAACAAACTTGTCTTGGACCGGGAAGCTCGAGTCCCGGCCGGGCCGGAGCGGAGAGCAGCAATTTCGGATGCTAACCGCGGTGGATCGCGCGGTTCTCCCCCTCCGCGCCCGCGCGTGTCGTTCCTGCGCCGGGCACTGGAATTTCATGTACGCCGCACGCGCGCGCAGCGTATCAGCATAGCTCGTGCGCGAGCGAATTCACAGGGCCAGGTGCAGGGCCGGGAGGGAAGTGGACCGTTGGTGTGGTCTCACGTTACTATGTTCTCTCGTGGGCTCACCAAGTTGTTGGGGCCTTGCGGGCGCCAAACTCTCGGTTGAGTTGGAGTTGCCTGCGCTCGCCTGGGGCGTGCCGCGCCACGCCCGGACGCCGCACGCGTAGCGTTCCGCCGCGACGAAAGGCTGGGACGTCCCGTCGTGTCGGCCACGTCTGGTGGCCTGATCCGCCAATTACTCCACGTGGGGCCAGAGTACCAGGGCCTGACTTTTCCAAACGCTTCCTGTGGAAATTTGATTTGATCAGTGGTGTTGGCTGAGCGCTGGGCGCTGGCTGGTGATGCTCTGACTGAATTATATGGAGACACTTGACAAAGGAAGCGATGGAATTCAGTACCTTGGGTGAGTTTTTCTTTTGGACAATGATAAGACGCGTACGTTCGATCCACATCCAATCCATTGGACGCTTTCCAACACGCAAGCATCATACGGGTGGAAGCAGGCAGGCAGAGGGGGGCTTGGGCCAGCGACGAGGACTTGCTATGCCCACTCATGGCCCACGTGAGACAAGTCGTACAGCGCCATTTGGTTGAGACGGGACGACCCATCACTTCTCGTTTCGTTACTCCATTACCTCAAAACTCGTGGCGTCTCGATGGTCGGGCGGCTGCACCGCATGACGACATGAATGGAAAGCAGGGCAATCACAGCGTAGGATTTTTTTAAAAAAAAATAATACATATTTAAATTAGAATTTCAGAAATAAAATATCTTTTTAATAAAATTATAAAAATGAACTTATGTCCGAAGATATTGCAACCATTATCCTAGGATGTTGCAACCATTGTCCGAGGATGTTGCAACCGTTGTCTGGGGATGTTGCAATCATTATCCGAGGATGTTGCAACCGTGTCCGAGGGATATTGCAACCGTGTCCAGGTGCTAGTACCACCCGTACAATATACAGAGTATGTACGTACGTAGGCCGTGTAATCGACCATCGGGTGATACTAGCACCCGGACGTCTGATTTGGGGGCTAGGATCGGACGCCCGGGCCAGGGATGTTGCAACCATTGTCCTAGGATGTTGCAACCGTTGTACGGGGATGTTGCAACCGTTGTACAGGGATGTTGCAACCGTTGTCCGGGGATGTTGCAACTATTGTCCGGGGATGTTTCAACCATAGTCCTAGAATGTTGCAACCCTTGTCCTACAATGTTGCTACCATTGTCCTACGATGTTGCAACTATTGTTCTAGGATGTTGCAACCGTTGTCCTAAGATGTTGCAACCGTTGTCCGGGATGTTGCAACCATTGTCCGGAGATGTTGCAACCGTTGTCCAGGAATGTTACAACCATAGTCCTAGCATGTTGTAACTGTTGTCTGGGGATGTTGCAACCATTGTCCTACGATATTGCAGCTATTGTCCTACGATGTTGTAATCGTTGTCTGGGGATGTTGCAACCATTGTCCTACGATATTACAACGGGGATGCTGCAACTATTGTCCTACGATATTGCAACCGTTGTCCGGAGATGTCGAAAGTGTTGCATCTGTAGAAAAAATGTTGAGTAGCTTAACCCATCTACGAAGAAATAAGCCAGCCGGCCTAATTCTACCTTGGTTGGCCAATCATGAATAATCCAACCCAACAATGTTGAACTGGGCCCGATCAGCCGAGATCTTCCTTTTCCAAGCTCAGCGTAATCAAACCCAATCTGGACATACGGATGGGAGCTCCCACCCATACGTCCGACTGGTAGTGCCTCCCTAAGGATAAAGGTTGAAGATGCCTGGAAACTCTGAAATTTTCTTCCACAAGTAGTAGTAGGGCTATGCACGTTCGTGTGTAATCGTGTCATCTACACGTGCTCACCCCATTGCCTTTCTGCAGTGTTGTTCGTGTGTAATCGTATCATCTACACGTGCTCACCCCATTGCCTTTTCGCAGTGTTAACTTTGCCACAGCCACACAGTAGGATTGCATGCCAACCTATGTACACACGCCAACTCAACTAATTAAAGCACCCAACCCCTATGCCCAACTTTCAGCACGTACGACTTGATTCCCTTGGATACGAATGGTATAGATCGATGGATGCGGCAACGCGTGCGGCAAGAGACATGATGAGCATGACGATCACTATAGCCAGTTAGAGACTAGCCCAGCTGCCCACTGCCCAAGCGCGCGCGAGTTTGCTAAAAACAAAAAACTAAGGAGGCAGTGCAACCCAGACGTCTGATCCGGATGCTAGTAGCTCCCTTTTCTTTTACATGTGTAACTTGCATTAACCACATAAACTAACGTTGGAAAAACATCAGATTTCAATACTTCGTAATGTTTTACATGCGTAAGTACATGGATACGAGCAGTTATCTAGAAGTTCTTCGTTCTTGCGTGTGCATGCCACGTTGTCTATAGCACTGCACTACTCCATGTAACTAGGAGCTTCACTGCAGAATGGGTGGATGGCAGTAGGGGCCCTTAAGCCAGCCGTCGGCGACCCGTCTGTTGGCGGCGTCGCTCAGGTGCATGCCGTCCCAGATGAGGTGGCTCGAGGGGTCGCGGCACGCACTCGTGCCGTCCATCCCGCAGACGGCAAACAGATCGAATCTGTACGGGGCACCGTCCCTCCCGCAGCAGCTCGTCAGGGCAGTCTCGAAGCCTGCAAGACGTCGATCGAACCACGGGAAATGACGTGATTTGTAAGCACTGTGGCTGGTCATTTTGCGGGGCATGACTAATAGCTTGCTCGGTGAAACTTAGTAACTTACCGAACTTTCTAGGATTCTGCACCATTTGGTAGATGTGGCTCGCGAGATCAGCATACATGATCCGTGTGCGTGGGTGCTTCATTTGGAGCCTTGATAGGCCGCTCCGGAGGAAAGAGTTGTGTTTGTTGAGTAAGGCGTTGTAGTTTCTCAGGCACCCGTGTTCGTCGTAGTCGCTCTTGTTAGAGCTCTGGAAAATGTTCAGATACAGCGGGAAGCACCCCATCGGAGCAACGTTCGACACCACAATGTCAACTGCGCCGAGTGTAATCAATTTCTGCATATTGGGCATAAATTTTAGGGTTACAGTTTAGATGCTCCTAGTGTGCGTAGTCTGAGAAAGAACTTGCAGTCTTTTGTGCAGAACATGGATGCTAGCTATATATAGCCTTGTAGTTACCTCGACACCAGATGTGATAGCGTTCACTACACTGGGTATGTTCTTGCTGGCCTCATCTACCGTAGATCCATTTATTAGTACGAAACTGTAATCATTTTCCCCCAGTTCAAATACAAACAGGGACTTAGCCACATAGTCCTTGCAATCTATGTATAGTTACAAGTAGAAAACGTTTAGTCAAGTTGCATGCGTAACTTTGAATTAACCAAATGAAGTAATATTAGAACAAGCTGGTGTGTGGTGAGTGCTTACTCTGCCGTGTTCCACAAATCGAAGGCAGCAATTGTTGGAGAGTCTCGATTTGGGTGTTCATGGAGCCATTGAGATGTATGTCGTGGAGGGTGGTAGCGCTATAGTCACGCACAGTGCCCCCGGTGATGGCCATGTTTGCACCTCGCCGGAAGTCCTTGCCGTGCGCCTTGGACGGCGGAAGAAACGGCAACCCGAACGCTTGCGCTGCATGCATGTCGCAATCAATCAAACCACAGCAGCATGCAGGTATTTTGAACTGAAAACGCATACCAAGGAAGTCGACGTAGACCCGGCCGTCGCAGCACCGGCAAGTCGGCTTCCCAAAGTAGGCGGCGCCGTAGGGGCTACGGCTACAAATGCTCAGCACGCCGCCCTGCAGCGGCCGGCCGTCGGGGCACAGGTTGCCGGTGTCCGACATCGAGTCGCCGAAGTTGAAGATGGCGTTGTATCGTGATCCTCGGCCGCCGCCGGAGGCGGCAGCGCTAGCTGCAAACACCATGCAACATGTGAAGAGAATGGCCGTCGCAATGACGATCCCTCTGCTCATGATGGCCAACGCTGAACAATAACTGGGCAGGACAAGATCTCTTGCCGCGCCTCACACTCACAACGTACGCTAACGCTTTAACACGCATAAATATATATAGACGCATCGATCGATTCATTGCTTGTGCGTCACGTTGGCATTTATGAATGAAATCGAAACGAGTTGAAACTTGAAAGAAATGTGCATTTGCCCGGCCGATAGCTACGTGAGAACTGCACTGGCCGAGATGATCGAGAATTTTTTTAAAAAATAATCTATTTTTCATTCGAAAATACAGAAATAATACCGCTTAATTTTTTTTCCAGAAATAATCATGTGTCGCCGTACGGTTGGGCGAGTCCTGCAAGTCACCCAACCGCAGTGCAACACATATTCATGTCGCCCAATGGAACGGCAACTAGAGCTTAAGTGGACCTAGTCGTCAAACGGATGTGCGATATGTGTTAGAATCGTCCATTTGTAGAGCGAGTTTAGGAAGTCGTGCAGTGATTGGGCGACTTAGTTCAAGTCGCCCAACCAGTGGGCGATTTTAGCTCATAAACCTGGAATTATGCAAATCCAATTGGAACAATTGTGTTAAAATAGATATTACATTTTGTAGGTATTGTATTTAGCAAATCGTATTATATGATGTTATTTTTTTTAAAAGATAAAAGTGTGGTGACAACGTTGGTTGGTGCATTTGTTATTTTAAGTAGAATATGAAGGGTATGAAATTTGTCGGACTCTTAATAACATTTTTGATAAATCGTATATTGTTGTAGTCGCTAAATTTCGTAGAATTTTGTAAGGCGATTGAGATAGTAATAAGTGGTAAGTAGAAAGGTAAGTGATATTACGATGCGTGAGGGAGTCTCTCCTCGATGAAGTTATGAAGATGCTGAGAACGCTCGTTGTGGTTATGAAGATGCCATAAAACATGGATGATTCGATGGCGGTGCGAATGGTTCTTTCTGGGATTCCACTAGAAGAGGCATACTTGCAATATAGGCTTACTTTGATGGCTTAGCGGAGACACGGAACGAGAAGTACATTAAAGTCCGCGAGCAGAAGCACATTACACGTAGTCACATGTCATGATGGTTCGACTAATTGCTTTAGTCATCCTCGCTAGTACTACGTTACATTGCGACACAAGCATCCGGACCATATAAGTATACATGCCTTTAGAGGATAGTAAAAAACATGGGGGGTAGGACGGGGGACTACTACGTAATGACCTGACCTACTGCGTGGACCGGGGCCATTTTCCCTTCCTTGCTACCTCGGCGTTGAACTCCTCGCTGGCCTTCCCCTTCCTCTTGTCGCGGGACTGTCCACGTCAGGCTGGTATGTCGAAGTCGTCCATATCCTGCGATTCCATGATGTAAGTGCACCGTATAGTGAGAATCGTAAGAAGGATGTAAATTTTTCATAACTCACGTCGTGGATACGGAGTACGCTCGGGCGACCGGATACGCTGTGGAGGCCGGGCTCAGCCGCATGAGCCTTTCCCTTGCCCTTGTCGCGGGACTGTCCACGTCGGGCTAGTATGTCGAAGTTGTCCATGTCCTGCGATTCCACGATGTAAGTGCACCGTACAATGAAAATCGTAAGAATGATGTAAATTCTTCATAACTCACGTCGTCGATACGGATTACACCCGGGCGACCGGATACACTGTGCCGACCGGGCTCAGTCGCATGAGCCTTTCCCTTGCCCTTGTCACATGACTGTCCACGTCGGGCTAGTATGTCGAAGTCGTCCATGTCCTGCGATTCTATGATGTAAGTACACCATACAGTGAAAAACGTAATAAGGATGTAAATTCTTCATAACTCACATCGTCGATATGGATTACGCCCGGGCGAGTACTTGGCTCCTTCGGTGCCTCCTCAACAGGGTCCGGTACGTAAGGTTTCCACCGCACGAAGTTCTCGGCCGCGACCGAGTAGTTCGAAGATGTACCCTGGCTGGATGAATGCCTGTTGTACATCTCCGGCCGTCGATCCATTTGGAAGAAGTGGCGGCGCATCTCGGGCTGCCATCACGTGGGGATGAAGTTAAAATTTAAGGAATTCAACGTTGGGAGAGAAAAATCGTCGCGCGTGAAAAAACGCTTACGGTGGTGCCGCGATGTGTAATGCGCCCGGCGGCGATGTGCAGGTGTGTGGATGAATGATCTTTGCGGTTAAGCCACACACACACCGCGAGATCGAAAACGTGGTGGTCTTGGAGCATCTTTCATTGATTTATCTGGGTATTGTAGCTGTTTTCTCTTCTGCTTAAGCCACTTTTGCTTCTGCAACATCCTCGCGTAGAAGTTTGCCGAAGAGTCCATAGCTGGGTATCTATTGTGTAGTGTTGGGTTTGGTTCAACCCCCTTTTATAAGCCCCATGGTTGGCATGGTGTGGTTAATTTCATGCAAAGTCTTGTCTTTTAGTTCTGAAAAGCTGAGGAGGTGGAGTGTTGTCATGTCCATCTGAAAAGCTGAGGAGGCATAGTGTTGTCACGTCTTACTTTGCAGTGAGAAGTTATAGCTTGCTTTGCAGAGTATTGTCTTATCGGTCTGAAAAGCTGGCGAGGTAGAGTATTGTCACGTCTTTCTTTGCAGAGTCTTGTCTTTTCGGTCTTAAAAGCTAGCGAGGTGCTGCAGGGCTGTGAAGTCGATCTGAAAAGCCTAGCCCTAAACCTAAACCCTAAACTGCGCAAAGCTGTCTCCTTTGGTCTTATCATTGCGCAAAGCTGCCCCGTGTGGTCTTGTCACTGCGCAAAGCTGCCCTGTGTGGTCTTGTCACTGCAGAAAGCTGTCTCTTTTGGTCTAATCATTGCGCAAAGCTGCCCCGTGTGGTCTTGTCATTGCGCAAGGCTGTAGCCTTTCGTCTTGTCACTGCGCAAAGGTGCCTCGTTTTGTCGTGAACATAGGAAGCTCCTATGATCCCACATGCTGCTACGCCAACCCTAGCTACATATATGCGTGCCACTACAACGATGGCATACCTTGCACCGTCCGTGTCGTGCAGTAAGGACCACTTCTCCAATGGCTCGGCCTCAATCCAATGAGAGAAACACCCGATGTCCCTCGAGGTCCTCCGCGTCAAATGGGGAGGGTCGAGCTCTCGTAGTGGTGTGAGGCGCTTGAGCTATGCCGCCCCAGGAATGAGGGGACGCTTGTTCCTCTCGACGACATGCTTCCTGGTGTGCTCGTCCAACATCGCCTAGCGCATCAAATTCTGTTCTTTGGTTACGCATAGCAAACCTCTTGAACAGCTTCATCAATGGTTGCTGCCTGAACTGTTTGAAGAAGTTGGCCCCCATATGGCGAATGCGCCATCTATTCCTCAGGTCTGGCTAGGGGAACGGCTCATCGGGGTCTTGCTGAAGTTGTCGAATGGCCTTCATCATCCCGGAGTGGCGATCATGAATTATGCAGACATCAGCATGTGCCCCAACTACCCCCACCTTCAGATGTTGAAGGAACCACAACCAGCTGTCGTAATTCTCACTTTCCACGAAAGCAATGCCTAAGGGCAGAATCTGATTGTTGCCATCAACGCCAATTGCTGTCAGGATCATGCCCTTGTATTTCCCAGTTAGAAATATCTCGTCCACTGAGATCATGGGCAACATGTGTCTGAATGCATTGATGCAGGGACTGAATGCTAAGAAGGTCCTCTGCAATACAATAAAACCTAGCGACAGTCTTTTGGGTGGCTGGTCCTTCACAACAATGTATGTGCCCGGGTTCCTGTCCTGCAGCACCTGGAGCATACGAGGAAGGTTGTCGTAAGACACCTCGAAAGAACCGAACCTCCTTTCCAAAGCCTTCTGCTTAGCACGCCATGCCTTCGCGTAGCTAATCTTGTACTTGAATTTCTGCTCGATAGCCACCATGATGTGCTTGGCCTCTAGGTCCGTCTTCTTCACTATCTCTCCATACATGACATTGGCTATGAAGGTGGACGTCAGGTTGCGATGCCTCGACAAAACACTACTGAGCAAGCAGGAGTGCGGTTCCACCTTCGAGACAATCCAGTGAGTCTCGTACTTGGGTCTCCTTGCATGCACACGCCAAGGACACCTAGCCTGCTCGCATAGCACGGTGTACTGCTCCTGGCTGGATTTGAGTACACGAAACGGCCGTTGCATGGATAAGGCCCACAGCTTAATGGTATCTTGCAGTGATCCCTTGTCAGCAAACATTGTACGAAGCCGAACCTCCGTCCCATTGTACTCCCACGGTGATTCGTGCTCGTCGTGCACAGCAAGACCCTTAACGTCCACCCTATTCCATCTCTGCGAGATGGGACCTTCGTCCTCCTCGGAAGAGTTATCACCATCATGTTCTAAAGCTTCCTCCTCCGCTCAAGCTGTCAAGTCATCAATCTCCATCTGACGTACTATGCTGTGGACATGCTCCCCTGCATCTGCCTGGGGACTGGCCTGAGCGTGCGGTGCACGATATTCTACCTCCATCTCCTCTTCTGCCTCAGCCTCCTCTTCTGCCGCAACCTCCTCTTCTGCCTTCGCGACATTAGCCTTCTCGTTCTCTTCTGCCTCCTGAACGTCAGCCACCTCGTCCTCTTGTGCGTCCACAACATCGGCCATCGCGTCTTCTTCATGAACCACAACCGAGCTGCTCCCACCAACCTGACGGGAGGCGTCAGAAGGGCCTCCGAGGAGTACCATCGGACATGGCTGCACGAGTAGCATGCACTCGTAGCCACGGCACCTACAGCCTTCCAGATATCCCTTCCATGCAACTGTGTGCATCACACTGCTCAACTCCCACCGAATGTGCGTGGGAGACCTACTTCAAACCCCTTATATGATAACACTCCACACCTCGGGGTCCAAGGAGAAGCTTCTGGTGAGCCAGTGTAGAACATCTCCGATTCGGGCATTCTCCAGGTTCGGGTGTACCAAATCGACTTGCTGGAAATCACTTAGGTCAACACCGTGCGGACCTTCACAAACTGTACCAACACCGTAATGCACTTTCAATCTTGTGGGCTCCGACATGACTGCAAATATTACAAACGTTGCAACCAGTGATTTCTCGACATATATTCCCCATATACGTGGTAAACAAACAAGTAGCTACACGTCGCCTACATTCGGCCGAGAACAAGAACAAACAAGAGTATTACCTTCACGCGGGGACCTTCTCTTCGTATGAACAAACTTCGTTCATCTTTCTCTTTCACGTCTCCAGCTCCTCTCCTCCAGAACCGTCCTCTCCCGAGCTCTACTCCACCCTGTGTACCTCACCCAAGCTCCTCTCCTCCTATTGTCTCCCTCTCTCGAGCTCCTCTGCTTCTCCCTCTCCCTACCTTCTCCCCTTTTTCTCCTCTCTCGATCTGCTATGCTTGTCCGCCGAGAGAAATGGTGAAAGAAACCATGACGGGACCTGGGCTGCCTTTCTATATGACCGTGTAGTCGCTCAACCGTAGGATGACTTGGCAGGAAATGCTGGCCCAAGGGTTGAGTGACATGTGGACTAGTCGCTGAACTGTTGAACGACTCGGCAGTAAGTACTGGTCCAACGGTTGAGTGATACATGGACTAGTCGCTGAACCGTTGGACGACTGCTGATGGCAGTAAGTAATGGCCCAACGGTTGATAGTCGCTCAACAGTTGGACGACTTGGCAGGAAGTGCTGGCCCAAGTGGTTGAGCGACACGTGGACTAGTTGCTGAACCATTGGAGGACTTGGCTGTGACACCCTGATTTTCAGAACTTTTTTGAAATTTTCAAAATAAAAAGAACCATTTTGTTTTGATGAGAATTCAAAGCTTAACTTGAAATTTCATAATGGATTTAAGTTGACTAACTCGAACTTCAACTAAAGTTCCTTGTTGGTTTGCTGAGTTGTTGGAGTTTTGAAGATTTTTCCTTCTCTGTCCATGTTCTTGTCCATCTCTGGACCAGACCTCCCTTCGCCTGGGATCTAATGGCCCAGACCTCCCTTTCGTTTGGATCCAAAGGTTCGGACCTCCTTTGTGTTGTCCTCCTTTGGTCTAGACCTCCTTGGGTCTAGACCTCCCGAACGCTTGGATCTCCCTGGGTCCAACTCTCCCTCTCGGGTCTTCTCTGGCGTACAACCTCCCCTTACCTTTATTGGATCTCTCCATGTCCTTCAGGACCTCCCCTTACCTTTATTGGACCTCCCCGTGTCCTTTAGGACCTCCGGTCCCTTACCTTTATTGGACCTCTCCGCGTCCTTCAGGACCTCCCCATGTCCTCTAGGACCTCCTCTTACCTTTATTGGACCTCCCTGTGTCCTACCGGACCTCCTCCTTGCCTATTTGCATCTCTAGTGATTGTGAGTCGTCCGATTTGCATTGGACGGTTTGATCTTGGTGAGACATTCGGATGGTCCGAACGTCCCACCCTCCCTGAGCCTTAGATCATCCTGGGCGGTCCGATCGAAATCCAGCGGTCCCGACCTCCTCCTTGTAAATCTGGATCGTTAAGACCTCCCCCTTGGAGATCTTAACCGTCCAGACCTCCTCCTTGTAAATCTGGACCGTTAAGACCTCCCCCTTGGAGATCTTAACCGTCCAGACCCCCTCCTTATAAATCTGGACCGTTAAGACCTCCCCCTTGGATGTCTTAACCGTCCAGACCTCCCTCCTTGAAGATCTGGGCGTTAAGACTTCCCCCCTTGGAGATCTTAACCGTCCAGACCTCCTCCTGTAATCTGGACCGTTAAGACCTCCCCTTGGAGATCTTAACCGTCGCATTCTCCTCCTTGAAGATCTGGGCGTTAAGACCTCCCCCTTGGAGATCTTAACCGCCCAGACCTCCTCCTTGTACACCTGGCCGTCAAGACCTCCCCTTTGGAGATCTTGGCCATCCAGACCTCCCCTTTTGGCAGATCCGACCGTTAGGACCTCCCCTTGGAAATCCTAACCGTTCAGACCTCCCCTGGATTTGATCCTACGGCTCTAGATCTCTCTTGCGGGTAAGGTTCTCCTCTTACTTTTGCGGATCTCCCCGTTTGCCATTGATCTTGACCGTTTGGACCTCCTCTTTGGAGATCCAACCGTCAAGACCTCCCCTGCGGGCGAGGACCTCCTCCCAGCTCTTGCGGACCTCCTCAGGTGTACTTAATCTTGGCCATTTGGACCTCCTCTTTGGAGATCCAACCGTCAGGACCTCCCCCTGTGGGTGAGGATCTCCCCTTGTTCACTGCAAGACCTCCTCAGTGTCTTTGGAGATCATACATCGTTACCACTACACGCGCAGTTCAACGGAAGAAAAGTTAGAGCAGCCTGATCTAACGTAGAGCGCATCGATGAAGTTGTCGCAGTCGATCGTCCAACGTCTCGATGTCGATAGTCTCCTCCAGTAGCCAGTCGTGTTTCTTGCGAAGTCAGGATCGTCCTTAAGCGCAACAACAACCGCAGTAGCATCTCTACGATATCCACATGTCCAGGGATGGAACATCGTACGCCGGTGTGCTAGCACCAACTCACACGGTAGGGCACTCTCGAGAAGATGGCGGCTAGAGTTTTGGTAGAGCAACTCATGTTCTGTCACGCATGCCCCAACAGCTTCATGCATCTCCTTATATAGAGCCCATGACGGATCATATCCGAACACGTTTGTTCCAACCCGTTAAGTGTGTGACCCTATAGGTTCATGCGTAGTCAGTTGTAACTCGGAAACCCTTTCCGACCACGAGTCGTTAGCGGTTCCTAGCAGGACATAACGATTCTTGAATACACATAAATTAATCGGATGAATCTTAATACAATATGAACTATAACCAGATCCTTATCACTTAAGACCAGCTCGTATCTCTATACGACCAGTTCATATTTAGTCTCGACCAGTTCGTAACTCTTTACGACCAGGTTTCGACCACTTAGTGATCATTGTTGACCAGCCTACGACCAGCTCGTATCTCCATATGACTAGTTCGTATCTGATCGAACTGAACGACCTGCTCGTGCATTCTCCCTTTGTCTTACAATATCTGGTTGAACTCTAGGTGAGATATTATGTCATCCATGGACTGTTCAATACTTTCTCGATCAAGTGACGGATAACTTCATGTAGTCGACTTTTCGACCACTAGTGGCATGGCCATGCACTTTCTTTATCCGACCACATTGAGGGCCCCAGAGATATGTCTCATGTTATGTTAGGAGGGACAAATCCCATATCCGACTAGTCATATTTCTCCGTATGTTTTATAGCTAGAGGTGTTCATGGGTGGCCCGCCCGTGACAAACCGAGCCCGAACCTAGTTTGGGCCGGGCACGGAACTCCATTACGGCCAAGGCAGGCAAAGCCCGTAGGCCTGACAAAAACAATAAAAAATAATAATAATCCCTGTTTTTATTCTAAAAATGAATTAAATATTACTTTTTTATTCCAATTTTTTAAAATTATCAGTTTTTTATCGAAAAAACCAAATTTCGTAAAATCATAACAATCTCAATAGTATCTCAAGGTGGGTCAATCCAATACCATGTTCTCTAACATGTGTTCACATTATTGATTCGATATCCCTATATCCATGACTGATAAAACATGGTCATCAATCAATACATGTGATGGTCAATAAGTCACTAGTGTTCCAACCAGTGACATCTAACCAGGGATACATTTAGAATGACATCACATAAGTTAAAGAGCTTCACCAACAAGTCACATACTTGTTAATATTTATAACTGATAAATTATTCAAGGAACATAATAACGTTTATTCAATAACTCATAAGCATAGACGTGATACAATCATCTCCATGATTGCCTCTAGAGCATATCACAAACAAGGCGAAGGGCTGGTACCAAGCACGAGGTGCTTGTTTAAGGCCATAAAGAGACTTGTGCAAGTGACAAACGTGGTTGGGACGAGCCGGATCAACAAAGCCAGAGAGTTGTTGGCAAAACATTGTTTCATCAAGACTGCCATGAAGGAAGGCATTCTTGACGTTGAGTTGGTGAATATGCCAAGAATGGGAAACGACGATGCTGAGGACAACACATATTGTGGAGGGTTTCACAAACGAACTAAAAGTCTCATAATAGTCGATGTCTGGCTATTGGGGAAAAATCCTTGAACGACCCAGCGGGCTTTATGGCGAGCTAGAGAACCTTTTGAATGAAATTTGTGTATGAAATTCACTTCCTTGAGACAATGTTGGCACCTGGTAGATGGGGAACAAGGGACCAAGTATGGCTGTGGCGGAGAGCTTGATTCTCATCTGCCATAGCATGGCGCAGGTTGGAGTCCCAAAGGGCGGCGCGATATGTCGGAGGGATGGGGAAATAGCGGAGTAGACAGCGGACAAGTTGAGCTGATCCACAGGAAAAACAATTCCTAACTTGGCCTGTGTTTGCATGGCGTGGGGACCTGGTGCAAGGTGTGGGACAGGGCTGGAGGAAGGAGCAGGCGCGGGGTCGGCACAGGCGGACAATACACTGGGAGGTGACGCACCAAGAACCACTGAGCCGGAAGCTGTGGGTTCCGATGTACCCAAGCCAGGAGACGCGCCAAGAGTTGCGGATGCTGGCAGAACCGCGGGACTGAGGTGCTGATCGTGGCATGGAGTGCAAGGAATAGCGACATGAGGGGAGGTGTTTGTGGAAACAAACTCAAGCAGAAAATCCAGAGAGTTAGCGGAAGGACTTGGGGCGCCCGCCAAGAAGGGAAATATCTGTTCGTCAAAAACAACATGGCGAGAGGTGATAACCCGGCGTGACATGACATCATAACAGCGATAACCCTTGTGGGAAGAGGGATACCCTAAGAAGACACACGCGATGGAACAAGGGCTCAATTTGTTGCGCGAGGTGGCTACGAGGTTAGGATAGCACAAACAGCTGAACACACGTAAGTTATGAAGGGAAGAAGGATGGTGAATGAGCCTCTCGTAGGGTGTATAGGAAGAAATGGCCTTAGAGGGGCGGCGGTTTAACATATACTTCATCGTGGCCAAGGCTTCGGCCCAAAACAGAGCCGGCATATGTGCCTGAAAAAGGAAAGCACACCCACTATCATTGGGAGTACGAATGGCACGTTCTGCCTTGACATTTTGATGTGAAGTATACGGGCAAGAGAAGCGGAGATGTATCCTGTGATGGCGAAAAAAGTCAAAAGAGATGGAATTTATGAATTCGGTGTCATTATCCGCTTGGATAGATACAAGAGGAATATGGATATGTGTTTGTACATAGGCGAAGCAGGTTTCAAGAGTGGCATGGACCGAGGATTTTTTTTCGAAGCAGATCGAGCATGTCAGGATCATCAGGGCCATGCCAAGTGCTAGACTAGGACTGGCCCTAGGACACCCATGGACTAGGGTTGGACCACGACGGGACACAGACCTAGGAGCCAGGGGCAGGTCGGAGGGCACCTGCATGGCACGATTGTTGGTGGAGGGTGCCGACGTTGACTTCTTCTTCCTATTGTTCTTGGTGTAGCACCCAGGCTTACCGAAGTTGTCGCCATCGTCACCACAAGATGGTGGCGACTGCTCGGGCTGCCTTGAGGTGGTGGTGAAGAGGGTAGTGGCAACAATGATCTTATAGCTACGTTGTCGAAACACATCTCTTCAAGAAGCATGGACTGTGCATGGACGAAAGTGGGGAAGGGAGTGGTCATGCCAATGATCAACGCAGCGTTGGAGAACTTCAGGTTGAGACCACAAAGGGTGTTGAGGACAAGCGCCGAGTCGGCCACGATATAATGAATGTCACGGAGGGTGTTTGCCAACGTCTTGAGATTTTGGCAATAGGCGGTGACTGAGAGATCGCCTTGGACCAAGGAGTTAAACTTGTTCTAAAGGTATATGGTTCGGGTCTCCTTGTTGTCACGGAAAGACGGATTCCGTGGCCATCCATAGAGCAAGGGACGATTACTCGGGCTCCATGATGAGGTCGAGGATGTCTCCCGAGATGGTGCTGTACAACCATGTTAGGATGATGAAATTCTGTTGTGCCCAGTCAACATCGTGGGGACGAGGAGGGGTGCTGCTGTCAATGTGGTGCAGCAAGCCAAACTTGCCAAACATGGCGGTGAAGAAGGCATGCCACTTGGTGTAGTTGGATGCCTTGAGGTCAAGCACGACGGGTATGTGAGTCTTGATCGATGACACATTGACAGCCTACGACATATGTGCCAAAGATGCTGGGGTGGAACCATTGGATGGCGAGGAGGCATCAGCGAGGGGTGGGAGATGAGGGAGAGGCAGCGGAAGAGGAGGTGCTCGTCACTGGCAAGAAAGGAGGTCAGGCAAACCCTAGATCTGTTTTGTCTTGAGAGTACTTGTTAACATGTACATGCTGGGAGAACAGAATCGGCTACACAGCTTGGTATGGACAAGCGTGCAATAACAGAGAACTGCATGGCTAGATATAGATAGTACATTACATATATTTATATTTAAATAAAAGAGAGTAGCTCAAATTTTGTTATACAATTATAATTCCTACTATTGATTTGCATTGTATCTATACCTGATTAATTCACATTGTCATAATATGGAGCCACCAAATAACAGTACAAATCTTTCTATTTTTCATCTGATTAATGTGAGAATTTATAGCACATTGGAGTTAATGTGGGTTATTGGCTAAATAGCACGGTTGCGCGACGAAATAGCAAAAATAGCTCATGCGAGCGAATTGGCAAAAATGGCACCGCGAACGTGCCGTCGGGTGACACGTGCCCCATGCTACGCCCCCATTGCCTGGATCCGGCCTGCCACGCCCCCACGGCAGGGGGCACGTGTCATCTGCCGGCACATCCGTGGTGTCATTTTTTGCCTTTTCTCTTTAGAGGGGGATATAATTGCTATTTCGACACCAAATAGTGCCAAATGAGCCAAAAACTCAGTTAAGGTGAGAGCCCCTTCTAACAATATTGTTTTATCTATGAAAATGTGTTTCTAGTGTTTACATAATTTCTTTGTGATAAATTATTCTAAGGAACATTAAGCTGATTTTTAAAATAAAGTTGGGTTTTTGTTGACATCATACCTTTTTCGCACTTTTAAAATTCTACTGGAACTGTAGTCTATGCTCAATATGATACATGGGGGTAAATTATTGTTTAACGTAATATGTAAACTTATCTGATAATGTGGTTGTACTTGTATCGTATCTATTTTCATATCAGATTAATTTTCACCGTTATAATTTAGACCCACAATAATCAATGATATAGATCGTCTATTGTAGACCAAAAAAGTGAAATTAGCTAATCTATTGTAGACCAAAAGGTGAAATTTGCATGACTCCAGAGTACAGACTCCATTCAGAGTTTTTGGCCGAAATGGCGACTTTTCACCTTGTATTTATAGAAATGGCAATCCCCAATTTTTTTAATTTTTTTTTTTGCAAAAATAGCCCCTCACAGACTGATGGCGGTCTGGACAGAGGCCTCCCACCGCCACGTCGCCGCTATTCTGCCGCACGGTGGCCGTCTTGGTGGTGCGTTGTCGCACGGCCACCGTGTGTGGTGATGTTTTTTTCTTTCTTTATTTATTTAAAAAAAAGCACTTGCCACACGACCACCGTGCGGCAAGCCACTGTAACATTTTTTTCCCTTTTTCCTTTAAAAAATCATTTTAATATACTTTTTCTATAAATTTTAAATATAGCAAGTGAGCTCCAACAATTATGAAAGGTTTTTTGGAGCCTCCTAACACAGTGTACTTGCTTGTGTAATTTTCTCAAAATTTTATCTATTTTTAACTTTTTTCAAAAAATCATGTAAGTATACTATTCGTAGAAAATTTTTAATATAGAAAATGAGGCCTAGACATTATGATTTTTTTAAGGCTCCTTAATTATACAATGGACTTGATTGTGTAATGTTTTTTAGAATTTCATATGTTTTGAAAATGTCTCAAAAATTAAGGATTTAGGTCTCGAAAATTAGGGTTTTAGGTTTCAGAAATTAGGGCTTCATGATTTCATGTGACTTGGAATGTGTGAAGTTTTAGTACCACATGGACCACTCTAGGTAAGAGACACTCATTAAGGGTTTAGACCAACGCTCGGCCTCCCTCTTCCGCACGTCTGTCACCCTATCGTTGATATCCCCCCTTGCCTGCAGTGCTGCGCCTCGACAACGCCTCCGGAATTTTCGGCGCTGTGACTACTTTAGGAATTCCTGGATGGGATGCGAAGGACTTAGTGAACCATTTTATTTAGTTCCTATGATGGTTGATGTGAAGCATAAAAGGGGGCAACTTTGATCGTGCCTTTGAACTAATGAGTAAGATGACACATGAAAGCTTCCTAGGACAGCGGCATGACAGAGTGTTTTTGCCATACCGCGAACCCTTAGTGAACCATTTGTTTCCATTCCTAACAAATAACAGCATGATTTTATGTGACTCGGAATGTGGGAAGTTTAGTACCACATAAAATGACGGCATGATTTCATATTCACCCTAGATAGTAATAGTAGTAGTATTACTCCAGTCGAGCCCGTATGAGGCCAACTTAACTCCTAGAAAGCCTTAATTGTCAGAGTTTCTAACCCCTCGGAGCAAACACAGAACTTCTTTTAACATCGTTGTAGTAGTACACGACTGATATTACTAACTTTTTCACAAGGTGTGCCATGGAGAATATAATCAAGCATGAAGATAGTGGCATCCATGTTTCCTCCTCTAGTGCTTGTCCTACTACATCTTGCGGTGTTGCTGCAGTACAGATTCGAAACAGGCTGGAATGTTTGCTAAAGACATTGGGAGTTCAAATTCTATCACTACTGCTATAGCAATCTTACTGGGTGAAGAACTAAAGATAGGGGCCACATTATTCACTACCAAAATCTAAATAATAGTAGTATGATTAGTACTACTTGGAACGAAAGAAAATAGTATAGTACCCAAAATCTAAATAATAGTATGATTAGTACTACTATGGAAGTTCAAATTCTGCCACTACTGCTATAGTAATCTTACTGCTGTAAGTAGTGGCTCATGTGGTACTAAACTTCACACATTCGAAGTCACATGAAATCATAAAGCCCTAATTTCTGAAACCTAAAATCCTAATTTTCGATACCTAAACCCTTAGCTTTTGAGACATTTTCAGAACATATGAAATTTTGAAAAACATTACACAATCAAGTCCACTGTGTAAGAAGCCTTTAAAAAAATCGTAATGTTTGGACCTCATTTTCTATATTAAAAAATTCTTACAAACAGTATACTTAAATAAATTTTCGAGAAAAATTCAGAACGGATAAAATTTTAAAAAAATTACACAACCTAGCACACTATGTCAGGAGACTCTACAAAAAAAATTATAATTTTTTGAGCTCATTTGCTATATTTAAAATTTATATTTGAATATTTTTTTAAAAAATAAAATAGAAAAATCTACAAAGGCCGCAAGATGACGGTCTTGTGGTAGGGTCACTCTGAGCCTTGCCACACGGTGATCGTACGACAAATGTTTTTTTTAAAGGAAACAAATCTCATGGCACGGTGGCTGTGCGGCAACGCGCCATCGCACGGCCACCATGCGGCGGCGGGCGACGTGATGGTCGGAGAGGCCCTGTTGGCCTGTCGCACATCCACCATGCAGCAGGGGACTATTTTTGAAAAAAAAATAGACCGTAATTTTTATAAATGTGAGACGAAAAGTCACCATTTCGGGAAAAAAAAATATTCCTCCATGCATGTATCGGCCATCGCAGCTGCATTTTTTGCGTGCTCGCGTACCGGCTGCATGTTTTGCGTGGTTGCCCTTGGTATAGCTGCCTACCACCTGTTAAGATCGGTTCAGTCCATGAAGCGACATTAATGTATTGTCTGCCCATGTTGTGCAGTTTTGCCCGCGAACAAAGCCACACAAAGTCAGCCAACACTGGATAGGCTGCGGTGAGGCATCTTGTCTCTGGCCGATGGCAGAGACATATGAGTTGTAAACCTAAAGTTGATTGCTATCCTATGGTTCCCACCAGCTCAAAAAAAAAAGGCAAACAAAGACTTATCGAAATTCGTAAAGAGACTGTCGTGCACGCAAAATAGAACATGATACATTAATCTACTCTAGTTGACATATAGACACGTTTCAAAAAAAATTATAAAATATAAATATTGAAGAGTGTGCTAGAGACTATCTATTAGAGCTGTTATCTTTAAAAATAATATAATATACGTTAGAAACAAAATTATTTGTATCTATTGGAGATGTTCCAATGTCCTCTTTTTTACGGTCCAAACACATTGTGTGTTGCTTTAAATTCGATAGAATATACTTCTCTCTCCTCGTTAATTGCCCCTCTACCTCAGCCTCAATCCCAGGTGGCATGATATAGATATAGTTGATGTCATTGCATTGGGAGTACCGTAATTAGGTCTGTTAACGGGCGACCCTGTTTGGACCGGACTTGGGATTGAATTTCTGGTCCGAAGCCGATGAATGTAATTTTAAAAAAACCTTTTTTATTTTTAAAATGGATTAAATATTATGTTTTATTCAAAAAAAATTAAAACAATAGTTTTAAATCAGGGCCGGGCGTTACAGCCAGAAACAAGCAATTATGGGGCTTTTTGGTCCACCCATCCATGCAATTGGTATTTTGTGTGTATCCATGCATTCTTGAAAATGGTTTCCACTCAGAAAAAACTGAGAATTGTTTGTCTGGCCTGATCATAAAGATGGGGGCAACACCGAAGAATTGTGTCAAGCAACGCGACAGCAAACTGCAGCGTTGAGACAGAGCAACTAATCTACTGTACGTACCATAGGCCATACCGCCAAAGCAATTGGGATACTGTGCAATACAGGAACTGAATTGCCCGGACAGCTGGAATGAAAGAGATTCAACTATTCAAGTGATTTTGCTTTTTAGTACACACCGGAATACCGGATGCTCCAATACACCACACACCTCACGCACACATTTGCAGGTGTGTTCTTAACACAAGTCTAAACTAGAGCGAAGTTTAACCCTATAGAGCGTAGGCATGCACTTTAACTACTAAACACACTATACACCCACATGTACTATACGAAACAACCTAAATGGCTCGAAAAGGTGAGAGCCTGGGTTGCACTACGGCAACGCAGCCAACTGAGCAAAGCCGGGTCCTCGAGTGATTTTGCCTTGGCACAATCTCCTTTTGAGCACCACCATGGGTGGACCCTCAAGGGGTCATGGGTGTTCAGCTGAACACCCATTTTTTCTTCAAAATATCTGGTATATAATAGGTATATTAGATGTATATGTTATTAGTTAGACAAAAAATATATATTTGTGTCTGCAAATGAATTCAACTCATACTCCCCACACCTCGTGCGTGGCCAATGTAACACATTATGCCCATTTTCCTTCCTACTTCAGCCCACCAAACTCTAACCTCTATTCTCTCTTTCATCTTGTGGTTGTCTGTGTGTGTGTGTTTGGTTAGGGGGGTGGGGGTGGGGGGCTTTAACCTCCAAGTGGCGAACGAGCAGAGGCGTAGGCTACGAAGGCGAGCGACGGTTGGCGAACACGGTGCTACGACATGACAAAGAAGCGGCGTGAGGCGGCCTGATGAGGGCGGCGTTGGCGACCAAGACGCGGCGAATAGAGATGCGACGAAAGCAAGTGGGTGGTAGCGCGACAAACAGGGATGAAGTGAATGGCCGGCACCAAGAGAGCAACGTGGTGGCCAGGAGGTAGCGTGGCGGTGGGAAGAGAGCAGCATATCCAACTCTCGTCCTCTCTTCAGATCTAGGTATGTTCCACGCACTCCACTTCTTCTCCCTAGTTTTGCTTCGCTCTAACTTCGGTTCTTTCTGGAGTCTAACCTCTTTCTCTGCTTTCTTGGTTCTTTCTAATGGATGTTGTACAAAAATACAATCTTTGTCTTGGGCAATGAACAGATAGTTGAACCCTTGTTACATATGTTTACATGCTAATTTTTGCTCTATGGAAGGAACATTCTTAAATTGGGTTCTTGCTGATGGGAAAAGAGCAAAAGAGAGTATGATCAGCAAGGTATGCATCTGTAAAAAAAATAAAAAAGATGACAGGAGCTCTACCGATCACTATTAGAGGAAGAAAATAAGTTTTAGCAGTCTAGCTGCTATAACCTGGAACAGAAAAAAGTGAGAAAACAACAACGACCAAGATCAATCACAAGTTTTTTTTTTTGAAAAAGAAGACATGACCTCTACCGATCACTATTAGAGGAAGAAAATAAGATTTAGCTGTATGGCTGCTACAGCCCAGAACTTAAAATTAGAGAAAACAATAACAGTCAAGTACCAAGCACAAGTCTTGGCCGCACCTTGCAACAACATCACAACTCAGCAAAATAAGAAGCCTGGAGCAAAAACAGCTCTATTCATAGTTTTCACCTCCTCAACTGTCATTGATATCTATATTTTGCTGTTTAATTCATGTCATTATGCTTGCCTTATATCGCCTATTTCCTCATATGAAATCATTAATTTCTATATTTTTGTATTTTTATTATATATACATGTATCGTCGTATCAGTATTTGGGCGGCGGGGGGATGGCATCTCACGTATCAACGTGTTGGTATTAACGTATCTGGATAACCTAGTTTTAAAGTCCGAACACTCAGCCTAAAACTTTTGGGTCCGCCACTGAGCACCACCCATTTCTGAGACAGCTTCTAACAGTAACTTCAGGTAGCATTTCTTTTCACGAGTTTAGAGGCCCGGCGACTTTCGGGCCTGACAAAACCTTCACCGGCACGTCGAGCTCTTTTAAAATGTGCCGAGCCCCTTCTGGCAAGGAAACAAACTTGTCTTGGACCGGGCCGCTCGAGTCCCGGCTGGGCCGGAGCGGATAGCAGCAATTTCGGATGCCAACTGCCAAGCGCGGTGGATCGCCCCCTCCGCGCCCGCGCTTGTCGTTCCTGCGCCGGGCACTGGAATTTCATGTACGCCGCACGCGCGCGCAGCGTATCAGCATAGCTCCTGCGCGAGCGAATTCACAGGGCCAGGTCCAGGGCCGGGAGGGAAGTGGACCGTTGGTGTGGTCTCACGTTACTATGTTCTCTCGTGGGCTCACCAAGTTGTTGGGGCCTTGCGGGCGCCAGTCTCAGTTGAGTTGGAGTTGCCTGCGCTCGCCTGGGCCGTGCGGCACGCGTAGCGTTCCGCCAGAAAATAAATTTTCTGCGGCTCTCCCCGTAAGGTCTCTCTCCTCTTCTTCTGTTGCCGTCCGATCTTCTTTTTATACCTATATGCTACAATAATATTATACGAATTCAACGGTAACAGGAGGAGCCTCCGCGGGAGGACCACAGAAAATTTCCTTCCGTTCGGCCGCGACGAAAGGCCAAGTCCACGTGGGGCCATAATACCAGGGCCTGACTTTTCCGAACGCTTCCTGTGGAAATTTGATTTGATCAGTGGTGTTGGCTGAGCGCTGGGCGCTGGCTGGTGATGCTCTGACTGAATTATATGGAGACACTTGACAAAGGACGCGATGGAATTCAGTACGTTGGGTGAGTTTTTCTTTTACATGTGTAACTTGCATTAACCACATAAACTAACGTTGGAAAAACATCAGATTTCAATACTTCGTAAGTACATGGATGATACGAGCAGTTATGTAGAAGTTCTTCGTTCTTGCGTGTGCATGCCACGTTGTCTATAGCACTGCACTACTACATGTAACTATGAGCTTCACTGCAGAATGGGTGGGTGGCAGTAGGGCCCTTAAGCCAGCCGTCGGCGACCCGTCTGTTGGCGGCGTCGCTCAGGTGCATGCCGTCCCAGATGAGGTGGCTCGAGGGGTCGCGGCACGCACTCGCGCCGTCCATCCCGCAGATGGCAAACAGATCGAATCTGTACGGGCACCGTCCCTCCCGCAGCAGCTCGTCAGGGCAGTCTCGAAGCCTACAAGATGTCGATGAGTCGATCGAACCACAGGAAATTACGTGATTTGTAAGCACTCTGGCTGGTCATTTTGCGGGGCATGACTAATAGCTAGCTTGCTCGGTGAAACTTAGTAACTTACCGAACTTTCTAGGATTCTGCACCATTTGATAGATGTGGCTCGCGAGATCAGCATACATGATCCGTGTGCGTGGGTGCTTCATTTGGAGCCTTGATAGGCCGCTCCGGAGGAAAGAGTTGTGTTTGTTGAGTAAGGCGTTGTAGTTTCTCAGGCACCCGTGTTCGTCGTAGTCGCTCTTGTTAGAGCTCTGGAAAATGTTCAGATACAGCGGGAAGCACCCCATCGGAGCAACGTTCGACACCACAATGTCAACTGCGCCGAGTGTAATCAATTTCTGCATATTGGGCATAAATGTTAGGGTTACAGTTTAGATGCTCCTAGTGTACGTAGTCTGAGAAAGAACTTGCAATCTTTTGTGCAGAACATGGATGCTAGCTATATATAGCCTTGTAGTTACCTCGACACCAGATGTGATAGCGTTCACTACACTGGGTATGTTCTTGCTGGCCTCATCTACCGTAGATCCATTTATTAGTACGACACTGTAATCATTTTCCCCCAGTTCAAATACAAACAGGGACTTAGCCACATAGTCCTTGCAATCTATGTATAGTTACAAGTAGAAAACGTTTAGTCAAGTTGCATGCGTAACTTTGAATTAACCAAATGAAGTAATATTAGAACAAGCTGGTGAGTGGTGAGTGCTTACTCTGCTGTGTTCCACAAATCGAAGGCAGCAATTGTTGGAGATTCTCGATTTGGGTGTTCATGGAGCCACTGAGATGTATGTCGTGGAGGGTGGTAGCGCTATAGTCACGCACAGTGCCCCCGGTGATGGCCATGTTTGCACCTCGCCGGAAGTCCTTGCCGTGCGCCTTGGACGGCGGAAGAAACGGCAACCCGAACGCTTGCGCTGCATGCATGTCGCAATCAATCAAACCACAGCAGCATGCAGGTATTTTGAACTGAAAACGCGTACCAAGGAAGTCGACGTAGACCCGGCCGTCGCAGCACCGGCAAGTCGGCTTCCCAAAGTAGGCGGCGCCGTAGGGGCTACGGCTACAAATGCTCAGCACGCCGCCCTGCAGCGGCCGGCCGTCGGGGCACAGGTTACCGGTGTCCGACATCGAGTCGCCGAAGTTGAAGATGGCGTTGTATCGTGATCCTCGGCCGCCGCCGGAGGCGGCAGCGCTAGCTGCAAACACCATGCAACATGTGAAGAGAATGGCCGTCGCAATGACGATCCCTCTGCTCATGATGGCCAACGCTGAACAATAACTGGGCAGGACAAGATCTCTTGCCGCGCCTCACACTCACAACGCTAACGCTTTAACACGCATAAATATAGACGCATCGATCGATTCATTGCTTGTGCGTCACGTTGGCATTTATGAAGGAAATCGAAACGAATTGAAACCTTGAAAGAAATGTGCATTTGCCCGGCCGATAGCTACGTGAGAACTGCACTGGCCGAGATGATCGATCCCTGCTCGGGCACGCTACGTTATTGAGGCGGACGCGCACACCTGCCCTTGGGTAAGAACCCATCTGACCGAGATGATCAATAGATCTGAAATAACCCAAAGTTTCAAAATTTGGACAGTTTTTGTTTGAATTTGATTTCTTGTCCAATTCAGAAAGTTTCCTTGTTTTTCTGCTTTCCTCTTTTTGCTTTTCCGTTTTGCAAGCCCAAAGGCGTCTGTCTTTCTCCCCCGAACGCCTCCTTTCCTCCTTTCCTGTTCTTCTTGCCTACGCGTCACCCTGTTGCTCACCGTCCGGACACCACCTTGCCATCGCAACATGCCCGAGACGCGCCAACTAGCACCAGTGCCCGCCACCTCACCGGTCACCTTCCTGCGCCCTTTAATGCCCGCGCCACCTTGCCACCCTCACCAAGGTGCACTCTTGCGCCAGTGAGATACCACCGCCACCTCACCCAGCGCAGCTCCGATTTCACCCCGCCATCCACGTCGCCACCATGCGCCAAGCCGCCCAGGCATGCGCACTAGCACCACCGCCTCTAAACGCCTATAAAAATCGCTGCACTATGCAGCCACCGATGCTATGCAGCCTGCTACTGTTCACAGCCAACCCGAAGCCTACACTGTTCAAACCCGTCACTATTTATTCAACCTGACCCGTTACGAACAGTACCAACCCAACACTATTCACCCAAAACCTGTTAGACATATTTATATTCATTTTGACCATTTCGAATCCGTGAATCTCATTTTCTACTCCGTTTGGCCAAATTAAGCACCCAATAAATTCTAATCGCCCACACCACCTTTCATTTCAATTCTTTCCGAATTATTTTATTTCATATTGTTCCCAATTCGCTCCTTGTCGAGCTTGGATTTTTATTTTTATTTTCTTTTGTGTTAGGTTCCGACTTCGAGGAAGAAGCCCCGGAAGACGACAGTCTGTACACTGGAGAAACAAAGGCCACCCAAGACTTTGAACAATGAGACAAGTTGCATTCATTGATCGTTTTAAGCCTATATTTCATGTACTTATAATATTACTTTCATTTTTGTATTTATGGCAATTACTTTATTATTGCAATAATATTTTTGAATGTCATTATGCTTAGATAAATCCTATCACCCACACACTCACACCCACCTGTTCTTTGTAGGCCATATTCACCTTGACAAGTTTAAGATACATAAAATATTAATAAATGTTCGGCATTGTCACGCAATGTGTTTACAAATACTGAAAAAGTGTATTGGCTAACCGCCAATGGTTTTGGTGGAGAGTTGAGCGTTGAGACCAGGAGGATGAACAACCCAATAGACTTGATAAAAGTGAGTCGAAGGTGGATAGCCACAAGTTGGTTGTTAGTTCACCTCCCTACTAGAGACAGGTAAGGACTAGAACCTTGTGCCAAATAACAGACACAGAACTCGCTCAACCATGGGTTTGATATAACTAAGGCTTAGTGCACTGCTCTTCCGATTGAATATTTACAGGATGTCACCTGCTCTTGTTGTATAGAGCAGCCGCGGATTGGTGGTGGGACAGGTGGGGCCCGAAAGGACACTCGTTGATCTACACAACGATGGGTACAGTCAGCATCGGACGGCGCATTCCACTGTTGGCCAGTGGTTTCCCGATGGCTGTATTATCCAAGAGTCTACCGGGTAGAGGCTAGAAAGGTTGAGCAGTGGGAATGCTTTGTTATCTCAACTTAGTCGCACGCTATCATCTTGCATGTATATAGCTTGATAGTATGGGTTTGAGATATCTTGTGGGTAAAGTTGGGTAACTCTGCAGAGTATAATTAAAGGTATTTGGATACACCGTGCTTTCGGTTAATGAAGCTGTGTTCATGGGCGATTCCAATATATGTGGTATAAGTAGAAATTTACAGATGTTGAGTTGATAATTGCGGATGTTGAAAACCCGCTAATGTTATATTAGTACGATTTTTATTGTTTTAATGAAAAGTCTGTTTAAAACTAAATGATACATCCACATACTCTAATTATGGTGAAACAACTCCAATCACTTGAAAACTCTGGCAAGTAGTTAAATAGAATTTTCCATACAACTTGCTGAGTACGGTTGTGCTCATACTTGCTAAACATCAACAGAAGAATTTTGGAAAGGCATAGGTGATCACTTTGAGCAGAAGTAACCATTGGATGGTGACAACTAATGGTATTAGGTCTCAATCACGCTTAGGCATGCCTACTGCTTGGAAAGTGCTTTTGTTCTGTAATATATTAACTTTGGGCCTGAATGCCCCTGTCTGTGTTAAAACTGGCTGTTAAGTCTTACCTTTGTAATAAAAGTTTGGCTCTTGCTGTGTAACCGAAAGCTTGTTTGTGATACTATTTCTTGTTTATTCTAGACGGTTGTGAAGAGTTTGACGGTCTCGGAAATGGTATCGTTACAAGATCCCTCCTGGGCTGAGCTAGAGCCCCAGGTGGGCAGGCAAGACATCATTAATTAGATCCCTCTGTATCTAGTTGCTCTTAACTAGGTTGGTTGCAGAATTGTACTACTGCAAATGCTTAGGTTGGTTGTAGAATAACATGTATATATAGAGCGAGTCCTTGTGAAGCCATATACACAACCCTGACTGTACATGAATTTCGATGTAAGACCGTACGTCTGTATTGTTCAGTTAGAACAAAACACCGAGCGGTCGATCAGAACTCGAGCCCACTGTTCATCTGAATGGAGAACCATGGCCGGCCAAAATTATGGAGCGGACTCAGCGGAGCGTCCACTCTGAGCACTAACCCTGAGCTTGCTGCGCTGCCATTCAGCTTCGATCTTCCAATCTGCGATATCCAGAGAAGATTACCAAAGAGGTAAAATAAAAATGTAAAGGGATACTTCAGGGGGATAGGAAAACAAATTTCATTAGCAAATGAACGGAGAAACAACTGGACTGACCGATATGGAAGCGTAGGCAGAAGGAGAAGCAGTGTGAGAGTAGCCACAGGCAACACCAGCGTTCTCATTTACCGAATGGGTCAACTCCACGCACAATCCTGGACGGCTTCCACCGAACGTAGGGCATATGCTGATCATCATAACGAAATGGTAATTAATCAGTTTATATGCCCATTTCAGCAAGATTCTAGACGCCAAACAGCTAATTATTGCCAATGGCCCATGCATCAGATTGTCAACTACCAAACAGGAATCCCAGACAGGCAGACAGCGAGATATCACGTTAGTCATCTGGACAAGAGAATGACAAGAACAGAGGTGTTCGAGTGATTTGCCTGATCTGCAGTGCTGGTTGTAACATAAGGCCACATCTCTTCCAGGACAATGCCTGTACAAGCCCCAGTGAGAAAGACTTATCTGGCCACTGAACCATTGGAATGACGCTGCCTCCACGCCTGTTCTGGAAGCAACTGAGATCATCTTGTGAGTGGAAAAGATGTAGGCATTCCAAATTCGCAAAGCAGTACGCAGTAATGAAGCTTCTGTTGCACACATGCAGATATATTTTGACCATCAGGTAGCTAACCTTGAAAGAGAAGCTAAGCCTCTTCTCTCCTGGGAATTTTCCATGGGCTTGAAAGATTCCATCACAGAGAGGAAGAAAAGCGCGCGTAGTGAACCCGTCGCCGGCCACATATCTTAGTTGCCCATTTGGAAATTGCATGTCCATAAATGACTGCTTATTTTGGGAGAGAATGTTCAGGCAAAGATGGATCGAAAGATCAAGTAGAAACTGTTCCTCAAACAGAAAAGTGCAGAAACTTACACAAGCAAATGGATTGAGGCAAATCATCGACATGAAGAACCATCTCCTGTGAGCGGACCAGTAAGCCGGACACACCGAATGCACTCCATTCTGCACGAGCATAGCAGCTCTTATACCCAAGACATTTGCATAGTGAAATTCTTCTGACAAAATCAAAGCTCGCATATTTTACGGGACACTGTACCTTGCGCTCAAATCCGTACCAAATGAGATGCCGCCTGGAGAGGTGCACCGGGAACAACAGCGTCATGTCGCGGACGAAGAGGACCGGGCCGAGCTGTATCAGGAACAGGGGCACGCCGTCGCCTCTCGGGGCGGAGCTGCTGTAAGACGCCTCAGCCCGCCACAGGTCGCCCCTTGCGACCACCGAGCTCTCCACGTCGTTCGTCCTGCTGTCGTACGTCGCCGACAAGTTCATGCTCCCCTGCATCGAAAGCAAAACGCGTCATTTAATCGCTAAGATTTCCAAGGTGAGAGGAGCGGATATGTATGCGCGCGTTTTTGGATCTTGCCTGCGGCCGCGCGAACCGCCCGGAGGCGCCGATCGGGTTGGACCCGGTGATCCCTTCCTTGCTCTGCCCGCCGTCGGCAGAGCCGGTCGCGCCGCTCCCAGCGCCGGCAATCCCCCGAATCTTCGGCGCGTCGCTGTAGAAGCTATCGTCGATGCGGAGGCGGCGGAAGACGTCCCCCACGGCGCGGCCGAGGCGGCCGCCGGCGTCGAGGACGGCGGAGGCGACGCCGGAGAGCTGCTGCTCCTGCGGAGGAGGGGGGAGGGGGAGGAAGGCAGCGAAGCGGCGGGCGAGGTCATCGGAGGAGGCGTCGGCGGCCATGGGCGGATGGGGAGGGGGCGCGCCGGCTTTGGGGTGAGGTTGTCCGTTGGTGGATAAGGGACTCGTGGCGGGAAGAAGTTGGGGAGGAGGAGACGAAATGAGTTTCGCGTGGACGCGGTGCATGGGGACGTGTTGTGGATGTCGCAAATTGCGGCGTATGTATGGTGGTGGTTACGTGGACGTGGCCTAGGAGAGGGGATGGTGGGAAACTATGTGTTCAGATAGCCGTTGAAGATGTTACTGTACATATTATTTATTAATTGAGAGTGTATATATAGATATTGTTAAATAGGCCTCATGGGCTACATGGACCATATGGACCAAGAGAGAGAGAATATACAGCACTCTTAACACTCCCCTTCAAACTCGAGGTGGATAAGGATGATCTAATGCATTGAGTTTGAGTAGATGAAACTGATAATGTTCTCAAGTTTGAGCTTTAGTAAAGAAATCTGCAATTTGAAGCTTTGAGAGAATATACTTGAGGGCGATGGTCGACTGCTGACCATCAGATCGTGTGAAGGGTGCATCAACATCAATATGATTTGTCAGCTCAACTTGACTGGATCATTAGCAATTTGAATGACACTTGTATTGTCACAAAAGAGAGGTGAAGGATTATCACAATGAACACCTAAATCAATCAAGAGCTATCGAAGCCAAATGATCTTTGAAGTGGTAGCGACAAGAGCTCCAAGCTCAGCCTCTGCACTAGAGCGTGACACCACAGTCTGCTTCTTCGACTTCCAGACAATGAGCGAAGTACCAAGAGAGATACAGTAGCCAGTGATAGATCGGCGATTAGCAGGATCACTTGCCCAAGTAGAGTCAGAGTAAGCGTGGAGCTAAAGTTGACTCAAACTAGCATTATACAGACGTCTGCACGCAGTCCCCCTCAAGTATCTCAGCACACGAAGAACATAACCATAGTGGATTGAGGTGGGAGCACTAACAAACAGGCTGAGCACATGTACAGCATGAGCAATATCTAGTCTGGTGACAGTGAGATAAACAAGACTCCCAACAAGCTGACGATAGCGATAAGGATCTTTTAGTGGTACACCGTATGTAGGTCGAAGCTATAGGTGGAGCTCCATGGGTGTGGCAGCATTACGTGTATCAGTCATACCAGAGCGAGCAAGCAGATCCTGAACATAGCAATGCTGAAAGAGGTAGTAGCCATCATTATCAGAATGAACCTAAATCCCTATAAAATGGCTAAATGATCCCAAATTGGACATCATAAATTATTCACTCAATTTCATCTTCACAAAAGCCACATAATCCATGGCATCTCTTGTGATCATCATCTACATATAGTAGAAGCAAAATACGACCCCGCTGAGAAGTGTGAATAAACAAGATAGGGTCAGGCTCACTTGGAGTGAAACCAATAGCTTGAATTACAGAACTGAAACGCTCAAACCAAGCACAAGGAGCATGCTTGAGACCATATAGAGCACGCCTAAGACGACAAACATAACATGTAGGAGCCTCAACACCTGGGGGTGGCTGCATATAGACCTCTTCATGTAGATCACCATGAAGAAAATCATTCTTGACATCCATTTGAGACAAAGTCCATGTGTGTACCGCTGCAACAGCAATAAGAGTACGGACTGTGATCATATGAGCAACTGGAGCAAATGTCTCATCATAATCTCGACCATAAGCTTACTGAAAACCTCTTGCAACAAGACAATCCTTGTATCGTTCTACTGATCCATCTGACTTGTTCTTTACTTTGTACAACCACTTGCAAGTGATAGGAACAACTCTAGATGGTAGCGGAACAATATCTCAAGTGTCTGAACTCTCTAATGCTGTGAGCTCCTCTATCATAGCCAACTACCACTCAGGTACACTGGCAGCCTCCTGATAGGTACTCGGCTCAACTACTGCACCTGCACGAGAAAAACCCCATCTCTGGTGCCTGAATAGAAGAACGATCACGTAGGGCATACCGTGATGTGGTAGAACGATCGTCAAAGTCGGTGGTACTGGTCGGAGGGTCAAGTGGAGGAGAGGAGCACTAAGGATCACAAGGAACTCTCTGTCGGCGACTACAGTGAAAGGGAAAAGTGGAAGTGTCAAAAATTAGTGGAGCTGGTGGAGGAGACACACTAGAAGGTGAAACTGGTGGAGATGGTGTATCTAGAGAATACAAGTTTGGTGAAAAAATAGACGCAAAAAAGAGGTGGAATCTGTGGAAGGAGTGTGATGTTGTCGACGATCGAGTCGACGATCTTACAAAATAAAAGAGGAAAATGACGTGATATTTCCTGGGAAAGAATAGGGCCGCTCTTTATTGATATGAACTGGATTTACAGGGGGGTTCTTACGACCTGACTAGGGACTAATCCTAATTACACTGAGTGTAAAGATTGCTATGCTCTAATCTGATGATGCTCTCTTGCTTGTCTCAGATCAGAGTCTCCTTGTTTGCCTATATGTCTCTGTCTGCGTCTTCCTCTGCCCCTTGGTCTTCTGTGCTTCACCCTTAAATAACTTCCGAAAAGGTGGCAGTTACTCCTAGAGAAGGCGTCCCTGGTGAAGCGTTACGACTGGTCGGGCGAGGTATCAGTTAACAATGTGTTAACTACTCTGCGGTTGAGTGTCTTAGAGAAACTCCACCGTATAGTGGTTGTTGTCAGTGTCTTTATGACTATGTAACCGTGTGATATGAAGCATACAGCACATGCTATATTCATCGGACGGTTTGAATGTACTTGGGATCAATTACAAATACCCGTTCATAACTTTTTTCGAAGACTACGGTGGGAGGCTAGGTCTGAGACCTTGTCCGACCAGGGTACCCTTATGCAACCTCTGGAATCCTTACGACCAGTGAGGTCGTTAGCCTTAAGGGTTACGACCATGAAGACGTATGGTCTTTTATTATGTATTAAGATAATACATAGAGATTGTAATCCTCGTCAGCTAGCCCCCGAACTTTAAATGAACAGGTCGTGTAAACACTTTTCTTCCAATGAAGTCGTATCGGGCAGACCCCATTTAATGTTGTGATGTACGAAGTGATCTGTGTTCACTTTAAAGTTGAGAACTTGCCTTGGGAACCTAATAGTTTTTCTGTCAATTGGACAAAAAAGAAGCTTTTGTCCGTTGGAATTCTGAGTAAATCCCCATTGCAGTTAAGGATCTGAAGCTATAAAACCCCCGTTGCTGGGCTTTAGAGTTTTTTACGCTTCCAGATCTTTCTCAAATCCTCTTCAGTTCCTTGTTAAGAAAATCTTTCCGACCTCTATTTTGTCTTTCCGACCTCAAAGCCTCCTCCGACCACTACATATCCCTTTGAGAAATTTCACCATGTCGGAGCAAATCACAAAGTGGATGGCTTCGGATCTGAGTGAGAAGAAGCTTGAAGCGCTGGAGAAAATGGGAATGCTCCCAAACAGGAATCTGATCGGATGGAGATCAGCGGCCGGGAGTACTTTCTAAGCCGCGAAGATGGGGAAATTCCACTCTTCCTCGCTCATATCGAGTGCGGGCTGAGGGTACTGGTGCACAAATTCCTTCCTCGCGTTTTAGAGTATTACGGGGTTGAAAGCATCTAGGCCCCTAAAAATTGTTTTGGTAATTAATGACAATATGTGAATATGGGATTAACGTATTTATTGAGTATGTACAAGGTTAAGTCCCATTGGCGTTCTTGATGACCGGGAATTGCATGCGAAAGGTTTACATGAAGATCTTATGGCTCAAAAGCAAGGTACAATAGTCTAGGATTTTTTCATTTTACCGGTCTTAGGTGAATTGGTTGGAAGACCGGGTTATAGGCTAGACAGCCGTACTATAAAGAGGGTGCAAAAATTGAGTACCTTGAAAGTGAACAATGCCACAACTGCTCAAATCTTAATTGGCTTAATCTTGGTTTTGTTTTTGGTTTTGCCTCAATTTAAATTTGCTGATTTTCTGTTGAGGCCGGACTGACCGTATTGTCGGACCAAAACGGCGGTCAACATTTTCCAGTGAGGTGTTGTTTTCTGATTTTGGTAAAATCCTCTCTCGGGATCGACCGACGGCCTTTTTGTCGGATCGACCGCAACCCCGGTCCGGGGCGTCAACTTTTTCCAGAGAAGGTGTTCAGTTGAAAAATGCCAGGCCGGACTGACCGCTGGTATTTGTCCGGACTGACCGCACCCCCGGGTTTTGGTTGCGGTCAGCTTTTTCCAGAGAGTTTCCAAAAGGTATTCCGTTTTTAGAGGTCGACCGACTGGCGTGCTTGCTCATGATGACCAACCCCTAGAACGGCTATATTTAAGTGCATTAAATGCGAATACGATCGTTATAACCGAGGCCGGATGACCGCACTATTGCTCATGGACCGACCGCTCATCAAAAATTGGGAATTTCGTGTCCAACGGCTAGTGGAGTGGGTGGAGGCTATAAATACCTCCCCATCGCCACTAGAAATGCAGATTGAGCCTCATTTAACATCTCTTGAGCCCTTTGCATTATTTCCTACTCATTGAGGGCATTGATTTCCATTTGCAAAGGTAGTTGAGGTCCTCTAAAGAGCATTCATTGTGTTTGATAAATTGTGGCATTTAGAGCGCTTTCAAGTGAAGAATTCTTGCTCTATTACTCTTGGAGATTGCCGCCTCCTAGACGGTTTGGAGTTGGGTTCGGTGATCTTCTCAAAGGAGATTGTGAGAAGGCTGGGCATTTGTGAAGGTTGGAGCTCGCCTATCCGGAGAGGAGAAGAGCTACCTCTAGTGATCGAGGAAAGGCTTAATTGTGGAGCCGCTTGAATTGATCAAGCTTCCTCAACGTGGATTAGTGAAGACCGGCAAGTCTTCGATACCACGGGAAAAACTTCCTTGTGTCATTGTGGTTATTTCTAGTCTTTACATTTCCGCACTTATAATTCTAGCTTGTTTATTGTGATAAATTGCTTGGCTAGTATCATATCTTGTTTAGTCTAAGTTAATAATTGGATAAACTTGTTAATTTGTTAAAAAGTTTAAAAACCTCCTATTCACCCCCCTCTAGTCGGTTATCCTTGATCCTACAGGGGTGGAATTGGTGAATTTGGCCCCTAATTCCATCGCCAATATCAGTATTTTTATCTATCTATGTGAGGCGTACCTAGGAGTGCGTCCAAATTTGAGGCTCTTCAGGTATTTTTATCGGATGGTAATGTCGAGGAGATTCACGGGGGCTCCTGGAGAATGCACGTTGCGCCTTCATGACGGAAAGGCCGATGAGTACATCCAAATGTACTCAAAATCCTCGTGGTCGCTATGGAAAAGAACTGGTTCTACATGACGGTTCACGAGATGATGGCCTCTACTTCGCCGGAATTAGGGCGAACGAGAATCCCAAGTGGAGGAAGTCTGTGGAGAAGGCAGGGGTGGTCGGAAGATGGGTGGATGCCATTCATGATCTGAGGATCAAGAGTTTGACTTCTTGGCATGTCGTGAGAGATTTCACCAAGCGCCAGATTAGTCCTCTGAGGCTCCGGACTCATTCCCTGCTCTGGTTCATTGGTCGTGATGAAGCTATCTCAGGAGGTGGTAAGCTTTTAAAAGAAGCTCCGACCAGTATGATTTAGATTATCGTAATACCTTAAAATCTTCTCTTATCTCCTTCTCTCTCTCTTTTTAAAAGGACTTTCTCCTGAGAAAATCAGAGAGCGGATCAGGATGATCTGCGCCAGGGAGCCTGATGAAAAGGCTGCATTCCCTGATATCTTGGCAATAGTTTCTGTTGAAGAGAGACTGGCAAGACTTAAGGTAGATAATCAAATCTCTTTTTATTATGTATACATATTCTCCGATCAGATTATTGATCTTGCTCTATTTTTGTAGGCGGTCGGATTGCAAATCATGCAATCTAGTGAGGATCAAAATCCCACCGTGATTCCAACCGATTCGTGCCTAGATGCACTGGAAGAAGATGAGTCTCCCGAAGTAGTAGAGCATTTCAAAAGAAGAATATATATATATATATTAGATAAAGAATTTCATCACCTAACCAAACTCGTTTTTTTTTATTTAGGTGGAGAGAACTAAAGGCCCATAGAGCTTAACTGCGGAGGCCGTAGACTCCAAATTAGTTGTTCACGACCTTACAGTTGTTACTAAAACAAATGATCTGGAGGTTGATGAAACCACTCCTTCCGACCCGATGGTCCAGAATGCTACCCTCGACCAGTTGGTCGAGGATATTGCTTCCGACCTCATGTTGAAAGATGTGAGGGGTTTGACCAACCCTGCCGGTTCGGAGCCGGCGAATTTGGTTGAGAAGAAAAGGAAGGCTAGCGATACAGAGTTTACTCTACCGAGTTTCAAAGTCAAATCCAAGAAATTAACTAGGTATGTACAAATGAAAGAGCTTGTATAAGTGCATACCTTTAATAGTTTCTTGATGATTTGGTGTTTTGAACTTCCCTTCTTTGTTTTGTATAGGTCTTCTGGTGTTCCGGTCGTTTCCGACCAGAATCTTCCTGAGGACCAGGCAACCGTGGAAGTCCTCGACCAAAATACTTCCCAAGACAGAGTTCCTGAGGACCAAGCGGTCGAAGAAGCCCCCGAGAAGGTGTCAAAGCCAGTGGTCGAGCTGGATCTATTGGTGGTTCTAACTCCTTCTGAGGAGGTAGATGCCCTTAAAGGTCCTCAACAGGTTCCGACCAATGTTGGTAATCCCTCTCAACCTAACAAGTTCCCTTTTCGTCCCCGATTTATCAACGATAAGGAGCTTGACAAGGCATGGAAAAAATATCGGATCATCAAATCAAGACAAATCCTGATTTGATATTTGCCGGGTATAATAACTTGGCAATCCGGGTAAGTATCTACGGCCAGTTTGATAGTCTTTCTAAAAAGTTTATAGGAAACTTTAAAGAGAAAATGCTATTTGTGTAGCATGTGGTCGAGAACTTTGCTGTGGTCGGAGGACTGACCGAGCGAATTAAGAACTTGGAACAGAAGCACTCCGAACTGGAAAGTAAGAACTTTTCTCTTAACCTTTTTCCTTCTTCAATACTTTGTCCTTCTCTAATTATTCTCCCTTATCGTATTCGATAGATTTAGAGAAAATAAAAGAAGAAGTCGTGGCTGATAAAGCTAGAATAACTCTGCTTGAGGAAGAGAATAAAGCTAAGGATCGATTCGATTGCGAGAGGCGATTTACCGTGATTGAGACACTAAATAAGAAAATTGAAGGTAATAGGTCGAGACTTGACTTATTATCCTCCTCTAATCATGTTGTGCTTACTACTCATTTTACTCTTGTAGAGCAAACGCAAGCGTTGAATAGAACAGAAAAAGACTCAAATTCGAAGGCAGATAAACAGCAACTCTTGTGCCAGAATCTTGATGGGAAGATTCATGCTTTAAACAAGATGATCTTTGATATGGGATCTGGATCAAGTATGCCTGACTTAAGGGATCCAATAGAGAAAATGAACTACTTGGGCCAACTTCTAGAAAATCTTAGTATTATGCTCAAGACTACTCGAAAGAATTATGCACAGGCTATGAAAGAAGGCGTTGCCAATGGAGTTAGTTTTGCACTGGCAAAACTAAAGGCTTCCGACCCCTCCATTGATCTCCATGCCATTGAAGATGACTTCAACTGCCTACCTAATGAGGCGACTAAGTTTATGAAAGAACTAAGGCCGCTTGGAGACAAAGTTGTAGAGGAGATGGATGTCAGATCTCCATCAAGCAGTAATTAGTCCGGAGACAATCAAGAGTAGGACCTTATAATATAAGAATTATATATAAAACTTACCTTTATGTCATCAACAATTCCTTTTTTTATCTGTTGACTTTTTAAAATTCTCGTATACTTTACTAGACAAGTAGTTAGCCAAGAAAGAGAATAAAAGTCGAAACCATTGTTGTGAAGGTAAATACTGATCATAAGACAAAACTGATCATAACAATACTAGGAAATCATTTTGGTCGGAACCAGTGTATGATTTCGACTAGTTATAGATCTTTGTTTGTCTTAATGAAATACCAAACAAAACTGTATATGGTCGGAATAAAGATTTGTTGTATTGACAAAAGTATAAATGCAAGAATGTATAAAAAAAACGTAAGTGATCGTATTTATATATATTACCAAAAACTGGCCAAAAATACTGCTAAGAACAGAAGATATAGCAAAACATTTCGCAAAGCATGCTCGTGCTCAAGTCCGACTAGCAACGAGGATCGTAAGAAAAGAACCGTCGCTAGGAAGCTCCTTCCAGTGGGTAGGACCACGTGTGAAAAAGGAGAGACTTCGACTAGGAGGCTTTCCGTGTCCCGACCAGTAGCCAAATGAGAGTAGAACAGATTTTTGAAATGAAGAAATATAGTCTTCATGATCTTAATAGTATAAGGCACTATATGAAGTTATGTGGATTATGCTCTGTTTACTCGTATGGTCGCGCGTGGAATCATTCTTGGAATGATCACGACTAGGACCTATACAGCGTATGACATAGATGCCATTACCAAAGAGTAACAGAGATCTTGATAAAGGATCCCGGAGAGAAAAATTGTCTTCTCCGACCATTTTAAACAACAATAATATGTGACCAGAATATAGGCATAGATATATAAACCATATCACTCGTCAAAAAGAAATGAATGAATGTACTAATGAAAATAAAAAGAATTGAAATAATGTACAAAAGAATTAGACATAGAACTTATGCAATTGATCAATATTCCAAGAATTTGACAAAACTTGCCCGTCCGACATTGCTAGTCATACAGAACCTGGTCGGGTGACTTCGACCACAGTGTAAGGACCATCCCTCTTGGGAGAAAGTTTGTTGCGATTTGCTAGATTCTGAATTTTTCTTAGAACTAGATCACCTACAGCAAGGCTGCGAGGTTGCACCTTACGACTATGGTACCTTCGCATGGCTTGTTGATATACTACTGATCGTACCCGGGCTTGGTTTTGTCTTTCTTCAAGAAAATTGATGGCGTTTAGTCGTCGTTCATTCTGATCGTTTTCGTTGAAACAATCAGCTCAAGCAGAGCCAATTTTTAGTTCTGGAGGAAGCATAGCTTCAGCACCATAAACCAAGAAGAATGCTGTTTCACTGGTCGCACGACTGGTCGTGGTTCAAACGACCCATAATACAGATGGGAGTTCTTGAACCCAAGCTCCTGACCGTTTGATTAACTGGTCGAACACTCGGCATTTGATCCGCTGCATAATGATACCATTAGCTCTCTCGACTGCTCCGTTGCTCTGCGGATGAGTAACCGAAGCAAAATGAACTTTGATACCAAGTTCATCGCAGAATTCTTAGAATTGACTGCTTGAGAACTGGGCACCATTGTCTGTGATTATACGACTCGGTACACCGAATCGTATGACCACACTTTTTGTGAGAAATCTCTTAGCGGCTGCAATTGTTGTTTTAACAACAGGCTCGACTTCGATCCATTTTATAAACGTGTCAGTCATGACAAAAAGGAATTCGAAACCCCCGGGTGCTCTTGGGAAAGATCCCAGAATGTCCAGTCCCCAGGTTGCAAAAGGCCAAGAAAGAGAAATTGTTTGCAAGGCTTGTGCCGGCTGATGTACTTGTCGGCTATGAAACTAACATTGTACTCACTTCGTCACGAGCTCTTTTGCATCATGAAGGGCAGTTGGCCAGTAGTATCCTTGCCTGAAGGCTTTACCGACCAGTGTTCTGTAGGAATGATGTGCTCCACAGACTCCTTCATGGATTTCGGTTAGCGACTTAATGCCATCCGTTTGAGATATGCATCTCATCAACACTCTGTGAGATCCTCGTTTATACAAGATACGTTCGATCATAGTGTATGATTTGGCTTTTCGTGCTAGACGATCAGCCTCTACATCATCTTCTGGAATTATGTTATGCTGAAGATAATTGTAGATCAATGTCATCCAATCTCTATCTTGATCGTGACAGCGCCAACCATCAATGACCTATGGAGCATCCATGTTCTCACGATCAGTTTGTATGACCTGTAGAGAATCATGTATGTTCTCGGAAGGCTCGATCACCGAGGGTGAATCGAGTTGCTAAAAAAAAACTCCGGATAGGACGGTCGACCTCGTGGAGGCCATCCGTGCCAACTGGTCTGCTAGAAAGTTTTCCTTCCTAGGAATATGTTGGATCTGAAAACCGAAGAAGTGTTTTTCAAGTTTCCGTACTTCCGCCAGATAAGATGACATCTTGGTACTCAAGCATTGATACTCTTTCCTTACTTGATTCGCTACTAGTTGAGAATCACCTTTCACTAGTAATCTGTGAATCCCGAGCGAACGAGCTGCTCGGAGTCCTTCTAGTAAACCTTCATATTCTACCACATTGTTTGTGGCAGGAAAATTTAACTGGATGGCGTACTTGATGTGTTCACCAGTAGGGGATATCAAGACAACTCCAGCCCCCGAGCCCTTTAGCATCAAGGAACCGTCAAAGTACATTGTCCACTCTTCGTGGTGTTCATACTTGGGCCCTTGGGTGGGTTCAGGGTTTGTCCATTCGACAATGAATTATGCTATTGCCTGGAACTTGATTGCTGTTCGTGAGATAAAATAGAGGTCAAACGCCCCTAGCTCAACCGCCCATTTTGCTATTCGTCCTGATGATTCCCTGTTTCCAAGGACTTGACCAAGGGGATATCCGGTTGGTACGACTACTTTGTGGGCCTGAAAGTAATGCCTTAATTTCCTTGAAGACATAAGGAGACCATAGAGCAACTTTTGTACCTGTTGGTATCTTTCTTTTGGTCCATGTAAGACTTCGCTTACGTAATATACTGATCGTTGGATGTTATCCCGTTCTACGACCAATACACCACTAATTGTCTGTGGCATTGCAACCACGTAAATTAGCAATGTTTCTCCCGATCTTGGAGAAACTAAGATGGGGGGGGCTCATAATTTACTTCTTAAGTTCTTCAAATGCAGCGTTTGCCTCTTTAGTCCACTCGAAACTTCCATGTTTTCGAAGAAGCTTAAAGAAAGGTAATCCTTTTTCTCCCAACCTTGCTATGAAACGACTTAGCGCTGCCATACAGCCGGTTAGTTTCTGGACTTCTCTTTTCGTGGTCGGAGGGCGCATCTGGTCGATGGTCGATATTTTTACTGAATTTTCTTCAATACCTCTAGCCGAGACTAGGAAACCGAGCAGTTTTCCAGCAGAAACTCCGAATACACATTTCTCTGGATTCAACTTGAGGTTATGCCTTCTCAAGTTGTTGAAAGTCTCTTGTAGGTCTAGAATATGATCGCTAGCGTTGGTGGTCTTTACGACCAGATTATTAACATAGGCTTCTAGATTCCGACCTATCTGTGGACTAAAGGTTTTCTCCATTAACCTTTGAAAAGTTGCACCAGCGTTTTTGAGACCAAATGGCATCGTAATATAGCAATAAGTGCCATATGGAGTGATGAAGGAAGTTTTCTCTTCATCTTGTTTACTCATATTAATCCGGTGGTATCCTGAATACGCATATAAAAAACTTAGTAACTCACACCCGGAAGTAGAGTCTACAAGTTGGTCAATGCGTGGAAGGGGAAAATCATCCTTCGGACAAGCTTTATTAAGATCTGCAAAGTCAATACACATTCGTCATTTCCTATTATTTTTCCTAACCATTACAGGATTGACGAGCCACTAAGGGTGGTCGACTTCACGAATAAACCCAGCCTTGAGGAGCTTGTCAATCTCCGACTGGATTGCCTCCTTCCAATCAGGTGCAAAACGCCGCAGCTTCTGCTTGATCAGTTTCTTGTCACGCTGAAGAGCTAGCCTGTGCTCGATCACCTCCCGGGGGACTCCGGGCATGTCAGACGCCTGCCAGTGAATATGTCCTGATTTGCTCGAAGGAAGGAGATGAGCAACTCTTCCTATTTGGGGTCGAGTCTTGCCCCGACCAGTATCTTGTGGGTAGATGGGTCAACGTTTCCTAACCCAAGTGGTGACTTGGTGCTGTCCAAAGAAGCGCCTTTGTCGAGTAGTACCTCTTTTGTCTGGTCGGATGGCTTTGGCATCATCTTTGGCCTCGAGTGCTTGACCTGCACGGTATATGGATTAGCCTATCTGGTTGAAAGTTCATCGACCAGTTCTAGAGATTTCCGATCACACACGCAAGCCATTTTCTGATCTCCTTGAACCGTGATGACTCCTTTTGGTCCCGGCACTTTCAAACTTTGATAACCGTAGTGCGTGGCTATCAAGAACTTTGCTAAGGCCGGTCGACCAAGGATTCCATTATATACGGATTCGAAACCCACTATATCGAATGGAATCTTTTCTGTTCGGAAGTTATCAGGTCTTCCAAACATAACCGATAGGGATATTTGCCCTATTGGTTTAGCGGTGGAGCCAGGGACTATACCGTGAAAGGCATATTTCACTGGTTTTACCTTGGACTTGGGAACTTGCATGTCATCTAAAGTTCCCGCAAATAAAATGTTTAAAGAACTACCACCATCTATCCAAACTCGATTAACCCTACAGTTATTAATAGTAGGTTCAACAATAATAGGGAACCTACCTGGTCGAGCCGAAGGGATGGGGCAGTCTTCTTTGCTGAAGGAGATTGTCGTGTCCGACCACCTTGACGGCTTGATGATGGTCGAAGGCTCGACGAGATTGACCTCCCGCTCTATGACCTTTGGATGACGCCTCAATTCGTACGAAGAAGATCCTTCAAAGATCATGTTGACCGTGTGTTGAGGCTCTTGGTACTCCATTTCTTCGTCACCATCTTTGTCCTTTTTGGAACTCGTCTCTCCGAGCTCCCAGATTATGGAAATAGTCCTTCGCTTTCTTTTGCGGGTGCGGCGAGTGCGGAGGTCGTGCCACGTCACCGGTGAAGTGGACACCACTTCTTGTTTTTCTGGAATCCTTCGGTCGGGGCTTTTGCTTTGCCTCGACCAAGATAGTACTTTTTACCCTTCGTAAACTTTTCGTGATAGCTAGGACTTCTTTGTCGCTTCTGTCTCATGGTTCTTTTTCTTCTTGAGAGCTTTCTTATTCTTTTTCTCTGCTTTTGTCCAAGCCAGTCAGGATTTTATCTTTCCGATCAATGGCCTCACACCACTCAATTGCTTCACTAGCGGTGGCGTGCTTGTCGGCCATGTCGAAATGTTCGATGGTTGTTCGTGGAGGGTTCATTGCTATGTCCTACGTAAACCGTCGATTCCTTAGACCTGTTTTAAAAGCTTGAATAACGATGATTCTGCGACCTCTGGTATGGAATTACTTAACCCGGTCAATCTCTTAATGTATTGACGAGAGTTTCATCGAGCCTTGCCGGATTCGGTGGAGGTCGTCCTCCTTTCGAGTATGCATCGTCGCACTCGAAGTTCACAATTAGAAGGTCGCAGAGTTGCTCCCAAGTATAGATTGATGTGACCGGTAGGTTAAGTAGCCACGACCGGGCAAACCCTTCGAGCACGGTGGGTAGATAGTTTGCCATCACATTTTTGTCGCCACCAGCAGCTCTGATGGTGGTAGTATATATTTGGAGAAACTCTAATGGGTTCTGAGTCCCATTGAACTTGTCCAAGTTGGCCGGTCGGAACCTGTTTGGCCAACGCACAGCTTGAAGCCCTGCGGAGAAGGCTCGACAATGTATGATCGATTCATGGTGCTTTCTTTGGAAAAGTGCCGGATTGTAATCGGTCGGAGACCAGTTCCTAGGGTTGGAATGCTAGAGCTCCGGTGTGCCGATCCATTCGTAGACATTGGTGTGATGTCTTTGACCGCCTGCTTGATTTAGACGATGTCGGAGATCGTCAAGTCCAAGCACTTGTTCCTCTCGATATGGTGAGGGAGTGGCTACCTGAAATAGCCTTCTTCCCTCATGACTCCGTGGTCGAAATCGTCGAGGAGGCCTTGGTATTGAATGTTCCCCAACACGACCATACTGCCCTCTATCGAAGGAGGAGCGTTGGGACGAAGTCATGGTTTGACTCCCAGAATTCCTCTATTCCCGATACGCTTCCGTTCATTGCATAGTCTGTTACAGAATCTCCGATACTTGGCCTACGAGCTGTACAAAACCTGGGGTTTCTGCTATAACAAGGTTGAACTATTCAATATATCTTGAACACGTTGCAGGTTTCATACAGTTACCGAAGGTCTTGGGGGGTTCATACTGGGCGTAGGTGTACGTAGGTCTAAACCTTCCCCCGACCTTCGGATTTGTTCTGTCTGACCGGTTACTCTTGGTAGGGCAGTGTCAGGCGAGTTAACTGATGGACGTCGATCAGTTCTATTGCCTCCGAAAGTTGGTGCTTGACGGCCCGCGTCATCTCCATCAACACGTGGTGGCGTGGCAGAGTGTGTAGGAACCGTGCAAGACATCTTGATTTGCATCTCCGATCGCATTGACCTCGTGCCTCCAGCAGCGATCCTCCGACGAGCTTCCATTGTAACTAATGGAGAGCCTTCCAGTGCTTCTACTAGGAGTTTTCACGATGGAGAGCGATCGGAGATGAGCACCTCCTGAGGCCTTCTTGGTGGGCTTAGCCCGATCTCGGAATGCCTGGTCAGATCTCGAGCCTTATCATCCCCACTTGGCCTATGACCGACCGGAGGCTTCATTGGCATTTATTACGGATATCGGTTGGCTCCTAGAATTGCCGTGCCGTAGGTGAGTATCTTTCACTATGATTTCATCGAGTATAGAAATTCTCGAGTGGCGGTGCTGAATTTTCTTCACCGCTTTGCCATCGGAAAGGCCGCTTGAGTGAGCTCGACATTCCGAGCTGGTCGGAATGGTTGAAGCACCACTTGTCGAGTGGTGGATCCTCATCCATCCGGCCAACTTCGCTAACGCCGGCGATATGCGAACCAGCGGAGGAGGAGGAGGATGACATGCCGTTCTCTTGCATGGCACGGATGCATCCCTCCATGTCGAGGTTGGCGTAGTCCGCCAGGTCGAACCAATTCTCCTCATCCCAAACTCCGGGCATAGTCGCATGAGCGATTACGAGGAGTGAACGAGGATTTGATGAGCGGAGAGTTTCTTCAGGAAACTTACGTCTTCTTCTCCACGGACGGCGCCAGCTATCGACGATCGAGTCGTCGATCTTACAAAATAAAAGAAGAAAATGACGTGCTATTTCCTAGGAGAGAATGGGGCCGCTCTTTATTGATATGAACTGGATTTACAGGGGGGTGCTTACGACCTAACTAGGGACTAATCCTAATTACACTGAGTGTAAAGATTGCTATGCTCTAATCTGATGATGCTCTCTTGCTTGTCTCAGATCAGAATCTCCTTGTTTGCCTATATGTCTCTGTCTGCGTCTTCCTCTACCCCTTGGTCTTCTGTGCTTCACTCTTAAATAACTTCCGAAGAGATGGCAGTTACTCCTGGAGAAGGCGTCCCTGGTGAAGCGTTGCGACTAGTCGGGGCGAGGTGTCAGTTAATAATGTGTTAACTGCTCTGCAGTTGAGTGTCTTAGAGACACTCAACCGTATAGTGGTTGTTGTCAGTGTCTTTAGGACTATGTAACCGTGTGATATGAAGCATACAAAGACATGTTATATTCATCTAGGCGCTTTGAATGTACTTGGGATCGATTATAAATACTAGTTCAGTAGCTTTTAAAGCGACTACCGGTCGGAGGCTAGGTACAGGACCTTGTCTGACCAGGGTACCCTTATGCAACCTCTGGAATCCTTACGACCAGTGAGGTCGTTAGCCTTAGGGGTTATGACCATGAAGACGTATGGTCTTTTATTCTGTATTAAGATAATACATAGAGATTTTAATCCTCGTCAGATGTGTAGACTGTAGAAGGATGATAAAATAAAGGTCGACCATCATCAAATGTCACATCATGAGAGGTGCGAATACGACGTGCTGAGGGATCATAGCAACGATAGCCCTTATACTCAGGACTATAAGTCTATAACTCAGGAAGACACACTCAACCGACTAAGCACTCAGCTTTGTGCGCTCATGAGGTGCTAGAAGAACATAGCAGACACAACCAAATACACGAAGATGAGCATAGCGAGAAGGTTCTCTATACAAGACCTCACTAGGACACTTGCCCTAAAGCTTGGAAGAGGGCTGACGGTTGATGAGATAGACTGTCGTAGAAACTACTTCCCCCCAGAAGTGAGAGGGAACAAATGAGGAGATGAGATGAGTACGAGTAGTCTCAATGATGTGACGGTGCTTGCGCTCAACAACACCATTCTAAACGTGAGCACTAGGATACGAGAACTGAGGAAGAGCACCCTCAGAAGAAAGGAACTGATGAAAGGCTGATGAAAGATACTCTCCCCCAGAATCGGAACGAAAACACAAATGGAAAAAAAACTGTGTATAAACTATCTTAGAAAAAGACTGATAAATGAAAATCAACTGAGAACGTTGTTTCATAAAATAGATCCAAGTATATCGAGAGTGATCATCGACAAATATGACATAATAACTATGATCACCCTTCGAAGCAAAAGGAGATGGACTCCATACATCAGAATGCACCAAACCAAAAGGACCAGAAGATTGAGAGGTACTACTAGAATATGAAAGTTGTAACTGTTTCCCCAGCTTACAATCAGTACAATGAAAACTAGACTCAACAGTGACATGACCTAAGGAACTCTAGTGAACTAGAGTGGTGAGGCGAGCTCCACAAAGATGACTATAACAGCCCAAAGTTCTGTTACTAATATTAAATTAATAAAATATTATTTTATTGGATTTTATGAGTTTTAATGCTCTTCATTATAATTGATTGAGTTTTGTGGGTTTTTATCAAATTTAAAATTACAAAGAAAATTTTAATTATTTTTGAGTCCTCTGAATTTTCTATAATTTTTTTAAAAAAAACTATTTCCTTCAAATTCTGAAATTGCTAAAAGCATCAAAATTTGGAAATCTCATCGGGCCGAAAGCCTTTCTTCGGCCTATCTTCCATTCACACACGCCCATCTCCCGCCCAACTCGGTCAAACCGCCCGCGCCTTCTTCCTCCTGCCGCCAGTGGACCTCACGGCGAGCCTCACGCCCGGCCGCGCCTCCCTTCTTCCCAGAGCGAACGCCACGCCATGAGCCACGCGGCATCGTTCCTCTGTCGTACTCGACATGCAGCTCACCACCGCTGCTCCTGCGCCCATGCCGTCGCACCATCAACGCCTCCGCCCGTTCGCCCATATAAGCCGAAGTTGCAGCTCCCTCCCGGCCTTCCTCCCCACTTCATTTTCCTCTTCGAGCACAAACCCGAGAAAGCCAGAGAGAGCTCCAACTCAGGCCTTGGCCGCACCGCCCATCGCCGTTCTGGCTAGCCCGAGGCTTCTTCCCCAAACCTTTCGCATCTTTCTGTGTCTCCAATCCCTTTCAACTTTTCCCCCTTGCTGATTTTGGCTTGCCTCCCTCCACAGGAGCGTCGTTGCCCGTTGTCATCCTCAAAGCTGGCCGAAGCTACCGATACTCCATCTCCGGCGATCCCCGGCTTGATTCCCTGCACGTGGAGCATCCATGCGCCTCCCCCGACTTCCCTCAACCGTCGATTGAAGCACCCCCTCGTCAGGCCGCCGCCGCTGCGCAAAAGCCCTCCTCGCCGCCATGGGCATCCACCGCCAGCCCGCTTTGGCTCCTCCCCGCCACCTTTATCGGTCCCGGTGAGTTCCCTTGGGCCTCCTCATGCTCATGCTCTCCCGAAATCCCCTTATCTCTCACTGGTGTACCGCCGCCCTTTTCTCCTCCAGGACCAGCCGCCGCTAGCCACCCCAGCACGCCACCAGCCAACGCTTGTTGTGTCTCCACCACCCGTGAGCTCACCTTGGCTGCCCCCAGTCCATCATGCCCGTGCTCGTTCGCCGGCGTTGACCCACCCACCGGTGCCGCCCTCGCTGCCCAAGCTTTGCCGCCACCGCTGTTCTGCCTCAGCTCCATCTTTGTGTCACCTGTGTACGTGTATATCTCTGAATACTTGGATGTATGACAATGAGGCCATCTGATAACAGATAGCTAGATGTTCAATTGTGAGAAAGCAACATTCAGAATCAGATAAGAAGCTTAATGGAACCCTTAACCAAAGACATTAGTAGCCTATCTTAGCCATCATATTGTGTTAGTCCAATGCCTTCCCAAGCATTTTATGGCTGCACAAGCTGAAGATAATAGCACTATGCTGGATTCCTTGGATCTCTTCAGTCACAAACCAATCCTTTGATTACCTCAAAGAGGGCATCCTCGCCATGCATCTTAATGGTACTACTGCAGTTTGAGTTGTTGGTACATAACTTACAGTTAGGAGCACATTTAATTAGCATGTATACTTTTAATCAGGATAATTAGTGATTAAGTAATTAGCCTAAGGTTTACAAGAGGATTGATTTTGACTGCATGATCATCGTCGATGTATACATGGAATACCTGAAGAAAGTGTTTGTGAGTACTAGGTGGCTTGTTAAGGAAAACAACATCACCTAAGTTCTAGTTATCGTCTGTCATCATCCGTTCTCAGTAGCAGAACCCTTCATGATTCGAAATCATATCCGAGGGTATTACCTAACCAGGTAATATCTCCTATCTCAGTAACCATTGAGAAATGTTCCTGCGGACATTCTTTCCCTATTAAATCTATCTACTTTTGTCTGTAGTATTTCCTTCATCAACTTACTTTGGTTATACTTTCATCTGCAGTATTTCTTTCATCAACTCCCTTCGGATATACTTCGTCTGAAGAATTTCCTTCATCAACTCCACTAGGTATAATTAGTTTCATCTGAAATACTTTCGTCTTTCAAGATGTTGCTATATATGTTTATTTTTGTCCAAAGTGTTTCTTTTATTTGAAAGTATTGGAATTTGGTTTGTTTTCGCGTATAGACTTCGACGACTCCGGGGAAACCTGAATTATTTGAGGAATCACACCCGACGCTATTTAAAGAACGACAACTAAATAAGCAAGGCAAGTTACATCCTTTGATCATATTTGATCCCAGTATTTTAAATTATTTAAATTCTGTTTTAGATCATTATTGCATGCATATTTATAATCAAGTAATTTAAATTCTCGTTTTAAGCTTTATAGTTATTCCCAATTCCCTTGTATGGCCAATAATTGTGTCTCCACCACCCGTGAGCTCACCTTGGCTGCCCCCAGTCCATCATGCCCATGCTCGTTCGCCGGCGTTGACCCACCCACCGGTGCCGCCCTCACTGCCCAAGCTTTGCCGCCACCGCCGCTGCTCGCCTCGGCCCATCTTTGTGTCACCTGTACGCGTATATCTCTGAATACTTGGATGTATGACAATGAGGCCATCGATATGATAGCTAGATGTTCAATTGTGAGAAAGCAACATTCTTAATCGGATAAGAAGCTTAATGGAACCCTTAACCAAAGACATTAGTAGCCTATCTTAGCCATCATATTGTGTTAGTCCAATGCCTTCCCAAGCATTTTATGGTCGCACTGGTCAAGATAATAGCACTATGCTGGATTCCTTGGATCTCTTCGGTCACAAACCAATCCTTTGATTACCTCAAAGAGGGCATCCTCGCCATGCATCTTAATGGTACTACTGCAGTTTGAGTTGTTGGTACATAACTTACAGTTAGGAGCCCATTTAATTAGCATGTATACTTTTAATCAGGATAATTAGTGATTAAGTAATTAGCCTAAGGTTTACAAGAGGATTGATTTTGACTGCATGATCATCGTCGATGTATACATGGAATACCTGAAGAAAGTGCTTGTGAGTACTAGGTGGCTTGTTAAGGAAAACAACATCACCTAAGTTCTAGTTATCGTCTGTCATCATCCGTTCTCAGTAGCAAAACCCTTCATGATTCGAAATCATATCCGAGGGTATTACCTAACCAGGTAATATCTCCTATCTCAGTAACCATTGAGAAATGTTCCTGCGGACATTCTTTCCCTATTAAATCTATCTACTTTTGTCTGTAGTATTTCCTTCATCAACTTACTTTGATTATACTTTCATCTGCGAGATTTCTTTCATCAACTCCTTCGGATATACTTCGTTCAAGCATTTCCTTCATCAACTCCACTAGGTATAATTAGTTTCATCCGAAATACTTTCGTCTTTCAAGATGTTGCTATATATGTTTATTTTTGTCCAAAGTGTTTCTTTTATTTGAAAGTATTGGAATTTGGTTTGTTTTCGCGTATAGACTTCGACGACTCCGGGGAAACCTGAATTATTTGAGGAATCACACCCGACGCTATTTAAAGAACGACAACTAAATAAGCAAGGCAAGTTACATCCTTTGATCATATTTGATCCCAGTATTTTAAATTATTTAAATTCTATTTTAGATCATTATTGCATGCATATTTATAATCAAGTAATTTAAATTCTCGTTTTAAGCTTTATAGTTATTCCCAATTCCCTTGTATGGCCAATAATTGTCAAGAGAGGTGGTATGGAGAATATTTCCTAATGTGATATATATATATATATATATATATATATATATATATATATATATATATATATATATATATATATATATATATATATATATATATATATATATAGTACTTAATATACCACTTAAATCGATGATACTTCTTTATCTATTTGAGCATACTCCAATAATGATTATAAGATACCCCAAAGTGAGCTTCATAAAAAATTCCACTTTTTATAGAAAAATTTATGTATATGCTTCTTTTATATATGAAAAATGGTATATAGCAAAAAAAAAGCAGAGGGCTCCAATTAAATTTTTTCAATCAAGTCGTATTGGAGTATCTTATAATTGATATTTAAGTATACCGAAAGTGATAAAGAAGTATAATATGCTCGCTTATGGTATATTAGAAGGGAGTACATACTCGAGATATATATATATATATATATATATATATATATATATATATATATATATATATATATATATATATATATATATATATATATATATATATATATATATATATATATATATATATATATATATATATATATATTGATTAGATTGATTGATAATAAAAGTAGATTGTGGATAGATGTTTAATGATAAAGGAAGAATGTTGAGGGATATCGGATTAATGAATGTTGAATTACAGAACTAGGTAATTATTGATATCAGACTATGGATGGATGTGAATTATAGAAATACACGATTGTTGGATATTGGGCATCGGATTATCGAAGATGGAATTATAGGATTACATAATTAATGAACATGAGATTATAGATATACATGATGGGTGGATATTAAATTATAGAATCATGTGATTATTAGATATTGGATTATATGAATACATGATGATAGTATTAACAAATCATGATGTTAAAATATGGTGGATCAGTTGAATCAAGTAATATGTATAAAACCTTGCAGAATTAGTGGGAAGAATTGGTTATATTGGATTATCGGAATATATTAATGTTGGATTATAGGAGTAGATTGTTGTTGAATATTGAACTATAGGACTAAATGATTATTGGATTATAACCTTACATGACTGCTGGATAAAAGGTATACATGATTGTTGGATAATGGAATTATATTATTATCGGATATTGGATTGTAGAAATAGAATATTGTTGGAGAATGGATGGACCATGTCGGATTATAGGGATAGGTGATTTATTGATGTTAAATTACTGGGAGTTGGATTATAGGAATACAATATTGGAGGTTGACCTACTAACCTTGGAATTGACAATTCTTGAACATTAATCTCTCATACCTTGTCACCCAAGATAAAACTCTGGTTAATACAATAGTATTGACAAGATGCTTTATTGAAAACTTTATGCTTAGTCATGCTTAGACCAAAAATGTTGAATTTGGGGGAATTTAGCCAAATGTTCAAAAATAATTTAATTGAGCCTATGGTATTGTTTTACCATGGGACTTTTTAGCAAATGTTTTCTGAAAAGCAAAACAAAAAGAAAATTGGTTTGGACTTGGGCGAAATGGATGTTTGGATGGGTGCAGGTTTATGCACGGGATCGATTCATTTCAATGATCGATGCCCAGGGGTTCTTTTATAAAGTCGCCCAAGTCAATTAAGGACCGAACTTCAAGCCGCATCTTGCCAAGCCTTACCGTACAACCACATGTCCTGTGTGGGCAAGACCTGGCTAACTAATTTGTATCATTTCACCGTGGTCGTGCCATCGAGTTGCGTTGGTGTCTCTTATGACCTACTTTTATATATTCCCACATGGCGCAAGAGGGGGCTCGTTCCGGCGGATGGTTTAGTCCAAAGGAGGCGAAACCTTAGAGAGGCGAGACTACGATGGAATGGCGCGTTGTAAAGGTCTTGTCACGTGCTCTAGACTGCTTACCTAAGGTAGTGAGCGGTGGTATCGACGGATGCCAAACAAACTAGAGAATTCATGTCATGTGGGTAAAGCTGTACACCTCTGCAGAGTGTAAAACTATTCGAATAGCCATGTCCGCGGTCATGGACATGCTGAAGTAAAGCCAATGCAAAGTATAGATTTTTTGTTTTGATTTCAAAGGAATTTATCAAATAATTTTGGATTTCTATCCAAATGGGAAATTGGGCGGGTAGCCATGTGATAGGAGGGTATCCTTCACCATTCTTATGTGAATGTTATCTGACTATAAAACCTGATTTAGAAAATGAATTTTAGTTATAAAATATCTGCCTTGGAACTTAGTACAAGTATTTAAAGAAAACATCGCTTTATGCAAAATAAACCCTATAAGCCATCCTTTGTTATACCTTCATGCATTATAATCTGTTACTAGGTGTAACTTGCGAAGTACATTCATTTGTACTCACCTTGCTTAATAAATTGTTGAACAGAGGAAAAGGACTTCGCAACTATTGAAGATCTCGACGACTAGGCCGCTACCCCAGTCGATTGCCTGTGGTAGATTCGCTGGGCTCTACTACTTTTACTTCGTCTTCCGCTGTGTTCATCGTTGTTGGCTCATAAGCCTTTCTGGTAATAAAACTCTGACTATTATTTAATAAATACGTGATATGGATTTGTTATCATTTTGTTTAACTGTGTACTCTAGCTACTGATCATGGGACTAGAGTGGAATGCATAGAGGATTTGGGAGAGTTAATCCCAGGTCCTTACAATGACGAAGTCTATGATGCCACTTGCTGAAGGAAGAACCAACAGGAGACTGAGATGATGACATAGCAGAAGACACTAAAGCCTTCGACGTACTGGTGTAAGGAAGATGTAAGGTATCCAAGACATAGAGACTAGGAGAGTCTCTACGGTGATGGCCAGAATCAATCACTCTTCTACGCTGATGATCCTAAATGAAACAAGAAGAATCAATAAATCCAATGAAACAATTCATATTAGTGAGTGGACTAACAGAAAGAAGGTTCATAGATAGATGAGGAATAAAAGACACATCAGGAATAGAGAAGCGAGATGTAGAGAGAATGCCCTGATGGGTAATAGAGCAAGATGTACCATCTGCAGTGTAAACATATGCAACATCAGTCATAGGCCTACGAGCAACAATCTGAGAACTGTTAGATGTGACATAAAAAGAGGCACTCGAGTCCATAATCCAAGGATGAGAAACACTGGGAGCAGAAGGTGCAACTAAGGTCATAGCAGACACTGATCCAAAACTCACAGTAGGTGTGGGTGTGGCAGCAGTGACTACTCCAGTAAGTGCTCTCGGAGGCCCAGTAGGTGCTCCACGACAACGGTTAGATGGATGTCTGGCATGATAATCAACAAGCTAATCTGGATATAACTTGAAGCATTTGTCAACAACATGACCTATCCTCTTGCAATGAGAACATACCAGCACTCATGTGGGTGTCGCTCTGATAGATCCAAACCGCTGTGAGAGACCCAGGACAGCATGTGGTAAGGATCCTGAGGTAGGCATGAGCGAATGAAGACGAGTCTTCTCTGCAATCAAACTAGAGAGCACATCACTCAAGATCAGTGGAGTGGGATAGTTGAGTAACTGAGTACGAACAGGCTCAAACTCTGATCGAAATCCCATCATAAACTGATACATGAGCGTCTGCTGAGCATACTCATCTTTGGCAATACAAGACTGCAAGCAGTGGTAGCCTTCGGTGCTATAGACTCTAAAGGGCCAGTGATATGAGTGAAAGCACTATAATACTCCTCCACTGATTGATCTGGCTGCTACTGAATACTATTAAGGTTCTTGAGCAACGTGAAGCGAAGAGCACCACTGTACTGAACATATTTCTTCTCAAAATATGTCCACATCTTCTTGGCTAAAGTATGATACTCAAGACTCATCCTCAGAGAAACATCAACACTTAGAATATGGCCAGTCATAACATGATCATCCTCTTTTTGCCAAGTCTTTACTGCCTCAACATCAACCTTCTTCGGATGAGGAGGATCATTAGTCAAATGAGAGGCCAAATCATAACCCCTAAGTGTAGTCTTGACTAAGAAATCTTGTGTGTGCTCGGTAATTCAACCCATCGAGCTTGATGTCCACGAACACAAGAGATGAACTACCCCCAAACATTGAGTCAGATTTGGCCATACCGCACAATAGTACTAATCACAGCAGTACAGAGCAAAAATACTAATCTCAGAGCAACAATACAAATCACAGCAGTACAAAGCAATAGCAATAGCGGCAACAATACCCAAGTCAAGCAGATCAGGTACAAACCTAGAGGTCGCCAGAGCAGCAGATGCGATCTAGGTCGTCAGAGCAGCAGACGAGCTCCCGACGTGGATCCGGTGGTGTAGAAGAGGCGGCGTGGCCTCCAGGCGAAGCAAAAGGCACAAGGCAACCTCGTGCGTAGAGGAGGTTGGTGAAGAACGAGGCGACTTGACCTCTGGGCAGAGGAGGACCCATTGGCGGCGGAGCTGAGAAGGGTCGCTGGAGCTGAGGAGGGTCCCCGGAGTTGAGGAGGTCAAATTCAAATCCGGGCGACATGAAAGTAGACGCTGCACCGGGAGGCTCTGGGAGGCACAAAGGCAGATGATCCTTGTTGAGCAGAGGAATTGAGGTGACGTGGATGAGCTCCCGCTGGATCCAGAGAAGGAGGCGCTGAGGAGGTCGAATTCAAATCTAGGCAGCGCGGAAGTAGACGCTTCACCTGGAGGCTTTGGGAGGCACGAAGGCAGAAGATCCTTGTTGAGCAGAGGAATTGAGGCGATGTGGATGAGCTCCCGCTGGATCCAGAGGAGGAGGCGAGGACAAACACCCAGCGCTGGATCGAGAGGAGGAGGCGCATAGATGTGGAGGCGAGGACGACCTCCTAGCGTCGGATCCAGAGAAGGATCGTGTGGATGGAGACGGCGTCGACGTCTATCGAGAAGGGATGGAGCGGATGTAGCAACAGCTCAAGGCCGTTGACCCGCGAGAGAGGGAAAGAGGACTCAACAATGATGGTGGCGGTGAGGAGAAGCAGGGTTAGGGTTTGTGATGGAGAAGCTCTGATACCATGCTAAAAAATTGAGGCTAGGGTTTTGCTATTCACAACTGTGCATCTTATTCATTAATTGAGAGGGTATATATAAACATTGTTACATAGGCCTCATGGGCTACATGCGCCACATGGGCCAAGAGATGAAAAAAATATTATGGATCCTCCCCTATACACTTGTGTTCATTGTGTCTCTCGGTGTTAATGTGATTACTCATGTATGGATTGATCTACGAGTCAACAATGTGACGACTATTGCTATTTATCAACACGTTATCAGCATGAAGCTCTTTGATCCGAGTACATCGTTCTAAAGGTTGGCAAATAGATCTATCTAGTTTTTGTCGATTCTAATCGCCAATTGATATGCGGTTTGTATGCACGATCCGATTCATTGCCCTCATGATAACCATAGGCTATGAGATGAAGCCATGCTCGAAAGGATCAGATCTACAACACATTGAGCCGATGTAAATAGCGAAATCAGTGATACGTTGACACAACAATCAGTGAGTCGATCCATCTCAGTAATTATGATCGATAAATTCATTTGCCTAGCAAAATTAATCTATGAAAAAATATTTTATCTATTTGTTTGACTGTCAATGAGCGCCACCGGCCAAGCCGCCGAGCTGCCGGTCGTAGCGTCACTCGCTGAACTATGCCATTCCCGTCGAGCTCCATGTCCTACACGCGCTTTTTGCCGCCTGGCCACGCCACGCCGCCGCCGCCACGCTTGCCACACCTGCGTTCGCCATCACAAGACACCTCGGCCGCGACCGCCGTGATTTCGCCGCTTGAAGACCACGCCGGCGCCGTGCCGCACTCCGCCACCGCCCATGCTCGCTTGGCGTCGTGCCAATCCACGCGTGCCCTCCGCGCCTGCCGCGCCAACGCCATAGCCGCCACCACTCTGCACAGGAGCAGGGAAAACCTAATTCCCCACTGCACAACCCTTTTCTCCAGCGCCTGTAAGAAGTAAAGTCGACTAGCCATGATGGGCCAAAGAAATGACCCGGCCCAAACCGAAAAAGAGATAGAGAAAAAAAAAAGGAGAGAAAAGACGGGAAGATAAAAATTTGAAAAAAGGCCCTCACAAATTTTGAAAATTACGAGGAAACTTTCGCGAATAAGGAAATTTTGCTGAAACCCCCTGGAGTTCGCGAAATTTACGACGAATTTTAGATTTTTATATATTCTTGCATAATAACCCCTTAGGAATCCGTTTTTTGCGACAGATTAGTTTGTTTCATGGTTATTTTATAATCTAAACCCTATCTTATGGTTATTTGCTTTAATATTATTTTTTATGCAATAACCTTAAATTTATCCTAGAAACTGAATTTCTAAGGTATGTGAGCTTCCATAAATTGTGAAACCTTAGACCTAGTACACCTTGGAAGCATCATATTTTTATGGTTTATTTTTTCCCTAGTATTGTGTGTTTGGCAAATTAATTAATGGGTTTAGTAATTCTGAAAATTCTCCCAAACCTTAAAATTATCAGAAAAATCCTTAAAAACCAGGAAAATTATGGGAAATGGATAAAATTATCTATTGAATAGATAAAATTAATCTTTACTATTTTGCACTCGTTTCATGCATTCAGAATGTTTTACTAGCTGTAGACATATAGAAAATTGCATAATTTGTGTGGGACATGTTTGACATCGCTAATTGGATATTTGTTTGTCCTGGATGACAGTAATGATAAGCCCATATTATGCTCTATGGAGACCTGTAGCAATCTCGTAGTTATCCCTTAACATTGTAATGATGTCATTTTCTTAGACGAGTTGAATTAGTAGTATAGATTCAGCTCCTGTCGAGCTTGGCCCTGCTCCTACTAAGCATCTCTTATCTTTTTCTTTAGGATGGAACCTTATCTATTAGATCGCCTTTCCCTGATGCCATATATAAATTAATGGTCTAAGTTGCTCTATTAAAGTATTATCTCCTGCTGAATAGTTGATTAAATCCGCTTCATAGAACATATTGCAAGTAATATACCTTACCTGCAGTAAGCTAATCTTGCATGGAATAAATTTATAAACCATATGCCTGAAAATTGAAAATAAGTTGCCATGCCTTACTAGCAAAATATTGGACATGTGCTCTTGATATCTAAAAGCCTCAATTCACTAGCTTGTAGTGCACGGATGCCAAGATGGCAAAAGGAAAACTATTTTCTCAGTAGCACTGTAGCACCAGAGCAAGCCTAGTCATATGTCGATATCTGATGGATCACTTTGGCTAAAAAAAATACCATATTCCTCAAATAAGTACATAATAACTTCAGCCCTAAGACTTGGAGTCTATATAACATTATCCTCCACCACACTGACTTCTTAATTGAAGAATTTTGTAAGCAGAATGTTACATAGTATATATTGGTTTCACAACAACAAAATTGTACTCCTGTTGAAGTATGATTGCAAATCTTTAGCTCTGAGTTGATGTCAAGCAAATGCCTGATGAACACGATATCACTTGGGATTTTATAGTTGGCATGAAAAGAGGGAGGAAATTGGGCATGTGTGGGATATTGGAAGTTAAGAGGCGTAGAAAATTATTGGTATGCACAGTGGCATATCCTAGGTCAAAGTCAGAAAAAAATTAGCCCGAAACAATAAATTAATCTAGTTTATTTTGGGAGATGATTAAAGTAAATTACATTATTATTATCCTTATCCAGTTGATATGAAAAATGACATTTATGTTATTGTCGATACACATGCTGTTGGCAACCACAATCATTGCAGCCCACGAAGGGCAATTGATTTGTGCCTTCGACAATGTGTTAACCATCAGCATGCGGGAATGCACATGGCAAATCGACGACCGCTTGATGCGGTCGCATATATGCCATGTTCGATTATGCACCAAAGCATGCCATACTCATCGAAAATGACAAATGCATAAATTGATAAGTGCGGTCTGCAACTACATCGCCACCAGAAGCCATATCACTTGCTTGAAGCAAATATAGCTCACAAAAGAAAGATGACCTATTGGACTGTGTTAATCCTGAATGATCTAAATTTGGCCATGATGATTCTGGCATTTCAAATTAAAATAAGGCACACAACTTATCACCCTTAATTAAATATAGTGTTCATGTTGAACAATACATATTCCTATCGAATAATTATACTATTGGGTGATTCAACTAGATGAAAATCTATTATTTTCTGTGCATATTAACTATGGTCAAATATTTATGTTCCAGCATTATATTTATGTTCCCGAAGAGCATCCTGTAGTTTTATAACATACTGCTTACGGCCATTAGAAAATATATTTCATAATTATAAACTTGAAGTTTAATGATCCTAATTATTTAAAATATGGTATGAGTAATTGGATCAAAACGTGGGCAAATAATAAAGAAGCTAGTCTATAGAATAAGTCTGCAAACTCTCGAACCCTAGTATGGGACATTCGTCGCAAATTAATAACCAACCAGAAGTTGAAATATCCTATAGAATATTAGGATCATGCAATTTTCTTGCCACTGCACTGATAAAAGTCTAGCTCACTGCATATAATCATCAATCCCCTTATTGAAATAAGTGCGTGTTGGAGGAATAAAACATTTCCGACATGTTATCACTATTGTATCATACACCTTTGGGCCACCACCAGTTGTTGGAGATCATATTGGATCTGAAATCCAGTCAATCATGTGCCCATGATAGGGAAATTTTATGGTATGCTATTAATAAAGATCGAATCTCGGCATTTGGGGGAGAGAAACGCACAAAAGTTCCAATGCCGTCGTATTTTCCAGAAGTAAAAGATCTTTAATACGAAGATACACACACCAATCAAGCTAAACTTAAGGTTTATTTTATACTCCTGTGCGCCAGAAGCAGGGAGCCTGTCAGATACTTTCCAATTATGGACGAGTTACCACAGTGTTTATTTACAGTAAATACGTCACTAAGACCATAGTGTTTACTTACAGAGGAACCTAAAGACCAGAAGTGTGCCACATAAGCACTTATAAAGTGCATCTTCCACTAGAAGTTAGTGGAATGGTGGTTTCCTCTAGTACCATGAAGGTATAGCATACATTGGTGATATTAGCAATTAGTCCCTTAAACGCCAAAACTAATGCTGGTTATATTTTGTTCTAGAGTGGTACAACCAAGGATCCAAAACCGCTATCGACAAATCTCGCTTCGGCGGATTCCAGAACCTGGCTCGCTACCGAAATCCTTTAAAAAATCAGTCATTTTTCAAAAACTAAATTTTGAACCAGGGTTTTGAAAACCGGTAACCGAACCAGTTACCACCTGAAAACTGGAAAACGGGTTTAAAAAACCGAAAAAACCGACATAAATTTTGAATTAGAAAGTGCTTAATGAAGTGCATATTTAGCTCATACAAATATGTAATCTAGCATATTTGGCTCATACAATACGTAATATAACATATTTAGCTCATATGAAGTGCAAACCGGCCAAAAACAATAATTCAAGTACATAATCTAGCACAAAATAGGTCTAAACCAACCTAGGAAGTGCATTATGCCGTTACAAATTCAAATTTGAAATTGAAAATTTCCTGGTTATCGCTCACCCGTCATATCAGAAGACCGCCATGCTGGTAACCCATGGTTTTTTTCCCTAGGTACAACCATACTTATAGTTATGCATAAACAGACTATTTGTTGTAACTTTAACCACTCAGAGATAATTACAAAATATTAAGACCCTAAAATGTTATGATAAAACGTATCCAGAGAGCATATGATTTTGCAAGTGGTATTGCCCCCATATCCTCTACAAGGGTAATCTACTTGTGTTGCACAATCGAATAGTGGTATTTGATAAGTTAAGTATGTTACTCCCGAATAGTGTTTATCCCAAAATCTCCAGATGAGTAATATGATATTTGTATGAAAGACTCTGCATTGTGGTAATCTAGATGATTTGATCACAATACTAGGCTATATTCATTTTCGAAAAATGTATGAAAGGCATTAGAACAACAAGACTTCAATAGACGTTATCCTCAGGGGGCGCATATACTAAACACTTATCATCATACTTGAGATTTGAAAATCTTAGTTAAGCCTACAAGGTATCGATACGATGATTACTGATTAAATTCATCTTGAAGGTTTTACCACTTAACAGTTTAAATCCAGTTGGTAGATAATGCAAAGATCATGACGATCATGCATAGATCCAGATGATCATTACAAAATCATGAAGATATGCTAGATATTTGTCAAATCTCTATAGTGCAAAATCCCAGAATAAATTTATATTACTTTGTGGTGGTGCAGCCATCTCTTGAAGGTCATCTAAGCAGACTTTAGCATTTACTTCTACCAACCACTCAGATATTACAACTATATGAAACCTCACTTAAATGTGCTTGGCTTAGACGTATGATTAACCACATCCAGAAGCATTGTGACATTAATATCGTCAATATCCCATCAATTATCTATAAAGAGGATGCTGCTTGTATTACATAAATGCAAACAGGTTATGTCAAAGCAACATCACGAAGCATATTGCTCCTAAATGTTTTCTATCCTCGTGGAATCCAGAAGAGTAGTGAGGTAAAGATCGTGCAAACAAAGCTTTGTGAAAGTCCAGTTGATTTATTCACTTAGTCTCTGTCTGCATCCAGTTTCCAAAGATGCATTCATGGCATTGAAATGAGACGGCTTAAACAGTTGCAAAGTTCAGGGGGAGTAAATCCCTAAATCATGACCCTTATCAAATCCTGACGATTTATCTAAAATCTTAAGATTGGATCCTGAAGATTAAACGTTGTACTCTTTTTTCCTTGTTGAGTTTTCTTGGAGTTTTCTCACAAGAAGATTTTTAGTGAGGCAACGAGTCTAATGCAACTTACGAATATAATGTACTCTTTTCTCCATTCCTTTTTTCCCAATGGGTTTTTGGCAGGGGTTTTTGATGAGGCATTTGTATATCGTTGTCTATTGTCCAAGAGAGAGTGTTACAAAACCTAATTATATGGGCAAAATACCTGGAGGGCTTTCACCCTTGTGGGTTATAAATATGAGGACTCCCCATGTACAAGTGATAGAGATGAAAAAAGATTATGGATCCTCCCCTATACGCTTGTGTTCATTGTGTCTCTTGGTGTTCATGTGATTGCTCATGTATGGATTGATCTACAAGTCAGCAATGTGACGACTACCGCTATTTTTTAACAAAAGAGTGGGAGAGACTATCATACTTGGCTGCTAGCCATGCTGCCAACATGGCAATCTTAAGATACGATCTGCCATAGTTTGCTAATTTAGAGTTTGTTTTGGCTCATTTAGCAAGTTTTTGAAGCCAAATAGGGAAATATCCCTCGAATGAAATGGCAAAAATGGCACCCTGCCGCGCATTGGGTGCGTGGTAGGACACTTGGCGGCGTGTCATTCGATCGCAGACGGCCTACCCCACACCCAGATCACAGCAGGTCGCCTACGCATGACACCTACCGCGGATTGGGTTAGCAGCATGTGGCCTACCACGATCTGGGTGCGCAGCAGGTTGCCTACCGCAGATTAGGTGCGTGGCAGGGGACGTGCCAAGGCGTTTTCGCACGACAGGAATACTATTTTGCCATTTTGTTTTTTTGGAGCTATTTTTTATATTTCGCTTTAAAAACGTGCTAAACAGTAAAAACATTTATGGTACACAGCCTCTTAAGAAAAAAATGTGGCATACTATACTCACGGATATGGCCAAATTTGGGTTCTATGCCGCGGTGAAACAATTTCGTGTTAGTTGTTTTGGTCATCGTATATGGTAGTTTGGCTGTATGTGCAAACCTGGTCGACCAGTGGATGTAATGTTCAAAAGTTGGAGACAAATCGCAAGCGTTTTAGAATTGTGAAAATGTTACACTTTGCTTCCATACAATGCACTAATACGAATGGTATTAATGAGATAGCGCATTCGTGGTATATATTACGCCTCTTTGGACTCTAACACATTGTATCGATTGGAAATCCCCCACATCCGAACAGGCTGCAGAGTAAAAGAGATGGTTGAAGGCAGCTTAGATGGATAAGATGCAAATTTGCAGGTCAACAAGCAGTGTAGAGGGTTTGTATATGTGAATTAATCTAGGTGATGTTTACAATAAATAAATCTGTAACAATGTTCCAAACAAAAGGCCTGATAAGAAACTTATGGTCTTTTCAAGCATAAAAGGTCTGTTCAGGGACTAATTAAGTGCTCCCCCCGTCTATAAAATATAGGTAGTTGTGATCCGTACGGGTTTAAAATTCATTCCACTGAATATTTTAAAGTATATAAATTGATTACATAAAAATAATACCATCAGATTTGCCTTCAAAATACTTTCATGATATATATTTCTTCTTATTATTGCTAGTATATTGCGATAAAAAAAAAACTATAGTTAAAGTCTTACAGCGTAAAAAGTACCCCAAAAAAAAACTACATATGTGGAGCCAGGGAGTAATCATGTGATGGTAAGTTTTGTATAACTTGATCTACCATTGGTGGGTCCTAACCTATCTCATTACAACGTGTCTTCCCTCGAATTTTTTTTAATTGTCCCTATGCTGCCATCCTAATTGCAAAATTAGCACCGTTGATTTGAAAATTTCAAATCTGGCCCTCTGCCAAGCGCGGAATAACCGTAGGCTGATATGTGTCACATTCCGCGATCGGGTGACGCGGAAAGGCGCTGATAGGCGCGGCAGGCCGAGCCGACATGGGAAGCAGACGCGCGGCGCGGAAGGTGGTGGGCCCAATCACCTTCCACGCCACCGGAGCGCGGAAGCATGGCCGACCACATCCCGCGCGATGGAACGTGTTTTTGCGGCAAATTTGCTGCCTGATACTCATATTATACTAATTGATGTGATGTTCCACTCATATTTAATAATTGATGTGATGTTCTACTCATATTATACTAATTGATAATTGATGTGATGTTGCATTTGAAAAATGGCCAGAGCTCCCGCGACGACCAAGCTTCCGCTCTCCGGTGGTGCAGAAGGTGGCCAAGCCCACCACCTTCCGCGTCGCATGCCTACTTCCCGCGCCAGTCCAACCTGTCACGCCTATCAGCGCCTTTCTGCGTCACCCGACCGTGGAATGTGACACATATCAGCCTCCGGTGATTCCGCACTCGGCAGAGGGCCAGTTTTAAAATTTTCAGATCAAAGATGCTATTTTTACAATTAGAGTGGCAACACAGGTCTAAATTTTTTTAAAAAAAAAAAAAACTTTTCCCTCGCGATGTTACTTCTCGGACCCACCGACTCGTTGGACGTGAGTCATCATCCTGCCCTACAACTTGTGCGCCATGTCACTCTCAATTTACCAGGAACATGACCATCATATCAGGGGGTTAGGTCATTCGGTGACTAGTTTAGTTGAAAATATTATCTTATGGTGATGGACTATATATAGTTTTTTCATGGAACATTTCATCAAAAGAAGAATGCAGTTCTATTGAAAATGTTAGATATGGTACAAAAGGTATATAATTCAAACATATACTCGATGTAACACTACAACCCCTAATAAATTTACTCATGTAAACCGTAGGGTTATGTGTATAAGAGCCTCCTTGTAAATATCTCTACATGTAACTCTCCTCATATAGTGATAAGCGTCTTCATACTAGTGGTTTTATCCGAAAGGGTTTTTCACTTAAAATTTGTGTCTTTCGTTTCTGCTATTTGTCGTGTATTTTATAACAAGTGATATCAGAGCTCCGGGTATTTTACAAGCCGCGCTGCCCCTGAGAGGAGCAATCCTAACTCACAGGGCGGCCATAGCATCATGACATCAAGGCAGTCACCACGCGACATCATTAAGGCAACCCAGCATCTGCGCGGCATAAGGCGGTCAAGAAATCTCTGGCATCATCGTTGTGTTCAGCAAAAGTTGCTCCGGATTTGATCGGATCGATTGCATAAAATCGTTGTTGCGCATAAGTGTGTCATGTTGTTTCGATGGAAGTAGACCGACGAAAATTGCCGAAGCCTTTTTGGATCTGCTCCCGTTACATAAATCAATTCCGCCCATGATGCCGAGTCCGCAGCCACCGCATGACGAGAATTGCTTCCGTACTACTGTCGAAATCTCAGCGTGTTCTGTTCGTGACTGCAGCATCGAATATGAGAGAATTTAGGAAGCAGGAGTCGAAAATAGATCCTCTGCATTGAAAATGTTTTGCATTATAAAGTTTTCTCCACCGTCAGCTATAATATTTTTTGCTACAGTAATACCACCGTGGTGAATATTCCGATGTTGCTGCATTATTTACTATAGTACTACTGCCTAAGTGTTGTTCGTACACTTACGAATTAGTATTTACAGTGATCTTCCGCATGGCAAGAGAGCGTGCGAATCCACGGGAGTCCCAAATCAAACAGTCGCGCGTTCGTTTCAGGCACCAAACCCTTCTCAGCACGTCGCGAGGAGCATCGATCTGAGGAGTATCGCCTCGGGACTACAACCACACGGAAGTGCAATTGTTCTTTAGTGCTACATGCACCCATTTAGCGTACCAGGATACTATATATTGCTACAAGCACACGAAGGAAGCTACAAAGGAAACTTCGATCGTGTTGCTTCGCGTACACAACAGTGTACCAAGATTCGACTTTGATTTGGCGATTTTGACTTGCCTCGACTCTGTTCCACAACTCTACTCTGACTCCCGCCATACCGAGCGCTAACTCGTGCTCTACCCCGACAACTATTCCAATGTTGGTTTCATCTGTGCCGCCTGACACTATGCCATGGCGCTATTCTGCGCCACCTTCGTTGACGATCTTCCACAACAGTCAATAGTCATCATCTATCAAGAGACTGTGTCGTCGGCTCTATTTTAATTACTTTCGTTGGAGGTGGAGTTCGTTGCAATTTAGGTCGCTGTGCCTATTATTAGCGACATCCATGCATGATCAATCATTGGTAATTTCTTCGATGATCCATCGTCCTCTACAGTTTATTGTGACAAGATTCACTGCCACACATGTGGAGTCTAAGGTGGGGTTGCAGACATTTAGCATAACATTGTTATTGGCGTACAAGTGCAAATTTCACTGCTTTGATTTTGAGGTTAAAAAGAAAAAGAAAAAATATATATTTTTCCAAATTTGGAAGTGATGCAATTCATGCATATTTGGATTCAGTTAAGGAGACAACTGATTTGGTGTTTCATTCACCGTTTGACGACACCCTTATGGTAGCTACTTATATAACATCTCAATTTTCTAAGTCTTTTTGAAAAATTTTAAAATAAAAATAACCATTCAATTTTGTTGAAGTTCTAAAGCTTAACTTGAGATTTTGGAATTAAAAGTGTTTAAAATGACTTAATCAAACTTCAACTAATCCAAAAGTTCGGTTTCTCTGGTGTTGCTAGAGCTCTCTGGTGTTGAATTTCCTTCCTCTGCTCGCTCCATGTTTCCCTCGGCCCAGCTTTCTCTTCTTTCGACATCCTTCTCAGTTTAGACCTCCCTTTTGGTTTAGACCGTCCCTTTCGTTTGGACCTCCCTCTCAGTCCAAGACAGAGGGGTGGTCCTGGAGCTGGTCGCGACCTCCCCCTTTGATCGGGACCTCCCCCTTTGACCGCGACATTCCCTTAGGTCACGACCACCCCTTGGGTCACGACCACCCTCTTGATCTTTTTGCAAAGACCACCCCTTGGATCACGACCACCCTTTTGGTCACGACCACCCCTTGGGCCGCGACCTCCTTTCTAGTCACGACCACCCCTTCGGTTGGACCACCCTCCAGAGTTTTGACTAGCCCCACCTGTCAGCTCTGTTCACCTTCTCCTTCCTTCCGTTGCGTCACTACTGACGCAAAGATCCTTGAGCATTAAATGATGTTGTGTCACATTAAATGCTGCTGCTTTTTTGCAGTACCTGCTCCCCTCTTGTCTCCTCCCAGACCTGCCCCCATCTCCTCCTTCACCTACCCTTGACCTCGTGTGCTTCTGAGTTTCTCAGCAGCTCTTCCCGTCCTCCCCGGCTATAAAAGCCTGAGCAGCCCTCTTTCATCTCTTTTTTCCTCACCCAGCTCTCCATTCTCTCTTGCTCTTCCCCCTAGTTTCACCATGCTTGAAGCTTCACCAGTATCCGCTAAAGCCGAGCCGTCTTCATCAACCTCGTCACCAAGGAGTTCACTGGAGCCCTGCACCATCGCAACCTCACTGTCGAAGAGTTCGCCGGAGCACCCGCGTTGTTCACCATTCCCCTCTTGGCATCTCCGGTCTCTCTCTCTCTCTCTGAGTTCCTCTCTCTCTCTGCTCTCCTTTTGCTCGCACGACCATGTTGTGTGGTTGTATCTCTTTCACAACCACATTGCGTAGTTGTATCCCTTTTACGACCACGTTGAGTAGTCGTATCCTCAGGACCTCCCCCTCAGAACCTCCTCCCCAGGACCTCCCCCTTTGGACCTCCTCTTTTGACCTCCTCAGGATTTCCTCCTCATGACCTTCTCCTCAGGACCTCCTCCTCAGGGCCTCCTTCCGAGAGTCCGTTTCTATTTCTGTGCATTTCTTTTGGTTTTAGCCTTTGGTTTTCATTCGGATTTGTTGTATTTATTTGGCTCTTTTCGCACGTGTAGATTCTGGCGTCTCCGAAGAGTTCTTGGACCCGGCGACCTCTACCGAAGAACCTCAACTCTTCAACGAAGGCAAGTCGTAGACCTTTGATCATGTTGAACCTAGTTTGCAAAAAGTATATTGTTTTATATCAGCATGCATGGCTATTTGTATAAAACTGGTTTGGGAGATAGCTAAATACCTACTTGACAGTATGACTCCTTGAATAATTGTACTCGACATGTTGACATGTACCCTTTGGACACCATAGGTTGGGTAATCTTAGTTGAACATCTTTGAGATACTAACATGGGTGCGTATATTGCTTAGCCCTGCTCTTAATTGTGACGTCTCTCGATCACATGATTCAATGGTGATAAACTTGACTAAATGACATATGGAATCGTGGTGCGATACCACTGATGTGCAACTGTGGTGCGAAATCATAGTTGTGTCATTTGTGGTGTGATGCTGCTATTAATAAAATTTGTTGTGCCATGACCAGGGTGGTCATTTGGCCGAGTTGAACCCAAAAATGTTTTTTGCTCGGGCGAGTGGTCGGTGGCAAAGGCAGAATGTGCGAGGCAAGGTGTAGGAGGCACTGAGGTGCGAGAGGCACTGAGGTGCGCGAGGCACATGGGATGCGAAAATCCTCGCCTGAGCAACCACTAAGGACTTAACCTTGTAAGCCAATGATTCGGGCCTTACTGTGCAACCACATGTCTAGAATGGGGTGGACCTGGCCAACTAATTAGCGATGTTTTGATTTGGTTCTGTTGTGGCTGTCGAATTGGCGCAAGAGGGGGCAAGGAATGGCGAAACCTTAGCGGGCAAAACCGAGTCAAAAACAGAGCTTTGTAAAGGCTTTGTCATGTGCTCTAGACTGCTTACCAAAGGTAGTGAGCAGGGGCATCGACGGGTGCCCGACCAACTAGAAAAGTCGTGTCTTGTGGGTAAAGCTGTACGACCTCTGCAGAGTGTAAAACTATTCGAATAGCCGTGTCCCCGGTTATGGACATGCCTGGTGATTTCACGCAAGGGGTAGACTTTCTCAAAATGTGGTATGGGTTGGTTCCGAGTGGTCTGGGCAGTGACCAGTGTGGTCACGAGAGGTCTGGGGAGTGGACAGGGTGTCCACGAGTTGTTTCAAAGAAAACTTGATTACTTATGTATTAATCTTTCAACTTGTGCTTTGCAATCTACTTACTGTATTTTCATTCAATTTTGCTTTCTGCAAAGTAATCATAAAGACCTCCTTGTCAAGCATTACATGAATACTATTTGCATACATTTATCTACGGCTTGCTGAGTACATTCAAAGTACTCATGGTTTTGTGCCCTCTGGTTAATCAGCAGTTGAAGACCACCCAAGGACCTCCGACCTCTTCGAAGAGGAGGTCTTCGAAGACCAGGCGAGCTAGGGGACGTCCTCCACTCGATTGCCAGTGGGCATGTCGGGCGGTTTCCACGTGTGTGTTGGTTTTCCGTTGTGTCGTAGCCCTGCGTGGCAACTCTGTAACAACCTTGACCATAAGTTCTTTTGCTTATATTATTGTTAATTTGTCTGCTTCTTCTATAGTTTGTTGTATGGCTGTGATCTCATCGTGTCAGAACCGTGCGGACCAGCTACTAATCTTAGGACTGGTCCAGAATGCACAGTGGGTCCCGGGGGTTGCTTACCTGGGGTGTGACAACTTAATACTCTCTGGAGTTTGTTATTCATTAGCGAAGGTTATGCTCCAACTTTGAGTTTGAGATGAAGGATTTAAGTGCAAGAAGGAGTTTATTAACTACATAGATACTACAGTGTTTGGTATTGCAAGTGCAATACGTTCTAGTTGTCAGAGCTCGTTATGAGGGGTCTATTGTAGAGTTTGTCTCTACTCTATTGACGGCACGTTGAGAGTTCCTTTCATTTGGATGTTCTTCTACAAGGGCGGGTTTTTTTTACCATGTCATGGAATTCAATTACTTTTACAATCGACGGTTTGATGCGCGTGATGCTACACATTCAAGTTGCTCTTCAGTGGGCATTGTTTGCGAGTTATGTGTTCCAACCTTCCAAGTGGAGCAATTCAAGTCCATGAGATGAGTTCTTCACTATAGTTATCCATCACCACAGGTGATGTCTTGACTTATGCAGTTTGATGATTGAGCATTTGTTCAGGAGGTCGGTTGCACAGACCCAAACTATGCTGGGGTTATGAATTGATGAAGAGCTAGATTTGTTCTTCTGCTTTGATAAGCCATGTGTTTGTACCTACTAGTTGTTTTCTCAATTTAGCTTCATGAGAAGTGTTCGAAGAAGACTGTTCCAACCCTACTCATTGAGATTAATCATATGGACTTTCGGCACACAACGGCCATTGATGGTGAATTATGATTTCAGGATATTTGCAATTTGTTTCGGCTACAGGAGGAATTGGGCTCAAGGTGGGGATTGTTGAGTTTGTGTTCTGAATTCATTTCGGTTTGTTTTCATTTTGAACATGCAGTTCTACTCCCATATAAAGTCTCCTTTGTACCCATGTAGACTCTACTCCCATATAAAGTCTCCTTTGTACCCATGTAGACCAGAGGATTATGTGTGCAAGAGCCTCATTGTAAACATCCATACCTGTCACTCTACTCGTATAGTGATATCCGTATCCATACGTCCGTGGTTTTTCACGTAAAGTTTGTGTCTCTCATTTCTACTATTTGCCGTGTGTGTTATAACAATTAATATATATATAGGCTAGCATACATATTGCCCAAACAATCACTCAAGGAGCCAAGATAGTTATATTGCCCAAACAATCACTCAAGGAGCCAAGATAGTTATACTAAAATACGCAATGGAAGTTTAATGGTTTATAGTGCTAGCTTGGAAGGTGCATTTGAGCACACCAAGTTGAGAATTTCGCGTGCACACTTCCATAAATATACATGTATGCAAGCATGTTTCTGGTTGATGCCGAAAACAACACTTAACAATCTTAATCCAGTTCTATTTCGATCCATTCGTCAAATTGCTCTCCACGCGTGCATCTGATTAAGATCACATCAAAGATGAGTTGGTTATAGTGGCTTAGGGTTGAATTCGGTTTATACATGTATGGTTGAGTAGTGTTATTAAATTGCGAGAAAATAGCCTCGATTTTCGACTGGGTAGTGTCAATTTGATCTTTTAAATGAAGTTTATTGACTTTGAGAAGCGGATAAGAAACCACCGAGATGAAGATGCTAGGAAGGGTAAAGGAAAAGAAAACGGACATCAAATTGTTACCACTTACTAGCTTTTCTTGGTGTTTATCCATTAATAAGTTAAAAACAGAAGTACTTCGTAGTGAATTTATAATCGCCATATGTAAGTAAGTTCTTCGTGAAATATTTTTTGCAAACGCAGAGTGAAATGCATGGAACAAGCTTGCTTTGAAGTAGTTCATGGTGCAGAGTTCTCACTTTTTGCTAAGATATTTTTGCAAGCTACTGGAGTACATATCTGTTCCTTTCTAGCATACAAAATCACAAAAGAGATGATTGATGCGTGGTTGAACAATGCGTAAAGGACGAGATATGAAACGCAGACAACACATGGATCCAAAGAAGTACGCAGGCAACGGGCAACAAGATGAGAAGCAACAGTTTGCCTGAAATAAATGGTGCCTTCCACAAGCAGCCAACACGCGCTCGATCGATCGCTGGCTAAACTGCGTCTGCATGAGCTCAAATGTGGAAATCTGTCGTACTCCGTGCCCTCGGATTGAAGTGAACAACAAGCGTTTCCTTGGAAGGAAAGCCTTCCTGCGAAACAACAACAGAAGCTCCAAGCCTCCAACTCTGCATCTCGACAAACAATGCACCCCGCTTTTCTTGAGATCTGTTTCGCTATATTTGTTTTTGGATGTGAGTATGTGACCACCACGAGAATTTCACAACTGATATGATAAGATGATGCATTTATTTGCTTTAAACTAACAATGTTCCATATAGAAGATAAATTGGTATTCTCAACTTCTTACACCATAAATGGTAGACACGGGAATACTACTTTCAGTCGTTAATCTTTGCTTTAAGGAACACGCCGGTCACTACTCACAACGTGCTCGGATCTCAGAGCCAGTTAGTTAACTTCAACCACAGATAATCTGAACTGGACGAGCAGAACACGGCCGGCGCATGGGACGGGAGGCGAGGCCGATCGTCCAACCCCGCCAACTCGCGCGCGCGTTGGCTTCCCTACACAAGGAACCCAGCCCGCCCTACTTAAAAATTTCGATTTGATCGCGAGCTTGACGTTGTCTGATTAATCTGCTCCGTGTTTTTGTATGTTTTGACGACTCAGCTCAGTTTCAGCCTTAGCTTATCACTCCAGCTTCTTGTACGCAGCTGATGAATCATGATGTGACTGCTACTGCAACGCCGTGCCTTGCCTTTGCCCCTACGCTTCCCACTCGTCCTGCTGCTCGCCTCCTTGTCCCGACCACGCGTCTCCTGCGCTTGTATAAACCCTCCCTGATCCCCTCGAAATCTTCCCGGTTCTATCCCAAACACACACATAAACATTTGGTGTCTTTTCTTCCTTGAACCTCTCAGTTCATATTATCCAGCTGAGCCACAGAAATGGCCTTGTGCAGCAGCAGAGTTGCAGTGCTTCTCCTCCTCTTGTCACTTCTTGTGACGCTCATGTCGTCGCCACCGTGCGTAGCGGCAAGGGCGTTGCTCGCCGATGGGCTTGCCGGCGGCGAGGCGCCGCACGTAGAGGGTGTCAAGAAAGAAGGCGGTTCGACGGTGGCGAGCGGGCTCCGAGGATCGCCGGCGTACGCCGCCAGGACGGCGGCGGGCAATGCGGCGCGGGTCTTCGGTTCTGTACCGAGCCCCGGAGTAGGGCATTAGCTGCTCGTGATTATTTGTTCAGTTTAGCGTCCTGTTCTTCCTTGATTTTGTTTGTTGTTTGGTTTGGTTTCTGTGGTTACCCCCGCGAGTGATTGGAGAGAGTATGCTAGGAAGGGAAGTTTTGTAGCTCCGTGCGCGCGTTAGACGAGCACATGCTGTCGTACGTTGCGCCGCTAGGTTCGTTTGTACCGTTTGCGTGTGGTTTATTTGCTCGGTTGTGGTGTAGCGTTGTGTTAGTTTGTACATAGCAATTCCATTCATTTAATTATATATGTGATCATCGTTTCGTCAATTATTTTCATTAATACTCCATTTCTCTACATAGGCTAAGAACACGGGATCAAATCCCTAAATACTCCATCCAATTGCAAATATAAGGGCACGTACGATGGTATAAACAGCTGATGTCTATAACAACTATCCATATCACTTATAGACAGCACTAAAGACAGCTCATACAATGGTATAGACGGCTGCTGTCTTTTTAGTTGTTTTTATAGAACACACAATCTTTTAATGATTTTTTTGTTTCTTGTGCTATAGTCGGCTACAGGATTATAGACAGCATCTTTCTCTCTCTTCATTCTTTTTCATCCACGTCAACAAAAATCCTACGTGGCAATTGTTATAGACGGCTGACATAAACCTATTATACATGCTCTAAACCGTTTCAACTTTGGGCACACGAATTGAGTTAAGAGGAATGATTTGGTGCCCTTCATTTAGTCCAATACTTGATTGGTTCCACCCTTAAATCTATTGGGAAGGAGAGAGGGGTTGACATATATACCTCATTTATTTATGAGAACGTATGCATTCATTCAATGAGGGTATAATAGGAAGAAACCATGTAAATGTATCTTGAAGTTGTACAAAGATTTACATTTAGAGAAGAGTCGAGAAGTCTAAATTATCTTACATTTGATATCAGGCGGAGTACATGAATAAAACAGCCAAATTTTTGCTCTCAGATAACCGAGGTGACACTTGCCAACAGTCAACTTGGCAGTATATATATATATATATATATATATATATATATATATATATATATATATATATATATAGATCGCACACATTTTCTGGAGCTCTTTTATGACACTCAATTCAATAGGGGTTATCCATTCTTTTTTCCCAATGATTCAGATTAGGTAAAATTTAGTTATACTATACCTTATATTTTCAACCTTAGTTGAAAAAATAATAATATCTACACAAAAAATTATAAATACAAAGAAAAGTCTATTATAGGCTTGATAAATCAATGATCAAATTTGATTTATACTACCACCGTATACTTACTAGTAGAATATACCGTAAAATTTCTCGGAGTCTAGAATTACTACGAGTCTCCTGTCTGCCGTGCTGATTTGCTATGGTTGATGACTGCTATATTAATGTTCGAAACCATCACGCTGCCATGCCATGCGCTGTGTGCTATACTTTTAGGTCCCATGCTGGATTAGCGACCTGAAGAAACTATCTTAAGCGTCCTCGAAAAAAAACTATCTTAAGCGGATCTTAAAGCAAGTTTATTCGCGCGGATCTTAAAGCAAGTTTATTTGTTTAGCCGAAGTTTGATGCTATGTACGGGTGACGCGAAGAAACTGGGAAACTGATAAGGACGACGACCATGGCTGAGACAAACTAGTCTTAATTGATGACTCTATAAGTCATATATAGAGTTTTGTGCATGAGTGGACATATTATCCATCAAAACAACATTACTTACTAGAACTGAGTGAGTAGGTACATTTTAGTCTTTTGATAAAAAATTTCCCCGTGCCTCCCGTGTCGTCCCTCGGACGACACCGGAAGCAACCTACCCGTCCAGCCGAGAACCACAACCAGCGCCTCGTCTCACCTCGCCGCCGCCGCCAGCACCGGCCGCTGCGGCGGCGGGCCCACACCTCTCCCTTTTCGTATCCTCCAGATCCGCTTTTTTGGGGAGTCATGGAGGGCGCTGACGAGCTCGGCAAGGAGATGTCGATGGCATGGAACAAGCCCGGGCAGCATTTATAGCTGCTACTGACGTTCGCGGCGGCTCGAGTCGGGGTCGGCGCCGACGGATCTGACAAACTCGGCGCCGACATATCTGGACACGAAGCGAGCGATCGGGCTGCCTCCTGTGCAGGCGGCATCCCCGTCGGTGAGGTTGCCGGAGGAGCAAACTGGTTGTGCTTCCTTCTATAGCTGCCATCGTTTCGTCGTCGCCTGGGAGTCCTCGCCGTCGGAGCCATGCCCCTACTACGCCGTTGTTGCTCGCGCCGCCGACGCTGGCGTTGGAGCAGAGGGCCTCCTCTTTCCCTCTACCCACCCTCTCAAATCTATTTTCGTGAAGGGTCCCTCTTCGCCTGGCGCCGCTGGCGATGAAGGCGGGGTCTTTCTCCGGACCCGCCACCGTCTTTCATCCCTGTCGTCCTCAGCCTACTGCTGTCGTCATCGTCGGCTTTGTCGTCCTCGTTGATCCAAGACGGATTTGTTCCGGTTTTGGCCAGCGCTAGAGGCGTCTTTCCCACCCCCGGTTGTTGCCCCTCATCGCAAGATGCTCACGCTACGTGTCTCGGGCGGGCCGCTCCTCAGCCCTAGGTTTCATCCTCGACCCCAAATCCAGCCGGCGACCGCGCGTGAGGACGTAGGCATTGCGATCCCTCGACATCAATGTCCTCGAGTATCCGTCACCCTGAAGCCTCCATCGCTCCTACGGCTCCAGACCGATCAAAGCTGGACGCGAGCCCACATGAGCACCCGGATCTTACGAAGAGGAGCTTGAGGCTGCTGGCCATCTGCTGCTGCTACAAGACGACGATAACATCGAGATCTGCCGAGCGCCAGGACGACAATCCGGCCACGAGGTGCCCCCAGATTGCCGTCGGCACCTCCAGCCATCGCTGGCCTCCTGCAACCATCATCGTTCCTCTTCTCCTTCGGATACGTCACCACTCGTCGTTACCCAAAAAGTCTACCTCACCACCTGAGCCGAAGCCTTCCCGCATCCTTCTTCCTCTCTGAATCTGTCGCCGTCCGTCCATGCCTACTGGAGAAGGTCCAAACTCGTTGTTGCCATAGACCGGTCATTGACGCTCATTTGTTGAGTCTTTGTCCTAAGATGCAGGCCGACAATTTGATAGCATCTGGATCAAATCTAGAGGCAGGTCACCGTTGACATCCCCGTAGGAGGAGGAGAGGAGTCGGAGCTGTCGAGTCTCTTCTGCGTGTCGTCCACCGTCGTCGTCGAGTGGAGGGGTCGTTTTCCTTCACCCACTACAGTCTGCTTGCCGTTCGACTTGTTAGCGTTGAGTGCTTGTCTTGGCTCTTTAGCCGGGGTGGAGCTATGGTTCTTTACGCCTTTGCTCCTACTCTTCTCTCTCAGGCTTATCATGCATCTTCTGTGATAGGGGTTGGGGGGGGGGGGGGGTTCATAGGCTATGGGGCGTGGCATGTGTGTGTAAGAGTTGGTTGGTGTTCGTCGTGCTAGCTGGTGTTTGGCTAGCCTTGGTATATCAGGTTGTTTAGCCGGGTGTTTGGGGTTCCTTTCCCGTTGTACTGGTGTTTGTATCTTTTCTCTGATTTTCTCACGTTTTATTAATATAATGGACAGCTCTGACTGTTTGTTTAAAATAACATTACTTACGCACAAAGATTCCAGCCTCCGTGACCTTTCTTTCTAAAGAGCAAACAAATCCCATTCGCACTGTCAATGAGAAGGGGATAACAGATGACGGTTTCTTGACTTCTTGTCACTCCATCCTTGCAAGACTCATTCAACATAGTTTTATGGGACTAAAACCGTGTACACAGTGCACTGTGACTCACTAGACCAAACCGATGCTCAGTATATGAGAGTTTTGGCTAAAATGATATTGTTGCAAAAATAGCTACTAATACATGGGTTTCAGATCTTTGGATGGCAAATGGACGGCTAAGGTTAAAAAAATGTGGAAAAATAGGAGGTCAGGATTGAGTTCTTCAATAACTCCTAGGTGGTTCTTTCTAAGTGGGAGCAAAAACCGCAAACAAGTTGTTCTTTTAAGGGGTATGTTTGTTACTACTTTAAAGGGAAATGCTATGGGCCGTGCGTCCGGACGCGAAGCCACTCTCCACTCCACTTCATCTTATCCCGTCATCTACTACCTCCGCCACTCGCTCTCTCGCCATCATGCCCGCCTCCCTCCTCCCCGTGAGCTTCCTCCTCCGCCACCCCGCAGCTGCTCCACCTCCTCCTCATCCTCCCCCGCCGTCTCCTCCCTCATGTCGCCGTCCCCGCCTACCTCTGTGCCGGCGCCGAGCGCCGCCTAGTGGTGTCATGGTCCATCGTCCCCGTGCACGAGTGGCACGTGCTGCTCCGCCATCCGTCGACGGCTCGACCTCCGCCGACCCCGCCGCCGCCCCAAGCACCACCCCGCTGCTGCCGTCCCTGCCTCCTCCCCAAGCGTCGTTCCCTCCTCCCCTCCGGCTGCTTTGCGCATCCACAGTCCGGCGAGGTAAGACTCCACCTCCCCTCACACAGATTCCAGATCTGAAATTTCATCTTTCTGTTTGTTGTTGATTCAGTTGTTGTTGAACACCCTCCGTGCTGGCCTGCCTCCTCCGCGGTGGCCTCCCCTCCCGCCCTGCCGACTCGCGAAGCCCTCCGTGCCGGCCTGGCTCCTCCGCGTCGGCCTCCCCTCCCGTCCTGCCTCCTCCCTCCCTCGTGTCTCCTCCCCTCCCTCGCGAGGTGGTCGCGGGAACACAGCAAGAAAGTCGGAGGGAAAAATGTTGCAACCGTTGAAAAATTTGTTGCACACAAGAAGAAAATTTGTTGCATACGACGGAAAAAAATGTTGCATACAAAATTATGAGATGTTGCATTTTCTTTCGATATGTTGGCATATCCAGATGTGTTTGTGTGCCTAAGTTTTGATTCTGAGAATTTTGTTTGTTTGATCCTGAGAGTTTGAGGTGATGTTGCATATATGGGTTTGATATGTTGCAACAATAAGAAGAAAATGTTGCACTGTTGTTATAAAGATGTTGCATTCCAGATTAGACCGTACGGTGGGAAGGCTCCCACCGTACGTCTGAGCCCAAGTTCCTCCCTACTTTAAAACATATAGTGGTAATCAAGTTTTTTGATGAATTTTGCAAGTGATGCCAAATCCAAAATTTGAATGGTATAAGCAGTAGACCTACGCGTCGCTGTGTGTTGTGTATTGTATGTTCAGACATATAATATACTCCAAAAGAGATCATTCTACAAGTTTATTGGTTTATGGTTGAAACTAGCCTCTAAACTCTATCAGCTCCAAACTGTATAGATGCATTTCGGCTCGTTGGATGCTTATCAGACGGCACACAACGATTGAGTTGGTGTGGCGCTTTATTAGCTCTTCTTTTGCACTCAACTTTAGAGCAAGATAAAGATTGTGAAACAAATCGATTTCAGGAGTACGGAGGCATCTCCCCCACCAATTGTATGTACTTGTGTGTACGGGGACAAAGAATGCCAATATGTATATACTTGTTGGACATGGACGTTTCTACCAGGTATTTGTTGCACAAATCCATATATGTTGATATTAGGCCTACAAGTGGCCGTTATACCCTAGACCCTTTCGAAGGATGTATGTAGTCTACCTAACAAAAAGATCATATGCATTCTTCTCATATTCTTCGTTGTCTCCTATTTCTAGCTTGTGGCTTGGGGACCTAGGGTGGTACGGGTTTGCACTCTTGCATTGGAGACGAGATATTTGTTGTACAAATCCATATATGTTGATATTAGGCCTGCAAGTGGTCGTTATATCCTAGGCCCTTTTGAAGGATATACTCTATCTGACAAAAAGATCATATGCATTCTTCTCCTATTCTTCGTTGTCTCATATTTCTAGCTTGTAGCTTGGGGACCTAGGGGATGGTACGGGTTTGCACTCTTGCATTGGAGACGAGATATTTGTTGTACAAATCCATATATGTTGATATTGGGCCTGCAAGTGGTCGTTATATCCTAGGCCCTTTCGAAGGATGTATGTATAGTCTACACGACAAAAAGATCATATGCATTCTTCTCCTATTCTTCGTTGTCTCATATTTCTAGCTTGTAGCTTGGGGACCTGGGGTGGTACGGGTTTGTACTCTTGCATTGGAGATGAGATATATGTTGTACAAATCCATATATGTTGATATTGGGCCTGCAAGTGGTCGTTATATCCTAGGCCCTTTCGAAGGATGTATGTATAGTCTACACGACAAAAAGATCATATGCATTCTTCTCCTATTCTTTGTTGTCTCATATTTCTAGCTTGTAGCTTGGGGACCTGGGGTGGTACGGGTTTGTACTCTTGCATTGGAGACGAGATATCTGTTGTATAAATCCATATATGTTGATATTGGGCCTGCAAGTGGTCGTTATATCCTAGCCCATTTCGAAGGATGTATGTATAGTCTACACGACAAAAAGATTTCTAGCCTGTAGCTTGGGGACCTGGGGTGGTACGGGTTTGCACTCTTGCATTGGAGACGAGATATTTGTTGTACAAATCCATACACTACTACAAAATAGGCTATAGTAGACGCCTCATCACAGACGGTTCCTTTGGAACCGTCTGTGTTGGGTTTGTCCGGACCTGCAGGTGGCGCGGGAAGCCTATCACAGACGGTATTTTTTAGAACCGTCTGTGATAGTCATATATCACAAACCGTCTGTGATAATCCGGCTAATCACAGACGGTTTTATTTTACAACCGTCTGTGTACTATCACAGACGGTACTATTAACAAACCGTCTGTGATTGGCGGGATTATCACAGACGGTTCTTAATAAGAACCGTCTGTGATAGTACACAGACGGTGCTGAATGAGAACCGTCTGTGATATTGAGTTATCACAGACGGTTCTGATTAAGAACCGTCTGTGATATCCCCACTCCATATAAATTGAGCCCGACACATCCTTCGCTGCGATCTTGCTGCCTGGTTCATCGCCAGCATGTGTCACTTGCTTGCCCGCATCCGCCTCCCTCGCCATCGCCACCGCTTTGGAGAGCAAACTGCCCGCTGGCTGCTCCACTTAGATCTCTGCTCCTCCTCCCCAGGTGCCACACTTCCCTGCCCTAGCTCTCCTCTAACCTGCGGCTCCTCCCCTAATTAAACAGATGGAGTAATACTTATTATTTTTTATCCACTCTATTGATTAAGGATTTTCCCTTATTTTGCTACTCTGTACATGGACCCTAATGTTTATTTGTTTTCTTTGTTGTATTCCTTAATCGAAAGCATAGGGTTTAAGTTTCAATTAATACTTCTCACAAAAGCAATAAATTCTTAAAAAAGGCAAATTTAAACATCTAGCTCTCAATTTGATGGACCTTAATTAAACCTAAACTATAGCAGCCATTGGATGTTATTGAACCAAAACTATGATATAAATTTCAGAAAATGAAAAGCAAAACATGTAGCCTTTAATCTGGTGTAATTCCTTTGTGCAACGATGAGACAAAACGAGTAAGTATGTACAAAGAGGTGAAAGTCTTATCAGAACTAATTTCATGAGTTGTTTTCTAGAACAGATTAAAAAAAAGAATTTATGACACACCAAGATAAGTCACATGTGCAATGATCTATTTTATATTTCATCCATTTATCCATGAAGAAACGTCATCGCAGTGGTTTATTGTTTCAATTATATCAAAACGGATACCCGCGCAATCGCGCGGACCAACTTGCTAGTTATTAGGATCTTCCTCTTGTCTTTTGTCTCGTATCTAATCAACAATCATATAGATAATCAATAATTATCCGTCGCCAGCTTAGAGAGGAGAAGGTTGGACCCTTGCCCCTAGCACCTCCAACACCCGCCGCCTCCTCCCCCTTTGCGCCACCTTAGAGAGGAGAAGGAAAGGAGAGAGGAATCGTATTTTCTTCGTGAGCTCCAAGGGTAACGATCTATAACCCTTTATGTTTGCTATAAATTAATCGCTAATCAATTTGACACTAATTTGTTACATGCGTAGTGTAGATGGATCGAATCGGATGTGCGGTGTGAACCGTGTGAGTCAAGAGTACATTAATGGCGTGGTTGCTTTTAGAAGAGCCACCGAAAGGTGATATGTTGAAGAAGGGATAAATTTTATGTCTTGTCCATGCATTGATTGCGTGTAATCAAGATGTTTAACAACGCGTCGCAGATCGAAGCGCACTTGATTGAAGGGGTTTCAAAAAGGGTATACATGTTGGACCACCATGGTGAAGAGCGATTATACCGAAGTTAATAATGGCGACAACGCCGAGGAAGTCAACGATTTCCGGATGTGGTGCATGCTTTTGATGAGGATAGGTGGCACGATGATAACTGGATCGGATGCTACGCGATCGTAAGAGAACTACATGAGAGAGAGTTTTGTAAATTCGAGGGCTTAAGAGAGGACTCGGTGAGACCTTTGTTCCTGGTTGCAAGCCGGAATATACAAGGTTGTCAACCGTGCTTGAACTGCTGAAATTGAAGGCAAGCAATGGTTGGTCAATAAGAGTTTCACGGCGTTGTTAGGTCTCCTAGCGGACATCCTTCCGGAGAAGCGTGTTGCCCAAACCACTTATCAAGCAAAGAAGGTTATTTGTCCATTGGGAATGGAAGTAGAAAGAATACATGCATGTCCAAACAATTGTATCCTCTACAGTAAAGAGTATGCGAGACATGCATGTATGTCCGTGTGCAAAGCATCCGATACAAGCGTCGAGAATCTTGCTAAGGTGAAGTAAGGACCTCCTACTAAGATGTTGTGGTATCTGCCTGTGATCCCACGTTTGAAGCGTTTATTTGCGAACCCAAAAGAGGCAAGGTTGCTGCGTTGGCACTCAGAGGAGCGTAAGAGAGATGGAAAGCTAAGACACCTGCCGATTACGCGCCGGTGGAGAAACTTCGATCGGAGCTTCGAAGAGTTCGGTGCGGAACCGAGGAACATAAGGTTAGGGTTGAGTACAGATGGAATGAATCCTTTCGGTAACATGAGCAGCCGACATAGCACCTAGCCCGTGAATCTATGTATGTACAACCTTCCTCCTTGGTTGTGTATGAAGCGGAAGTATATTTTGATGTCACTACTTATCCAAGGGCCGAAGCAACCTAGGAATGATATTGATGTGTACCTAGCACCATTCTTTGGAAGATCTTGTGACACTGTGGAGCGAAGAATGCAGGTATGGGATGCGTACAAGCGAGAGAACTTCACTTTACGCGCCATGTTGTTACGCACCATCAATGATTTTTACGCCCTTGGTAACTTTGTCAGACCCGATACAAAAGGAGCCAAAGCATGTCCACACCGCTTAGATGCTCTGAGAGTGTATGGTTTGAACAACTCGCAAAAAACTATGTATATCGTCCACCGTAGGTTCCTTCGAGTCACCCATACCGCAAGATGAAAAAATAATTGACGGAAATAAGGAGAACGATTCACTCCAAGGGCTTTTAGAGGAAAAAGGTCTATGATATGGTTAAGGATATCGATGTTGTGCTTGGGAAGGGACGTAAATTAAGAACCCGTGAGAAGAACATCCGGAAGAAGCGGTCAATTTTTGGGACTTGCCTTATTGGGAGCACTTAGAAGTTCGCCATTGCATCGACGTCATGCACGTGAGAAGAATGTATGTGATAGCTTGATTGGTCTCTTCTTTGAACATTAGTGGCAAAACAAATGATGGTGTTAACGCAGGCGTGACTTGGTTGATATGAACATAAGGACCGAGTTAGCACCGGAAGAGACCGATCTGAGACGAACGTACCTTCCCCAATGACTTGCTACACTCTGTCCAAGGCCGAGAGAAATGAAGCGTGCGAGCTTGCATGGAGTGAAAGTCCCATCTGGTTACTCCGCTAACATTAAGAACCTTGTTTCTATGCAAGATTTGAAATTAATTGGTATGAAGTCTCATGATTGTCATGTCTTGATGACACAAATGCTTCTGTTGCAATTAGAAGTATCTTGCGAACAAGGTCCGAGTGGCAATCTTGAGGTCGTGTTATTTTTCAACTCAATTGCTCGGAAGATCATTGATCCCCAAGGACTAGATGCTCTGCGGTAGCCGAGGTGGTGACGACTCTATGTCATCTTGAGATGTATTTTCCTCCGTCATTTTTCGATATCATGGTCCATCTCATTGTTCACCTTGTGAAAGAGATAAAGATATCTTGACCTGTGTTCTTGTGTCATATGTACCCGTTCGAGAGGTACATGGGAATTCTCGGCTCCTCGTCACGGAATCGATCTCGACCGAGGGCGAGATCATCGAAGGTTATGCAACCAAGAGGTCATTGAGTTCTGCGTCGACTACATAGCTCGGGTGGAACCGATAGGTGTGCCTCTATCTCGCCATGAGGGGAGACTGGATGGTATCGGGACCATCGGAAGGAAATCAATCACTCCCGATCTGGATACGTACGCTCAAGCCCATTTCACGGTCTTGCAATACATGACCGAAGTGTCCCGTACATCGGCGAGCACAAAGACATGGTGCGCCAACAAAATCCAAACCGGTCGGAGGTTTGGATCACGAGAAACACAACCGCTCGGTTCAGCGAATGGTTAAAGGTGCGAATCATCGAGAGGTCATCAAGTGATGATCTGTTGCTATGGTTGTACGAGGGCCACAATTTACAATTGTCGCATGGCAAGGATCGACATAAATGGGTACACATTTTATCTGGCTACTTCGGGATAGGAAGAGCCTGATCCGAGCAATGGTGTCGCATAGATGCATTCAAGACCAATGGGATGAGGAGCTCCTACTATGGGCAAATAGAGGAGATATGGGAGCTCGACTCGTGCTTTTGAAGATCCCTCTATTTGGTGTCGTTGGGTCCATCTCCCACGGTGAAGGTCGACAAATGCGGTGTCATTACCGTGGACCTCGAGCGATGTCGGATACAAAGGCGAACCATTCGTACTGGCTAACTAAGTTGTTCAAGTCTTCTATGTAACCGACCCGGTAAATAAGAAGCGCCACGTAGTTCTTCATGGAAAAAGGAGGATTGTCGGAGTTGAGAATGTAGTGGACGAGGAAGAATACAATCAATTTGATGAGTTGCCTCCTTTCGGAAACGGCATTGGCTCGAGAAAGAACCCAGTGAGGAAGCTAGCTATATGCGCGTCGATCATCACGAAGGCCTATATTTTAATTAAGAATTTACTCCAATGTAATTAATTTATTCCATAACATCATGTGTTATATATGGACTTGTAATCTCCCATATATTTTGATGTCAACGTGAATTTGTCATGTGTTGATGTGTTATGGACTTGTCATATTTGATATTGATGTCAATGTGGACGTACATTGTAATGTGGAGTATCAAAATTGGTTTCACTTGATTTGGAGTTGAGTTGAAATAGATATTAAATTTTGAAGTCAAATGTGTTATGAACTTGTTATGGACTTGTCATATTTGATATTGATGTCAATGTGGACGTACATTGTAATGTGGAGTATCAAAATTGGTTTCACTTGATTTGGAGTTGAGTTAAATTAGATATGAAATTTTGAAGTCAAATGTGTTATGAACTTGTCATCATACTTGTCACCAGGTTCGAATTCATATGGACTTATCATGATTGTCATCATACTTGTCACCAGGTTCACTATGTTTTGTCAGGATATCACACATTGTCATCAGGTTTTGTCAGGCTATCACAGACGGTTTTATAATACAACCGTCTGTGATATGCTTTTTATAAGGCGGGAAACGCTAGGGTTTTGCTCTCACTTGTCACTTCCTCTCCCGCGCCCCTTAGGCTCTCGCGCGCTCTTTCGCCTCCTCTAGGGTTTAGGGCTCGCCCGTTCACCGCCGACTACGACCTCGGCGCCACCGCCCCCGACATTGGCGCCCCCGACCTCGGCGCCTTCGACCTCGGTGCCGCCGCCCTCGACCTCGGCGCCCGTTCACCTCCCGGCCGTAAGCCCGGCGTCGCCGCCTCCCGACCTCGGCGCCGCCGTCCTCCTCCACTGTCGGCCTCCTCCTCTCTGCAAGCCTTCTCCTCGCCGTCCTCCTCCCGTGTCGACCTCCTCCCCACCTCCCTCCTCCCGCGTCGGCCTCCTCCCCTGCCCGCCTCCTCCTTGCACCGTGAGTTCTTGTGCGGCATCCTCTCTGTGAGTATTGGTCCTCTGTGGCGATTCGGTTGATCTTTGCATATATATATTTGCGGTGCTAGTTGATACCTTGATCTGTATTAGTTACGATTTACGAATCTATCTGAAGATGTTACAAATTGATCGATGGGCTTTGTTGATATGCTCTGTGATGAACTCGTCTTATCTTGAGATTGAATGTAATAGTTAGTTCATACTTGAGCTCTATTGTATTACTTGCTATTGTCAATATGATGTCTTTATTAATTGGTTACTTTCGGTTGAGCTCGAGTTACATTGCAAATTGATCGATGGGCTTTGTTGATATGCTCTGTGATGAACTCGTCTTATCTTGAGATTGAATGTGATAGTTAGTTCATACTTGAGCTCTATTGTATTACTTACTCTTGTCAATATGATTCCCGTGGAGAAGACGCCAAGGAACGACAAAAGCGTGCTTGACGTGTCGGTTCGAGTCGTCTCACAAAAAACGCCGCTAATCGCTAAGGACAAATCGAAATCAACGAACGTTAAGCGCCTCCCAAGTCCGGAAGTCCGCGATACCGAGAACTACATCATCGGAAAATTGTGCTCAAGACGCATATTAATGCACGCCGGATATGCTTGTCGGGCTTTGCATGCACGGTACTTGGACAAGACCCAAAAGAAGGGGTGCGATCTTCGGAATCACCGTCGAATCTGAGGACGAGCATTCTTCAACGGGGCGAGGTACTTCGTCGTGGGCTTCAACGACTTATATGAACTATTCAACCTCGTTGGCCTCGGCGTCTCGCTTCTCGATGTTGGACAATCGTAAGTGCGTATAATCAAGTTCTACATTCATGTAATACCGATAAATATCACAACTCATTGCTTATGTATAGATACATCTTTGAAAAATGTCAGGAATGGAAAGAACCGGTGGGTTTCCTCGACCCACATGTGGTATCATTGCAAACCATCCAAGAAGACTCATCCTTCGTCGAGAAATACATAACAAGGTCATTGCTTCGTCAAACGAACATGAAGTACATAGTGGTGCCCTACAATCAGGGGTAAGTGTCACTACTTGCTATACAAATTTCATTTGTACTTTATACGCAGCACGAACTTAGGTTTAATGACTATAGCGACATACATGAGTAGGTACCACTAGATCCTTTTAGTTATTATACCCAAGAGGAACCATGTGATATACCTTGATTCCCTAAACCGCAACAAGCACGACTTCAGCATTTTAAGAGGAATACTCGAGAGGTATGCTCATTTCCTCCTTACATAACTCTATTATAATCTTCATTCGTTTGAAATGGCCGAGGATAACTTTTTCGAATCATGTAGGTCGTTCATCAATTATGTTGCCAACAAAGGAATATACAATGGAAAGAGCGCCCAACTAACACACAGGATGGATTTTACGCACGCAGCGCTACAACACGATAATCCTATATCATACTTCATAATAACGCGTCTCGAACTGACTATACGTATATATGTAATTCTATTTTTGTAGTGCCACCAGCAAAAAGATGATGAGTTATGTGCAATCTACGTCTGCTATCATATGTAGCTAATCCTTAGAGCTAGGAAGAAGGATCCTGAGGTTTGTCAATCTCGAAATAATTATTTCCTAATTATAAATTTAAATATATATAGCTTACCACTTTACTCTTGGTAGCGACAGGTCTTGGATTTACAATGTGATTCACTCGTCGCGGAAGAGATCAAGGACATTCGAGGGAAGCTCTGCACCTTTATCAACACAGAAATCATTAACGACAATGGAGAGTTTCACTCCGTCGCCAACCGAGAGCATCATCCCGTTGACACCTCTCAACGTAAACAATTGTAATCCAGTTGTAACTATAGCGACAATACTTGAACAAATGCGATCTTTTGTAATTTATTTTGAGTAATGATCACTTTGAGTTGTCAACAATTGATTATCTCTAATGAATCTGTTTTTGTGCATGCTTGAATCTGTTTTTGTGCATGCTTGTTTTCAGAGGGCATTGCTAGCAATTCCTGAGGCTAGCCAGAAAAACAGCAAAATTGTGGTCAGGGATTTGAGCTATCATAGACGGTTTTTTGTTAAAACCGTCTGTGAAGACAAGTATCACATATGGTTTCTACTAAAAACCGTCTGTGATACGAAATATCACAGACCGTTATAAAAACAAACCGTCTGTGATATGGGAATATCACAGACGGTTCTCAACAAAAGCCGTCTGTGATATTGCGTATCACAGACGGTTTTTTACCGTCTGTGATAATGGCCTGTTATCACAGACCAACAAACATAGACGGTTCGAAAATCATCTGTGATGATGGTTCCGAACCGTCTGTGATGTGGCTTCCTGTAGTAGTGATATATGTTGATATTAGGCCTGCAAGTGGTCGTTATATCCTAGGCCCTTTCGAAGGATATACTCTATCTGACAAAAAGATCATATGCATTCTTCTCCTATTCTTCGTTGTCTCATATTTCTAGCTTGTAGCTTGGGGACCTAGGGGATGGTACGGGTTTGCACTCTTGCATTGGAGACGAGATATTTGTTGTACAAATCCATATATGTTGATATTGGGCCTGCAAGTGGTCGTTATATCTTAGGCCCTTTCGAAGGATGTATGTATAGTCTACACGACAAAAAGATCATATGCATTCTTCTCCTATTCTTCGTTGTCTCATATTTCTAGCTTGTAGCTTGGGGACTGGGGTGAATGCGGGTTTGTACTCTTGCATTGGAGACGAGATATCTGTTGTATAAATCCATATATGTTCATATTGGGCCTGCAAGTGGTCGTTATATCCTAGCCCCTTTCGAAGGATGTATGTATAGTAGCCTGTAGCTTGGGGACCTGGGGTGGTACGGGTTTGCACTCTTGCATTGGAGACGATATATTTGTTGTACAAATCCATATATGTTGATATTAGGCCTGCAAGTGGTCGTTATATCCTAGGCCCTTTTGAAGGATATACTCTATCTGACAAAAAGATCATATGCATTCTTCTCCTATTCTTCGTTGTCTCATATTTCTAGCTTGTAGCTTGGGGACCTAGGGGATGGTACGGGTTTGCACTCTTGCATTGGAGACGAGATATTTGTTGTACAAATCCATATATGTTGATATTGGGCCTGCAAGTGGTCGTTATATCTTAGGCCCTTTCGAAGGATGTATGTATAGTCTACACGACAAAAAGATCATATGCATTCTTCTCCTATTCTTCGTTGTCTCATATTTCTAGCCTGTAGCTTGGGGACCTGGGGTGGTACGGGTTTGTACTCTTGCATTGGAGACGAGATATCTGTTGTACAAATCCATATATGTTGATATTGGGCCTGCAAGTGGTCGTTATATCCTAGCCCCTTTCGAAGGATGTATGTATAGTCTACACGACAAAAAGATCATGTACATTCTTCTCCTATTCTTCATTGTCTCCTATTTCTAGCTGGTAGCTTTGGCACCTGGGGTGGTACGGGTTTGTACTCTTGCATTGGAGACGAGATATCTGGTGTACAAATCCATATATGTTGATATTAGGCCTGCAAGTGGTCGTTATATCCTAGCCCCTTTCGAAGGATGTATGTATAGTCTACACGACAAAAAGATCATGTACATTCTTCTCCTATTCTTCGTTGTCTCCTATTTCTAGCTGGTAGCTTTGGCACCTGGGGTGGTACGGCTTTGGACTCTTGCATTGGAGACGACGGTAACTTCGCACTTTGCTAAGATTCAGCTAGGTTTGATAAGCTCAATTAGGACCCTGCATGCAGTTAACGCGACATCACTATATGTGCAAGCAATGCGACATCTCACTCCCCATCTCTGAAAATCTCTCTTTTGGAACGTATGTCCGAAAAAATATATCGTACTACATTTCGACAAGTCAGACGGAATAATGCTCACCCTGTGCTGTGCAAGCTAGTCAACATCTGAAAAATATCTCACCCTTAAAGCTGACTGCAAATTGACGATAAACTGATAGGCCTATAGACCTATACACTCAAGCAAAACTGATGTAATAGTTAGCTGTGTTATCTGAACATAACACTACTAGACGACATAGACGTTTCAGTATATCCGGATTAGATGGGTAAAGTAGAATTGGCAATTTAATTAAACTCGTGTCATGAAACACGATCGATGGATCTGTCATGTTTAATTCCGTCTCTAGCAATGCTTACCTTAATTTCAGGCCCCACTTGGAATGAAGGAAAAACATAGAAATTTTGGAGGATTAGAATCCTATAGGAAAAATTCCTATGAAGGCCTTTGGAACAAATTTTGGAGGAAATTTCCCATGACATACCACATGTTTGCTTTCCTTTGTCTCTTCTCTTGCAATCCTGTGTTTTCCCTGCATTGCATCCAAACATATCTTTTGAAATTTTCATGTGTTTTTCGTTCCTATAGGATTTGAGAAGGCATGGCATTCAATTATTATGTTTTTTCTATGGGTGCAATTTGGGCTTGTACGTCCGATTAAACGCCCGGCCATGTTCTTGAGTACATGCAAATCAAACGATGGAAAAACGAACAACATAGCGTCAAATCTGTAAATTGCATGTCATCGCCAAGCATAGCACACGTAGACACGCTAGCATGGAAATATAAGCTAAGCTATTAACCCAACATCGATGTAGACAACAGCGCACATGCACATTCTGACATGCAAATGAAAAGACGGAGCAACAAATAGGCAAGGCAAAATTCTGTAAAGAACATCAGATCGTACGCCCGGCTGTTCTCTTTGTACCCCTGGCTACATGCAACATCTTCCGGGCAAGATTGCAACATCCATAGATAACAGTTACAATATCTTAGGACAATGGTTGCAACATCCTCTAAACACGGTTGCAACATCCCGGAAACGGTTGCAATATCCTAGGACAATGGTTGCAACATCCCCGGACAACGGTTGCAATATCCTCGGACAACGGTTGCAATATGGTTGCAACATCCCCGAGCAACGGTTGCAACATCCTAGGACAATGGTTGTAACATCTCCGGATAACGGTTGCAAAATATCCCACACGTCTAGTGTCTATTGCAAGCACGCTAGCGTGTGTGGTGTGGATTGTTGTTGTACTGTTAAAAAAGAAGTGAATTTATTTAAATATATTAAAAAAAGTAATTAAATTCACTGACCAAGCAGTACGTTGCCTTCCTTTCTCGAGTAGTAATCGAGAAATCTCCAACGATTGATAGCTCTGTTGGGAACTGAGATCTAATCACCGTCTGAACCCCGGAGTTGGAGTACCCGAGCGTGCAAGCTGAGGATTGCGACGGCGCAAAGGTGGCATGGGCTCCTGAGATGCATCGGTGCTATTTATTTCATGCGCTAATTAGTTTGCTTATGTCTTAGTACGAGAGCTAGTAATCATGCTGCGTGCTCTCCTATTTATACGGGTGATACTAGCAACTCGAAGTGATGAGGCGTCCGAATGGTTTGCTTCCTATCAGACGTATGTGTGGGATCATTACCCTTTTTCCATTCATGTGTTTTGAGTTTTGTACGTTCCAAACACGCCCTCGAGACTCAAGTAATATTTGGTTTCACTGTGACCAATACTAGCTACATGGAGTAGTTCGGATAGGGAAAATTGATTATATGCCACATCTTTCATATGTTTTTAACCATTTGTATTTATTTTCAACGAGGTTGATTATTTGCCCCTCATCGGCTATTTTTATTGATGTTTTGTCATTCCCCCTTATCGTAAATTTTAATTACTTTTCGCATTTGAGTCCACGCCAAATGACCCTTATGCCCAACATCCTCTCCCGCATGTCCCTCCTCCAGCCCGCCTCCCACATGCTCGCTGGGCTCTCTCGCTCCCAGGATGCCAGCGGCGGCGATGGAACCACCACCGTCACCGTCCTCGTCGGGTATCTGCTCTGTTGCGCGCAGTCGCTCCTCTCTGCTGGTGCCGACCCCACTGCAGCCGTCGATGCCCTCTACCGCCTCGCTGCCTGCGCAGTGGAGGTCCTCCACGCCATGGCCATCCCCATTGAGCTCTGTAGCTGGGACTCCCTCGTCAAGTCCGCATCCATAGCCCTCAACTCCAAGGTTGTCTCCCAGTACTCCAGCCTCCTCTCCCCCCTCGTTGTAGACGGCACAGCAGGCGAGCAATGGAGGCCGGATCTGCGGCGACGCGATGGGGGACGACCAGCAAAGTGCGGATCTGGCATCTTCCTTGGCTTTGGCTCTCGGATCCACCATCTTCGACCGCCCTTCGTGGTTCTTCCCCGACGACGACGACGCAGATGGAGAGCACGGCGAGGGCCAGCCCCAACCCCAGCAGCATCGTCGGCCGTCAAGGAGGCGACATCCTCTCGTTGTCAGCGGATCGACGCGAAAGCGATGCTTCTCCTTGTCGGGACTGCGAGGGAAAGAGAAGGGCGGGCGGGTGGAGTGCAGCGGAGAGTGGCCTCTCCGAATCCGGCGTCTTCCTCGGCTTCGGCCGCCGGATTCGCCGTCCTCGATCGCCCTTCGTGGTTCTTCCTCGATGACGGCGCCACGACATCTTGCCATCCTCTTTGCTTTGCTTCCCCGACAACGACAAGAGTCATTTCACGTGGACTGAAACGCGAAAAGTAATCAAAAATTACGAAAAGGATGCCAAAATATATATATATAAATCGATCTGAGACAAATAATCAACATCTTCGGAAATAAATGTAAATTATAGAAGACGTGGATACGATCAATTTTCCCGTTTGGAATTTGGATATCGTGGTTAAAGTGGTTCCATGTTCCACCAGACATTCAGACTGCGAGATTGTGATCTGATCCAGACTTGTTAATTTGAGCCACTGTGACACCTGCTGTTGCCGACAGCGGGGCAGATGCTTTGTCAGTGTTGACTTCTGATTAGCTGCCAGATTATAGGCTTCAGCAGATCTGATCAAGCCCAGCCTATGGCCCGAGGTGCATAGTATAGGCTATAGCATGGCGTAGTAGTCAGTGGTCAGCTGGTGACTACTGACTAGACAACACAGTTGATCGGTTGATGAGCGTACAGAGGAACGCCACAATGTTGGAGAAAAACGTGGTAACTAAGAACAAGATGGCATGATTAGTCGGTTAATTTTCGTCTGCGTGAAAAGCAGGTTCAGTTTCCGTAGGAGCGCAAATATAAATATTCCTCGGTTCCAAATGGAACCTTACGTACTGTGAAGCGCATTTCGTGGGATCCGGATTATCTGGTGCAATCCGATGGTCGTTATATGAACAGTTTTTTATTGGTGCTGTAGCACCAACGAAATATTTTACTTCATTGATTCTACTATATCAAAATCACCGTAGCTACTGCTTTAGACTTTTGATTATTTTTATGAAATGGTGGACATCTTTTAATACCCTAACGAACTCTCCTGTGTCGGCTGCAAATCCGTCCTGACGTTTATGTGTCTGGCTCCATCGGTGGGTGCTTTCCGACACCACTTGTACCTGTTCGCCCCCGGGAAAGTAAAATCTACAGCCCAAATCTCTACCATCAATCTTGCTTTGAGAGCTGTGCTAGCTTTTGTATTTCCCAGTGTATGGGGCTTGTGTAATGATGTATTTGTTGTTTTTTAGGAGGATGACGCATGAAGGCTGACATGGGTGTACTTGTCCTTCGATCTTTGATGTTTGAATTGTGTCATGTGGTATGCCGTACAACCCATGTACAATACATGCATTGAAATTTCGACTTCTACGATCCATGTGTTGTACAGACAAATATTTGGCATTTCACACACAAAAAATTGATCTAAAATGCAGTATACACATAATGTACTGTCAAATATTGTACAATCAATGTATACAAGTCAGTCTCCGGCAAAGTACTCCACCGACGATTGGGAGAAGGCGTAGTACTCCAACGGTCGGTGTCAGAACTAGAGCTGGCAAAACAGGTCGTCCCGAGGCACGGCACTGTAGGCCCAGCATAACCTACATTGTTCATGGGTCGTACCGGCCCGGCACGACGGTCCGTGCTGTGCTTAGGCCGCTAACCTGGTACAGGCCGGCCCGACACGGCACAAACAGTGTCGGGCCGTTCTAGGCATGACCCAAGTGGCCCACGTGAGAGTGAGAGCCAGAGCCGGTCGGGAACGTGGGAAGAGAGGCAGCACCAGTGGCCAGAGCCGAGGGAGAAGAGGGAGGACTAAGGAGGAGAAGGAGGGCGTGGCGGCACCGGTGGCCGAAGCGGAGTGAGAAGAGAGAGGAGGAAGGAGAAGATGGGGAGCCAGGAAGGGAGCGATGTGCTGGCGTGGAGAGAGAAGGCCGGGATGGGCTGTGTCGGCGAGGAGGTCAGTGGCTCGGCGCCAGTGTGGAGGCAGGCGTGCGGGTAGGGCGTCGCTGGTTCGAAGGAATGAGAAGGCGTCGGGGGGCCGCGGGCTGGCTCGGGAAGGGATGTAAAGGAGGCGTGTCGAGGTGGAGTGGAGGCCGGAGGGCGCAGCGGACGTGGAAGCCCATGGAGCCGTGGAGGGCACCGCGTTGCCGGTGCTATGTCACGCCGATGCCTCTTGCGCCTGTTTGTGTGCGGCAGTGCGCCAGCGGTAGGAGACAAAGGCGCAGGTGGCAAGAGGAAAGAGGAGTCGAGCAGGGGCGCGCGGGCCAGGCAGCGGGCTCGTGGGCCATGCCTCGCATGGCACGGCCTAACTAAATTCAAACCGTTGGGGCGTTTTTGCCCCTTTTTATCGTTTTTTACCGTTTGAGTCTTTTAAAATAGCAAAATAATTCAAGAAATCCTAAAATTTTCCCTATAAATAGTCACCATACCCCCCCTCTCATTCAGCATCCCTCCATTACCCATTCTCTCTTTGAAATTCTATTGTGAAAATTCAAATTCGTGTTGAGCTAATTTGACAAAATTCAAAAAAAAATTGTGCCTAATTTTGGAAGATTCAATTTTCATCAACAAGTCAGCAAAAGAGGTACAATACTATTTTTTTGCATACTTTTATTGTTAGTGCTTGTTATACTAAGATGAAAGTAATAATAGTGTTTGTTTTGATTTTGCAGCTTTCGTTATAGACAATCCTTATGGCAGCTTTGAAGGGATACGGGTAGGCTACGATAGCAACAAATCAAAATTTCTACCACGTAAATCAGGAAGCCAAGCAAGAAGATGATCACAGATCGTTACCACTAGACGCGCAGAGCAGCAGAAGAAGTGTCGGAGTAGCCTGGTCCGACAAAGAGCGCGTCGATGTACTGGTCGCAGTCGATCGTCCAGCGTCCTCGTTAGTTGATCATCTCCTCCAGCACCTCTGCAGTTCCTTGCGAAGATCGCGGATCGTCCTTAAGCGCAACAACGTAGAAGCGCCTCTATGGTATCCACACGTCCAGGGAAGGAACAACCGTACGCCGGTGTGCTAGCACCAAATTGCACGGGGAGGCTCTCAAGAAGATGGCGGCTAGGGTTTCGATAGGGCAACTCACGTCCAAACTCTCTCTCCCAACAGCCTCATGCATCTCCTTATATAGTGCCCGTGATGGATCCTATCCAAACACGCTTCTGAATCGTATTAAATCTTGGTTTGTTCCAACCCGTTAAGTGTGTGACCCGTTAGGTTCATGTGTAGTTCGGTTGTGACTCGGAAACCCTTTCCGGCCACGAGTCATAGTGGTTCCTAGCAAGACATAACGATTCCCGAATACACACAAATTATATCGGACGAACCTTAATGCAATGTGATCTCGACGAGTCCTCATCACTTACGACCGTGTCCTATCTCTATCGACCGATTCGTATTTGATCACGACCAACTCGTAACTCCTTACGACTTGGTTTCGACCACTCTATGATTACGTTCAACCGGTCTCGACTTGCTTGTATCTCCATCTGACCGGTCCGTGGTGGTCGAATTGCTTGACCTACTCATGTATTCTCCCTTTGCCTCACAATATCTGGTTGAACTCTAGGTGAGATGTTGTGTCATCCATGGACTGTTCAATGCTTTCTCGATCGAGTATCGGATAACCTTATGTGGTCGAACTCTTCGACTACGATGGCATGGCCATGCACTTTCTTTATCCAACCACTTGAGGGCCCAGAGATATCTCTCTGTTATGTTAGGAGGGCAAATCCCATATCCGACCAACACATCCCTCTGCATGTTTCATAGCATACCCGAAAGCTACCTTTATAACTACCCGATTCTGAGTAGCGTTTGGCAACCCCTAAAGTGCTATTACACATGTAGGAAGCCATCTTGATCTCGGTCTAAGGATTATACATCATCATTGCTTGAGACCAACTAACGACACATAGAATCATAACAATCTCAATAGTGTCTCAAGGTGGGTCTTATCCAACACCACGTTCTCTAACACGTGTCCACATTATTGATTCGATATCCTTATATCCATGACCGGTGAAACATGGTCATCAATCAATCACATGTGCTAGTCGTAGAGTCACTAGTGTTCAGCCGGTGACTTTCGACCGAGGGATACTTTTAGAACGACATCATCATAAGTTAAAAGAGCTTTACCAACAAGTCACATACTCGTTAATCTTCATGGTGATGATTCATTCAAGGAACATATTATCAAATATTGTGAACATAATGAAATATAATCATCTCTATGATTGCCTCTAGGGCATATTTTCAACATCTCCCACTTGCACTAGAGTCAATCATTTAAGTATCTATCTGGATAGCTCTTGTGTGCGCCTCATGCTTTGGTACATGTGAGAGGCTTTGTCAGCGGATCGGAACATTTAAATCCGTATGAACTTTGCATATCTTAACATCTCCTCTATCCACCAATTCGCGAATGAGATGATAACGCCTGAGTATGTGCTTGGACTTCTGATGGGATCTAGGCTCTCTAGCCTGCGCAATGGCTCCATTGTTGTCACAATAGAGATCCATTGGGCTTGAGGCACTCGGAACCATACCCAACTCAGCAATAAAATTCCTTATCCAAACACCTTCTTTTGTAGCTTCCGAAGCCGCAATGTACTCGGCCTCTGTTGTGGAATCAGCTACCGTTTCTTGCTTGGAATTTTTCCAGCTCACCGCACCTCTATTCAAAATGAATACAAAACCAGATTGCGAACGATAATCATCTTTGTCGGTTTGGAAGCTTGCATCGGTGTAACCATTTACAACCAGCTCTTCATCACCGCCATAAACTAGGAACGCATCCTTAGTCCTTCTCAAGTATTTAAGAATATTTTTCACAGCTGTCCAGTGACCTTCACCGGATCGACTTGGTATCTACTAAGTAACACTTAGAGCATATGATACATCCAGTCGAGTACATATCATGGCATACATGATAGATTCAATAAATGAAGCATATGGAATACCATTCATGCGGTCTCGCTCATCGATGAGTCGAAGGACACCGACTCTTGCTAAGACTTATGCCATGTGACATAGGCAAGAACCCTTTCTTGGCATTTTGCATGTTGAACCGAATCAACACCTTGTCAATATAAGTACTTTGGCTTAATCCAATTAGCCTTCTCGATCTACCTCTATAGATCTTTATTCCCAAGATATATCTTGCCTCTCCTAGGTCCTTCATAGAAAAACTATTTTTCAATGATGCCTTATGATTCGACATAGGAATGTCATTCCCAATCAATAATATGTCATCCACATATAAGATTAGAATTACAAGTGCGCTCCCACTAACCTTCATGTAAACACAAGGTTCTTCTTTGTTTTTAATGAAACCAAATCTTTTGATCTCCTCATCAAAGCGTATATTCCAACTCGAGATGCTTGCTTCAATCCATAAATGGACTTCAAGTTTGCACACTTTACTAGCATTATTTGGATCAACAAAACCTTGAGGTTGTGTCATGTACACATCCTTACTTAGGTTTCTATTAAGGAAAGCCGTTTTGGCGTCCATTTGCCATATCTCATAGTCGAAATATGCGACAATAGCTAGAATGATCGTATAGATTTAAGCATCGCTACGGTGAGAATGTCTCATCGTAGTCAACTCCTTGAACTTGTCGAAAACCTTTTGCGACTAGTCGAGCTTTATGAATGTGAACATTTCCATCCATATCAATCTTTTTCTTATAGATCCATTTGCACTCAATGGTTTTAACGCCATCAAGTGGATCGACCAGGTTCCAAACTTGGTTGTCTCTCATGGAGTCTATCTCGGTTTCATGGCTCTAAGCCATTTCTCGAGTCTGGGTCCATCATCGCTTCCTTATAAGTGTTAGGCTCATCATTATTCAATAATAATCGTCATGCCCATACCTTATAGGCATTTGGCGTGGCCTTTTAGATCTCGTGGGTGATGCCTTATCTACGAGTTCAACAATATTTTGTTCATCTGTAGAGGTTCAATAGGAGTTGAAACACTTTCGGATGTTTCCGAATTTCTTCGAGTTGCACCTTTCTCCCATTGTTGTTTTGGAAAGAAACTCTGTTTCCAAAAAGACACCATTTCGACAACAAACACTTTGCTCTCCTCTAGGTTGTAGAAATAATATCCTTTGGTTTCCCTAGGATATCCTATAAAAAGCATTTTTTCGACTTAGGTGTGAGTTTATCGACGTCGGGCGTTTAACATAGACATCACATCCCCAAATCTTTAGAAAGGACAAGCTAGGACTCTTCCCACCATATCTCATATGGTGTCTTATCTCTTGATTTAGATGGTACCCTATTTAAAGTGAAAGCGGTTTGTTTCTAGGCGTAACCCCAAAAATACAATGGCGGATCAGATTGGCTCATCATCGATCGAACCATGTCCAACAAGGTCCTATTAGCCACTCGGACACCCCATTCCATTGTGGAGTACCGGTGGCGTGGTATGGAACAATTCCACATTGTTTCAAATGATTGCCAAATTCTGGCTCAAAATTTCACCTCCACGATCGGATCGCAAAGATTTGATTGTCTTGCTAAGTTGATTACAGACCTCATTACGGAACTCTTTGAACTTTTCAAAGGATTCCGACTTGTGCCTCATTAAATAGATATATCCATATCTACTATAGTCATCGGTGAAAGTAATGAAATCTTGAAAACCACCTCTAGCTGTCGTGCTCATTGGTCCACACACATCAGTATGTATGAGTGCCAACAAGTCGGACGCCCTCTCATTCCGACCAGTGAAAGGTTGAAAGCATCTAGGCCCCTAAAAATTGTTTTGGTAATTAATGACATTAACGTGTTTATTGAGTATTTACAAGGTTAAGTCCCATTGGTGAACTTATTGATGCAAAGATGCATACCAAAGGATGAAATGGAGATCTACAAGACTTTAAGTCAAGGTACAAATAGTCTAGGATCCTTTTGTATTTTACCGGTCTTAGGAGTTTGGTTGGAAGACCGGATTATAGGATAAATACCGTACTATTAAGAGGGATCATGGCTAGTAGCTTGATAGCATGTTCTTGTGCCATATGGATCAATTTTAGGATCATGCATGCATTTAAATTGAACTTGCAATTGAATTGAAAAACAACCTGCCTTTACCCTAATATCGAATCTGCAGAGCTTTGCGGCGGTTGTCTGCATGATCTTGATTGTATCTGCGGCGACATCTGCAGCGGTACTACCGCTTTATCGGACGTTCGAAATTTATATGGCGGTTGTATAATAACAGAACAAGTGTAATTTCGCTCGAATCCTCTCACGAGAATCGGACGTTCGGCCTAATAATCGGATGAACCGCGCATCGGTTGTTCGGTTATTAAACGGCGATGGTAAATTCGAAACAATTGCATTTTCGGTGGCGAAACCACGATATCGGATGAACCGAAGTTTGCGGCGGTTGTACCGCTCCTCTTTTAACGGCTATATCGAGCATTTAATGCGGTTAAAATAGCCGTTACTATTGCTTTTTCAGTGCGGTTGTATGCTGTATATACCTCGGTTGTACCGATTTTCTCTGGAAAATCGGGATCTTCTCTAGCGGTTGGATTTGTTGGTGGAGGCTATAAATACCTCCCCAACGCCCAAGGCAAAAGATATCTGACTCATTTATCACTTATAGAACCTTTTGAGCTTTGAGCATTCACTCAACACTCAAAACCTCTTGTGCATTCTTTGTGAGTTTGTTGAGAGTCATTTAAGTGCATTCATACTCCTAGTTGATCCTTGTGCGTGAGTGCCGTCAAGTGAAGCCCGGTGATTTATTACTCTTGGAGTGGTGCCGCACTCCTAGGCGGCTTAGCGGAGAGCACGGTGATCTCTTCAAGAAGAGTGTGAAGAGGCCGGTGCAAGCTTGTGAGTGGTTGGTGTTCACCATCTCGGGCGGAGGAAGAACAACCAAAGTGAGCGAGGAAGGCTTAATTGTGGAGCCGGCTTGGCGTGACAAGCTTCCTCAGCGTGGACTAGTGAAGACCGGCAAGTCTTGATACCACGGAAAAACATCCTCGTGTCTTTGTGGTTATTTCTTGTCTTTACATTTCCGCATTCATATTTCTAGCTTATTTATTATGATTGAATTGCTTAGCTAGAAGTATAACTTGTTAAGATTAAGTTGTTAATTGGCTAAAATTGTTAAATTGTTAAAAAGTTTAAAAACCTCCTATTCACCCCCCTCTAGTCGGTTATCCTTGATCATACAAGTGGTATCAGAGCTTGGTCTCTCATTGTTTTAGACTTAACCGTCTAAGAGAGAAAAGGATGGCTAGTGAGGGATTTGCTATAGGAAAGGCTCCTTTCTTTGATGGCTCTAATTATGCTTATTGGAAAATTAGAATGTCAATTTATTTAAAGGTCATGAATTTAAGCTTATGGAGAAATGTAGATGAGGGTTATGTCATGCCTCTTAATCCACAACTACCCACGGATCGAGAGACACGTAACACTCAACTAAATGCTCAAGCTATGAATGCTCTATTTGGCGCTTTGAGTGTGGATGAGTTCAATAGAGTGAGCAACTTGGAAACCGCTCATGATATTTGGACCACCCTCTCGGAAATTCATGAGGGAACATCCACAGTCAAAGAAGCTAAATTGTATAGGCTTAAAATCAAATATGAGACGTTCACAATGTTGCCTCATGAAAACATCAATGAGATGTATTCAAGACTCAACAACATTGTGAATGAGCTCAAAGGCCTTGGGACTAATCTTCTTGATGTTGATGTTGTTCGTAAGATGCTTAGGGCTCTTCCGGACAAATATGAGACATTGGTGACGCTATTTCTCAACTCTCCCGAGTTGCCAAGAATGACACCAACGGGACTTTTGGGCAACCTCATCACAAAATGAGTTGTTCAAAAAGGACAAGGAAGAACTATTGGAGACATCCTCCTCAAAGAAGAAAATTACGCTTTCAAAGCCAAAGCGGAATCAAGTGATGATGAGGAAGAAGAGGATGAATCCGATGAGGAGTATGCACTCCTTGTGAGAAGAATGAAGAGGGTCATGAAGAGGCGCCCCAATAGAAGCTATAACTTTGACAAGTTCAAGAAGGGGCAATCCTCAAATGACAAGAAGAGATATAGCAATATTCGATGCTATAATTGTGAAGAAAAGGACACATAGCTTCTCGTTGTCCCAAAAGAAGGATGACAAGAGCAAGCCATTCAAGAAGAAGGAATACAACGGTAAAAAGAAGCTTTTCAAGAAGCTTTACAAGGATGGCAAAAATGAAGCTCACATCGGAGAGTGGGATTCAAATGATGAGTCAAGCGACTCCGACTCCGATTCCAATGAAGAAGAATCCCCCAAGAAAAGGGGGCTAGTCGGTATAGCCATCAAGGAAGCTTCATCGCTATTCTCCACTCCTACTTGCCTCATGGCAAAAGGAGATAGGGTAAAATCCATTATTAGTGACGAACCAACTTATGATGAATTAATGGATATGCTTGATGATTTAAATGAATATCTTGGAAAAAAAATCAAAATATAAGGTCTTAAATAAAGAATATTTTACTCTAAAAGATTCTTATATGGAGCTTAAGGAAACTAACAACTTGCTTATCCAAGAAAATTCACATAAGTCTTGTTCTAGTGTAGGAATTATATGTGATATTATTGATAAAATGCCTAGTATAGAAATTGCTAAGACTAGTGCATATACTTCATGTGATGACCTACTTGCTATGCCATGTTGCTCAAGTGATGATTCAAATGTTAATTTAGCAAATGCCTGTGATCCTTTGCTCATTGTTGAAAATCATGAACTAAAAGAACAAGTGACCAAGCTAAGCAAGAGCTTGGAAAGATGTTTCAAGGGTAAGGCCACTCTTGACAAACTTTTGAGTGAGCAAAGGTGTTCATTCAACAAGGAAGGTCTTGGGTATGTGCCTAAGAAAGGCAAGAAGCCGGTAAATAAGCCCACAAGTTTTGTGAGGCAAAATGTAAGTATTGCTATAAGTGCCAGGAAATAGGACATATACAACAAAATTGTCCTAAGGATAAGGTTCCATCTCTTGGTATATATGATTCATGCTATATGCTTAGAAAATCTAAGGATGGTAAAGTAATTGCTCATTTTGTTGGCACTTCAATTATGGGCGCTAAAAAGAATGCTATTTGGGTGCCTAAATCCTTGGTTACTAACCTCCAAGGACCCAAACAAATTTGGGTACCTAAAAGAACTTAACTCTTGTTTTGTAGGTGAACTATAAGACCGGTGGAAAACATTGGGTGCTTGATAGTGGGTGCACTCAACACATGACCGGTGATAGAAAAATGTTCACCACATTCGAGAATGGAAAAGGAGTAGACAAGATCACTTTCGGCGATAATAGTAAAGGAAAGGTATTAGGTTTGGGTAAAATTGCTATCTCAAATGACCTTTCCATTTCTAATGTTTCTCTAGTAGAATCATTAAACTTTAACTTACTATCCGTTGCTCAAATATGTGATCTTGGACTAATTTGCTCATTCTCTAGTGAAGGTGTTACCATTTCTAGCATAAATGATAGCTCTTTAGCTTTCAAAGGCTTTAGATTTGAAAATCTTTACTTAGTTGATTTTAGTTCAAGAGAATCTTGTTTAAAAACTTGTTAATCGCTAAAACCTCATTGGGTTGGCTTTGGCATAGAAGGCTAGCTCATATTGGAATGATTCAACTTAAAAGATTTTCAAACATGATTTAGTTGTTGGCTTGAAAGATGTGAAATTTGAGAAAAATAGACTTTGTAGTGCTTGTCAAGCCGGTAAACAAGTCGCTAATTCTCATCCTTCCAAAAGTATCATGTCAACTTCTAGACCATTGGAACTCTTACATATGGATTTGTTTGGGCCGACAACCTATAAGAGTATCGGGGGTAATAGCTATTGTTTAGTCATTGTGGATGATTACTCTAGATATACATGGGTATTCTTCCTAGATGATAAAGGTGAAACCTCCGAATTTTTAAAAGATTAGCAAAAGGTCTCAAAATGAATTTGATTTCAAAATAAAGAAAATCCGTAGTGATAATGGCTCAGAGTTCAAAAATACTAAAGTTGAGGACTTTTGTGACGAACTTGGAATAAAGCATGAACTTTCCACAACCTACACTCCGGAGCAAAATGGAGTAGTAGAAAGGAAAAATCGAACATTAATTGAAATGGCTAGGACAATGCTTGATGAATATAATACTTAGATAGTTTTTGGGCGGAAGCTATTAACACCGCTTGTCATGCCATAAATCGTCTTTATTTGCACCGTCTTTTGAAAAAGACTTCCTATGAGCTAATTGTAGGAAGAAAACCGAACATCTCTTACTTTCGTGTTTTTGGTTGCAAGTGTTACATTTTAAAGAAGGGTGTTAGTCTTTCAAAATTTGATAGTCGTTGCGATGTTGGTTTCTTGCTTGGTTATTCTTCAAATAGCAAAGCTTATCGTGTCTTCAACAAAAACTCGGTTTAGTTGAAGAAAGGCACGATGTGCAATTTGATGAAACTAATGGCTCTCAAGAAGAGCATGAGAATTTGGATGATGTAGGAAATGAAGCCTTGAGGAAAGCAATGGAGCATATGCAAATAGGTGATATCAAGCCCGAAGATGATCCATCATCTTCCACTCAAGTTGAGGCTCCAACCTCTTGCACTAATCAAATACAAATTATTGAAGAGGACAACAAAGAAGATGATCAACCATCCAACCTACCACCAAGAATTCACAATGCAATTGCGAAGGATCATCCAATAGACTAAATATTGGGTGACGTAAGTAAGGGTGTCCAAACTCGCTCTCGTATTGCTTCTTTTTGTGAACATTACTCTTTTGTCTCTTCTATTGAGCCAAAGCATGTAGAAGATGCACTTGAAGATCCGGATTGGGTGAATGCTATGCATGAAGAACTCAATAACTTCACCCGAATGAAGTTTGGTCATTGGTGGATCGACCCAAGGAACACAATGTTATTGGAACTAAATGGGTCTTTAGGAACAAACAAGATGAAAATGGTTTGGTTGTTGAAACAAAGCAAGATTAATCGCTCAAGGTTTTTACAAGTTGAAGGTTTGGATTTTGGTGAAACTTTTGCTCCGTAGCTAGACTTGAGTCAATTCGGATATTACTTGCTTTTGCATCATGCTTTGATATTAAATTATTTCAAATGGATGTTAAAAGTGCATTCTTAAATGGTAAAATATCCGAACTTGTCTTTGTTGAACAACCTCCGGTTTTGAAAATCCTAAAATCCAAATCATGTCTATAAACTCTCCAAGGCGCTCTATGGTCTTAAACAAGCTCCTAGAGCATGGTATGAACATGTAGAGATTTTCTAGTCTCAAAAGGATTCAAAATCGGAAAATTGATTCAACTTTATTTACTAAAGTTTTAGAGGATGATTTCTTTGTATGTCAAATTTATGTTGATGATATCATATTTGGTTCTACTAATCAAGATTTTTGCGAAGAATTTGGTGATATGATGTCTAGGAATTTGAAATGTCCATGATCGGAGAATTGAGCTATTTTCTTGGACTTCAAATCAAGCAACTTAAAGATGGAACCTTTGTGAGCCAAACCAAGCACATAAAAGATTTGATCAAGAAGTTTGGCATGGAGGATGCAAAACCGATCAAGACTCCCATGGCAACCAACGGTCATCTCGACTTAAATGAGGGAGGTAAATCGGTAGATTTAACGCTTTATAGGTCTATGATTGGTAGTTTGCTTTATCTTACCGCATATAGGCCCGATATTATGTTTAGTGTTTGCATGTGTGCACGATTTCAAGCAACTCCAAAAGAATGTCATTTAATGGCCGTTAAAAGAATACTAAGATATTTAAAGCATTCCTCTAGCATTGGCCTTTGGTTCCCGAAAGGTGCTAAATTTGATTTAATTGGATATGCCGATTCCGATTATGCGGGTTGCAAAGTGGATAGAAAGAGCACCTCGGGTAGTTGTCAATTCTTAGGAAGATCTCTAGTATCATGGTCATCCAAGAAACAAAACTCCGTAGCATTATCCACCGCCGAAGCCGAATATGTTTCCGCGGGAAGTTGTTGTGCTCAATTGCTATGGATGAGGCAAACATTGATGGATTATGGAATTAAAATTGATAAAATGCCTCTCTTGTGTGACAATGATAGTACCGTGAAAATTGCTAATAACCCTGTTCAACACTCAAGAACCAAGCATATAGATATTCGCCACCATTTCTTGACAGATCATGTGAGCAAAGGAGATATTGAAATTAGCCACATAAGAACCGAAGACCAATTAGCGGATATTTTCACCAAGCCATTAGATGAAGGCCGTTTTTGCAAATTGAGGAATGAATTAAATGTCATAGACTATTCAAATGTTGTTTGAACTCTTGCCTCATGTTTTATGTTTCATTTGAAGTTATTTGAGTATTTTATGAAAATAATTTTCAAATCTTTATTAAAAATAGCTATGATCATAAAAATTATGTTCCTTGATAGACAATAGTCTACTCTATGCATAATGATCCTTAATGATATTTACTTGAGTGCAAAACTAGGGATCATTTGCAAAACAATCTCAGTTCCTAGAAAATCCTGAAAGTCCCAGGATAATCGGAACAACCGGCGTTATCTGTGGCGATGCGACCGCCGTCTTGATACGGCCGGCGTTATAACAGCAGTATGACCAAAGTCTTGAACAACCGACGGTATTTGATCGGAACAACCGCGTCAGTTTTTGGGAGAAAAATTAACTGCCTTTCGCTTATTCTTTTTCCACTTAAACCGAAAGCAGCTCGTCGCCTTCAAACCGTCCGTTTCTCTCTCTGTCGCGACTCTCCTCCTCAAATCCACTTGCAAGTTCATCAATCCTTCGATTTCTTCGGATTACAAGCATCTCCAGGGATTGACTCCTTCGATTCTTGAGGTAATCCCTCAATTAATCCCTGTTCTTGTCCCCATTGAAACCCTAGAACTCCCTTGTGTCTCGGTTTTAGGGTTCTTTGAGATTGATCTTGATTTCTGGTATTCTAGAAGAACAAATGTGGTTGTTTGATATCTTGAGGTTATTGCGCATCCATATTATGCACTCACACCACAAGATTTCATAAATTTCCTAAAAATCATCCAACCCTAGAAATCGTCGGGACAATCGGATCATCCGATTCTTGGCGCGGATCAACCGCTTGCGCGGTTGTTCCGCCATTGAACTAACGGTTCATCCGATTATCGACAAGAAATCCGGAAAATCAATTTCAGTTACATTAATTTCTATTCCTTGATTATCTTTGATTCCTCTTGTCTCTATCTAGATGCCAAGGATGCGAGGAGCAAAAAGAAAAGCTCATGGCTCATCAAGACAAGGATCTTGACCTCTCAACCTTCGAAGATTCTCCTCGAGCTTTGCAAATAGGGAGGACTCGCCTCTTTGCTCTTGTTCGTCGGACTCGCTCCGCTCGATGAAAACGTATGCGGAAAAGGAAGAGGATAGCTTCAAACCGAGTCCGATAATAGTTCAAGAAAGATCAAGTGAGGAGTTAGAATCGAAGAAGAAGAAGAAGAAGAAGTTCTGTCGGAATGAGAGGATGATTTGATAGACCCTCCAGGAACTCCAATTGATTTACACCTCCTCTCAGCTGATGATTATGCAATCAAGAGGCATGTAAATCAATTCCTTTTGAAGAATGACTCGCTCAATCCGAAATTTCACACGGTTTTTCAAGAACAAGTCTATGAACAGCTTTATGACCGTCATAGAAAATTTGCAGAACACAGATGGATTAAGTGGGCTAATATCAATATTTTGGACAATTACAGTAGGGTTTATCAGCTTTTCTACAGAGTAGGTCTTCATGACCTTGTGGGAATAAAGCAGAATTACGATGACAAGCTGATTAGGCAGTTTTATGCCACACTGTACATCTCTCCTGACCTGAACACTTTTAAATGGATGTCAGGTACCCGAACTCTAGAAAGCACTAAAGAAGAATTTGAGAGAGTCTTGAGGGTCCAATCAAATTCTTGGGCAAAGATCTTTGAGAATGCTGCTTTACTAGTCCCTGCTTGGAGTAAGCACTATGACACTTCTGTCAAATACAAGCTGGGCACTATCACTGGACTTAAGCCGGAAGTGAGTATGATTAACAGGATTATTAATCATACATTTTATCCTAAAAGTGGTAACTTTGATGCCGTCAGGGGGCATGTTTGGAACATGATTGAGCATATTATGGAGGGAATAAAGTTTGATGTGGTGGATGTAATTCTTAATGGCATAGCCTCCTCAAAGAATGATAGAGTTAAGAGGATCTACTATGCACCATACATCATGGCCTTAATTGTAAGGAAAATGGAGTATCGTGGTGGTTTGGGATCAGCTCATAAGCCTTATAAACCACGAGATGGTATCCCTCCTCCTCCTCCTTCTCGTCGAGACATTGAGGATAATCCAGCTGATGTTGAGGTTCCTCCTGTGGCTCCTGCTCCTGTTGAAGGTGTTCTTGCTCAAATTCTTCAAAATCGTGACTTCTCCTTAGCACCTTGCAAGATATGAAGCAAGAACAAACCGAGCTTAGCAACAAAGCTAACTCACTTGGCGGCAGATTGATGAGATCCATCACAAGCTCACTGATATGGAGTTGGTTCGAAATGATTTCCATAGTGAGGTCCATAATAGGATGGCTGCCCTGATGGAGAGCGTCAATGATATGGAGGATGTACTGAAGGCCCCTCAGCGATATTCCTTCTCTCGTCATCCTAAGACATCCTCTGGGCCATCTGCACCTCCTCCAGCTCCTGCACCTGCTCCTGTTACAGGTTCTGCACCATATCCAGTCTTCACTCCTCCTGCACCAGCCATCGAGCCAGTTGCTCCAGATCCTGTCATAGCTACCGAGTCAAGATCTTGGATCCGGCGCTGCTACTTGACCTCTCCTCTAGAGCGAGCCACCGCTCCTCGGACTCAGCTCCTCCGGCCCCGAGTCTCGAGATCCAGCTCCTTCTCGGCCACAGACCCGTCTTCCCGGGCGTCGCTCCTCCTCCTCGGGATCCGGTTATGCGAGTTGTTTTTGGTACCTTGATGCCAAAGGGGGAGAGGAATGAGAAGATTTGGAAGACATAGTTTTAGGGGGAGCAAGCGCAAGCTTTTGCTACTATATTATATATGTGTTGAACTCTTGTGCTTGTAATAGTTTAATTATGCATCTTTTATCTTGTTGAACTTGTTGGATGCTCGGATGCTTATAATATTATCTTAAATGCAATCTCGGTCATTGTCATATCTTATTATTGCATTTCCTCAAGTTCAAATTTTGTTAAAGAAACTCCTCAAAATTTCTCAAATTATCTCCATGTGCTTGCTAAATTGTTCTATCCTTTCATGCACATGTTTAGGGGGAGCTTTCTTTAAATTAGTCTTAACAAGAAAATAATTCTCATACATTCATTTGTGCTCATTGTAAGAATTGTTTTATTGTTAAGCCATCAATTGAATACCAATCTTTCTCACACATTTTTAGTGTTGTCATCAATTACCAAAAGGGAGATTGAAAGCATCTAGGCCCCTAAAATTGTTTTGGTAATTAATGACAATATGTGAATATGGGATTAACGTGTTTATTGAGTATTTACAAGGTTAAGTCCCATTGGTGAACTTATTGATGCAAAGATGCATACCAAAGGATGAAATGGAGATCTACAAGACTTTAAGTCAAGGTACAAATAGTCTAGGATCCTTTTGTATTTTACGGTCTTAGGAGTTTGGTTGGAAGACCGGATTATAGGATAAATGCCGTACTATTAAGAGGATCATGGCTAGTAGCTTGATAGCATGTTCTTGTGCCATATGGATCAATTTTAGGATCATGCATGCATTTAAATTGAACTTGCAATTGAATTGAAAACAAGGGCCTTTACCCTAATATCGAATACTGCGAAGTTTTGTAAATGGTTGTCTGCATGATCTTGATTGTCTGCGGCGACATCTTGCGCAGTACTACCGCTTTATCGGACGTTCGAAATTTATATGGCGGTTGTATAATATGAGAACAAGTGTAATTTCGCTCGAATCCTCTCACGAGAATCGGACGTTCGGCCTAATAATCGGATGAACCGCACATCGGTTGTTCGGTTATTAGGCGGCGATTAAAATTCCGAACAATTGCATTTTCGGTGGCGAAACCACGATATCGGATGAACCGAAAGTTTGCCGGCGGTTGTACCGCTCCTCTTTTAACGGCTATATCAGAGCATTTAATGCGGTTAAAATAGCCGTTACTATTGCTTTTTCCAGAGTGCGGTTGTACCGGCCGTATACCTCCGGTTGTACCGATTTTCTCTGGAAAATCGGATCTTCTCCCAACGGTTGGATTTGTTGGTGGAGGCTATAAATACCTCCCCAACCGCCCAAGGCAAAAGATATCTGACTCATTTATCACTCATAGAACCTTTTGAGCTTTGAGCATTCACTCAACACTCAAAACCTCTTGTGCATTCTTTGTGAGTTTGTTGAGAGTCATTTAAGTGCATTCATACTCCTAGTTGATCCTTGTGCACGTGAGTGCCGTCAAGTGAAGCCGGTGATTTATTACTCTTGGGTGGTGCCGCACTCCTAGGCGGCTTGGCGGAGAGCACGGTGATCTCTTCAAGAAGAGTGTGAAGAGGCGGTGCAAGCTTGTGAGTGGTTGGTGTTCACCATCTTGAGCGGAGGAAGAACAACCAAAGTGAGCGAGGAAGGCTTAATTCAGGCCGGCTTGACGTGTCAAGCTTCCTCAACGTGGACTAGTGAAGACCGGCAAGTCTTGATACCACGGAAAAACATCCTTGTGTCTTTGTGGTTATTTCTTGTCTTTACATTTCGTATTTATATTTCTAGCTTATTTATTATGATTGAATTGCTTAGCTAGAAGTATAACTTGTTAAGATTAAGTTGTTAATTGGCTAAAATTGTTAAATTGTTAAAAAGTTTAAAAACCTCCTATTCACCCCCCTCTAGTCGGTTATCCTTGATCCTACAAAGGTGTCTTGGTCATTTTCCCGAGTAGGCAAGACTCGCATGTTTCAAATGATTCCAAATCAAATGAGTTTAGAATTCCATTATCATGGAGCTTCTTCATGTGTTTCTCACTTATGTGACCCAAACGACAATGCCAGATAAAAGTGGAATTCATATTATTAGGTAAAGCCTCTTTGCATTAATATTAAAGATGGGTGCATCATCAAGATTTAAAATAAACAACCTGTTCAAAAGCAGAGCATAGCCATAAAACATATCATTCAAATATATAGAACAACCATTGTCCTCAATAATGAATTTATAACCCTCTGCCATCAAACATGAGGCCGAGATAATGTTTCTACTCATGGCTGGAACGTAATAACAATTATTTAATTCCATAATAAATCCTGAAGGCAAAACCAATGGTAAAGTCCCGATGGCTAATGCAGCAACCTTTGCTTTATTTTCGACGCGAAGATCCATCTCGCCTCTTGCAACTCTCCTATTCTTTGTTAGACTCTGCATCAAATTGCAAATATGAGCAACCGACCCGGTATCAAATACCCATGAGTTAACGTAAGAATCAGCAAGTAAAACATCTATAACATTAATACCTGAAGTGGAAGGTTTAGTCCCACCATTCTTTTTCGGATCGGCCAGTATTTCTTGCAGTTCCTCTTCCAATGGCCTAGCTCTTTGCAGTAAAAGCATTCATTCTCTTGAGTCGGGCGGACTTAGTCTTGGGTTTAGGTTTGTTGGTTTGGATCTCATCGAAACTTTAGCCTTGCCCTTTTTCTTGACCAGTCTTAGCCTTCTTCTTGAAGCTTGTACTCTTTTGCACCATCATCACATGATTTGTTGCTTTTCTTAATCTTGTCCTCTGCGGTCTTAAGCATCATATGTAGTTCGGTGAGATTCTTGTCTAAGCCATTCATATGGAAGTTCGAATGAACCGACCATAGCTTGCGAAGCGAAACAAGAATCAAATCAGTAGCCAACTCTTGACTCGATGGAAAACCAAGTTTTTCCAAGCTCGAGTGTAACCAACCATTTTGATCACATGTGGGCTCACGGACTACCCTCGGCTAGCTTACACGCAAACAAGTTCTTTGAGATCTCAAATCTCTCGGTTCTTGCACGTGTCTCAAACATGCCTTTGGCGCCACGATCATATCGTGAGGCCTCAATGTTCTCAAACTGCTTTACGAAGGTCTGAGTTCATCGCAGCAAGCATGAGACAACTAACATCAAGGATTCATCACATGCCTTTTATAGGCGGATTTAAAAGTAGCAATGAGATTGTCGTGAGCACATCTGGAATTGGTTCCTCTAGAACATGTTCCTTTTATCTTGCCTAAGAACAATTCTTAGGTTGCGGGACCAATCCATAAAATTTGTTCCATTCAGTTTTTCCTTTTCAAGTATCGAGCGTAAAGCAAAACCGGATGTTGGTACAAACGATTGGTGCCATGATCTACAACATAAAATATGCAAAACTAAGACATATGTTCAAGAAAAGTAACTTCTATTAAACAATTTAATAAAGATACTCCCACTAAATACCATATCCCTCTTATGACATTTAGTGATTCAAGATCCACAATCAGGTAATCTACTAGTGAGCTTTGGCATCATTTGCTAGAAGATTAATGAATTGATAAGCAACCCTTTGCTAATCATATCTCTATATGACTCTTGTTGTTGGGCATCATCTCTATGCTTCGGCACCCAACCCTATGCCCCAAGGTCCATAACCGTTATGATGACCTTGTCAAGTTAAACCAATGCAATGCGTGTAAGTGTCCGACACAAACCCATCTAGTCAAGGAAAGTTAATGGCATTCCGCTTTAGCAAGACCTACCATTAAAATACAAGACTTTTGATGGTGCGATTTATTGGAGGGCATCAATTTTAACTTAACATTATGTGAGGAATTTTAATTTTATCATGTTAAAAGCATCTAATGAAAAACATGACTTAATATCATGACAGAATAAACACAAACATTCACAGATAATCATATCACTTTGTGAAATAGTATGGCCCTTAACATGACAATCTCCATCGGCATGCTTCACGTCCTCCAGACCACTATGCTTGAAGTCTCCAACCGCATTCATCTACTAAGCAATTACTCCTAAGAGCTAGTAATGAATTACATAGGATAGTATCAAGCATCACATGTCGACTGCAGCAGATTATACAATAATATGTAGCTCGATGGCTATCTCACAACACGACACGCAGGTCATGAAAATCCATACATGCATCACATACACAATGGGCCATACTATTCACATCAATCCCTGCAAAAACAAGTTACGCATAGAATCCAATTCTAGCGGACGACATGAACACATATTACCTATAACGCGCGGTACGAATAGCCAGCACGGCAGTCCCACTAGCCGGTTAGCGGGCGGGGTTCGAAGGGGTAGCGCCCCTCGCTGGTCGAGGGCAGCGCTCTCGGAAAATTTTTCCGAGACATGAATCTTATTCACGTTTCGAGCTTTGGAAATCATCGATTAATCATATTAACCCTATTCCGAGCCAATCGATTCTCGCTTTGATACGACCACATAATGCGACATACTCGATGGCGAATTCCGGCCAGTAGGAGTATTATGCAAGGTAGTCGAAAAACAAGTCGAGTGAATCATCGGTGCTCTTAACTTGTACCTCCTTGTATACCCATCTACTACCACAAAACGATCGATCTAATCGACCGGGGCCTAGGTTTCGAGATCGACCGATAATAGATCCAATCTACTACTACCACATATCAAGTATATCGCGACCGATCCGGATCAAAAACTATGCAGATGGCTCGATACCATCGAAGGGATACGGGTAGGCTACGATAGCAACAAATCAAAATTTCTACCACGTAAACCGGAAGCCAAGCAAGAAGATGATCACGGATCGTTACCACTAGACGCCAGCAGAGGCGGAAGAAGTGTCGGGCGACTGGTCCGACGAAGAGCGTCCGATGTCTTGGTCGTAGTCGATCGTCCGGCGTCCTCGTTGGTTGATCGTCTCTCCAAAGACCTCTGCGGTTCCTTGCGAAGATCGCGGATCGTCCTTAAGCGCAACAACGTAGAAGCGCCTCTATGGTATCCACATGTCCAGGGAAGGAACAACCGTACGCCGGTGTGCTAGCACCAAATCGCACGGGGAGGCTCTCAAGAAGATGGCGGCTAGGGTTTCGGTACGGCAACTCACGTCCAAACTCTCTCTCCCAACAGCCTCATGCATTTCCTTATATAGTGCCCGTAATGGATCCTATCCAAACACGCTTTACGAATCGTATTCGTACTGGTTTGTTCTAACCCGTTAAGTGTGTGACCCGTTAGGTTCATGTGTAGTTCGGTTGTGACTCGAAACCCTTTCCGCCACGAGTCGTGCGGTTCCTAGCGAGACATAACGATTCCGAATACACACAAATTATATCGGACGAATCTTAATGCAATGTGATCTACGACCGAGTCCTCATCACTTATGACCGAGATCCTATCTCTATAATGACCCGATTCGTATTTGATCACGACCAACTCGCAACTCCTTACGACTTGGTTTCGACCACTCTATGATTACGTTCAACCAGTCTCACGACTTGCTTGTATCTCCATACGACGGTCCGTGGTCGGTCGAATTGCGACCTACTCATGTATTCTCCCTTTGCCTCACGATATCTGGTTGATCTCTAGGTGAGATGTTGTGTCATCCATGGATCGTTCAATGCTTTCTCGATCGAGTATCGGATAACCTTATGTGGTCGAACTCTTGACCACTAGTGCTATATGGCCATGCACTTTCTTTATCCGACCACTTGAGGGCCTAGAGATATCTCTCTGTTATGTTAGGAGGACAAATCCCATATCCGACCAAATCACATCCTCTGCGTGTTTACATAGCATACCCGAAAATTACCTTTATAACTACCCGCCATTCTGAGTAGCGTTTGGCAACCCCTAAGAGTCTTTATTACACATGTAGAAACTATCTTGATCTCGGTCAAAGATTATCATCATCATTCTTGAGACCAATTAACGATATATAGAATCATAACAATCTCAATAGTGTCTAAGTGGGTCTTATCCAACACCACGTTCTTTAACACGTGTCCACAAGGCAGTCGCGGAGGAAACCAGCCGCAGATTTGCCATCAACAGGAGAAGGACTTTGCAAGTTGCAAAATGGCGAAATGACCCGCAACCGCCGGCCGGTACACCCCGCGCGCGCTGTCAAGGAGACGCGGACGCAGAGCGCAGCCTGGCCGCGCTGCGCGGCCGGGATGGCGTGAACGCGTGTTGCTGCCTCCCCTCCCCGATCTGGCGATCTCATCGTCAGCCAGCTGGTGGCCACGCACCGAGATAACGCGCGGTGCCCAACGCGTGTTTCCACGTCAGGGGCGCGTGCGCGCGTGCCGCATTTCTGCAGCTGAGGACGGGAAAAAAGATCGCGAGGGGAGAAAATCTCTCGTAATTGGGACCAGAATGCCGTTTGCGCAAGTGTCACCGTGTCAGACAAGCCATCTATGCAGCTATCTGTGCTGTGCTGTGCATTTTTAGCTATCGACTTTAGCTGAATTGACAGGCACTCGTGAAACAGTCTCGTCCACCCAATGTCCAGTGCCCAGAGACGCGGCTATAATGATTCTATGACACTCCCAGACAAAGCAGCAAGATTGTCACTCGTCAGAATCCCGACACGAAAGATTTCCTAGGGTCCCGAACTTGACAATCTTACAACGAGTTCACGGTAACTAAACAACCTACGTATAACTTGTCTATCAATGCCACTAAATATCGCAGGATGGTTGAGTTTAGCTGGATCTCCATCTCACAAGTTAAACATACTGACACGATTGGAACTGGGAAGTGGAGCACTGGAGCAAAAAGCACTGCAAGAAACAGTAGAGATTCCGTCCTACTACTACATATACGGTATACCAAAGGCATGATGGTCAATCCAAACAAAAATTGAGAGTTCTAGCATATGTCATGGACGTTCAATCCGACTTGCGAAACTTGATCTAACGGCGTGCATCTAAGAATCTGAGACCTGTTCCAAACGAGGTCTGAATCTAGCAATACGGGGAGAAAACTATTCAGGAAAGTGTCCAAATAATTTGGAGAATCATGGACCAACATCTTGATCGGTCAAGAGATGGTGGAATGGATGATCAATCCTTTGACTTGACAACAACTCAACTGTGCCGTGACTCATGAGTTGTATGCAAGTGGTACTTTGGATCTCTACCTACTCACTACTTCAGAATTCTCTTAAGAAATGCATGGTTCATCCATCAAAATCCATACCAAATTTTGTTTGACTTTGGTTCATTCATTTTCATGAAATGACCATATTTGATTTGCTTATTGTCACTGGATCAATAATTCACACACAAAAATTGTTTTGTGACACTGAAAAGATGTATAAGTCAGATAACAGCATCCAATGAGGCTGGACCCGCTTGTCAGTGATCACTGCTGTTATTTTCCAGCTCCTATGATTTTTTTGTGTTACCGGGTAATTAACCCCTAAATATATGTCACCTTTGCCAAGTTAGCCAAATTCAGCAGACCAATAAAACTGATTATATGCAACTACACTAAGCCATGATACGCTAACTAATTGCCTTTTGGTACCCTTTTACCTTTCCACCAGAAAGAGCTAGCTAAACTAAATAGCTAATATCGTTGCATAGTTTGTGTGCAATCCGAGCAGTGCTTGCAGCATCATGGTAACCAATTCTATACCTTTGTTAGGTCCAACAAATGCCGATGTCTTCTTCAGTCAGTCCATAAGCATCTGATTAATTTACTTTAGACGCTATTAATTAATACTCAGATTAAGACCATTGCTTCAAAAGGTAGCGGGTCGGGTCAGTGCCTGGTAGTAGAGACCGTGGATACAAACATCCAAATCCGGATTGGAACTTGTGATTTTGCTTTTTGCATCAGATCTGCTTTTCCTCATGCGGATCTCGTATTCTCCCGAGATCCTCCCACTCCGTTTGTGTTAGTGTCACTAGTCATTTTCCTCTCCGGCTTAGGCCTGCCTCGGCAAATTTAGAAGGGACAATTATCTGCGTATAACTGAATAACTTCGGATCTTTACAATATATCACTGATGTCTTATTGATATATGGGTCATATGTCTATATTTCAGCCTCACAATGAATGATATATTATAAATCATATAATTATTCAGTGACATATTGTGAATTTTCTTAATTTAGAAGTACACAGTAGCGGTGTATGCAAACCAAGCTTTTTGTCTCCTCATGGATTGCTTTTGGCTCGTACACTTTTCTGCTGTGTATTTGCTCCGTTAAAGGTATTAATCGGTGAGATGGGGCTTATTTGGTTGGATGTTGGTTTAACTTTGCCAATAGCATCTTACTTAAAAGCTATGGACGAAAATTTAAATGTGGTCCGTATCTAATTCCCCTTTTAGATAGGTTTATTGCATTACGGGTTAGTACATTTTAGTTCGAGCGCTAGTTTTCACTTTTAAATGATAAAGGGGCTGTTTGGTTCATCACCCTAACGTGTCAAACCAAATTTTTGGTAATATTCTAAAAATTTGGCTAGTGTTTAGTTCCGTTCCAACATTTGGTATTACCCTAAAAAATTTTGGCACGCCTGAATTTTTCTTCCCATTTTTCTGGCTTCTCGCGGGCGGCCAAAACGCCCACCCAGATTTTGGTTCGGCAAGCAGCAATCAGTCGGACAGGTGGCAGAAAATGATAGGACGAGGCTAGTGCATTAATTGCATGGTTAGGTGGATTAATCAGTTTCAAACGAGTATCCGATTTGTGATCCGTTTGAATCGTTGTGTTCCTTGTCATTTTATCAACAAAATAAGACCCATGTTGACATATTTTGAGGTAAAAAAAATATGTCATGTGGGACATGCGTGTCATACTCACAATTTTTGCAAATTTTAACATGGCTACAATCCAAACACATCAATTTCGGCATTGCCCGTGAATTGGTATGGCTACGATCCAAACACTATTTTTTTGCCTAAATTTTGGCATTACCAAAATTTTAGTATGACTACCTGGGGTCGTAAACTAAATAGGCCCAAAACCCACGAGGACATGCAATTTAGATGAAGGCTACGCACAGTTGAGCAAATAATCTTGGTGAACACAAAAGCTTTGTTGGGAACACAACAATCATTGCACGAACAAAGCATGGCGGTTCATGCAACATGAGCTAGCTTACCTAGCCGGTACGAACATACTTATCAATTCTATTCCGGTACCGGCCGGAATGACCAGAACATGCCATACTAGCACCCAAATCAGCACACTGTAGCCTTAATCCCGTACCGGCCTCAGTACCGGCCATTCTGGCCATTTTGCCATTCCGGTCATTCCGGTACCGGTAAAAAAAAATTGAAGTGACCACTTCTTTGAATCAGCTCGGAAGGCCGATTCCAATACTACTGCTTCGGTAAGTGAAATTATGTTAGACTATGGTAAGATGTATGAAATTATAAACTCATGTTGTATTATTTAAATACGTACGATATTTATATTTATGAAGTAATTGAATTATGTGTCATTTTTATTCTATGGTTATGTATTTGAAGTGAGATTCCAAGTGAAATTATGTATGCATATAATTACATATATATTTATAAATAAATACATATTATTATATTAAAATCGAGCAGATGCTGTAGGAATGGACCGATATCGGCGTATTCCATACCAAGAGGCAAACCAAAATGGCCTCCGGAATGGAATTGATAACTATGGGTATGAATGTATAAAATGCAACATATTTATAGACAACCTCATACAAATCAAACATAAATAACCAACAAACATGAGAAATTTGTAGTACTCGGTAGTCACGTGTAAAAACATATGAGGCACTATGTGACATCCCAATTTTCTGAGCTTTAAAAATCATTTAAATAGTTAGTAGTGAGAAAATTCACCATTTGTATTTATTTGAATTTAATTCAAAAGCTTAAATATGGACTTTGAGTAACAAAACAATTTAATATGACTAAAGTCAACATGAACAATAGTCAAAACTATTTTATTTGGATTCTTTGTGCTTGGATATATTTTTTAGATTTTTCTATAATTTTTCCAAGTTTATTTGCTAATTTCTATTGCTTATTTGAATTCTCAGTATTTTCTAAAATAGAAAAAGCTAATTAAAATCTCCATTTTGGCTTGGGCAATTCCTTCGACCCATTCTGTCACACCAAACCTCGCCTGCCCATCTCGCCAATCTGACGACGCTTGTCTGCTCCGCCTTCGCTTCTGGCGTGGGCAGCTCCTCTTTGTCGCCGCTTGGTGGGGCGCTATGGCGTCGTCGTCCCCGAGCGGTCTCTTCCTCATGGTTACTGCTACCGCGTCGACCATTTTCGCACCTCCGAGCTCCGTCTGACAAAAGGGGAAACGACCCTAATTTTGTGCGCGAACGACGCCATCTAGAAGCCTTATCTCTCCCGCATCGCCTTGGTTCAGATTTGAATTTCGAATCCGCCTCTATCTCCTATTCCTCTGCGAGCTCTTTCCAGGTTGTTTTGACCGTCGCCGCCAACACGCCGCCTTGGCCATCCCCGACGCCTATAAATAGCCCACGAGCATCGCCTTGCCACCCTTTCCAAAACCCCTCACCCAATTGCCCCTCCCGAGCCCTTGCGCCGCTGCATTTCCCCATCTAGGGTTTTCGGCCGCGCTTTGTCTTCATCGAATTGCGCCGCCGCCATGGTCGCCTCGTCGCCGTCGAGCACGCAGCTGAGTCCACCGTCGCCGCCTCTACCTCTTGAACCTCTCCGTGTCGCTAGAGCGCCGCCGGAGACCCCGTCCAACAAAACCCGAGACCACCCTGCCGCCTCAAGCTCGCCGCCGGCCGCCACCGACATCCTCGACCACCCAGGATTGCATCAACAGGTGCGCAATAGCCTGGGCTACCTCCTAGCACCACCCACCACCGGTGAGACGCCGCCGCTCGCCGTTGCCGTTGGGATCCGAGCGCCGCCGTCCTCGCTGTCATCCATGTCAGCTGCAACCTCAGCACCGTGTGTGCGCCGCGTCAGCGCCACACATGTGCGTGTGCACGACGCCAGCCGGGCCAGATCCCGAGTCCCTGCATGGACTTAGTCCACGGTGCACCATCTCACTTACATGTGGGACCCACTGTCGGTGGAGCATTTGTCTTGATCAAAACCCTTTCACGACGGCGTTGCGCAATATTCCGATTTTTCTATTAAGAAATAATTCGGATTATTCTGAAAATAGGATTTTCTTTAGATTCAAACTTCCAAAGCCCATATCTTTTGCATCCAAACTCCAAATCAGTCCATTCAAAATTTTTGATTCATCTAAATTGAAGATCTATTTATTGGATATTTTTATTTAATTTTTGGAGTTTGTTTTGCCTCTATTGTTTATTTGTTTTGTTCGTTTGCTTCGTTTACGAGAAGACGTCGATACTTCAGGAAGGTTTGAAGAATAAGGAGCATTTCAAGACCAAGATCAATTTCTAGACCTTTTCCAAGGCAAGTCATATCTTTGACCATGATTGAATCCCAGTTTTCTAAAAGTTATTTTATTTCAAATTTTTGCATTCTAATTCAAGTAATTATTTAAATGCTTTTGGGTATAGCTATTAAATCCAAATTGTTATACCTTCCTTGTATAATTGCTATGTCTTAATCCTTTGTCACCCTAGTTGGTAATATTGTAGCACCAACGTGGGTTGGTTAGATGCGATTAGATTGCTTAGCCATGCCACGAATCACCTGTTCATGTAAAGTTACAATTATCAACTTGACTAAGTGGCTATAGAACTTTGTGATAATCTGTGTGTACTATGTGCTATTATGGCATGTGTTGCACTTAACCAACTGGGTGGTAAAAGGTTTAGACTGAGACAAGTGGTGGAAACTGTGTGACATGGTGGCTTTGTGAAATGGGAATATTAATATGTGTGCCTTAGTTAGAATTTGGAAGTCCTGCCTGGGTCAATTAAGGACTTAACTTTGTGCGCCATTGAACTGAGCCTCACTATACGACCACATGTCTATTATAGGACGGGCCTAACTTAGTAAGTTATGGATTTTCAGTATTGATTACTCAGGTTGCAGGTTAAGTACTCAGTGATGCGTGGAGGTGTGCTATCAGGTAGTCACATCGCGGGACGGTTCGTCGCTTCCCTGTCCAATGGTGTGTGTTATGCCAAAGCACTATGTTAGGGTTGGTATGACGACAAAGCACACTGGGAGTATTAATACTTGAGATGAAGTCTCTGAAAAGTTTTGTTTTGATTAGTGCTTGCAACACTAGTTGTATCTTGTGGGTAAAGTGTATAACCTCTGCAGAGTGTTAAACAATCTATTCGAATAGCCGCGTCCGCGGTCATGGACATGCTCGGGGATTTCACACGAGGGGTAGATCTTCATAAAATGTGTGGGAAGGGAGCTGTGTGATCTAAATCATATGGCTATGTGAATAATCTATTTAGGCTGTGTGTCTTTGTGAAATCAAACTGTTAAATTAGTATTGTCTATTCATTTTGAATTATGCTTTCAATCTATTATTTGTATTCAATTGCAAATGTTGCATTTCTGCAAAAGAACCACGGATTGCCATTCCTTTGGAATAAATCTGCATATATAATTGCATTTCTGTTGTGTGACTTGCGAGTACAGTTGTGTACTCATGCTTGCTTTAATAAATCAAGCAGAAGAGGAGGAGTCTTCGCCCGCATTCGAGGCGGAGTTCATTGAAGGTGCTTGATCGTAGGGTCTTGATCCCAGTCGGTTGCATGTGGTGAATTGATGGGATGCCGCTGCCGTTTCTATTTTCGCTGCTTTATTTCTCTGTTAGCCCTGCGTGACTTAATAAGTGTAAACTCGACCGTAAGGTCAGAACCCTTATTTGTTAATCAAATTATTCGTTTATGTCATTAATCGTTTGTGTGGATCGATATCCATCTTTGTTGATACTATATGCACTAGCTTGATTCTGGACTAGTGCATTATACACAGAGGGTCCAGAATTGTATTTTTTGGATCCCGACACACTATATCTAAATATTCGTAGCGAAGCAACACAACTATTATAGGCAACTAGCAGGATGGTCTGTGCATTTGCGTGTGTGGATTTGTTTCAAAGTTTGTAGTGTCAAATGGTATAGTTTAGATGCTTCAGAATATATTTATGTATCTTGTTGGCTATTTAGATTTTTAAGTCATTGTAAACATTGGAAATAACAATATAAACTTAAAGGAAAATATAACTTAAGGAACGTAATTGAAGTACGAGCTTTAATAGAAGAAAATCATTGAACATAATAAGTTGGTTGGGTTATTAAGAACGTAATCACTCTCCATCAAGTACAGATCATGTAGCTGTATGCTCATATTCTTCCTTAATTAGTTACTATTTTCCAAAATATATGGATGCACATGTACCTATATTTAATCTCAAACAATACGTTGATTATGTGTATGAAAAATTATCTTATTAGTTTACACAGTATTAGAGTATCTTCTCACGCATACACCGATGCACCATGGGCGACCTACCTTGAACTTATCTTCCCTCACACGCTGGCTGCCCTACCGAACCATGTGTCTTCTATCACTTCTCGCTACCACAACTTTTCAGCTTGAACCTCCAACAACAAGCCCAATTTTGTTATCATTAACTCGCAGCTGCTACCCATTCTAATGCAATACTCTACCACATAGTTATCTTTTACTTTTCTCCAATTATTACTTAATGCTGACCGTTGCGATATCAACATGCATACATGTGCAACCGTCGTCGATCCCTGCCAGAGACACCCGTCACGCCCTCCCCAGTGGTTCCGAGCCTATTCCCTATGGCTGCACAATCTCTATTTCGAGCTCTTTGCTCCTCTACTTCTGTACACCGTGCTTTTACTCGTACAGATGCATGATGTTATGTGTTCTCGATGTCCTCTTTTCTCGTGTTGGTTGCTTATCTTCTTCGACGTTGACCAACTCAACATTGTGGCTTCTTCACTAACTGCGGTGATCTCCCGTCTTCACTGACATCGGTATGCCCACTTTAGTAGTTGTTTAATGATATGGATAATCTTCTCACCAGTGATGGCACGCTCCTAGACACCCGATGGTCCAATATTGTCCATAGCTCATCCTCAGTGCAAAGCTTCATCTCCTCTCTTCCAGGGCTTCCCTATCGTCAAACTTTTTTGGTCATCGACTTCTTTAACAACACCGACGCTCACCACTCGTCGTTGCAACTCCTAGCTCCTTCGACTCTGGTCTTTCTCTTCAATGGCTTCAGCAAGTAGAACGACATTATCCTCATCGAACGGCTAAGGTGAACAACACATCATTGCCCTCATCTCTGCCGCCACCACTCGGCTCTTCGCTTCCCTGTGGGTCAATGTATTCTTACAATTGCACTCTTTTGTGGTCTCCTACAGCACCATCGTGTTATCCTCGTTATGAATTTTTTTAAAATTCAAAATTTCACTTGTATTTTATTGGAGTTCTTATGCAAATCAAATTGCTAGTTTTACTTTTTTTTTAAAAAAAATTAGTTATTTATGGATTTTACTTTAGAATTAGTATGGAAATCAAGTTGCAAGTTTTCTAGTCCAAATTTCAATTATTTTTATTAGAATTCGTATACAAATCCAATTGCTAATTTTTCTTTAATTTTTATTCGAATTACGACTATCTTGGTATTTTACTTTGGAATTAGTATAAAAATCAATTTGATATTTTATTTTACTTTTATTCCATATTTCAATTATATTTTGTTGAATTTCGTATACAAAACTATTGCTAATTTTTCCTCAATTTTTATTTTGAATTATATTTATTGAGGATTTTACCAACGAATTCGTATGGAAACCAAATTGCTAATTTTATTTTTATCCAAATTTCAGTTATTTTTGGATTGTACTTGATATGACTTCTTTCAGTCAATTTAGACAGTTATAATCTAGACCTAATACAATCGACGGTGTGGATCTTTATCCTTTTCCACTGATTAACGTGGGAATTTCTAGGCCTTGAGAGCGAACATAGTGGTTTTTTCCCACTATTTTAATAATATAACTAATAGGATGGCCTACGCAATTACGCGGCTAGATTTTTTCGAAGTTCGTATAAATGCTTGAGAATATATTTACGTATCATGTAGGCTATTTAGATTTTTAAGACATCCTAAAAGTTGAGGATGGCAATAGAAGCTAGAAGAAAAATACAACGTGAGGAACATAACCGAAGTATGAGCTTCGATGGAAGAAGATCATTGATCATAATAAGTTGTTAGAGTTCTTAGAAATGTAACCACTCTCCATCATGCATAGATCATGTAGCTGCATGCCTCTATTCGTACTCCATTAGTTACTTTTTCCAAATTGTATGCATGCACATGTACCTCTATTTAATCTCAAGGAATACATTGATTATGTGTGCGACAAATTATTTTATTAGTTTATATGGTATTAGAGTGCCTTGTTCGCGCATACACAGATGCATCACGGGCGCCCTACCTTGAACTTAACTTCCCTCACACGCCGGCTACCCCACCGAACCATATGCCTTCTATCTCTTCCCGTCCTTACAGTTTTTTTTGCTTCAACCTCCAACAGCAAGCCCAAGTCTTGATCGATTCCTCTCAGTTACTATCCCTTCTAATGCAATACTTTAACACGTAGTTATCTTCCTATTCTCTCCAATTATTTCTTAATGTTGCCTGTTGCGACATCAACACGTATACACATGCAATCGTTGCTAATCCCTGTTGGGGACACCTATTATGCTCTCTCTGGTGGCCCCGAGCCTATTCTCTATGGCTTCGCCATGTCTACTTCAAGCTTTTTGCTCATCTACTTCTGTATGCCTATGTTTCCATTCGTACGGATACATGCATGTATATACACAGGCATGATGTTATATATGCATGATGTCCTCTTCTCTTGTGTCGGTCGTTGCTCTTCTTTGACGTTGGACAACTCAATGATGTGGCTTTTTCACTAACCGCGACGACCTCCCATCTTTACTGATGCTGACATGTCTGCTTTAGTCGTTGTTTAACGATATGGAGAATCTTTTCGCCATCGTCGATGATGTCGCACCCCACACCAATGATGGCACGACCCTAGCTACCCGATGGCCCCATATCGTTCATAACTCGTCTTCAATACAAAGCTTCATCTCTCTGCCAAAGCTTCCTAATCATATCACTTCTTTGGCAACTAACATCTTCAACAAACGCCGACGCTCACCACTTGTCATTGCGGCCCTTGGCTCCTTCAACTCTATACTTTCTCTTCAACAGCTCCGACAAGCAACACGACATTGTCCTTGTTGAACGACTAAGGTGAGCGGAATGACATTGTCATCATCTCCGTGATTGTTGCCTCGGCTCTTCGCTTCCTCGTGGGTCAATGTATTCTTGCGGGACAAATCAATGTAATTGCCCTCTTTTGCAGTCTCCTCCGACACCGTCCGTGCTATCATCTGTATAATTTTTATTTTTATTCAAAATTTCAGTTATTTTTTATTGGAGTTCGTATACAAATCAAATTGCTAATATTATTTAATTTATTCAATTTTTAGTTATTTAGGGATTTTACTTTGGAATTGTATGGAAATCAAATTGCAAATTATATTTTATTTTTATTCCGAATTTTAGTCATTTTTCATGGAATTAGTATACAAATGCAACTGCTAATTTTTCTTTATTTTTATTCCGAATTACATTTATTTAGGTATTTTACTTTAGAGTGTGTATCGAAATCAAATTGCTACTTTTATTTTATTTCCATTTTGAATTTCATTTATTTTAGATGGATTTTGTATACAATTCTAATTGCCAACTTTGTTTAATTTTTATTTTGAAGTATAATTATTTCTGTCTTTTACTTACGGATACGTATGGATATCCAATTGCTAATTTATTTTTATTTTGTATTCCAGATTTCAAAAACCAAGATTTGAGTTTCAAATCTAAAAATTGAAGTTTCATTAAGTATCAATCTGAAACTGGATTCAAAAACTGAGTTTTAGAATAATGTCAAATGAGTTTCATGAAGACACAAACGTCAAAGTATCACATAGTTTCAACAAAAAAACTTTAACGGACTCCAAGCAAGTTTCGTGGGAATTCCAGTCAAGTTTCACAAGACATTAGATAACTTACAATCAAGTTTTTAAAAAGTTATTGCAGTTTTGTGAAGTTTCGTTGCTTCTAAGTTCCAGATTTCAAGTTTGAAGTTTCGACTAGGTTTCAACGCGTTTCGTGATAAGTTTAAAAAAAGGTTTCAGGTTACAAGTTTGATGTTTCATGAAGTTTTAAGAAGTCCCGTAAAAACATTTTTAAAGTTTCAGGTTTTAGTGTGTTTCACGTATTTCTAGAAGCTTCCAAGAAAGTTTCAAGCCCAAGTTTCAATAAATTTTAGATTTTAGAACTCAAGTTCCAGACAAAAAGTTATAAGAAGTTTCAGCAAGTCTGAACAAGTCTCATGAAAATATTTTAAAATTTTAAGCAAGTTTCAGGTTTCAGCTGAAACATAAAGTTTTATGATTTTTTTTAAAATGTTCTTTTTTTTAAAAAATTTTTGATATGAAACTTGGTCTTTTAAGTTTCAGTGAGTCTTATCTGAAACATAAAATTTAGTGAAGTTCAAAAATGAATTTCGAGTTTCAAATTTGAAACTTGGTATGTCAACGAGTTTCACGCTTGAAAACTTGATGTTTCATGAAGTTTTAGAAAGCAAATTTCCATTTTCAATTTTTTTAAGGGGAGTTGCTAGCCCACAATGTATTCTAAGGACATAGCAAGTTTCGGTCAAATTTGACGTTTCACTCAGGTTTTAGAGAGGTACACCATGTTTCATAGAATTTCGGTGTGTTTCAGATAGTTTTAAAAAGTAAAATTCAAGTTTTAGAAAAGTTTGAAATGAGTTTAAAAACAAACTTTAAGTTTTAGAGAGTTTCACCAAAAGCTAGAAAATTCAAGCGAGTTTTGAGAGAATTTCACAAAAGTTCCACAACAAAATAAATAAGTTCCACAACAAATTAGACAAGTTTCAATGAAGTTTCACAAGAAAATCAGCAAAAATTCATAAAAAATGGAGGGTCTTCTAACATCTTGCTAGCTTCCACAGGAAGCCGTTCGGAGCCATCGAGGGCTCAACCACGATGAGGACGTTGGCGGTTGCGCGAGCACCGCGCTTGCACGAGAGCCTGCACCCGTGTTGCCGCCACGAGTCCACGACCACTCGCCTTCCTATGCACAACCAAGCTAGCCCGCGGATGTCTCGTCACGTCTGGTCCTGCCGCCTCTCTTATCCTCACAAGTGAGCCATGCTCAACATGAGATTTGCCTTCTCTGGCTGTGAATCAGCCAATGGTGTTCAAAATGGAGAGATGAAATGTATTGGGGAGGGATTAACAGAGAGATTAGGGAGAAATTCATTTAGGAACAGAGACAAGAGAAGATAAGAGACGGAGACTTTCTTACCTAGAGACGAAAGCGGCGGTGGAGATGAAGTCACAGATGAGAATATTGAAGAGTCAGATGTTATCCCGTTGGTCGGGTCAAAATCGGTATATAATAGAGTAGTTTTTTTTCCTCGCAATCAATTGCATCCTCTTACTACTGTCAAGAGAAAAAAAATTCCGATCATAACAAAAAGACAAACGGTGCACGGTGTTACTGTAAGTCTATGACTCAGACCTACTAACCACTGTTGCTGAAAACTCGGGACACGATGGTCCTCGTGCAGCATCGGCCGCCCCACCACTCGAAAACCCTTCCATTTCACGTTTCGGCAGGCAGTCGCCAGTCGGCACCATACGCCCCCGCACCAAAATACAACTCAACACCGCACCACCACCGAACCGGTCCGGCCGGCAACCCCAACCCGACCCGCCCGCGTCGCGCACCCGCCAAATCCATCATCGCCTCGTCCCGGCAGGTGGGCAGCCGCAGCCGCAGCTACCCCTTTACGTCTCCCGTCCCACTCCCCTCCCCCTCGCCTCGCATCGCATTTCCAGATCGCCCGCGCCGCGGCATTGGTATTCCGTCGAGCACCGCGCGCGCAATGCCGGCCTCCTTGTAGGCGGAGGAGATCTCTTCGCGCCGAGGAGGTATGCATCCGATGCCCGAGGGGGAGGTCGCGGATGGGGGCGCCGCGGAGGTCGGGTCCCCGCGATCCCGCTACTTCCGGCAGCGGAGCATGCACGCCGCGGATCCGGCCGGCGCCGGTGCCGCGGCGCGCAAGGTGTTCGAGGTGGAGAACCCGCCCGGTGGCGGCGGAGGCGGGCTCCGGCCCAGCGAGTCCGTGGCCAAGCTGGAGTCGCTGGAGCGGGCGGAACGCGCCGCGCTGGCGCCGGTGGTCGTGCTCAAGACGGGGTTTTACATCCTGGTGTGGTACGCCTTCAGTACCTGCCTCACGCTGTGAGTTGCTGCTGCTCGCGCCTCTGGATCTCGGTTCTCACCATCTTTCCGTACCTCTCGTGTAGCTCGTTGTGAAAGAAATATATTTGGCGGTTTATGGATTGTTTCGTTGTTGGTTAGATATAATAAGACGCTGCTGGGGGACAAGCTGGGCAAGTTCCCGGCGCCGCTGCTGATGAACACTGTGCACTTCGCGCTGCAGGCGGCTCTCTCCAAGATCATAATGTTCTTCCAGTCCAATGGGGTGGAGAAGGCGGTGGAGATGGGATGGAAGGATTACTTCATGAGAGGTGTGGATCCACGTTTCGGATTCCTCGTTTTGAGGCAATTGCCGCATGATTTTGTTTTTGTATCTGGGGAGTCATGCTTCTGTCTTGCCTTTCTGCAGTCGTGCCAACTGCTCTGGGAACCGCATTGGACATAAACCTGAGCAACGCGTCTCTAGTGTTCATCTCGGTCACATTTGCTACTATGGTGTGTTATCCGCAAAAGGGTTTAATCCACTTATGCTTTTGATTACATGCCTAATTTAGTTCAGTTGGCTGGATAGTTAACTGGACTTTCGAAATTTGATCTTTTGCAGTGTAAATCAGCCTCCCCGATATTTCTCTTGCTATTCGCTTTTGCATTTAGGTGAGTGTTGATCTATAATGAAGTTGGATACTGTTGTAGTACGCCTTTCTCTTACTAATGCTGCTTAGTTAATTTTAGTGGCGATGTTTATGCTTGTTGCATTGATTGTTGTTTGTTCAACTTGCTAGTTAGTTGTAGAATTGATTTATCCATATTAGCAGAGCAGGTCTTATATTTCCCACTAATTGCCATTAACTTCCTGGCTTCCCACATAATTGGTTGTTAGAGTTGTATGTTCATCCCACTTTTGAAGAGGATAATTCGAAGGAGCAGATGATGTATCTCATCTGTTTTACGGGTATAAGCTAGTATTGAGCTATCACTAAAGCTTTCATGCAAAAGCAAAACTGTGTTGATCAAATGTAAAGCAGTAAAAAAAGACACACTTTCCTTAATCCACAGAGGGACACTAACGTGGACTGTGAATAACCATGTCCACACCAATTACCAGGTATCTGGGCATGTCAAGCAGTCTAACTTTTTTTTCTAGCAATAGAAAATGAAGCTATGCAAGTAAAAATACATAAAAAATGTTTTCTGTGAAAAATGGGAAGTGTAAGCAATAATTATGGTTAACCTAAGAAATATTGTCTCGATCTATTACTCCTTTTTTCTTTGTTTGCAACTTTTGCAATATTCTTTTTAAAGTGCCAGTGAGCGCACTTACTTTTGGAAACATTTCTTTCTTTAGAAGATACTTCAAAAGCTTTCTGCATTCCTTTTCTATAAAAATCTTTTGTGTGTTTTGCAACCTCATTGATTACATAGGACCGGCAGATTTATTAACTTAGTTGATTGCATAGTATCCATTTATTTTTCTTACGCAACCAAGAGGGTCATCATCACGTCCTGGACAACATGTATATTATACTGTTTCTTTTGTTTTCAATAGTATATGCTTCTAAAAGTTCCCTCCCACTTTACTAGGTTGGAGAATCCCAGCATCGAGCTTCTAGGAATCATAGTTGTCATTTCTACTGGGGTTCTGTTGACAGGTGTGTAGCTTCAGTGGGCTTAAAATGCATGCAGGGAAACTACTGTGGTTTGATGTTGAGTAAATAATTTGTGCAGTACCAATTAGCTGATTATTAAGATTGTGTCATTTATCTTTTTATGGATGTCCATCTTTGTCATTATTAGATTGTATTTTGCCTGCACTGGTTGAAACATAAATCTGAGGTGATAAACAAACCTTTACCTTTAGGAAAGGTGCTGTTGTGATATAGTATGCTATTACTTGTACCCCCTCTAGTCACAAAAGAATGCCGTTTTGGACATCAACATGGTCCCTAAAACACAACTTAACCACTAATTGTTATTATAGTAGATTTATAAAACCTAACAAAATTATATTCTTATGAAAGTTCTTTTTGAGACAAATCTATACATACCATTTTCATGTGCTCAATATAAATATTGAAAAAGACATCGATAGCTAAAGTTTAGAAAGTTTGGCTGCACGTATCGGAAAACGACATTCTTTTATGACCGGAGGGAGTATTACTACTTTAAGATTATTTGATAATTAAAGAAATCCTGAGCTGTCTCAGTATAAGCTAAAAGTTTATTTTCCTTTGCAAAAGTCTAATGTTGGATATCAACACAATGTGCCGAAATCCTTATCATCTGTTGTTGATGTATTCTTATTTTTGTCAAGGAACTGACCTTCCTTGTTTCCACTTTGGTTTATAGATAGCAAACTTGGTTTCGTATATTGTCAGGTGATGATTTTTGAGAGCGTAGGTGGTAGGGCAAGATGAGCTCCAGCGGATGAGGTCCCCATTGCCACTAGTGAGAGGAGATGCTGGCTAGGGTAGAGGCCCTAGCGCAAGGATCTGTTCATGCATGAACAAGATGCAGCTACCAAGAAGAAAGACAAATAGCTTGGTGAATAGCAAGGGATCAGAATATGATCCAATCCTTGCTTACTCTATTCATCTCACGCGACTCCCTTATAAAGGATTATAATAGACTTGCCAAAATAAATCTTCATAATAGACTCTCGCCAAAATAAACCTTCTTAATAGACTCTCGCCAAAATAAACCTTCCTAATAAACTCTTGCCTAAAGTAAACCTTCCTAATTGGAGAATTGCCATCTTAGTTCTGTAGAGCCGGCGCCTCCCTGGCCTTGTGACGCTGGCCATAGACTTGGCCTCACATGACATCTCTCCCTCCCTCGACGAACAACTCGTCCTCGAGCTGAAAGGAGGGATAAGATTTCTTGAAATCCTGGACATCTTCCTAGGAAAGTATCAGAGGCGAATGAATCCTGCCACTGAATCAACACTTGCCACTTGTCTTGAGAAAGCCTGGCACGCAGCGCCTTCATAGGTGCTGGAATCACCCGCCCATGGAGAAGTGGCGGCACTGGGGTTGGTGACGCCGGGGGCACTTTGTCAAACTGCTTTAGAAAACCCACATGGCAGACATCGTGTATCTGGGCAGTCTTGGGAAGGATAGGCTATGTCATTGATCTTGGAGATGATGCGGTAAGGCCCAAAATAACGGGGCCCAACGTCGAAGTGTACGGAGCGATGCTTCTGATCGTAGAACTTCTTGTAAAATTCTTGGGCATGGAGTAGGCGACTCCGAACATCTGCCAAGAACAAATTGCGGTCCTAGAGTGCTTGATCAACCGCTGTGGTGTGCATTGCACCTGGCTCATAGTCACGAAAAGAGGGGGGTTCGCTCCCATACACCACTCGGAATGGTGCCGTCTTGAGTGCTGAATGGTAAGAAGTGTTATAAATAAATTCCGCCCAAGGCAGCCATCGAACCCACTATCGTGGCCAGTCTCCAGTTATGCAACGGAGGTACATGGCAATGATCTTGTTCACCACTTTAAATTGACCATCAAACTGCGGGTGATAGGCCGGACTCATGTTAAGGCTGGTATCACATTGAGCAAATAAGTCCTTCCAGAAATTCAAGGTGAATACCGGGTCCCTGTCCGATACAATGGAGGTAGGGATGCCATGAAGCCGGACGATCTCTGCAAAGAAGGCTTGTGCAACGGAAGAAGCTGAATATGGATGGGCCAAAGGAATGAAATGGGCACATTTTGAGAACCTGTCGACCACTGTCAAAATGACATATTTGCCGCCCACTTTCGGCAATCCCTCCACAAAGTCCATGTGGTCCTCCGAAGTCGCCATGTGGAGGTGTGGGCTGGTGCCGGGTGGGTTGGCGCCATGCCACACTATCGCCCGTCCTTGCTGCTGGAAGCGCATCGTCCTATGGTGGAAGTCCCAAGTGATGGGTCCTAGTGAGCCCAACCACTGGACACCCAATACGACGTTAAAGCCGCCCTACGGAATCGTGAGGAAGTCGAGAACGAAATCTTCGTTGTCGATGGAGATGGGCGTTGCACGGCAGATGCCGCCGCTTGTCACATGGTCGCCGTTTGCACTGCCACTGACAGTCCCGTGCGTGGCGTGAGGGATAACCCAACTCGCGCGACCAATTCGGCCGCCACGACGTTGTGGGTTGACCCAGAGTCCACCAGGGCTAGCAGGTGGACGCCGTTGATGGTGATGGCCAGCTGCATCATCTGGGTCTTGTGGATGTCGGTGAGGGCGAGGAGGGAGATGGTTGCCACCACCTCAGGTTCCTCTTCCGCGTCCTCCGGGTCGGGCTCCACCTGTAACGAAAAAATGTGCTTACAAAGTTATTGATGCCCCGGGTGGAATTTTTTGTCGCAGTTGTAGCAAAGTCCTTGGCTTCGGCGTTCCTCCAACTCGGAGGGTGTCAGGCGCTTGAATGGGCGCGCGATGCCGGACACGCCAGTTGATGTCATGGAAGAACGCGCCGCCCCTGATGCGTCGGTTTACACAATGCTTCCTATGGGAACGGAGGCCGAAGAGGTGGCGCCGCTAGCCGTCGGGTTCGGCCGTGCCAACGTGGGTCTGAATGGAGCCGGTCTTGGCGCGGCGACCAGCTCTCCTATGTCGCGCGGTAAGTTGGCCAGGCGTTTGTAAGCCCGAGCCAAGTCCATGGCCTCCTCCAAGTCGCCGGGCTTCTGGAGCTCGACGTGGGGCTTGAGTGGCTCGCCCAACCTTGCCGTGAACAGCATACGCTGCTACTGCTCGTCGTCCAGCCGGCCAACGCGCACTAGCAGCATCAGAAATCGCTCGGTGAAGTCATCCACTGTGCCCGTCTGGCGAAGCACTGTTAACTCGCCTAGGGGATTGTGGTGGGTCGGTGCTCCAAATCGCCGAGAGACTAAGTCGGTGAAGTGTCGCCCGATTCACAGGCCTCCATGCGCCGAGATGCATGTACCAGAGTCAGCCGCCTGTTAGGTGATCGTGGCGCCCACACCTTGTCCTCGGTCGATGTTTGCTGAGCCTTGAAGAACTGTTCGTGGTGGTTGATCCATGGGAGCGGGTCTTCTCGGTCGTCAAAGGTCGAGAAGGAGAGCTTGGTGTAGCTTAGTGGAGTCTTAGAGGGCTCTGCTTTCGTAGAAATCACCGGTTTGGTGGGTGATATGGTTGGTGCGGAAATCTGTAAAATCGAGGAGGCCGACTAGAGAGGGATGAATAGGCGGTTTTAAAATTCTTTTGGCTAAAATCAATTTCTAATGCGGAAGTTTAACAACAATTCGGTTTTGTACAATTAAAACCTAAATCAATTAGTCTTGACTAAGTGCACAAACAATATAAGACTATTGATAATGATAGTAAACATACAAAGACATGTAAGCAATTTAATTCTAGGAATATAAATTGCAATAGAGTAAATCACAAGAAAGCAAATCACAATGACACAACGATGTTTTACCGTGGTGTTCGGAGACTTGCCGGTCTCTCCTAATCCACGTTGAGGTAAGTCCAACCACGTTGGACCGGCTCCACAACTTGAGCCAACACCTTCGAGGTAAGTCCAACCACTTGGACCGGTTCACCACTCGAACCAACACCTCGATCCACTCGGGGTTGTTCTTCCTCCACTCCGGAGATGGCGAGCACCAAACAACTCACAACACGCCGAACCTTCTCACAAGCTTCTTGAGAAGATTACCGAACCACGACGTCTCCACGCTGTCTAGGTGTCGGCAAACACTAAGAGTAATAAGCCAAGCCTCTTGCTTGACTCTCACCAAGTGCAACACATGCACAATTGGACGCTCAATCCAATTCTAGTTGCAACACATGCAACTAGAACCTCTCCCTTTACTCACAAGGTGCAACACATGCATAATTGAGAGGAGAAGCTCACACTAGCTCTAGAGAATGAAATAGGATGCCAAGAGTTGCACCCCAACCGGCTAAGGTGGGTATTTATAGGTCACACACAAAAACTAGCTGTTGGAAGAGAATCTACCGAAAATCAGGGAAACCAGGAAACTCAGTCGGGGCCAGTAGGCATAGGGCCTCGGTCACACACTCTGATTAACAACTATAAAAATAGCCGTTACATACAATTCTCGGTCAGTCCGTCCTCACAGGGTCCGGTCTGACCGGACCCCCGGTCAGTCTGAGCCTTCCGGTTGGAAGAAATCCAAAAAACATGCCCTCTGGAAAATGTTGACTGACCCCCATTCAGTCCGGGCCTTCCGGGTGGAAGAAATCTAAAAAACATGCCATTTGGAAAATGTTGATCGGCCTTATAAGGGTGGTCACTCCGCAGGCATATGGGCGGTCAGTCCGGGCTTTCACCTGCGGTCAGTCTGGCCCTGGATTTTAGCACAGGCGATACTCAGAAAAACGGTCATAACTTTTGACTCCGATATCGAAATTGAGTGATTTTGGGCTCTATAGAAAGTTTATTCAGAGGGTTACACAACCCATTTGTTTGATTGATCTCAAACACATTTGATCAAATAAAAAATCACAACTCCAAAAAGCCGACACCATGGTCTGAGTCCAAGGAAATAGCAACGAGCAATCTTAGACCATGCCAAGGGAAAATGCATGAATCTCAACAATTTGTAAAACACATTTGCAAACTTTAATGTCATGCCACAATGAGTAATTACATGGACTTCAACTATTTGCAAAACACATTTGCAAAGTAGTCACATGCTACAATGATTATGCATGAGTTTCGACTATTTGCAAAACACATTTGCAAATATAGGCAACATACCACAAGGAGTAGTTGCATGGACTTCAACCATTTGTAAAACCAATTTACAAATTATAGTCTCATGCTACAAAGAGTTAATGCATGAGCTTCAACTATTTGTAAAACACATTCGCAAACAATAGCATCATGCCATGGAGAGCTAGAGCAAGCGAGATTGAGCTATCAACATATGATGAGATTCAAACTACTAGATAAGACCTCTCTTAATAGTAGACAAACCTATACTACCAATCCGGTCTTCCAACCAAACACCAAGACCGGTAAAAGACTAGGAACACATCTTTAGCCCAAGCTAGTCATACCTTTGCTTTGAGCATCCTCTTGAAGCTTAATGACGCACATCTTTACTTCAAGTCTGGATCATTGTCTTGATATGCATCAACCCATGATACATCCTTCACTTGACCTCCATCAACACATGAAGGATCTTTTCTTGATTTGATGGTCAACTCATGATCATCTTCTCTTCGGGATCTTGATGTGCATCAACACATGATGCATTATTTCACCTGAATCTTGACTTGATGACTATCAACTCATGATGTCATCCAAAATCTCCAACTTCATGGAACATAACCTATTCATCTAACTCATGGAAAATGTTAGTTCCATAATGTGATTGTCATTAATTACTACAACATACCATTAACTCATAATGGTGGGTCAAGATACTTCAATCTTTCCCTCTTTGGTAATTGATGATAACCACCTCAATTTGCAGATAATTGAATATAAATTAATATGAGTATATATGAACTACACAAGTTATATATACTTAAGGCATATGTTTCAAAGTAGGGCTCCTCAATATGTGTGGATAAAGAGAATATGGATCAATACTAATGAAACCCCAAAACATACAGTGAACTCCCTCTAAGTGTGTGTATACACGAATGTGTAATAAAAACATATGCATATATTCAAGTTAAACTTTTAGTGGAGTTCAACCTATATTTTGGATCCGAGGAATGCAACAAGATATAAGAATATGATGTCGAGTGTATACTTCCATAATTTTCACCTTTTTATCTAAATAAGACTACATAATAGGTATTTCAATAAAAGTGTTAGTCTCACATATAGATTTGTCATTAATCACCAAAATACTCCATTAACTCATAATGGCAGATCTAGATTCTTCAAAACCCCAGCACCCCCTCCTGATCGCGCGCGTGTGGCGACATGGCCATGCCATCTGTGGCGGTTGTCGCCTCCCGGGCAGCCGGGCTGCGGCAGCAGCAGAGGCCGCGACAGCAGCAGAGGCTGTGACATCCCGTTCATCTTGATCAACGACACCTTCTTCACTGCTCGGTTGACCCTCCATACGTGCCACCATTGGTTGTGACGGTGAAGCCAACTTTCGATTGCTGCAAGCTGGCCGACATGGTTGTCTAGCAGCTCCAAAACCTCGGGTAGCAGTTTCAGTCGATTGCCGGTGCCTTCCATGAACTTGATCATCACTTCCTTGAAGTTGTCGTCGAAACCTCCGCCGTTGGCCATGGGAAAAGGAACAACGGATAGCTCTGATACCAAGATGTCAGGTGATGATTTTTGAGAGCGTAGGCGGTAGGGCAAGATGAGCTCCGGCGGATGAGGATCCCGCTGGCCAGCCGTGAGAGGGAGATGCGGCTAGGGCAGAGGCCCTAGGCGCAAGGACTGTTCACGTAGTATTGTTCGCACAACACTGTTCACACATGAACAGTACCCGGATCAAGAAGAAAGATAGATACCTTGGTGAATAGCAAGGGATCAGAATATGATCCAATCCTTGCTTACTCAATTCATCTCACGTGACTCCCTTATAAAGGATTACAATAGACTTGCCAAAACAAACCTTCCTAATAGACTCTTGCCAAAATAAACCTTCCTAATAAACTCTTGCCTAAAGTAAACCTTCCTAATTGGAGACTTACCATCTTAGTTCTGTAGAGCCGGTGCCTCCCTGGCCTTGCGACGCCGGCCATAGACTTGGCCCCACATGACAATATCGTTTCCAACTTTCCATCATTTTCCCTTGGCCAAATGCACCAAACTATGAACATGTGTTATCATTTGATGTCATTCAAAATTTCAAATTGACCTAACAACCGACAAATCAAGCAGACTTTTGCTTTGACCCAGAAAATGAAAAAGGATGCAATTTACATAGACAACCGAGAGGTTCTGGAAATTCTTCAGTCTCAACACTGGCAATTGGCAGCCCATCTTAGGCTTTATCAACATTTGGATGACCAAGTTGTGTCGGGGAATTGTTTTACATGAAAATGTTATCCAGTATTGAACTGAAGTAGTTGTCTAGAGGATATGTGAGGCCACAGTCCTACTGTCGGGATCGGATTTTTGAATCCGAACCCTTTGTGTATTTCTGCACCAGTCCCAAATCAGTAGCTAGTGCACACAGTGGAAACATTGTTGATAAAAAGTTCGAATCACGAAATAACATTAAAGTAATAACAAGTTACTGACTTTAAGGCCACTTATTACAAAAGAGGTCAAAAGACCTTGAGTCTTACAACAACGGAAATAACAAATGATAAACTCCAAGTGGTGGCTCATCAAATTGCCCACTAGCATTCAACTAGGGAGCGCAACCTAGTACTCCGGGTGTCCTTCATCAAAGCCACAGGCGAAGTAGTCGTAGTCGTCCTCGGCATCATTGAAGGCTTTTGAGATTTATTTTGAGTGTAGCATGTGAGTATATAAAGTACTCCGCGAGTATTGGGAAAAATGCATATGCATAGCTTTAACAAATAAGGCTTAAATGTTTTTTTTTTTGCACAAAGCAATATTTTAAGTTCCAACAGTTTTCATAAAGCACATTTGACGAAAGTAGTTTCAATAAATAAATTAACTGTATCATCAGTGGAGGTTCTAGTTACCAACCAATAGCATCAAGGCTCTAGCCGCCAAGGTTTCAAGGATAGGGCTCTAGCTGCCAGAAAACTACCCGAAAGTCGCAATTACTTCCGGTTCCTAAAATTTACTCTTTTGAAATCAAAACCAAAATCTACCATATAAAAACGCACCTTGCCCGCCCTTGACCATGGACACGGCTATTCGAATAGTTGTACACTCTGCAGAGGTTGTACAGCTTGACCCACACGAGATAATCAACTTAAACTGTCTGCTTCACACACTTTCGAAGGTGTGCGACTAAGCGACTATTACAAGGCTTTTTACAAAGCTCTGTCTTGACCCGTTTCCGCTCGCTAAGATTTCGCCACTCCAGCTCCCTCTTGTGCCAAACATCAACCCAAATAGAACTAAATCAAAACATTGCTAATTAGTTAGCTAGGTCCTTTCTATTTAGGATCTGTGGTTGTACGGTATTACTCAGTTTGGATAGTCACAAGCGTCAGTCCTTAATATGATTTGGGCGGAACTTTACACAATACAAGTTCTCGTGCTCTAGCTGCACCTGCCTGAACTTACCAACCGCTCAAGTCTAAACATATTTTCACCATTTTATTTTATTTTGAAAACCAACGGCAATACCTATTGTCATACATTTTTCAAACTGATTTGCATAAATGGTAATAACAATTCCCACCAATAGGATAAACAAGACCGAAAAGCATGTATAAGCAATTCTATCGTATAAAACTTATTCCGCATAGTTGTAATCAATATTGCGGAATTTCTACACTAGGGTTACAAAGGTATAGGATAACAAATATCAAGGAAGACATTGACAATCTTTAGGTTTTAACTAATAACCTACAATTTAAATTCACCATTTAAATAAAATAGCAATGCATAATAATTTAAAACTGAAAACAATATTTAACAAATATGGGTACAAAATGTTCAAAGGAGACTCGCCTTCGGTGTTGCTGGAGGTTTGCGCTTCTTGTTGATCCAAATTCGTGTCGGCGACGTTAGATTCTACATGCGCGAAACTATACAAATAAATAATTGAAAATCAAGTAAAATAAAAAAAATTACAAAATAAAATATAGGAAGGAAGAGAATGAATTTAGATGAATTTAGGAGAAAGAATCGACGGATTTGGAGTTTGTATGAGGGGGAACGGATGTTCGGAAGTTAGCAATCACATAAAATGATGGAAAATTCTGAAATTGTACTGTTCTGGAATTCTATTGCTTCGATTGATTTACAGAGAAAGCAAATGAGTGTGTGTATGACATGAAGGTCCACTTGCAAGAGGGAAATAACAGAGAGAAAGAAAGAATGCTAGCATCAATGACAGGTGGGACCATGAGGTCATAGACACAAAGAAACAAACTACAGCGAGCTATCTTCACATAGGAACAGAGCACGAGTGTTACAGAGAAGAAGAACAGTGCGCATGGAGCAAGGTGGTGGCGCCGGCGAGGTAGGCGGTGAGATGATCGGCAAATGGCCAAAATGGAATCCCACTGAGCTCCTCTACCCGTAGGTGGTGGTGGCTCGGCCGGCGAGCCACTGCAGTGGCGGCGGCGGTCCAGCGACGCTGGGGATGAACGGAGGCGAGCATGGGCATGGCCTCGGCCCAAGGAGTGTGTAGGTGCGGTTGGTTTGGCTGGAGATGGTCCGAGGCGACCGGCGGCCGGAAACGAGCGACGTCGATGGCAGCAATCCACAGCGAGTAATCAATCAAATTGACGGGGAAATAGGAAGAGTAAGGTCTAGAACGCGTTGTGACGCGGTTCAGTCGAAGAAATACGCACCGAGGACGAAGATCGATCGATGGGAGCGAAATCAGCCCAGAAAGTTCAACGGTGATATTCGGACGATTCGCTGCATGAAAGGTGAAATTGTTAGGGCTATTGTTCACCGTGCTCGGGAAAACATAATGACGCGATTAAAAGTTGCAAAGACTCACCGGATCAACAAATGCACGATTTGGGTGAAGTGACCGGCGTTCGGGAAAACAAGAAATTGGATGTCGTCGGTGCTTCGGTGGTTATGAGACTTGGAGGGAGTGCAAAGGGGGTCTAAGAGCTGCTGTATACCAATTTATAGCTTCATCCGATATTCGAAACGCCGGGAACGCAAGTGATTGCGGGCAACGGTTTTGGTTCATGCTAAATGACGAAGGAAACGACAACAAGCACTGATGGGGGCTGCGATAATGGGGGCTGTGATTGCACCGGGGTAATGGCGTGGATAATGGGGTCGTAACGCTTCAGACGGATTTGAATTTGATGATTCGACTGAGAAGAACGGGGAATGGAGATGAGCTGCTGTGGGCTGTGCTTTTTTCGGATTGAAACTGTAACGGGCGTACAAAGCTTGAAGACGATGAGAAGGAGAGAGAAAAAGAAAGAAAAAGAAAAGGAAATCCGGAAAAAACCAAAAATAAAATAAATTCGGAAAAAATTCAAGAAAATTCCACAAAAATCCTTGGAACCTGAGTAGATCGAATACAATAATTTTGAATTTAATCGATGTTTATTTTAACCATTTAAAATATTTTTTCTGAAATTTTAAATTAAGCTTTAAATTAATTCATTAAAATGCAAATGATTCATTTTGTTTTTAAAACTTCAAAAACGCTCTTTGAATTAGCAGGAACTCCAATTTAAAATCCAAATCTTTGAATTAATTATTTTGAAATAAAATTTTGAAAATGCCAAAATTTGGGATGTTACACCTACAGGATCTGGTTGTTAAATGTATTCTGCTCCACGTACAAGTTGAATTCACCAAAGAAAATTATAGTAAATTTCAATTTTGTAGTAGAGTGCTTTTGTTGTCTAAGCCACTATGTGTTGATTGTAGCCTTCCAGTGTGTAGTCCTTGTTCAATACTGTTAACATAATATGCTTCTTGGACTTATCTTTTCTGATTTGATATATCATTTTTCATCAGTTGCAAAGGAGGCCGAGTTTGACTTGTGGGGCTTCATTTTTGTGACGCTTGCTGCTGTTATGTCAGGATTCCGCTGGTCCATGACTCAGATTCTGTTGCAAGTAAGTTTAATAACTAGTTTTATCCAAATCTTTTTAGAGCTATTATCAATCCCACATGTTTCCCTTTTTCTTGATGCTCCCTTTGCTAATGATTTGTTTTGTTTTTGTGCATGTGGATCTTGATATTTGAAGAATGATACTTATGGTATGTTATCGTTGCTTTTTTTTTTCCTTTAATATCAATTCCAACAATAAGAGAGGAGAATTAGTTGACGTGGGCACTTTAATGCTTCTAAATTTCTAATTGTTTCATTGGTTTGTTTTATGCATATCAATCAAATCATTTCTTTAATTGAATTAAGAACTTGTTTGGCCTGGGTCTAGCTCCTGTTTCTTTAATTAAGAAGCCGTATTCTTGCAAGCAAGGATCCAAAACCTGTTCCCGGGGAAAATCCCGGTCGCCGGCCGGGGAAAAAAACCGTCCGGTTCCCGGATTTCCCGGAAAAAACCCGGACGAAATTCGCTTGAATTTGCTTAAAAACCAGCCAAAATTTGAAAATTGGGATTTGAATTTGCAAAACATGGAAAAACCAGCCGGTTTTTCCGTTCCCGGTTACCACCGGTAAATCCGGTTACCGGCGGTAACCAGCCGGTTTTTTGTTCCCTGCTTGCAAGTCTATCTCCACTAAGTACTAAATGAGAAAGTGGAGTTGAAAAGTTGCAGCCTTGAAGGCATTGGATGAGAACTCTAACGGTCTAACCTCTCTTTTCCAAAGTCAAAGTTTGACATTTCTGTCCATGAAGAGAGAATCAAGTGGTTGAGCAGTTAATATAATTTAAACCCAAATATTGTATGCATCTGTTGTATGAGTTTTATGCTGTTGATCTTTAGCTTCTGATGTATCAGGATTCAGGGCAGACACTCCTACAGTCCTACTTCATACAAATTAGCTCTAGTTTCTGCTGGAGCCATCCCATCTGGCCTAGTAGCTCCAACTCCAGCTTTTTAGCTGGAGTTCAGATTTTGGATAAAAGTGGGCGCAATGTTATTCTAGTAAACTTAGCAATCCTCATTTGACTACTAGGAGTTCAATAATCTATCTTCCTTTGGCAGGCCTAAAAAATCCAATTACGTTGATGAGTCATGTTACCCCAGTGATGGCCATAGCCACCATGGTACTATCTCTCCTAATGGATCCTTGGAGTGATTTTCAGAAGAATGCATATTTTGATAACCCATGGCACGTCATGCGCAGTTGCTTACTTATGCTAATCGGAGGAACCTTAGCATTTTTCATGGTAATGAGTGTTAACTTGATTACAGAATGATTTTGGCAGTAAATATTGTAGATGTCATGATGCATTATCCTAACTGCAGGTGTTAACGGAGTATATACTTGTTTCAGCAACCAGTGCTATAACCGTGACGATAGCTGGGGTAGTAAAAGAAGCTGTAACCATCTTGGTAATATTAAAAATGTGTACTTTTCTAAACGATTTATTGTTATATATGTTCTTGTATCTGCAGTGGAATCTGGATTTCATAAATCCCTTGCAAAGTAATATCTTTCTAGTTTAGCGAATATTTATGCGAATACTGTTATCAAACATGAATGGCACTTCAGCTGAACTGAAATCAGGATGAGATAGATGGTAGACAATTGATGGCTCATGACAAAGAAGGCTTACAAGTCTTAAAAGTTAAGCATCCAAGACAAAATTTCAGTTAGTAGCTTCTTTAATTTTTGGCATGCACTGGTAGAGGCAAGCTATCAGTAGAGTTACATACTTACGCGGAACTAAGTCCAATAGCATTTCTGGTGTGTTCTTGGCTGCTAGTAGCCTAGCACTGGCATGAAGATGGTACTGTACTTGGTACCATAACTCCAAAGATTGAGAAGTACTCCCTTCGTTTCAAAATATAAGGTGTATAGTTTTTTAAGTTTTGTTTCTTCCCCCGCTCTTCAACATTTATGAATAAACACCCACCCACACTATTCTCTCTCTTATCCCAAGACATTAACACCATGGATACAAACGTCATTTCCCTCTAATTTCTTGGTTTCATGACCTCCTTAATCCCCATGTTTGACCAAAATATGCCTTATAAAAAGAAACAGAGGGAGTAATTCATATATTATTGCTAGACCCCATATGATTCAGAACTAACGTGCTTTTATTTATTGATATCTGTTATGAAGGTTTTTTTCCCCTGTGCTTTCAGGTTGCAGTATTTTATTTCCATGATGAATTTACTTGGTTGAAAGGGGTTGGTCTTGTCACTATTATGGTTGGTGTTAGCTTATTCAATTGGTACAAGTAAGTGACTCTTTTCCTAGAGTATTTGCAAGATTAACTATGGACAACACAAGTGTGACTTCAAAGTCTAATTCCTATACAAGCAAACTTACGTGCACCTGGGGATGTAATGGAGCAATATGTGTTTTTACCGACTCAAGCTATAGTGCTAAACAGATAAAGTGAAACTTGTATTAACATTTGGTCAAGTTATAATCTGCAGTTTCCTCTTAGGAAGTAACATTAAATGGCTCCTTATGATTTTTGTGGTTCAGAATTAACCACGTTACCATCCAGAATCGCTTAGCACGAATGCTTGGATATTGAACTAGTGGATACCAAAATAAGCCAGCTGTAAAGTTCATTTCTTTGGGCTACTTGAATAATATCAGCTACATAATTTTTTGTATGTAACCATTTATCATTTGTTACCTAAGAATTGATTTAAGAATCAAGGTATGGTTGTCGAGTGTCGACTGATCTTTAGTTCTTTACACAGCATAATACTTGCATGTACTGAAATTCACGGATAAAGATTTTTACAGAAAACATTTTTTCCATTAATAGCCTACGCCAAAATGTTTGAGGTTCGAATTCACATTCCATCGCGTTTCAGGGAACTTTGCACGCATTGTGAACTTGCTAACGTATTAGTTAGTAGTGAAGCACGTACTGTACACATAGGAAGTTAGCTTTTTGGCATACTAATACTATTATTTATCTTTTCGTGGTGTAACAATATTTACTAGTTATTCCTAATCACAGGTATGAGAAATTCAAAAGGGGCCAGACAAATGAGGATGAAGTTAATTCACCTTCGTTTAATGGAGATGCCAGATACATTATTCTAGATGACTTGGAATATCAGGATGGATTCCAGGATGAAGATACATAATTTTGCAAAAAAAATGTGGCGACATTTTAACTGCCACATGGTAAGGACCCCTTGCATGATTCAGCACAGACTGTAGGCACACGTGTGCACGCGCACTTGATTAGTCATTTTGTCCCAATGTGCAAGTAAAAGTAATTATTCAGCACTTGCTCTTTTCTCTCAGCATCTTTTTTCCATTATAAGTGTAGCGATGATTTAACCTATCTGATTTTGGCAGGATTGTTGCTGCCTTGAAACAATTCATGCCTGCCTGTTTAAATAATAAGTACTTATGGAAGTTTCCACTGAAAAGAGACACACGTATACGGTTCCTGCTCGACTTGCTGATGCCCTGCAAACCAAACCTTGAAGTGATCTACCTGAGCTTTTCCATCTCAAAACAAGGAGGATGAATGCACACTTCTCATCCTTAATTAAATAGTCAGGCGAACTACAGTATGAAACTAAGAGCTAACTTCATCTGAATTCCCATTTTGAGAAGATTGGCCAACTACAATTTGTGTATAATGGAAATTATTGGGCATGGGCGACAATTTCTGTGTTTTTCCTCTCTGTGTGAGCGCAACACGCACATATTCATTCTTAAGCCTCCACATTTTTGGTGCCTAGGTATATTCATTCTCTCTGTAGATCGAAATGTAAGTGACTACACATACCCCATATGTGCTGTTCCCTTCAAAGTTAGGGAGCAGCATTTGATTATTTGTAATTTGTAAAACTACGAATCAAAAGAATTATTCTTTTCCCATGTATCTTGTATTATTGTAGGTTGTACTGTAACATTTCGTGTGTACTTGGAATCACAAGTTTTTGATGTCGCTCTAGTATTTCGTTGCTCTTGTAAGAAAGGAAAATAAAAGTCTTGTCGATCATTTATTTGCTTGCACTAGTCGGAGACCAACAATAAAGGAGAGACCTCGCTAGAGGGGGTTCGTGTTGTGATTTATTTCCACCGCAGGTTTTTTTTTTGCTTGTCTTGCGTGGCATCTCTATAAATAAGTTTAACTATAAGGTTTTTGTTAATAATATTAATTTGTCTGTTTTATCTTTGAGTTTGTTGTATGGTTATGATGTCATCAGTGTGAGTCTGTGCAAGTTAGCTTACTGATCCAGGGATTAGCTCATTGTGCGTAGAGGCTAGGACCTTCGGGTGGTTTTGGTGGATCTCCAGGTGGACCTTCGAGTCCTATTGGGAGGTCCTAGAGGCTCTCCGGGTGGTCCTGGGAGACCTCCTGGGTGGTCTTGGAGGACCTCCTAGACCTTCAGGTGATTTGGTCGAACCTCCTGGGTGGTCCTGGGATACCCCTGTAGGAGCTCCAGAGCGGGTCCTTACAAAGGTCGTAGCTAGATTTATTTTAAAGTTTATATGAATGATTGAGAATATATTTATGTATTTTGTAGGCTATTTAGATTTTTAAGATACGATAAACATTGAGAATAACAATAGAAAGTTGAAAGGAAATACAACCTGAGGAATGTAATTGAAGTATAAGTTTTGATAGAAGGAAATCATTGAGCATAATAAGTTTTTAGGGTCCTAAAAATAATCACTCTTCATCATGCATAAATCATATAGCTGTAGGCCCATATTATTACTCTATTAGTTTTTTTTTTTTCAAATCGTATGTATGCACATGTACCTTTATTTAATCTCAAGTAGTACGTTGATCATATGTGTGGCAAATTATCTTATTAGTTTGCATGGTATTAGAACACCTTGCTCACGAATATACTGATGCACCATGGACGACCTATCTTGAACTTATTTTCCCTCACACGCCGGTTGCCCCACCGAACCGTGTCTTCTATCTCTTGTCGTCACAATTTTTTTTTGCTTCAACCTTGTCGGACCTCAAATTTGGAGCTTGGGATCCACAGTGTGCAACGTGTCATTCCTGGATCAGTAGCTAACACCCACAGTTACATCATCGGTTTGTTCACCTAACTACGGAAGCTCAAGTAGACACACTATTTGGTTCACGCTTACATCCACTATTGGACGAAAAAAGGATATCAGGGAAGGTCTTGAAGAGGTTCTGGGAGAGTTCTAAGGTAATCTCGAGGAGGTCCAGGAGTGATTTTGAAGAGGTCCTAGAGTGATCTTTTCGTTGGTCACTGTTCCATTTGAGTACTGTTCTTGGAGTGGACCTGAGTAGTCAAAGGAGGTCCCGAGGAGGTTCTAGGGAACACTGTAGAGTCGTCTTGAGGAGGTCCTGAGGTGTATTGTGGAGGTGTTCTCAAGGAGGTCCTGAGGAACACTGTAGAGACGTCCCGGGGGAGATCTTGAAGAACATTGTAGAGACGTCCTAGGAGGTCCCGAAGAGGTCGTGAGGATACGACAACAACTGAGGTACAGGAGGTCCTGAGGGGGGGGGGGGGAGGGGGTCCGGAGGAGGAGGTCCTGGGAATACGACGAAGGGGTATAGGAGGTCTTAAGGAGGTTCTAAGAAGATCAAGGGAGGTCTTAGGAGGTCTTGTAGTTCACGAGGAGGTTCTGAGAGGTCTTGGGAATGTCAAGGGAGATCCTAGGAGGTCCTGTGGTTCATGAGGAGGTCACAGGAGATCTTGTGGAGGTCCTAGACCTACTAGAGCTAGTTATAAACTCTTGGGGGTTGTGAGTCACTTGGTAGCGGACCTGGGTTGACTAGGGGTGGTCATAGGTCATTTGGTGGAGGTCTTCAACTAGCTAAGGGTTGTCCCAAGTAACCTAGCAGTGGTTCTAGAACATCTAGGGGTGGTCTTAAGACATCTATTTAGTGTTTGTAAACAAACTGATCGTAAACTTTACTCAATGTAAATGGTACTCGTTATGAACAGTGCAAGCCCAGAATATATTACATAATCATCAGGCCGTACGGCCAACTATTTTACAAAAGCGCCACTTAGGCGGAAGTTTACAAAAGTCAAGAGTACTGATTATAAAACAGGTGCGGAAGCAAAATAAATCGTGATGGATCCATTCACTTTGCCCACAGGCAAGCGACTGGGGGTCCCGACCTAAGCTTCATTATCGTCACCACCATCCAGTTCAGCTTCTGTGAAGTACCGATAGGGGTCTTGATCATTTGGGTCTGAAAAGATTAAAATGGCAGAGCCTGAGTACACAACCGTACTCGCGAGCCAATACACAATGTAGTTGTATAGATGCAGGGCTAGTCAAGGGAAGCTTTAGGTTTCTTTTATTTGCACAAAGCCAAATTTTAAATAGAGGAGTAGTAGAAAATCCTGGGACTTAGCATTTTTTACAAATCTGTTTTCATAAATGAGTTTTCATTTGTAAAGTATTAGTGGAGGTCCCACCTCCTATACCATTGAGTGGCTCCATCCACTCAATGCTCGGGTACTCCCGTAATTACTATTGGTCCCTGACCAGGCCTTTCTTAAATCCCTGGGGTCCCACCCCAGCCTTCCCTTTTCAACACAAATGGTTTTTGTAAAAATAAAAACTATATCAAGCAAGTTCTCAGCACCGCTCTTGACCGTGAGTACGGCTATCATGATAGTTTTCTTACTCTGCAGAGTTCTCACACTTTACCCACAAGAGATAATCGCCTTGATATATTCACACGTTTCCTTGGACATGCGAATCAAGGGGAGATTACCACAAGGCCTTTACAATGCTCGACCTCAACGCACTCCATCCGCTCACTAAGGTTTCCACCGCCTTGAGCCCACTCCCTAGGCTCTCTGGGAGGCCCCCTCTTGTGCCAATGCGGTTCTTGTGGCTTCGTTCTCCCCCAGCTATCCACCCGCAATCAACCCAACGGCGGATCTACGCCGAGGCGAGCAAATTAGTTGGCCAGGTCGTACCCATAATGGACTTGTGGTTGCACTGTTTTTGCATGAGAGGTCATCACAAGATTCGGTCCTTACTTGACTAGGGCGGCACATCCGCATACCAGCATCTTCTCGTGCCCTCGGCACCAGCCATCATTTCCAACCGCCCTAGTCGAAAGCAGCTTTTCAGGTTTTGTTTGTTTTGAAAATAACCATTTACCTCAAGATACTAGCCAGGCTCCCAGCCTTGCTGCCCAAATTATTTTCCAAAGTTTTTAATGATTGTGGTCGGGCAAATTAATGCCCGCATGACATTGTATCTAAGCAAGACTAAGCATGACACTTAGATACAGACTTATTAACTAGTAGATAATCCATTAAGTCTAGGGTGACAAAGGATAGTGTCTAAGGTTAAGGATTTGAAAGTTTATACACAAGTATTTGTTAATGCATTAACTATGATCTAGACCAATTTAGTTTGATAGAACATATCAATGCAATTTTTTAATTTGCAAAAAGTAGGTGCAATATGATCAAAGTGTTGACTCGCCTTGTTCAGAGTGCTGCTGATCGAGATCCTGATCAACGAACTGTTCTTCGGTTGCCTCGGCTTCTATAATCGCAAAACAACCGAAAAGGCAAATAAGCATATATTCCAACTCAAATCGTTTCCAAATATGCGAAGAACTCCAAATAATGCAAAAGCGTAGATTGGAAATATGAGACCAGCACAGTTGAAAACTTAGTGGTCATCGGATCTGTGGTGGTCGTAGGAGCTACTATGTTTTTAGAAAGATACGACAAGGAGGTCGTGGAAGTACTACGACTTGGGGTGGTCCTGGAGGTATTGTGACCAGGAGAGATCCTGGAATTACTGTACACAGGGGGGGGGGTCGCGAAAGCACCACGACCAGGGGAGGTCATGTGAGTGCTAAGACTAAGGAAGGTCGTGGACCAAGAGGGTGGTCTTTGCGAAAAGGCCAAGAAGGTGGTCTTTGCAAAAAGACCACGAGGGAGATCTAACGAGAGGGAGGTCTGGACCCCTAGATCTAAACGAAGAGAGATCTGGACCGTTAGATCTAAACGAAGAGAGGTCTGGACCCTTGGATCCAAACGAAAGGTGGTCTAGACCTTCAGATCCAAATGAAAGGAGGTCTGGAATCCTTAGATTTAAACAACAAGAGGTCTGGACCATTAGATCTAAACGAAGAGAGGTCTGGACCCTCAGATCTAAATGAAAGGAGGTCTGGAACCTTAGATTTAGACGAAGAGAGGTCTGGACCGTTAGATCTAAACAAAGAGAGGTCTGGACCCTTGGATCCTAACGAAAGAAGGTCTGGATCCTTAGATCCAAACGAAAGTTGGTCTGGTCTCTTAGATCTAAATGAAGAGAGATCTGGACCATTAGATCTAAACGAAGAGAGGTTTGGACCATTGGATCCGAACAAAAGGTGGTCTAGACCCTCAGATCCAAATGAAAGGAGATCTGGAATCCTTAGATTTAAATGACAAGATGTTTGGACTGTTAGATCTAAACGAAGAGAGGTCTGGACCCTCAGATCTAAATGAAAGGAGGTCTGGAACCTTAGATTTAAACGAAGAGAGGTCTGGACTATTAGATCTAAACAAAAAGAGGTCTAGACCCTTGGATCCTAACGAAAGAAGGTTTGGATCCTTAGATCCAAATGAAAGGTGGTCTGGTGTAAGATCGAGGAGGCCGACTAGAGGGGGGGGGGTGAATAGGCGTTTTAAAAACTTCTTTGGCTAAAACCGATTTCTAATGCGGAAGCTAATACAAATACGGTTTTGCACAATTAAAGCCTAAATCAACTAGGTTCACCTAAGTACACCAACAATACAAGTCTAATGATAAGAGTAACAATTAAGCATATGACTTGTAATCAATTCAATTAGCAATATGAATAGCACAAAGCAAGCAAGCATTCATACACAATAAATAAGCAATTTAATACAAGGAATATAAATTGCAATATGTAAATCACAAGAATGCAAACCACAATTGACACGGCGATGTTTTACCGTGGTAATCGGAGACTTGCTTGGTCTCCCTAATCCACGTTGAGGTAAGCCCAAACTAATTGGACCGGCTCTCTGAATTAAGCCAAACACCTCGATTCCACTAGTGGTAGCTCTTTCCCGCTCGGGTAGGTGAGCTCCAACCTTCACAACACGCCGGCCTTCTCACAAGCTTCTTGAGAAGATCACGGTCCACGACGCCTCCACGCCGCCTAGGTGTCCGCAAACACCAAGAGTAATAAGCCAAGCCTCTTGCTTGACTCTCACCACGCAACGAATGCACAAGCTCAAGTGGATACTGAAATCCACCTCTAGATGCAACACATGCAACTAGAGACCTCTCCTTGCTCACAAGGTGCAACACATGCACAATGGAGAGGAGAAGCTCACACTAGCTCAAGTGAGTGAAATAGGATGCCAAAGGTTGCCCTCCAAACGGCCAAGGTGAGTATTTATAGCCCACACACAAAAACTAGCCGTTGGAGGAGAATCTGCTGAAAATCGGAGAAACCCGGTCGGATCATGAGCATAGGGCGGTCCACCGACCTCTGATTCTGCGGCTATAAAATAGCCGTTAGATGCAATTCCGGTCGGTCCGCCCTCACAGGGTCCGGACGATCGGACTTCAGTCAGTCCGGGCCTTCCGGGTGCAAGAAAACCGAAAAATATGCCCTCTGGAAAATGTTGACCGGCCTTACAAGGGCGGTCAGTCCGCCGGCATGTGGGCGGTCAGTCCGCAGGCATGTGGGCGGTCAGTCCGGCCCTGGATTTCAGCACAGGAGACACTCGGAAAAACGGTCATAACTTTTGACTCGATGTCGGAATTGAGTGATCTTGGACTCTATGGAAAGCTTATTCAGAGGGCTACACAACCCTCCTATTTGATTTGATCTCAAACACATTTTATCAAATCAAAAAGCACAACTCCAAGAACCACTACCATGGTCTAAGTCCAAAGAATTAGCAACAAGCAATCTTAGACCATGCCAAGGGAAAATGCATGAAACCCAACAATTTGCAAAACACATTTGCAAACTTAGATCATGCCACAAAGAGTAGGTACATGGACTTCAACCATTTGCAAAACACATTTGCAAAGTATAGTCACATGCTACAAGGATTAAATGCATGACCCTCGACTATTTGCAAAACACATTCGCAAATAATACCATCATGCCACGGAGAGCTAGAGCAAGCAAGATTGAGCAATCAACACATGATAAGACTCAAGCTACTAGACAAGACCCCTCTTAATAGTACGGCAAACCTATACTAGCAATCCGGTCTCCCAACCAAACACCGAGACCGGTAAGAGACTAGGAACACATCCTTAGCCCTAGCTAGTCATACCTTTGCCTTGAGCAACCACTTGAAGCTTGATGACGCACATCCTCACTTCAAGTTCGGGTTCTTGACTTGAATGCTCATCAACACATGATGAGTTCTTCACTTGACCTTTATCAACACATGATGAAGCTTCGCTTCGGGATCTTGACTTGACGCTCATCAACACATGATGACATCCTCCATCCCGAATCTTGATATGCATCAACACATGATGCACCCTTTACTTGACTTCCATCAACACATGATGGGTCTTCTTTTGACTTGATGATCAACTCATGATCATCTCCTCTTCTTGAACTTGATACACATCAACACATGATGCATCCTTTACTCCAAGCTCTTCAATATCATCAACACATGATGTTTTTCTTCACTTCAGTATTCTGACTTGAACATCATCAACACATGATAATTTCCTTCATCCCGAGTCTTGACTTGATGATAATCAACTCATGATGTCATCCAAAGTCTCCATCCTCATGGAACACAACCTATTCATCTAACTCATGGAAAATGTTAGTTCCACAACGTGATTGTCATTAATTACCACAACATACCATTAACTCATAATGGTGGGAGAAGATACCACAATCTTTCTCTCTTTGGTAATTGATGACAACCACTTCAATTACAAATAATTGAATGTAGATTGGTATGAGTATATATGAACTACACAAGTTGTATATACTCAAAGGATATATGAGCATGTATGAGCTACACAAGTCTCATATATTCATATGAATATATTAACTACACAAGTTATATATACTCAAGGATATGTTTCAAAGTAAAGATCCTTAATATATGTGGAAACGGGAATATGGATCAATACTAATGAAACCACAAAACATAGTGTGAACTCCCCCTAAAGGTGTGCATACACAAATGTGTAATAAGAACATATGTACATATTCAAGTTAGACTTTTGGTGGAATTCATCCTATATTTTGGATCCAAGGAATGCAACAATATATAGAAATATAATGTAGAATGCATACCTCTTTGATTTTCACCTTTATATCCAATTTGAGACTGTTTGGATTTTTCCTTTTATATCCAAGCTGAGACTAAACAATAGATATATCAATAAGAGTGTTAGTCTCAAAAATAGATTTGTCATTAATAACCAAAACTCCATTAACACATAATGGCGGGTCTAGATTCTTCAATCTCCCCCTTTTTGGTGATTGATGACAAATCCTTGATCAATAACAATATTTGGATATAAATCATCATAAGATAGGAATTTAAGCTATTTAACTATATCCATGCATGTCACTAAGCAATTTGAAACTTTAAGCGTTATGCATATGAGAATGACATGCATGAAAAGGTGAAAATACAAGAGAGAATCCAAATATGTTGCATTGATCATATAAATATTCTCCCCCTTTTGGCATTAAACACAAAAAAAAAACCAAAACAAATTCAAGCCAATATAAAGATGTTGCAAAAGAAAGAGCTTGGCAATTGAACTCATTTTATTTTGAGCATATAGCATTCTCCCCTTTTGAGATCGCAAATATTTCCACAAATTCCTCTTTTATGGCTGAAAAGAGTAAAACACTTGAAATGAGTTATATTTGAGTTTAACTAAAGGAGATGATATTTGGAACACATACTCATCCACTAGAAATTTTTCAATAAACATTTTATGAAAGACCAAGCTGATACCAATTGAAAAATATTCTCTCCCTTTTGGCATGAAATCATAATGAGCATATGAAAGTGCATGGAAGCAAACTCTGAAAAATCTGAAATAAATCATGGAGCTAGTCCTTGAAAATACACACACTTTTCATTTTGGAAGGCTCAACCAAATGTCAACTATTTTGAAGATGTGAAAATCACAAAGTTTCAGAAATCTGAAAATTTCAGGTTTTTCAGATTTTGACATTCCATTTAAGCTTCAAAAGATAGCTGAAAAACTGGTTAAGAAAGTTCCAATAAATCTGAGAAAATTTATCATAGAAGATCAACTATAGAGGACAAAAAGTCATCATTATGTCTTCCTCAGATTGTGAATCAATTTGGAGATACAAAATTCACAAATCAGCTCAAAACAATGCAGAATTCTGAAATTTCAGCATTTGGACAAGGAGAGAAAAAGTCAAAACTTTTTCAAATCAAGTCGAAAAGATTTGAAATTCTGCAGAAATTAACTTTATACTCCTAGGAATCTTTTCCAAAAAGAATTTTCGAAAAATGAGTCTCCATTTAAAAGATATGTCAAACTTTGCATTGAAGGCATGAATTTTGCTTAACGAGAGGAGAAAGGTAAAACATTTTCAAACGAGGTCCAAATTCTTTGAAAATATCCAGATTTGAACTTTGGACTATTTAAAAAGTTTTCCAAAAATAATTTTTGAAAAATGAACTTTCTTTCAAAAGATATGGCAAAATGCACTTTGTAGGCAAATAGAGAGAATGATTTTGCATTAAGGGCTCAAAATGCAATCCAATTTTGAATTTCTTGGAGATTTTCGCTTTTATGGCTTTGTATGAGTTAGAAATACTATTTCAAGCCAAGATACACAAAGAAATCCGGCTCAAATAGCGAAACTCACTATATACAAGAATAGGTCATTTCAGGTTAACACTAGTTTTTCGGCGAACTTCAAATCAATATAACTTTTCAACGGTTGGTCTTTTGTAAAAACTTTGAACTAGAGAAAAGTTTGAAATGACCAAACCTACGAGTTTGGTATTGACAACTTTTTCAAAAACTCAATAGATTTTGATTTATGAAAATATGTCATTTAAATCAAAAACAAGATCACACAAGATCATTTTGAGGCCAATTTTGATATTTTGTTTCTAAAATAGGAATTTTTACTTCAAAAGCATTGGAAAACATTTGAAATATATATTTAAGTACTCTTATCTAGTTTTTCACAAATTTGAACCTTTTAAGCAAAATTTTTGACTTTTGACCAAAGAGGGTCTTTAAAAAGCTAAACTTGCATATCATTAACAATGTCACTCCAAGAATTCCAAATGAAGCAAATGAGAATTAAAAACATGCATTCACAAGATCCGTAACCATTTTGGATAAAATGCAAATTAGTTTTCCCATATAAGAGTTTACCCATTTTAAACAAAGACTAAAACGTTTTTCATTTTTGCTAAGAAAAACTCCTTTTAGGAAAAGCTCCCCCTTACACAAAGGTTGCTCTTGAAGATACTCCTTTGACACACAAAAGTTTTCTTCGTCCAATCCATATCTCCCTCTTTGTCATCTCTTTGAAATATATCCATTCAAAATTCATAATGACTTCATCCTCTTCCATTTGATCCTTAATTTGCATCCAAAATCTCTCTCTTTGATATTAAGTACAAAAATATTGTCCCCCAATGTCTTTATATCTCTATGAAGATTATACTTGAAAGATAGTCCTTGAACTTCAGTTGTTGATACCATGAGTCGACGATACTTGTTGGTAATACATGTAGATACCACTTGTAAATAATACTCGTAGATACCACTTGTAAATCCACATGTTGATACCACTTGTAAAGAACATGCGTCGACAAAACTTGAACTCTCAAGGTGCTGGAACTTCTCTTGCAAAGATCTTTAAAAGCATCCAAAGAAAAGAGAGAAAGAGAGAATCCACTTGAGAGAAAAGATGATACCAATAATAATTAATTCAGACACTTGAGAGATACCATTTTTTTAAAAAATATCATATATCGGAGGTATCGAGAGAGCTTGGTTTGAAAAGATTTGATCATGAAATATATATCACTTGATACCACTTGAAGGATATTACAAGAAGGGATAGGATGATATCATTTAAGAGAATACCACTTGTAAAAACAAGTAATATGAATCCCATGCCGAGGTCAAGGTGATCAAAATGTGCTACCACTTGAAGGAATACCACTTGAATGAAAAACATATCACAATGTGATCAAAATGGTAGTTGGAGTCAACAAAGTATATGTGGGTAGCTAGCAAGGATAACAAGGATCAACTTGACTTGAGGGAGCAAAATGAATGGCTGCGAAGAATTGAAATCGACAAAATGATCAAGTTAGCCAAGAACTTCAAGTCCGGTCAGACCGACGACAAAGGGGCGGTCGACGGGAATGAACAATGGTCGACCAAGATCGATCGAAACCGATGTAAATTTCAGATTTCAGTTTCTGAGAATTGGAGAAAAGAGTGATTTGTTGTATTTTGCTCCAAATTCTCACACAAACATCCAACTGAACATATTTGGAGCATTTCCAACTTATATAGCTTATAAAAATCCAACTTTCAAATAGTTTTTATAAATTAAGCTTTAGTTTTCGCAATTGAAATAGTATTTTCAATAACTTTCACAAAAAGAGCCAAATTGAGCAAATGATGAAATCTAGAGCATCCAATTGCATGTATGAGTCGTAAATACCATTATGGACCTATTTATGTGAATAATTTTGGCTCATATGGCGAAACTCACTTAAGTGCTAGAAAGTGACCACTTAGGTCAAACTAGGATTTTGGACGAGTTTCGAAATCAAATAACTTTTGATGGGTTGCCCTTTTGGAAATCATTTGAATACCAAAAATGTTTAGAATAATCAACTCTAGGATTTTCCTTTTGGGACAATTGTCAAATTCCTTTTTGAATAGATTTTACACAAAAATCTAGTTTAGGTCAAAAACAAGATTCTATGATCTAGAATTTTGACTAGAAACTCATTTTTACTTTAAATACGTTTTTCTTGAACCAAAATCTTTGAGAAACCTTTGGAAAGCATTTGTATACATTTTGCAACTAGTTTTTCAAAGATATACTAATAATTTCAAAATTTTAACTTTTGGCTAAATGGCTCATTTTTTTTAGAAACATAACTAGCACTTAATTAATTTGGGCACACATAGGGATGTGATATACATGTATATGACTTAGCACTCCCCCTTAATGTGCCACTACTTTCTTGCTCAAGATTTCAACAATAAAGATTTAGCACAAGAGCAAGAACACCCTTTTATAAGACTTTCATGAATGCAACCTACACAAGGTATAAAGGCTAGATACTTCAATGTAAATACTTGTTACCGAGATGGCATTGGTTTATGATATGAATTGATCTTCCTCAAGCTTGGCTCTATATTTTGCATATGATGGAATCCACCTTTTTATGAGTGAGTCAAACCTCCAATGCTTCTCCAAGTACCTATTTAACATTTAAGCAACTTTTGGTACCCACACTTGGTTGGGTCCTTGAATGTTAGTCATAATAGATTTGGGCACCCAAATAGCCCTAACAATAAGCTTTGGTGAACTAACCATTCTAGCAAACACATTGCCATACTTATCCTTCCTAAGCAAATAATCATTATTATAAATAGTTGGCTTAGGAGTGATACCTTTGGGACATTCCTTACTAAAATGTCCTTTCTCCCGGCAATTGTAGCAAGTAGGGCTTTTGCTTCCCCTTGATATCTTCTTATCTTTCCCAATTCCGGTTTGCCTCTTCTTTGATGACATTGACTTGTCATCCATTTGATTTGGGCACACCGAGGCAATGTGACCATTCTTCTTACATCCAAAGCACTTGATATTTTTGAATTGTCTTCCATTTTGCTTTGGGATGCTCTTCACCTTCTTCTTGGTGGTGAAACCAAGTCCTCTCTTTTCATTTATCTTGTTTGGGCATACGGAGGCAAGATGTCCCTTTTGATAACAATCAAGACATTTGATATTCTTCGTGTGTCTTGCATTGTGCCTCATCTTGCTATTCTCCTTCTTCTTCTTGGGAGTAAAGCCAATACCACTCTTATCTTGTAAGCATATTTGCTTGCTCAATATTTCATCAAGAGTGGCCTTCCCTTTGTAGCTTCTTTCCAAGTCAATTGTCAATTTCTTGACTTGGGCCTTGAGCTCATTATTTTCCTCTACAAGGTTAGTATCACAAGACATAGAAGAAATAGAAGCATCTATATTTGAGCAACAAGGTATATCAATTAAATCATCACAAGATGTGGATATATTAACTTTAGATGAATTGCATGAGATAGGAGCAATACAAGGCAAATCATCTAATAGATCACATGTAATCCCTATATCCACTTTAGAGCTAGTATAACTTTTAAGAAGGAGGGTTTCATGTTCATTTTTTAAAACATCATAATTTTCTTGAAGCAAGTTAAATTCTTTCTTCAAAGCTTTGAATTTTGAAACCTCCTTTCCCATAAAAACATTTTGCTCTTCTAGCATATCAATCAACTCATCATATGAAGGCTCATCATTATCATCATCATCATTTACCTTCTTTTTACCTTTTGCCATAAAGCAATGAGGCGATGTTGATGGAGTTGAGGATTCATCATCGTCGAGCTAGAGGTTGAGCATTCTTCTCCGACGCCCATTCTTCTATGCAATCATCACTAGTGGAAGTGGACCTTTCATAATATTCTTCAAGATGGGTCCACATCTCATGAACATTCTTGAGATCGCTTATGGCATCAAACACATCTACACTCAAAGCACTAAATAAGGCGTTAATTGCTTGAGCGTTGAGATGTAAGCATTTCTCTTCCTCTTTTGTTGGTGCAAATTGATCCAATGGAGGAGAAAAGCCAACATCTACAATCCGCCATATATTTAGGCCCATGGCCTTAAAATAACAAGACATGCGGATTTTCCAATGAGCATAATTTGTGCCAACAAATAGAGGTGCTTCACCAAGGTGCACTAAATCTCTAGTCGCCATCCTTTACTCTCTAGACGGTTAAGTCTAATAAATGAGAGACCAAGCTCTGATACCACTTGTAAGATTGAGGAGGCCGACTAGAGGGGGGGGGTGAATAGGCGTTTTAAAAACTTCTTTGGCTAAAACCGATTTCTAATGCGGAAGCTAATACAAATACGGTTTTGCACAATTAAAGCCTAAATCAACTAGGTTCACCTAAGTACACCAACAATACAAGTCTAATGATAAGAGTAACAATTAAGCATATGACTTGTAATCAATTCAATTAGCAATATGAATAGCACAAAGCAAGCAAGCATTCATACACAATAAATAAGCAATTTAATACAAGGAATATAAATTGCAATATGTAAATCACAAGAATGCAAACCACAATTGACATGGCGATGTTTTACTGTGGTGATCGGAGACTTGCTTGGTCTCCCTAATCCACGTTGAGGTAAGCCCAAACTAATTGGACCGGCTCCACGAATTAAGCCAAACACCTCGATTCCACTAGTGGTAGCTCTTTCCCGCTCGGTAGGTGAGCTCCAACCTTCACAACACGCCGGCCTTCTCACAAGCTTCTTGAGAAGATCACGGTCCACGACGCCCACGCCCGCCTAGGTGTCCGCAAACACCAAGAGTAATAAGCCAAGCCTCTTGCTTGACTCTCACCACGCAACGAATGCACAAGCTCAAGTGGATACGAAATCCACCTCTAGATGCAACACATGCAACTAGAGACCTCTCTCCTTGCTCACAAGGTGTAACACATGCACAATAGAGAGGAGAAGCTCACACTAGCTCAAGTGAGTGAAATAGGATGCCAAGGTTGCCTCCAACCGCCAAGGTGAGTATTTATAGCCCACACACAAAAACTAGCCGTTGGAGGAGAATCTGCTGAAAATTGGGGAAACCCGTCGCCGATCACAGCATAGGGCCGGCCGGTCCGTTTATGAAGGCAACGGCTATAAAATAGCCGTTAGATGCAATTTCGGTCGATCCGCCCTCACAGGTCCGGACGACGGACCCTGGCGAGTCCGGCCTTCCGTGCAAGAAAACCGAAAAATATGCCCTCTCGAAAATGTTGACCGGCCTTACAAGGGCGGTCACCAGAGCATGTGGGCGGTCATCCACAGCATGTGGGCGGTCATCCGGCCTGGATTTCAGCACAGAGACACTCGAAAAACGGTCATAACTTTTGACTCGATGTCGGAATTGAGTGATCTTGAACTCTATGGAAAGCTTATTCAGAGGGCTACACAACCCTCCTATTTGATTTGATCTCAAACACATTTTATCAAATCAAAAGCACAACTCAAGAGCCACTACCATGGTCTAAGTCCAAAGAATTAGCAACAAGCAATCTTAGACCATGCCAAGGAAAATGCATGAAACCCAACAATTTGCAAAACACATTTGCAAACTTAGATCATGCCACAAAGAGTAGGTACATGGACTTCAACCATTTGCAAAACACATTTGCAAAGTATAGTCACATGCTACAAGGATTAAATGCATGACCCTCGACTATTTGCAAAACACATTCGCAAATAATAGCATCATGCCACGGAGAGCTAGAGCAAGCAAGATTGAGCAATCAACACATGATAAGACTCAAGCTACTAGACAAGACCCCTCTTAATAGTACGACAAACCTATACTAGCAATCCGGTCTCCCAACCAAACACCGAGACCAGTAAGAGACTAGGAACACATCCTTAGCCCTAGCTAGTCATACCTTTGCCTTGAGCAACCACTTGAAGCTTGATGACGCACATCCTCACTTCAAGTTCGGGTTCTTGACTTGAATGCTCATCAACACATGATGAGTTCTTCACTTAACCTTTATCAACACATGATGAAGCTTCGCTTCGGGATCTTGACTTGACGCTCATCAACACATGATGACATCCTCCATCCCGAGTCTTGATATGCATCAACACATGATGCACCCTTTACTTGACTTCCATCAACACATGATGGGTCTTCTTTTGACTTGATGATCAACTCATGATCATCTCCTCTTCTTGAACTTGATACACATCAACACATGATGCATCCTTTACTCCAAGCTCTTCAATATTATCAACACATGATGTTTTTCTTCACTTCAGTATTCTGACTTGAACATCATCAACACATGATAATTTCCTTCATCCTGAGTCTTGACTTGATGATAATCAACTCATGATGTCATCCAAAGTCTCCATCCTCATGGAACACAACCTATTCATCCAACTCATGGAAAATGTTAGTTCCACAACGTGATTGTCATTAATTACCACAACATACCATTAACTCATAATGGTGGGAGAAGATACCACAATCTTTCTCTTTTGGTAATTGATGACAACCACTTCAATTACAAATAATTGAATGTAGATTGGTATGAGTATATATGAACTACACAAGTTGTATATACTCAAAGGATATATGAGCATGTATGAGCTACACAAGTCTCATATATTCATATGAATATATTAACTACACAAGTTATATATACTCAAGGATATGTTTCAAAGTAAAGATCCTTAATATATGTGGAAACGGGAATATGGATCAATACTAATGAAACCACAAAACATAGTGTGAACTCCCCCTAAAGGTGTGCATACACAAATGTGTAATAAGAACATACGTACATATTCAAGTTAGACTTTTGGTGGAATTCATCCTATATTTTGGATCCGAGGAATGCAACAATATATAGAAATATAATGTAGAATGCATACCTCTTTGATTTTCACCTTTATATCCAATTTGAGACTGTTTGGATTTTTCCTTTTATATCCAAGCTGAGACTAAACAATAGATATATCAATAAGAGTGTTAGTCTCAAAAATAGATTTGTCATTAATAACCAAAACTCCATTAACACATAATGGCGGGTCTAGATTCTTCATCTGGCCCCTTAGATCTAAACGAAGAGAGGTCTCGATGGTCAAGATGAACGCAAAGGAGGTCCTGACGGTCAAGATGGAATGCAAAGGAGGTCCTGACGGTCAAGATGGAACCAAAGGAGGTCCTGACGGTCCAAATAAACGCAAATGAGGTCCTGACGGTCAAGATGAATGCAAAGGAGGTTCTGACGGTCAAGATGGAACCAAAGGAGGCCCCGACGGTCAAGATGAACGCAAAGGAGGTCCCGGCGGTTAAGATGAACGCAAAGGAGGTCCTAGAGAAACTAGGACCAGGGGAAGGTCATGAAAGTGTTGTGACCAGGGGAGGTCGTGGAGGCACTATGACCTGGGGAGATCTTTGCAGAAAAGCCAAGAGGGTGGTCTTTACAAAAGACCAAGAAGGTGGTCTTTGCAAAAAGGGAGGTCATGATTAAGAGGGTGCTCTTTGTAAAATGGGGGGGGGGGGGTCGCGACTAAGAGGGTGGTCTTTGTAAAAAGGGTACCACCGTGTAAGAAGGGAGGTCGTGGGAGTGTTAACCGTGCTTTAGACGAATGGGAGGAATATTTGACTTCACAGCAGCGGTCGAAAGAAGCCTAGGTTCGACTGTATTAATGCAATCGAGTGAACCAGCGGAAAAGCCAAAAGAAGAACCAAAGGAACATCCAAGAGAGAACAAGGCAGCTCGAACTAGGAAGAGCATCTGGCCATTAGGAACTGACCGGTACGGGCTAGGAAATGAGCTAGTCGGAGCCGGCTGGTGACGTGGCCCATGACTTCGAGAGGAGCTCTGTGTTGCAATAATAGCTTGAAGCAGAAGAGTGGTCTTCGGTCTTCAAGGTTGCTCCCTGGAAGCTGGTGATGGGTCTACTTGGATGTCTTGAAATGTCCTGGTTGAAGGTGAAAGGAGAGTGGTCTCCAAGGCGGTGGGTGCCTGCGGCAAGGCGGTGGTGTGGGGGCACTCGATAGAGACGAGCGCTTGAACTTGACTGGAGCTCGAGCTCTCTTGGAGGAAGAAGAGAATGGGGCTAAGCACTGAAATAGCGTAGAAAAGCAATAAGGAGGCAACAAGGACTTGGGCAACCACATATATATACGCATAACTTGTCCAAGGGGGTGTGGTCAGAGTGGTGGCACAGTGCAGTTGAGTGACATCCTAGGTGATGGCTATTAATGGCCGATGGACAGCTCCACGTCGTGACTTCGATCTGGTGGATGCAGCGCACGGTGGGTGGCACGGCTGCCCCGACTTGACCCCTGCGGGTCGGAGGAATAGGGAAAAAAGGGGGGGGCACGGGAGTAAGCGAGCCGGACTAGGCACTAGGCTGCTCAACTCTTAGCCTAGGAGAGGAATGAGAAGGAAGGTCAAGTTAAGAAGACTTGGGAATAGGTAGAATGACAAGATTTTAGATTAACTAAAATCCTGACATTCACTTAATGAAATCCCAACACAATGGTAGACAAAATCATGAGAGCAGAAGAGGTGCAAAATGTCCTCAAGCAAATCTCAAAGATGCAGGCAAACAAACGATAATAGTCATTATACAAAAAGTTTTAAAAATCCCTCATTTTTACAATTATGAATTTTTGGGCTGTTACAAACCTCCAATAGTAAGCCCAACTTGATTGATCCCTCTCAACTGCTGCCCTTTCCAATGCAATACTTTACCACATAGTTATCTTCTACTTCTCAATTATCATGCATACACATACAACCGCCGCCGAACCCAGCTGGAGACACATGCCACGCTCTCTCCGGTGACCCCAAGTCTATTCCCTACGACCGCACCATCTCTACTCCAAGACTTTTGCTCCTCTACCCCTATACGCCCGCGCTTCTATTCGTACGGATGCATGCATGTACATACACATATATGATGTTATACATGCTCGATGTCCTCTTCTCTGTTGTCGGTCATTCCTCTTCTTTTACATTGACTTACTCAACGTTGTGGCTTCCTCACTAATCGCGACAACCACCTATTTTTACTGATGTTGGCATGTCTGCTTTAATCATTGCCTAACGATACGGAGAATCTTTTTACCATCGTCGGCGACGACGTGACTGTCACCAGTGATGGCACGCTCCTAACTACCTGATGGCTCCATGTCGTCCATATCTCGTCTTCAATGCAAAACTTGGTCTCCTCTCTACTAGGGCTTCCCCATCACCGAGCTTATTTGGTCACTAACTTATTCAACAACACCGACGCTCACCACTTGTCATCGCGACCCTTGGCTCCTTCAACAATGGACTTTCTCTTCAATGGCTTTGGCGAGCAGTACGACATTGTCCTCGTTGAACGGCTAAGCTGAGCAGAACGATATTGTTCTCAACTCCATCGTCGCCGCCTTGGCTCTTCACTTTCCTGTGGGTCAATGTCTTCTTACAGGACAGATCGATTCCATTGCACTCTTTCTTAGTCTCCTCCGATACCATTCGTGTCATCTTCGGTATAACTTTTATTTTTATTCAAAATTTCAGTTATTTTTATTCCATAGGAAGCAACGATAGAAGCACGTGACCTTAAGAACGAACGTGATGACTTCTTTTGTATCTCCTCCGACACCATTCGTGACATCCTCATTATAACTTCTATTTTTATTCAATATTTTAGTTTATTCGGTATAAAATTTTTAGTTCCTAATAAGCCAAAATTATATCAATTCGTGGCTAGGTTGAGTTTTGTGTTTTGTCCGACTTTTAGCTTTGCGTCGAGTGATAGCCATGCCCTAAGCCTTAAGTTTGGTTTTGGTATTTTTATAGTTGACTAGTCATGTGCCCGTGCGTTGCAACGAAAACTCATATTTTGCCGAAATTTTAGTATGCAATGCATACTAATCGTGTCTGAAGCATACTATTCCCTCGAATATGCGATCATCGAATTTTCAAAGTATGGGGGGACAAAGTTTTAGAATAGGGTCGGCGATAACATACTGAGGGGCAGTTTGGTTCGTAGCCCAAATAAACTAAGCCAAAATTTTGGTATAATCAAAACCTGGGCAAAGCCAAATATTGACAAAAAGAACTTTGTTTGGATTATGACTAACCATTGTGGTTTACGATTTCCTCTCCATTGGATTGCTCATGTGTGACATTGGATTTCATTGGTATTACACAATTTTGATAGCAAACCAAACAACCAATTTTTGTTAGCATTACCAATATTTAGTTTGATTTGCAAGGGTAGCAAACCAAATAGCCCCTCAACCAGCCCGCCAGAACATAATAAATATGGCGAATCAATTATTAGTCCTTGCAGCATTTAGTTAGGTGTTCGTGCATTGCAACAGATAAAACAAATCATACATGAGACTTTGTCGCGAACTAAAATTGTAACCTCAATCGATGTATCTAAACATGTGACTCAAGAACAAGCTAACAAATAGCTCATTTCCAAAAATACATCAGATTGGATCATATCTGATGGGTGTACATGTTGCCAGTTGCCACTGTCCACACCGCATCACCGTCTTGCTTCTTCCAGCTGCTGATGCTGATTTGGGGCCGCAGAAGCAGCATTAAAGAGGAAAAAAAGGCAGCAAGAATTAACTAGTGAAAGAAATCAGTTGGTGATTTCCCTGGAGAGGAGATAGTGGACTGGTGGTGGTGGTTATCAAAACCAATCATAGATACAGGATGGAGGAGGATGAAAAATACCAGAGGCTATAATTATGCACATGTTCAGTCCAAAACTGCAAATAGTAGAAAATGTTCTCCAGCAAAACAAGCATTATATAGCCATATAATAGCTCAAGACTTGTTGATATAAAATTAGCTATACAATTCCCGCATTTTTTGTTGTCTGAACCACTACTAAAAGTTAGCTAGTATGAATAATCAATAATGAGCTAATTGCTCCATTGGTGCATAAAATGAAACAGCTATTGTGCAACAACCAAAACCCACGTCAAAGAATCGCTACCTCTACAGGCCCAGTAGTGGAAGCATGACATTAATTAGCTAGCTGTTTACCAGTCTGTTACGTACCCGAATGATGAACTCAAACGAATACAACTCAACAGCCTGGGAAACACCAGATGATCCTATATCAAATCAATACATTAGTATTTGGGATACAAGTTGGAGCAATAGAATCTAGACAGGGAAGAGCAATCAAGACTGGGAACTAGAAGCCAACTGGATTGGGGAACCAGAGAAGAGGGATTGGGGAGGGAAGGAGCAGCAGGAGGAAGATGGAAGCCGTGGCTAAGCCTGAATGTTCTTCGATGCCTCCTCTGAAGCGTGCTATCCCTTTTAATTTCACGCCTTGCTTGCATGGGCTGTAGCCCATGGTGAAACCCAGCCCGAGGTGGAACTCGGCCCACTGAGGAGTCCGTGACACAGTCATGTGCACGCGTTCAGCACGATGGTAGGCGATGGTCAAAGCAGTGAAAAACTTTTCGGTTAGTTTTTTTTATCGGGGGGGGGGGGGGCGGTAAGGCCGGTAACCGGCGAAAATCAGAAATTTCGGCCGAAATTTTCATTTTTTAAATTTTTTTGGGATTTTAAATTTTAAAAAAATCAAATTTGAACAAAATTCAAGCAAATTCGATTTTTTTGGGACAAAATTCATCAAAACCGATTTTTTTGGCCGGTTTTAATACCTACCGGCTACTGCCGGTAACATGGGTTACCAAGTTTTTCCATGGGTCGGAGAGGATGGAGACACAGGCAGTTCACTGTTCACTAGAGTCATAAAAAAGCGATGGCGTAGTAGCAACAGATGGCGGTGAAGTATGACAGCCCTGTAGTAGTTAGTGGCAGTGGGATGAGGCAGATCTTGGAGATGTGGGAAGGGCCGCGACGTCCCATCAACTGAACTAAATGGTCAGATCGTCAGTCGTTAGAGTTGAGTAACCTTGGGTAGAATGACGCCAAGATGCGGGCTTACGCTGCTCGATGATTTCCTCCCCTTCCTTCTGCAACTAAGTCCCCCTTACATCAGTGGCACCACATCTCATTCTAGTCGCAAGCCTGCGACGCATCCCCTCTAGGTGTGGCGACACAATTGGCGCTTAAGATCACATCACCGACGAGAGGAGGGGCCCGACGACGGCGACCATCGAGCATATGAATCAAGGCAAGACCTGGTGCAGTAGTTGAAAATGATGTCGCACTCCACTCAATCGTAATTAGTGCAACCCTTTGACGCTTGGGTTTCGAATTTTCGCATAGCATAGTGACACCTAAAATTTCAAAAGCATGAGCTGTTAGAACAATCAGAGGCGAAGAAATAAGTTCAAATGAATGGTAATCGAGTTTGCAAACTTGACATACAACTAAGGGCAAGTGCTACAAGCCTACAAGCAAAGCTATACATTTCAATTGTCAACAGTTGTTAGAGTTAATGTTTCTAGTCCTAACACGCTCTGATGGTGGCCTTTTCAGAAAGCTCCCAAACTGACGTGGATCTAAAAATAATAATCCACTGAGATATCTTCTAGATTCCGCCTGTCTTTGCTATTTAAAGACAAACATGCATATTTGACATGAGAGACAAACATGCATATTTGACTGATGCATATTTGACATGAGAGAGTAATAGGACCTGACTATTGGTTAGCCAAACAGGTCACTACAAAAGGCAATGCTGTGTACTTCCCTAGAAAATGTAATATCAGTCCTAGTAACATAGACATGGATAATTGTACCAGTTACAAAACATTTGCTAGTGTATCAGTTACGAGGTATTAGGCTTAGTAAAATGCACTGCACTATGCGTATTAGGTATAGTTAGTTAATAATCATTTGAATTTTACCTCCATGGCACGTGATATGTAAACATGGAAGGAGTAACAACAATATCCTTGAAGTTCTCTTTTTTGCCAAAATAGCTTTATATGGTGGTTCAGTTTCCTGCAAGTTCCAGCATTTCCAAAGAGGAAATAGGCACCTTTTTTGCCGCACCACATGAACAATTAAGCCTAGAAGAAACATCTCCGGAGGCTCCACTGGTATTTCCCTATAAGATGCTTGATGCTCTTACAAACCGGAATCAGGCCCATCAAGTGGAATTATCCGGACATCCTGATCAATGTGTAGGCCCTGATAGCTCTTGCGCTCATCTATGGATGGATTGGATCTATTATACCCCACGAAGCCATTATGCAAATCTTGGAGGTCTGTCTCGGTATCACATAATGAATCCTGGTGTGGAAACTGTCTTTCACTATGTACTGCTCTCCCTGTAATAGGAAAGTATTCAGAAAGACAATTGCAGAAAAGCCAAATGAACATTACAAAATCTAAAACATTTCTAAGATTGATTCAACCGGTCAATTTCTCATATGTTCATCCAAAATAAATAATAGAGAAGGTAAAAGAATTTCCTTGAAATGTGTGCCTAACTGCTATCCTTCAAATGTGGAGGTTAATTCTCTTTATCTTTTGCGACGCCGAGGATATATAATTGCAAACGACCGCACTTCCATTTATGTCAAAACCCTGACAAAAACATTGAGCTGAGCAAGAAAAACAACATGATGCCAACAAACTCTCCTTCAACAACATGATGCCAACAAACTCTCCTTCAAAGTCCAAAATAAATTAGGAAGTATAGGAAATTAGATATGTCTCTCTAAAGGATACCCACAAACTGTCCTTCAAAGTCCAAAAGAAGTACTACTTTGAATACATGTCTAATAGAAAAGGTTGTGCAGGTTAATTTTCTAGTTAAATTCTGTAAACCTTTTTTTTCTGCCCACATATGGATAGGACATCCTATTTTCATACCTTAATATTGGTTCGCGGATCTGCTTCACCTTGGGTTGTTGCCTTCTATTATCAATCCACTCCGGCCTATTCCGTTTCCAAAGAAAAAGACATGCAATAACATTTCAAACTAGTCAGGTTACAATGCCAACTAATATTCTTCGTAGGAAAAAATGTGACGATTCCTTTAATCCTCTTATCACATGGATAGGCAATCAGACTTCTATTTCCTTGGTTATTCAACACGAAAATCAAAATATAACTAGGCAGTAATCTGCGGCCTACTCAAATTCTTGCGGTCCAAATCTAGTAGCAAAATATACTAAATGTTGCACGAGATAACAATATGAACTCAGAGTTCCTAAATATACAAAGTAAAGAACAAGTCAAATGGTTCAGTAGATCAAAACAGGCTCTGAAACCTAGCTGCCAATACATTCCTTTGTTAGCTTATGTTCTCTTAATCACCACAGGAGTGAAAATTCGCTTTAATATATTGCTTGGAACATCAATAAATCTATGACATCATAATTCAACATCCCTTTAGCACACAATTTTTGACATATAAATGTCTGGGACAAATGTAGCCTGCTAAGATGGGCTTCGGCTTAACCATAGTATATAAGCTCAGGTCCAAGGAAATTTCTTATGTATCATTAGTGCGCAGAGTATTAGGGAAAAAAAGCACTGATAGTACATGGGAATGGTGATATTTTTTAATTTATAACGTTAGCATGTACAATCAAGCATATGCATAAACTGCAATCTCCTTACTTGAGCATGGATAACATTGTAAATTGCAAGCTAAAATTATCACAGGTCAAGTGAAGTAAACTTACCCTTAAGAGATTCATCAGAATCATAAGGTTATCTTTTGAATTAACATATCGCATCATGACTGCAGAATTTGATTTGTCAAGCAGCATGTCTCCCAACAGCTAGAAGGGAAAAAATACACTAACATTGAGAATCTTAACCAAAATACAAAGTACAAGATCTTGAAGAAACCAGTAATGGTATATCAAAAGAAGCTATCATTGCTACAAGACAAACAATACTAAAAGGCAAACAGTGAATATGAGTTCGTTGTCAAAAGGCAGTGTTAGGTGTTTGCTCCAATCAATCAGAACATAAAAATGCCAAGGAATGTTCAGAGCCAAGCTTCTTCACTTGATAATTTAAACTCGAAAGTATGAAAGCTACAGAGTTGTTTGGTAAAAAATTCTACTGACACATAGTCAAGCAGGATGAGCTATGCAAATTATTTTTCATGGTAAAGAAAAGCACAACTTATACCATATCCGCTGAGATTCATACATTTGATGGTAAACAGAAATAGCTAGTCCGTACAAACATATCATAGATACACAAACAAAATCAAATGTAATACAACAATAATACCTTGATAGCTTGCCTTTTCGTTATGTAGTTTGTTGATGATAGCAACCTAGAGTTGGATTATGCAAAGAACTGAGGAAAAGGGAAGGAGCACGGGCTAGATCACACTCGAACGAGAGAGGAAGGAGAGGGGAAGCGAGCAAAGCAGACCCACCCGGAGCAGAGGAAGAGGTAGAGATGGAGTCCAGGCATGGGTGGCACAAACGCGGACACGTGTCGCACACCGGACATCCGTTGTGCCAAAAATGTCATTATGGTGCATCAAGAGCTACTTTTGGTAATAACGGTGCTAACAATGCTATTTAGGGCAAAATCTCAGCATCTATATGCGGGATGGTGCGCTAGTCCTAGCCAACCCCCATCGCCGACCCTCGATGCCGATTCGCCGCTGCCACGGTCACGGGAGGTCGGAGAGGAAGACGACGACGACGGCATGCCCAGGGAAAGGCCGGATCCCGTGGTGCCATGCTCGGGTATGACTGGATCCGACGGCACCTAGCCCGGTGATGGCCAGAGAGGAAGATGACGGCGGCGAGGCGCCCGGGGAAAGGCTGGATCCGACAGCGGTGAGAGAGACAAGAGGGAGGGAGGGCGGTGTGACAGTGGGAGGCAGGAGGTGCGACAGTGGGAGGTAGGCGGTGCGGGTGGGGATTGTGAGGGAGAGAGAGAGGAAAGGGAGGGAGGGCGGAGTGGGATGCCATTGTGGGCGCAGGCAGTTGCTGGCCGCATGGTAGGTCTGGGTTATTGGTGATCCCCGATCCAACAGACGTCAAAGTGGGTAGAGAGGACGGACGACCACCAACTCACATTTTTAAGTAGTAGAGATGCTTTAAATTTTGTTATCATTGGGCGTGGGCTTGAAGTACGGTGCATGCATGCAACAGATGTGGCAGCCATGACGTTAGGACAATGCATGCAGTGGATGTGGCGGCCAGGTATGGACATAAGGAGGCAACAAATTAGTGCCTTGCCGATCTCATCTTAGAACGTGGCATATAGGGATTCGGATCCTCTGCATAGCCCCACTGTATGAATAGTATTTTTTACGGGGAGGTGAATAGTGCTATGCAACGTGTTCCAGGGAAAAAAATTGAAGCAACAATGAGCATGCACTGTAGCGATTGATATAGACCTTCGCTTTACGATTAGACGGCGGAGACCCCTCCTAATGCCATGCCACTGTAGATCCCTCTGCATTGACTACTTCAATGCTGAGGATCCCAATCCAGCATATAGATGCTGAGATTTTGCCCTAAATAGCACTGTTGGCACTGTTATTACCAAAAGTAGCCATTGACGCGTTGTAATGACATTTTTGGCACAACGGATATCCCGGTGTGCGACACGTGTCTGTGGCTATGCCACCCATGCCCAGACTCCATCTCTACCGTTCGGGGTCGACGCTTCCTGCCGCCATGTCACCGTGATCGCGCGACTTGGGGGCGGACGAGGCACGACGCGTGCCCCAGCACCATGACACCCTTTGCCGCCTCCTTGGCCCGGACGAGTACCGACGTGGCACCTTCACTCCCCTTGGCCCGGATTCCCGAGCACATATCTGTTCATCGTTCGCCGTCATTTCATGTGGAGTCACGAACTAAAATTTGGAATATAAAATTGACAAAATTTTAGAACAAACAATGTAATTTGTGAATTATATGTCGTGCATGGTTTGGTTATGTGCATTACAAATGACAACATACACGAGTCAACAAACCAAAAAACACCTAAGATACACGCGTGGCGTTTTTTGGAATCGAAAAAAATGTGGATTGAAATTACTCTTGGCGGCGCATCGGCTCCTTCCCCTTGTCTCGGGACTGCTCACGGTGTTGGCGAGTGTCGAAGTCATCCATGTTCTACAATACGGGTCGGACGATTGCATGATGTTAGCAGAATGAAAGGCGAACTCAATAATCAGGATGCGATTTGAGCATAACTTACCTCATCGATCCCAAGTGTGTCAGCCGTGGTGCCCCCTCTCCTCCGGTGCCTCTCCTTGCCGCCGGCCAAAGGTGCTGCCCGCTGCCGGCCATAGGAGGAAGAAGAAGGTGAGGGGAGAAGATTATATTCGCGGGGTGAGTTCATCATCTTCCTACGATTCTTCAAGGGTAACATCGAGTTTCCCTCGCTGGTTGATGTGTTTTAGTTGCAATTGATTTCGTTTGGTAGATCGGTTATCAACAGTCGATAGATTGCGTTCTGTCCAGCAGATTGGACGACGGTTTTCATGTCTTTAGATGCAGAATCTGGGGATCCAACCTCTTAGAGATAGTTGGGTTATGTCATTAGCTTTCCGTGGCCGCCAAGAACGCCCAAATCCGATTAACGGTCAGAAAGTTATGAATTGTTTAGTGCCGCTGTCCTGTTAATCTGTCAACATCCTGACAGTCTGTAGAAATCTGAGTTAATCTATTAGTTAAAGACGAAATCAGAGGATCTCGTTATAATAAAAAAGATGGGTAATTTCCTCACCTTTCCAGAAAGCTAAAGAACGTAAGAATTGGACTTTCGTAGCAAAAGTTATGATAATTTTAGTGTACTGTCCAGAGAACCCGACGTGATAATTGATGTTCTGTAGATTGGCTTGGTAGGGGCAGTAAATTGCAGAATCAGAAGGGATCCCCAACTAAGTTTATTTAGGTAATTTAATTATCTTTCCAGAAAGTATTAGAACATCTTATTTGGACTCCTGATCAGAAAGTTATGTATTTTAGAAGTTGACTGTCCGCAGTGAACACCAAATCGATCGGTAGAAATTGGAAGATTGGAAACGCTTGAGAGTTTAGTGAGTTCTATTGTGTTCTTATTTATGCTTTTGGTCCAGTAAGCTTGTCTTAGTTTGGGTTATCGTTATGTTCAGGTGTGAGCGTGATCCCAGGGGCAACACCCTCTTCGCGTCCACCGGTCTCGCACGGTTGAGGCAAGTATTCGGGTTGTAGAATAATTATGTTTGTTTGCTAAGATTGTTTGTGTCTTGTTCGTAATAGACATGCATGGATGTTAATGTGATGAATTACAATTTATCTTGGTACATGCAAGTTATGGTTAAAGCTTCCTGTGTATGTTGTTAATGCTTACATGTTATTATGTACACGTTGAGTTCATATATTTGGAAGAAGATGTCATTGTGCATATGCATGTAATAAGCATGTTTGAGTCTTGGTCACTTGGTGACCAAGTACGAATAGTTGAGGTCCCCGTCATGTAAATGACGGGCTTGAGGTCCCCACATTCGTAGAATGTGGGCAATGAGAAAAGAGGTCCCCATCATGATGATGATGGGCATAGGTCCCTATACTTGTAGAGTATAGGCTCTTGGTCCCTATGCCAGGGTGCATAGGCAAGGGTATACATCGACGGATGTATACCTCGCATTACCGGTAAAATGCAAAAAGAGACAAAGTTTAAAAGGTGCATTGCATGGACGCATTACATAAGCATGAAGTTTATGTTTAGTGAAATGTTTTATTTGGAATATTGATGCTATGCCTGTGATTTTAGCTTTAACCTTGTTGATACTTGCTGAGTCCTTGGGCTCACTCTTGCTTTGATATGTTTTAGGTACAACTGGCAAGAACGGCATGCATGGGAGGGAGTAGATGTTTGGATGCACTCACTACCACTCATCCTTAAGGTGTCTACCATTTAGTCTTTATTCTAATAATTAGCAAACTATTTGAGATTTGCGTATGATTGGTTAAATGTTTCAGTCTATTTGTAATAAGGAGAATAGCAAGTTTTTTTTTATGATTATTGGATTATCTTGCATGCCTGAATGAACCTGAATATTAAGTTTAGTGTTAATTGCTATGATCAATTGATGGAACCTCGGTATAGTTAATTATACAAAGGAGGTTCTCGCCAAATCGTAATTGATCTTAGTTTAGTTTTGTTTAGTTTAATTTTAGTAGCATTCCGTGCTCAATGTTGAGCCGGGTGTTACAGCTTGGTATCGAGTGGGTCAGAGGTCCGTGGTATTGAAAATATTAAACTTGACACACTAAGCACGAGTTGGGGATGGGTTTTTGCATTGCATTTACGCTTAGCTGAGTTATATTGATGATTCTGTTATGAGATGATCTCGATATATCTATATTATAATACTATGGTTATTATGTGTTGGGATAACCCATGTTAAGAGATGGAGGTCGTGGTTGTGGTCCCGGTCAGCATTCGTGTTACACCACCGCTCGTGGTATAGGAATAGCGAAGTGTCCACACCGGATATCGTAGTACAGGCGTTGATAGCGAGTATATTTAGAAGCGTTGTTCTCTTCCTTAAAATTTGACTTTGGTCAACTCTTATCTAGTTGTGCTGATGAACTTCTCTTGGATTAGTAGTCCATTCTAGTTGATAGGATTCTTGGAGATACGTTGCTGTGCTCCCATTGGTTTAAGTTGCCCTGTAAAGCAATCAATGTTTTCCCACCCGATGAGTCATTCTTGTGGCTGGTGAACTTGGTTAATTATCAAGATTGACCTTCGTATTGGAGTTTGTCTTTCTTATTGGAAAAACTTGATCCCTTTATTTCGCTTGATGATTTGGTTAATGAAAGTTTCCTTTTGCAAGTCCTTTATTGCGTGGAGGCTTTGACTCAATGTATCTCTCTTGGGTATTTTGAGTGTTGAAGATTGATGGTTCTCTTTTATGAAAGAAGTTGTTCAGCCCTTTAGTGATGTTTTGTCTTGGTTAAGTGAGACGTTATAATAAAAGTAATTAATGGAAAAGATATGGATTATCAGGTTAGGTCTACAGGGTGTGAATGATCGATATTAACTAAGATCCTTGAAAGGAAAGTGATTAATTTGAAAGTGTCTTGTAGTAGTTCTCAAGGAACTGTGATTAAGAGTATGGTGATATCTAATTGTAATCAATAGAGTTAATAAGAGGTGTAGAACATCGATGAAATTGAGTCGATGATTAAGAGTGATACATTTGGTAAACTTCTTTGATAAATTGGATTAACGGGTCTCAACAGATTAATTTAACCGCTTGGGATGGCTAAGTTCAAAAGAAGTTAGATTATTGTCTTAGTGGGTACTAATCTTGGAGTAACCTTTTGTGATACTTAGTGATTATAAGTAATTGCTAGGTGCAAATAATGTCTATTAATGTTTGGTGTTGAGCATCACTAAGAGATAAATTGATGGGATTTAATGGATGAACAATGTTTACATGATGGTAGAACTATCGATAAAAGTATGCCTTTGATGAAAGGGTGTGGGAATAACCTTTTAATTTGTGCAAAGAGTTTTCTCTAAAATAAAGTGGTTATTGTAGTGAGAGTATAAGATTTTGGTATACATTCAATTGAGGATGAGATGATAAAGGGGTCTATAACATTTTGGTAAGCCTTTGGGGGCTTAATAAAGGAAGAGTTGACGATAATGAGTCTTGTTAAGGGTAGATCATTCTTGATGTTAGTAAGATTGTCCACAAGAGATTCTCGACTCGTCAGAGTGGTGATGATTCTTCTAGAAAGAAAGTAAGTTAATTGCCGTCAGAATATCACCAAATGAAATGATTGGAGTTTTGTATTCGTGGGCTTTTGGGAGTTCATGATTTATGTAGTAGATGGAATTAATTGAGCAATGTGACGATGGAAAGGTTCTCGATTGGTTCCTAGGTGGTTAATGTGATTTGGTTTTAAAGGCATTTCTTGTTTGGATTGGCAAGTAACGTTGTAATCAAAGAAAAAAATTATTTTCTTTGTTAACGGAAAATGTGTACCATCAAGATTTGAGGTTGGAGTTAAGAATTGTAATTTGCAACTTTTAAATTTATTCTGACTTTAGAGTTTCTTGGGTCTCCATAGCGTTGTTTTATTATGATTCTTAGAGGTTTGAAAATTCCTTCTTGTGGGAAATGTACCTCGGACTTGTATTTTATTTTCCGAGATCATTAATATACGATGCTTTCTCTCGGTCTCTTGCTCACTCCGAGGAACAACGTTGTTCTTGTGCGTTGAGACTAGTATTTGTTTGTTTCTTCCTTTTGAGAAAGGAATTAACCAACTTGTGTTGCCAATTTTATAAAGTGTATTACGGCGACGGGTTGGTGGTGGACAAGTATATGATAGTGGTGAATTTTGGGAACTCACTATTTAAAGAGCAAGAGACGAAGAATTGGTTTTGACCTATAACACCTAGAGAGAGTTCTATTTAAGTGAAATGTTTGTCGATGAGATATAAAAAAATATTATTAGTGTTACAACTAGTGGAACATATGGTGGGTTTTGATCCAATAACCTTTGTCCATGTTGGGATATTGGGATTATCGAAAGTATAGACTCTTGGTAAATTTATTATAGTGTCGCAATTGGATACCTAGTAAGATTGTGTACAAGAGTTCTGATGGTGAAGTTTAATGGGAATAGCGGTGAAGAGAAGCCTAAGTGTTGTGCTAATTAACGGGATAGCAGGAATTGTTGAGTTTTTGTCAAGTATGACTCGGCCTCAGTGAGTAACCCTATGGGAATTGGATTATCTCCAAGGATAACTTGATCAAGAATTTATTTATTTATTGATGATAGTGATTGAGTATGTTTGAATCTTGGTCAATCAGTTAGAGTATTGCGAATGTGTATATTATGGTTGTGTATCTGAATTGGATTGGTGTGGATTAGAGGAGGACTAAGATTGATGAAATAAATCGCTTTGGGGTGGTTACTTGATTAGTGAGGAATGTTGATATTAATAACTGAGATTATTGTTGAGCTGTGTGAAATTTTAGTAAACGAATTTAAGTATTTCCTATTAATTATACCAGAAATTCATGGTAAGAGACTGGGAGGTTGAATTTGGGCTTTGTATTTTTTTTATGCTAGGACCTTGGAGACCCAATATTATGTGTAGAGGTAGATGAACAGAAGCGGATTTTGAATAGTGTGTTGATCTTTGAGAGAATACTTTGGGGTAAAGCAAATGAGCATGTCTTGTTGAGAATTTCAAGTGGATTGTCCGTAATGTAACGAGGTGGTGTGGTTGAGAATGAATAATCTTTATTAAAGTGTTGGAAAACCATTTGTCAAAATAATCCCCTTGGTATAGGAGTGGACTAGAGAATTCCTTTGTAGATTAATAGCGTCCCTCTAAATAAGTATGGTTGTTCTTTCAGTTTGAGGATCATTTTGGGGATTGTAGGTTCAGAGAATGAATTAGTGTGATGATTTCGAAGCCCATGATTTGGGAAAGGATTTATCCCTTAAAAGGACATCTGAGAAAAGAAGGTTTTCTCGAGTAGAGAAGTGATCTATTAGTTCTAGTTGAGTTGGGTTTTCATAATGGAGATCATGTACAATTTGAGTTGACTCTATGTTGGCGAGGTGGTTCTTTCCGGTTCAGGAAAAAAAAAATGAAGTAGTTGATTTGAGCACTCGAGTGATTTCTTTTGGCTTATGTGGAGTTTAATTGCAAACTGTCTAGTTGGATTGTGAAAAGGTTTTCATGGGGAATCTTCGATTTTGGATTTGAGTGTTTTGAGGGAAGTTGGAATTGCATTGTGAATCCTTTGATTTCAGTTGAATCGATTTTTAGAGTCGATTAAAATAAGTTGTATTATGGCGTCCTCGCTAACTAAGACCTTCCGGTTAGGATAAGGAGGTCGATCAAGATAGAATGAGCGCCCATATGCTTATGCACAAATTCGTGGTTTGGTACCAAAGGGAAGGATATCCCAAGGTACATTGGTTTGTTTCTGGAAGTTGTGGGAAGTTTGAAGTTGGCAAAACGTTAGGACCGTATTGAGTCCAAGCGCAGAGTACCCATCATCTTGTTTGTTCCAGTACTGAGTGAGTACCAGAGAGGTCTGAAGTTTGAAGTTTCGCGGGAGCCGCTGACCTTTGAGTAGCATCCTGTGCGTTGTTAGAGAGGTCAGAGCGAGTGCTGAGGCACAAGTCGTTGGTTTGTGTCAAGGTGCTTTTGTCCCATTAGTCCGAGAGAGAGGCGACTTGGGAATTGGAGTCTCGCATGCGCGAGCATTATCCAAAGTTATTCACAGCAGGTACATAGTAATGTTAGTAAATCTTTTAGCAGTGGTTATTCTTTGGTGTTGAGGTTGAATAGAATTCGGGGTCGAATTCTGTTTAAGGAGGGTAGAATGTAATAACCCAAAAATTAAATCGGGAGAAAATAAATAAATCGGGAGAGAATAATTAAATCGGGAGAATGTTTCTTTTAGCAAAGCGATTGAACAGGAGAAAGAGGGGGTTTTAATGTAATACTCCGATTTATTCTACGAAAGAAAGCGTTCAAAAGAAAAATTTGAAGAAAACTATAATAAGTGGCAAACTCCCTATTTATGGCCGAAAAGAGCAAAACAACTTGAAATGAGGTTATATTTTGAGTTATCTAAAGGATATGATATTCAAAACACATTCAAATAAGCTCACTCTTAAAATCTCTCCAAGAAGCATTTATCATGAAGATACCACGCTCATTTTCTCAATGACCAAAGAGACATGCATTTGAAATCATGTTGAGCTCAAAAAATATAGCAAAACATTATGAAATATGTGGAAACAAGCTCTGAAAAATTTGAGATAAATCATGGAGCTTGTCCTTACAAATACACACAATTTTTATTTTGGGAGGCTCAACAAAATGTCAACCATTTTTAAGATATGAAAATCACAAAGTTTTAGAAAACTGAAAGTTTTAGGTTTTTTAGATTTTACATTCTATTTGAGCTTCGAAAGATAGCTTAAAATTGGTTAAAAGAGTTCCAATAAATCTGAGACAATTCTCCATACAAGATCAACTATAGAGGATAAAAAGTAATCATTATATATTTCTCAAATTATGAATCCATTTGGAGATACAAAAATCACAAATCAGCTCAAGACATGCAAAAGTCTGAATTTTCAGCATGTTGATCAGAGAGAGAAAAAGTCAAAACCTTTTCAAATCAGGCCTAAATGCTTTGAAATTTTGTATATATAAAATTTGGACTTCTAGGAATATTTTCCATTTTTTTTTAAAAAAGAGTCTTCATTCAAAAGATAGGCCAAATTTCACATTGAAGGCAGGATTTTTGTTCCACGAGTTGAAAAGTCAAAGCATTTTCAAATGAAGCCCAAATGGTTTGAGACTTTCCAGAAAAGAACATTGTATTGCCTAAATAGTTGTCCAAAATTTTTTTTTAGAAAAGGAATTTTATTTTAAAAGATAAGGCAAAATGCACTTTGTAAGCACATAAAGAGAATGATTTTGTATTGAAGGTTCAAAATACAAACCAATTTGAATTTCATAAAGTTTTTTTTACTTTCTTGGCTTTGTATGAGTTAGAAATACTATTCCAAGTCAATATGCACAAAGAAATCTGACTTGAATAGCAAAACTCACTATATGCAAGAATATGCCATTTTTGGGTCAAAACTAGTTTTTCGGTGAACTTCAAATGAATATAATTTTTCAATGGTTGGTCTTTTGTAAAAACTTTAAACTAGAGAAATATTTAAAATGACCAACCCTACGAGTTTGGTATTGATAATTTTTTCAAAAACTCAATAGATTTTGATTTTTGAAAATATATCATTTAATTCAAAAACAAGATTATACAAGATCCTTTTGAGGCCAAATTTGCTATTTTGTTTCTAAAACATGAATTTTTACTCCAAAATCTTTGAAAAACATTTAAAATACATATTTAAGTACTTTTATCTAGTGGTTCATAAATTTTAGCCTTTTAAGCAAGATATTTGACTTTTGACCAAAGAGGCTCTTTGAAAAGGCTAAACTTACATATCATTGACAATTTCAGTCCTAAAATATCAAATGAAGCAAGTGAGGATGAAAAACATGCATTCACAAGATGCTTAAATCATCTTGGGCAATTAGGAAAAATAGCTTTCCCAATATTAATACTTCACCCTTTTTAAAGTAAACCCAAAATATTTAATAAGTTTTTTACAAAGATCAAAGGTTACAACTTGCCTTCATTGAAGAGCTGAGATTCTTCGGTAGTGGTCGTCGGGTCTAAGAACTCTTCAGAGAAGCCGAAATCTATACGCGCGAAAAGAACTAAATAAATACAACAAATCAACATAAGATCCAAAAACTACCAAACTAAGAATCAAAATAAAGGCACTAAATTTAGATGAATCAGGAACGGGCTCTTGGGAGGAGGCTCGATTAGTCGGGAGGAGGTCCAACTCAGAGGGTGGTCGAGGGAGGTCCTGAGGAGGTCCGTAGGAGGAGGTCCTGAGGAGGATACGACTACTCAATGTTGTCGTAAGAGGGATACAGGAAGGATACGACTAGGCAACGTGGTCGTAGGAAGGGATATGACTACGCAACGTGGTCGTAGGAGAAAGGAAGAGAGCAGGGCACGGAGAAACTCACTAGGACAGAGAGAGAGAGAGAGAGAGAGAGACCAGAGAAGACTGAAGGAGGACGACGAACGGTGCGGGCGCTCCGGCGAATTCTTTGGCAGCGAGGAGGCGACGGCGTAGGCGCTCCGGCGAACCCTTCGACGGCGAGGAGGCGACGACGAAGGCTCCAGCCGGCGGTGGCGAAACTCGAAGTACGGTGAAACTGGGCGAGAGCAAGAGAGTTGGGTGAGGAAAAAGGAGATGAAAGAGGGTTGCTCGGGCTTTTATAGCCTGGAGGAGACGGGGAGAGACGTTGGGAGACTCGGAGGCGCACGAGTTTAAGGGTAGGTGGGCGGCAGAGACGAGCACTGCAGATGCAAAGTCAGTGAAACCGCCTGGGATAAGACGGGGTGGGAGTTGCTGGCGGAGGCGACAACATTTAATGCGACACAGAGAAAGGGAATGTTGAACACCAGAGAACTCCAACAAACTTAGAATAAACCAAACTTTTGGATTAGTTGAAGTTTGATTTAGTCATTTAAATCAATTTAAATTCCAAAATCTCAAGTTAATTTCAGAACTTCAATAAAACCAAATGGTTATTTTTATTTTTGAAAATTTCAAAAAGCTCAGAAAATTGGGACGTTACTCCTACAGCACTTAAAGGGAATCTCGACCCCGAGATTCAGGCTGACTAGAGAATAGGTGCGGAAACTCGGCCTTCAGGTCTTCTTCACGCTCCCAGGTGGCTTCTTCTTCACTGTGGTTCCTCCATTGGACTTTGCAGAAATGGATGATCTTGCTTCTTGTCACTCGCTCTGCTACTTCCAAAACCTTGATGGGTTGCTCCTTGTAGGTGGGATCTTCCTGCAGGTCAATGGCTTCTACGGACATCTGCTCTTCTGGCACATGCAAACACTTCTTCAACTGAGACACATGAAAGACATCATGCACATCAGACAATTGGGGCGGGAGCTCCAATTTATAAGCAACTTCTCCTCTTCTGACTAGAATTGGAAAGGGTCCGATGTATCAAGGTGCAAGCTTCCCACTTACTCTGAAGCGACGCATTCCTTTGAGAGGTGAAACCTTTAGATACACATGATCTCCGAGTGCGAAAACTAGGTCTCGACGACGGTTATTTGCATAACTCTTCTGTTGGGTCTGTGCTGTTCTCAGCTTCTCTCTGATTGATCGAACTTGATCTTTGGCTGAGTCGGTCCAATATAATGGTGTTCGACACTTTCTTCCATACAGAGCTTTGAACGGGGACATCTACAGACTTGATTGATAACTGTTGTTATATGAAAACTCTGCGTAAGGCAATATTTGATCCCAGCTGGCCTGGTTCTCCAGGGCGTAGGCTATTAACATATCTTCTAGGATTTGATTTACTCTTTACATGCGCCCATCCGTCGAGGGTGGTAGGTCAGATCTTGAAATTCAGATTAGTATCCAGAACACTGTGTAGCTTCTGCCAAAATCTTGAGGTGAACTGAGATCCTTGATCCGACTCTATCTTCTTTGGTACCCCATGCTGACATACTATCTTAGCCATATACAATTCTGCAAGTCTGTCTCCTGAGTAGGTGGTCTTGACTGGGATGAAGTGTGCAACTTTTTATTAGGCAATCTACAATTACCCAGATAGAATCATATCCCGCTTGGGTTCTTGGCAGACCGATGATAAAATGCATGCCAATTTCTTCCCACTTCTATCCAGGTATGCTCAACGGTTGCAAGAGTCCAGCAGGTCTCTGATGCTCGGCTTTAACTCGCTGGCAAATGTCACATTGTGCTACATACTCAGCGATATCACGCTTCATGCTAGGCCACCAGTACAATTCCTTGAGATTTTGATACATCTTAGCGCTTTTGGGGTGAATGGAGTACAAGGTTTCATGAGCTTCCTTGAGTACCAACTGCTTAAGCTCTTCCTGGTCTTGTACACAAATTCGTTTATCGAACCACAAGGTGCCTTGTTCATCTTCAGAAAATCTTAGGGATTTACCCTTCTTCATGTTTCTTTTGATCTCCTGGATATCTGCATCTTCCTCTTGAGCTTTCCTGATCTGATCTAGGAGAGTTGGTTGCACTTCCAGAACAGCTAAGTAACCTTCTTTAGCCAATTCAAGCTTGAGCTTTTGAAATTCTTTGTGCAGTGCTGGCTGGCTTTCCTGAATCATTAGAGTGTTGCAGTAGACCTTTCAATTTAAAGCATCGGCTACCACATTAGCCTTTCCTGGATGGTAATGGATTCCCATATTGTGATCTTTGATCAACTCCAACCATCTTCTTTGCCTCATACTCAGATCAGCTTGAGTGAAAATGTACTTCAAACTTTTATGGTCAGTGTAGACTTCACAACGATTACCGATGAGGTAATGGCGCCATATCTTCAAAGCATGTACTATTGCAGCCAATTCTAGGTCATGAGTGGGGTAATTAGCTTCATGAGGCTTTAACTAACGGGAAGCATAAGCTACTACTTTCCTTTCTTGCATCAGGACACAACTGAGACCTTGACGTGAGGCATCACAGGAAATCTCAAAGTCCTTTTGAACATCAGGTAAGATCAACAATGGAGCGGTGGTCAAACGCTTCTTTAACTCTTGAAAACTCTACTCACATTCTGGCGTCCAAGCATACTTCTTTTCATTTTTCAGCAACTGAGCGAGAGGCTTTGGTATTTTAGAGAATCCTTCTATAAATTTGCAGTAGTAACCTGCCATTCTAAGGAAACTTCTGATCTGAGGCACTGACTTGGGTGACTCCCAGTTGAGCACATCCTTGACCTTACTAGGATTGACGACGACTCCTTCTGCAGACAAGACGTGTCCCAAAAAGGTGACTTCCTTCATCCAAAACTCACACTTGTCGAATTTAACATAGAGTTGATGATCTCTAAGCTTTTTCAAGATTAAGCGAAGGTGCTCTTCATGCTCTTCTTCACTTCTGGAGTATACCAGAATATCATCAATAAAGACCGTGACGAACTTATCCAAATACTGCATGAATACTTTATTCATCAAGTTCATAAAGTAAACTGGGGCATTGGTCAATCCAAAAGACATGACCGTGTACTCATACAGTCCATATCGGGTTGAGAAAGCCGTCTTGGGAATATCCTCCTGACGAATCTTCAACTGATGGTATCCTGACCTCAAATCTATCTTGGAGAACACTCTGGCTCCCTTCAACTAGTCGAACAGATCACCAATCATGGGCAGAGGGTACTTGTTCTTGATGGTGACTTCATTGAGAGAGTGATAATCCACACACATCCGCTGGATTTCTTTGCAACAAAGATCACTAGGGCTCGCCAAGGTGAAGAACTTGGTCGGACAAATCCTTTATCTTGCATTTTCTCAATCTGCTTCTTCAACTCGACTAGGTCATCAACCGGCAAATGGTAGGGTCTCTTGGAAATGGGGGCAGTTCCTGGAACTAGATTTATGACAAACTCTATGTCCCTGTCCGGTGGCATTCCAGGTAGGTCATCAGGGAAGACATCCGGAAGTTCTCTGACCACTGGCACTTCTTCCAAAGATACAGCACTGACACTATAGACTAATGCTCCATCATGCTTTTCCGTGGAGGCTTCAAATTTTACTTTGGTTCCAACTGGGCTGACCAAAGTGATGCTTCTACCACCATAATCCAAAATTGCTTGGTGATTAGCATGCCAATCCATTCCCAAAATCACACCTAGGGACTTGATATCGATGATTATGAGGTTGGCTAGAAATTCTACTCCTTTTATGGTTACTTTAACTTTAGGGCAACCTTGGTTCGTACTCAATTCCGAACCGGGTGATTGAACCAACAACGCACTTTTAAGAGTCAAAACCTTTAGCTGATGCTTTGCAACAAAACTTCGAGAAACAAACGAATGTGAAGCTCCAGAATCGAACAAAACAGTAGCTGGTACTGAATTTACTAGGAACTTACCCATCACGACGTCCGGGGCTGTCTGGGCTTCCTCCACCATGACATGGTTCACACGGCCTCTTCCAAAAAGCTGAGGGGTCTTGGCTGGGGCAGCTAGACTCTGAGGTGCTCCACGTCCGGCTCCTGGCATGTGGCTCTGGTTGGAGTAGCTCCCAAGTTGAATCTAACAGGTGATGGACCTTGCTTCTGTGGACAGTTATTGGCATAGTATCCTAACTGCTGACAGTTGTAACACGTGATTCCCGCGGCATGATTGATGCTTCTGGGCTACTGGTTATTGGAGTTGTTGTTGCCGAAACTATGGAATCCAGGAGTAGTTGGGCGAGGTGCTGTGGCAGGGGTCCTGATTGCAACAGGAGGAGTGAAACGGCTAGGGGGCTGCACGTTCATTCTTGCTCTCTGTGGGCGACCTTGATGAGAATTATGCTACATCATCTTCCTCTTACGAGACTCATAAAGCTGACGTTGAGCATCCTCATGCACGAGGGCTTTGTTGACCATCTGCTGAAAGCTAGGGTAGTCAACCGACACTAACTGCACCTTAATGCTAGGGTCAAATCTTTCCATGAAGCGCCAAATCTTTGCCTCCTCATTTGCAACATCCTCTGGTGCATACCTTGATAGTTGGGTGAAACTGTTGAGATATTCTAACACACTGAGGTTGCCCTGCTGTAGCTTGTGGAACCCCCTCTTCTTCATCTCCATCCTTCCCTTAGGGATGTGTGCCATATGGAAGCAGCAGAAAACTCCTGCCAAGAAATGGTCTGAACATTCTGGTGAGCTGCACAGTAGTTTTCCCACCAGGTTCCTGCGGTGCCGTTGAGTTGGTAAGCAGCATAGAGTACTTTTTCTTGGTCATTGCACTGAGCCAAGATCAGTTTCTTCTCAACATTCTTAAGCCACCATCGCCTTCCAAGGTATCGATCAAGCCAAAGAATTAGCGGCCGGTTCTCATAAATTCTCCCAGTCTGGACCGAGGTGGAAAGGCTGGAGCTTGAGCTGGAGATGGTGTAGGTTGATTAATCTGGTTCTGGGCAAGGGCCTGAAGTAGTTGTAGTTGCATGACCAGGGGGGCGGTGCCCGGATTAGCACCGGTGTTGGGATCCAAGGGTCCACTTTGACTTGTCGTGTTGCGGGTCTGATCCATCTGCACGAACAAATCTTCCCAGATTTAATAGATGAGAAGAAGAAAGCATGATAGTTGAGAGGGAAAAGCACGAACACGAGCGAGAACAAGAGAGAGAAATAGAACAACCTAATTGGGAAAAGTCGGTTTAACCCAACGAGCAAATAGCCGGAGAGCTATTAAGAGGCAACAAAACTCAAACAGAAGATCCTCATTACCGACTAAACGATACTGGAACTAAGAAGGGCAGCTATGCTACAGCACTTCTAATCTAACTTATCTGGAAGGTCGATTAAAAGTGATGCTCGGTCCTATTGAGATTAACGAGATAGATGGATCAATTTAAATTTGAAAACAAAGTTTCAGAAGGGATAAGGTGTAAGAATCTAAGAATAAGGTGAGAAGAGATTAGAATAAGATGAGAATAGAATAGAATAAGATGAGAGAAGAATAACTACTCACGTTACTCTGTTGGTTTGATTTATGAAATAAAATTTAAAACTCTTGATTAAAGCGACCATGCTAACTAAGGTTATGCCATACAGTCGATATGGCTCTGATACCATCGCTGTCGGGACCCCGAGTATGCAACCTCGAGACCCTCCGTGTATTCCGAACTAGTCCCATGATCAGTAGCTAGCTCACACAGTTTCAACATTGATGTAATCATATCCATACAGCAAAATATAGAAGAAGCGGACAAATTAATATTAATAGAAGCAAAAGACCTTATGGTCAAGTCTTACAAGGTCTGCCGCATAGGGCTTACAACAAAAGAGAACTTGCAGCGGAAAACAAAACAACTCGGGAAGCCATTCGACATGCCCACAGGCTGTCGAGTGGAGGACGTCTCCTAGTTCGCATGATCCTCAAAGTACTCCTCTTCATAGAACTTGGAGCTCCTTGGATCCTCTTCAGTGATTGATCAACCAGAGGGCGTAAAGCCGTGAGTACTTTGAATGTACTCAGCAAGTCGTAGGGAGATGTATGCAAATAATATTCATGCAAGGCTTGACAAGAATAGCTTTGTGGTTATCTTGTAGAAAGCAATATTGACTGGAAGTATAGTAGGTAGATTGCAGAGCACTAGTTGAAAGATTAATACATAAGTAATCAAGTTTCTTTGAAACAACTTGCGAATGCCCTGACCAATTCCCAGACCACTCGCAACCAACCACAACCACAATTTCAAGGAAATCTACCCATTGTGTGAAATCACCAGACATTGTCCATAACCGGGGACATGGCTATTCGAATAGTTTCACCCTCTGCAGAGGTTGTACAGCTTGATCCACAAGAGATAATCATCTTATACTATCCGCTCACACACTTTCGAGGTGTGTGACTAAGATATTATCACAAGACCTTTACAAAGCTCCGTTTAACTTGGTTCTGCCCGCTAAGGTTTCGCCATTCTGAACCCCCTCTTGCGCCATGTGAATCCCTCCGTAAACGTGGAGATCACACCACCATGATAGAACCAACCCAAAACATTGCTAATTAGTTAGCCAGGTCCACCCCATAAATAGACTTATGGTTGTACGGTTTGACCCAGATCAATGGCGCACAAAGTTAAGTCCTTAGTGGTCACTCAGGCGAGACTACCTGATTCCAATGTGCTTCCTGCACCCACCTTTGCCACCGCCCACTCGCCCGAGCACAAATCATTTTTGTTCAACCTGGCCAAATGGCAACCCTTGCCATGGCATAACAAATTTTAACAACAGTGGCTCCGCCATAATTCGATAATTCATTTAGCCAAATTATCATCATTGAATCATGTGATCGAGAGACATCGCATAACTAAAGCATGACTAAGCAATATACGCACCCATGTTGGTATCACAATAACGTCCAACTAAGATTACCCAGTCTATGGTGTCCAAGGATACATGTCAACATGTCAATCACAATTATGCAAGGAGTCATACTGTCGAGTAGGTATTTAGCTATTTCCCCAAACCATTTTTATACAATTAGCCATGCATGTTGATATAAAACAATATAATTTTTGCAAACTGGGTACGACATGGTCAAAGGTCTACGACTTGCCTTTGTTGAAGAGCTGAGATTCTTCGGTAGAGGTCGTCAGGTCCAAGAACTCTTCAGAGAAGCCGGAATCTATACGTGCGAAAAAACCAAATAAATACAACAAATCCACATAAGATCCAAAATCTATCAAACTAAAAATCAAAAGAAAGCCACTGAATCTAGATGAATCAGGAACGGGCTCTCGGAAAGAGGCTCGACTAGTCGGGAGGAGGTCCAACTGAGAGGTTGGTCGAGGGAGGCCCTGAGAAGGAGGTCCTGAGGAGGTCCGGAGGAGGAGGTCTTGAGGAGGATACGACTACTCAATGTGGTTGTAAGAGGGATACAGGAAGGATACGACTACGCAACGTGGTCGTAGGAAGGGATACGGCTACGCAACATGGTCGTAGGAGAAAGAAAGAGAGCAGGGCATGGAGAAACTCACCAGGACAGAGAGAGAGAGAGAGACCGGAGAAGACTGGAGGAGGACGGCGAATGGTGCGGGTGCTCCGGTGAATTCTTCGGTGGCGAGGAGGTGACGGCGTAGGCGCTCTGGCGAACCCTTCGGCGGCGAGGAGGCGACGACGCAGGCTCCAGCCGGCGGTGGCAAAACTCGAAGCACGGTGAAACTGGGCGAGAGCAAGAGTTGGGTGAGAAAAAAGGAGATGAAAGAGGGCTGCTTAGGCTTTTGTAGCCTGGAGGAGATGGGGAGAGTCGTTGGGAGACTCGAAGGTGCACGAGTTCAAGGGTAGGTGGGCAACAGACGAGCACGTGACAAAGCGTGGGCGTAAAATTGCCCAGGATAAGACGAGGCAAAGAGCTTCTCAAGTGAGGCGACAACATTTAATGCGACACAACGGTATTTAATGCGCTAGGACTTTTGTGTCAGCAGTGACGCAATGAGAGGAAGAAGAAGGAAAGCAGGACTGACAGGTGGGGCTAGTCAAAACTCGGGAGGGTGGTCCAACCAAAAGGGAGGTCGTGACCCAGGGGAGGTCGTGACCGGCTCCAGGACCACCCGGAGGTCTTCCAGGACCACCCGGGAGGTCTCCCAGGACCACTCGGAGGTTTTGGACTAAGAGGGAGGTCTGGACTGAGGGGGAGGTCCAAACGAGAGGGAGGTCTGGACTGAGGGGGAGGTCCAAATGAGAGGGAGGTCTGGACTGAGGGGGAGGTCCAAACGAGAGGGAGGTCTGGACTGAGGGGGAGGTCCAAACGAGAGGGAGGTCTGGACTAAGGGGGAGGTCTGGACTGGGGGGGAAACGGAACAAACAGAGAAAGGGAATGTTGAACACCCGAGAACCCCAACAAACTCAGAATAAACCAAAATTTTGGATTAGTTGAAGTTCAATTTAGTCATTTAAATCACTTCAAATTCTAAAATCTCAAGTTAAGCTTTAGAACTTCAACAAGACCAATTGGTTATTTTTATTTTTGAAAATTTCAAAAAGCTCAGAAAATCAGGACGTTACACACATGTAGTTCACTTGTAAGCTACTTGATACTTGTTGAGAGATCTTCAATAATTGCCACTTGAGATTAGACAATCATTTAGAAGTGACCAAATCCAGAAGATACCACTAGTAGGGGATACCAATTATTTTCCACTTGCAAGAGATACCACTTGAGGAGATGCCACATATCAGAGAGAGCTTGGTCAAGAAAAGATTTTGCTCAGCAAAGAAGGAAATTACATACCACTTGAAGGAAAAAGATGATATCAATTGTGAAGACAAAGATGAATCTCATGTCGAGGTCAAGATGATCAAAAGTGATAATATTTTTAGAGAGAATACCATTTTTATTATAAAAACATCACAATACAATCAAAATGGTATGTGGAGTCAATAAAGTACTTGAGGGTAGCTAGCAAAGATAACAAGGATCAACTTGACTTTGGGGAACAAATAGAATGGCTGAGGGAATTGAAATTCAACAATTTTAAACAAATCAGCCAAGTCTCTCTAGGTCCGGTGAGACTGGCGGCAAAGATGCGGTCAGACTGCTAGGAACCGATTGTACCGCTGAGGAGATGCGGTGGTACCGGGGTGTAGCAGAATGCACACCGAGGACTGAAATTTTTGAGAAGTTAGATATCATGTTGTAATTTGCTCCAAAGTTTTTTCACAAAGAAACATAAACCACTTTTGGAGTATTTCCGACTATATGCCAAAGTTAAAACTTTTTGAAGTTAGTTTTTAACCAATTATACTTTCATTTTTCAAAACAAGCTTATTTTCAATAAATTTCTTCAAGATTGTTAAAATGAGCATGTGATGGTGTTTTTAGCATCCATTTGCATGTATGAGTTTGAAATACCCTTGTGAGCTAATATATTTTAATAATTTTTGCTCAATTAGTAAAACTCACTTAAGTGCTAGATTGTGAAAACTTAGGTCAACTTAAGATTTTGGATGAGTTTCGAAATCAAATATCTTTTGCTAGGTCGGCCTTTTGGAATTTTTTTCAATACCAAAAAGGTTTAGAATAGCCACCACTAGGATATTATTTTTGGGACGGTTTTTAAATTTCTTTTAGAATAGATTTTACACAAAAATATAGTTTATGTCAAAAACAAGATACTATAATCTAGAATTTTGGTCAGAAACTCATTTTCGCTTTAAATAGGTTTTTATTGAGCCAAACCTTTGGAAAATATTTGTATATATTTTTCAACTAGTTTCTCAAGAGATTATCAATAGTTATGAAATTTTTGACTTTTGGCTAAAAGGCTCAATTTTGAAAAACATTACTAGTACTTAATTTATTTGGGCACATTTAGGGATGTGATATACATGAATATGACTTAGCACTCCCTCTTAATGCGCCACATCCATTTGCTCAAGATTTCAATAATGAAGTTGTTGGACAAGAGCAAGAACACTTTTTTTTTTTAAAAAAAAGATCTTCACAAATGCAATGCAACCTACACAAGGCTAGGGGCTAGATACTTCAATGTAAATACTTGTTACCGAGATAACATTGGTTCTTGATATGAAATGATTGTCGGGACCCGAAAATACATCTCAGGAACCCTCTGTGTATGATGAACTAGTCCTAGATTAGCAGCTATCTCACACAGGAAACAGTGATGAAATACCATCTATTTATTCGATTTAACCAAAAAGATCTCAGAATACAAATAATAATAATAACTGGACCTTATGGTCAACGTTTAATTAACTTGCCACGCAGGGCTAACGAAATAAATAAACTCTTGCAGCGGAACGAAACTCTTCAAAAGGCCAATCAACATGCCCACGGGCAATCGAGTGGAGAACACATCCTAATCCGCAAAACCTTCATGATCCACCTAGGCGAAGAACTCTTGAGCAGCTTGGTATTCTTCAACTGCTGATCAACCAGAGGGCACAAGCCATGAGTACTTTTGAATGTACTCAGCAAACCGTAGAGAAATGTATGCAAATAGTATTCATGCATGGCTTGACAAGGTTAGCTATATGGTTCTTTTGCAGAAAGCAGCATTTACGATAAATACAATAAATAGATTGAAATGCGCCGTTGAAAACAATAATAAATAATTAAACAATTTCTTTGAAGCAACTAGTGAATTTCCCATTCACTTCCCAACCAAACCAAAGATAAGTGAATCCACTATTCACCCATCGACACAACCCACCAAGTGAATTACCTGTTCACCAAACAAACATTATATTCATCAAGTGAACATCTCATTCACACTCCGACTCATTTTAGAAGAAACTCTATCTCCCGTGTGAAATCCCCGGACATGTCCATAACCGAGGACGCGGTTATTCGAATAGATCAATTAACACTCTGCAGAGGTTGTACACTTTACCCACAAGATATAACCGATTAAGCGATCACTACCATAACAAAACCTTTCAGAGGTTTCATCTCAACAATTGACTCTCCCGTTGTACCTACAGCCATCCAAAACCTCATCGTGGTTGATGTACAATGTTGGACCTGGAGACAGTGAAAATGCCGCCCATAGATGTGACCTTAGAAAAGGATACACACCTCCACCCAAATACGGCCTGAGTAGTCGAAAGCCAAAACTCAACAACCTACTAGGTTAGGCCCGTCCCATACCGGGCATGTGGTTGTAATGAAAAGGCCCAGCCTCAATGGCGACAAGATTAAGTCCTTAGCAAGCTACTCAAAGAGAACTACCACAAACCCAAATCGTGTAGAAACACCACCACTATCCACCAACCACTCGCCTGAGCGAAAACAATTTTGTTTAACCAAGACCAATGACACACCCAATCATGGTACACAAATTTTAACAAGAGTGGCTCACCACCACGATTCCATATTTCATTAAGTCAAGATTAATCGTTATGACACATGTGATGATGAACCCATCGTAACTAAGCTTGACTAAGCATCTATACGATACCCATGTTGGTGATATAAATATGTCCACCTAAAATTATCCAGGCTAGGGTGACAAAGGATTCATGGCATTCAATTAACCAAGGGAGGCATAATGACAATAGGTAATAACTAAACCCCAAAATAATTTATATAAAGATAGCAAGCAGTTGTATAAAACAATATACTTTTGAAAGCATAGGTTCAATATGATCAAAGGACTATGGCTTGCCTTGGAAAAAATCTTGAGATTGATCCTGATCTTGGTAGACTCCTCCTTGCTCAAAGCTTCCCGAAGTATCAACGTCTAATCGTAAACAAGGCAAATAAACCAAATAAATAAATAACAGAGGCAGAACAAACTACAAAAATTAAATAAAAATCTCAGATAAATAGATCTTGAATTAAGATGAATTTAGGAATTTGAATGGACTGAATCGGAGTTCGGATGCAAAAGATATGAGCTTTGGAAGATTGAATCTAAAAGAAACCCTAATTCTAGAATTACTCGAATTATTTCTTAATAGAAAAATCCGGATTTACGACGTGGCGCTGACATCAGCGAGGGACGATCGGACTGGGCGAAACGACCTGACCGGTGGGGCCCATGAGTCGGTGGCTAGGCTCACGGTGGACCGCGTTCACCGAGCCGTGTTCGTTGATCTCGATCACCACGCCAGTCATGGATCGGCTCCACGCGAGCGTGCACGGCTCGTGCTAAGATGGCGGGTGAGCTGGCGATGACAGGGCTGCCACGAGGCTGGTGATGTCCGCGTTGCCGACGAGGGCTCCTGGATCGGCTGACAACGGCGAGCGGCGGCGCAGCAGCGACGGTGAGTGCACGCAACAGGTAAAGCTCGCTATTGCGCTCACATCGGTATACTTTTTGGCCCTAGAGGTCGACGAGGATCACTGGAGTTTGCAACGGAGCGGAGGACGACAGTCGGCTTTTGTCGGGAATGGCAATCAGAGGCGCTCCGGGGTCACGGAGAGAGGCACGAGGTAGCGGCTGCGTGAGGATGACGACGGCGTACTCCACGGGGGCGGAGTACCAACGTTGGTGGCGGAATTCGAGTTCTTAGGGTTTCGTTGAAGAACCCTAAAGCTCGAATAGTGGCGGCTCGGATTGATCTAAGGCGAAATTGAGCTGGGATTTGGGTTGAGGGCATTCTCGCGATCCCGGGGTGCCTATTTATAGGCTCGGGCGAGGCTAGGGGGCGTGCTGGCGGCGGAGACCTAAACAAGCCCGAGATGAACTCGAGCGATTCTCGGAGATTGAAGCAGAATCGTGAGGATATAAGAGATATGATTAGTTGCGGGGAGATAGAGGATTCAAATGCCAAAATCAGCGCGGGATTCGCGGGTCGTTCGGCTGTTGTCGGGCAGAGCTTCTAGAAGCTGTCATGGCGAACACGAGCGAGACTCCACGAGGACGATGACGCAGTGGGATGACGAAGCGGCAGGACCCACATGGCAGAGAGCGATATACACAAGGCCATGGGTCATGCGAGTAAGGGTTGAGCGAGTGGTCAAGCAAGGAAATCGGGCCGCATAGGAGTGGGCCGGTTTGGAACAGGAAGCGGGTTTCGGCCTGAAGAGAATCTGAGATTTATTAATAGTTTTTATTTTTAGAAAATAGCAATAACTCCAAATATAACTTAGAAAATAGCAAATGAACTTGAAAAAATTCTAGAAAACTCTAGAAAATTTATCCAAGCTCATAGAATCCAAATAAAATAATTTTGATAATAGTTGATGTTGACATTAATTACATTAAATTGTTTTTGAACTCTGAAAATTCCCGTTAAGCTTTAATTTTACCAGAAAAATTCAAATGGTTATTTTTCTTTTAAAACTTTAAAACAGACCAAATTTTTGGGATGTTACAAACCTTCCGCCCTTAAAAGGAATCTCGTCCCCGAGATTCGGACTGACTAGAGAATAGGTTCTGACACAGGTCTACCTTAAAGACTTACCAGAGACGACGTTCTGAACTTGCTGAACTTCTTCTGTCATGACATGATTCAGCCTTGCTCTTGGTGCAGTTGATGGAGTCCTAGTAGCTTGATTCAGAGTCTGAGGCAATCCTCTTCCTGTTCCTGGTAAAGAAGTCTTGGCTGGTGTGGCTCCCAAGTTGAAAGGAATTGGTGTCAGCCCTTGCTTCTGAGGACACTTGTTAGCATAGTGACATATCTCACGGTAGTTGTAACACCGACCATCAGAGTGAATTGTTGGTCCCCGAGGTCGTTGATTGTCTTGTTTATGGACATTGGGAATCCCTGAGTTCCCTGCATGTGACACTGGAGCAGGGGTTCTGAATCCTGCAGATGAATTATTGGAACGGAAGGGCTGCTGAGCATTGGTTCTGGCTCTTTGTAGCTGATTCTGATGAACTCCATGTTGTATTATCTTCCTTTTGTGAGATTCATCCAACTCGTGATGAAAATCTTCTATGAGCACTGCTTTATCCACCATGTGCTGAAAATCCGCATAATCATTTCCCACAACTTGCACCTTCAAAATGGGGTTGAGTCCACGCTTGAATCGCTTCTGACGTGCATTATCTGTAGCAACATCTTCCGGAGCATAGCGAGAAAGTTGAGTGAACTTGTTGAGATATTCACCCACGCATGTGTTTCTTGTCAGTTCATGAAATTCATTCTTCTTCATTTCCACAACACCATCTGGAACATGAGGTTGACGAAAAGCCGTTGAAAATTCCTCCCAAGTAATGGCATGCGAATTCTCATGGGCTGCGGTGTAGTTCTCCCACCATTCTGTGGCTGTACCTTCCAACTGATGTGAAGCATAAAGAACTTTCCCATGATCATTGCATTGAGCAATGGCGAGCTTTTTCTCAATTGAACGGAGCCAATCTTCTGTGTCCAAAGGTTCTGATGAATGGGAAAACGTAGGCGGACGAGTCCTCATGTACTATGATAGCTTGGAATGATGATGAGTTGGCGGCGGAACTGCTGCTGTTCGATTATTCTGATTACTCTGACTATTCTGGTTCAACAAGTTGACTATTGCAGCGGCGGTCTAACTTTGCTGGGTCATCATGGTATTCATGTTCTGCATCATTGCACTCATGAATTGAGTTTGAGCTGCTAGAAGTTGTGCCATGTTTGGTTCTGTGGCTTCAGGTACTGGTGGCTGGCTGCTAGCATTGACATTGGCGTTGGTATCCTCGGATTGAGTACGGCTTGAAGTATTGCGAGTGTTAACCATCTGCGATGATTCTCCATAGGTTTAATAGGTAAGATAGAAAAGCAATGTAGAGGAGAGGGAATAGCACCAAAGACGAGATAGAACAAGATAGAAAGATAGAAACAACCTAATTAGGGAAAACATATTATACCCAAAAGACAAGGAAGACATAGCTGAAACGCTATGAAAGCACAAATAACTCTTCAAATTAAAGCCTTAGTGTGACTGCAACATAATGCTTGACATCAAAACTGCAGCTCCCACTTACACACAACCCAAATAAAGACTTATTGCAACAACGATCTAACAAACGCTACTAAAACTCTAGTAGGATGGCTCCCACTTTGGGCTGGAGAACGAAGATCCTTCACTCGCTCGAAGTCTGTCAGAGAACACCCACGAAGTTGCGAATCACAGGTGGAGACTCGACGAACACCGAACGAATCGACGAAGATACTCTTGACGATTGCCGGTGATTCGATGCCTTCTTTCTGGACTGGGTGGAGTAGGTGACGGTGGAGGGACTGGTGTTGGAACTGAGGATTCTCCCAACTCTTCTTCTTGTGCAGGAACAGCTGGTACTGATGCAAGGCAAATGAACTTGGAAAAATTCCAGAAAACTCCAGAAAATATATCCAAGCTCATAGAATCCAAATAAAATAATTTTGATAATAGTTGATGTTGACATTAATCGCATTAAATTGTTTTTGAACTCTGAAAATTTCCATTAAGCTTTAACTTTACCAGAAAAATTCAAATGGTTATTTTTCTTTTAAAACTTTAAAACAGACCAAATTTTTGGGATGTTACAATGATCATCCTCAAGCTTGGCTCTAATTTTGCATATAGTGGAATCCACCTCTTCATGTGTGAGCCAAACCTCCAATGCCTCTCCAAGTACCTATTTATCATTTAAGCACTTTGTGGTACCCAAACTCGATTGGGTCCATGAATGTTAGTCATAATATATTTGGGCACCCAAATGACCCTAACAATAGTCTTAAGTGAACTAACACATCTATCAATCACCGTAACATCTCTAGCCTTCCTAAGCAAATAGTGATTATTATAGATAATAGGCTTAGGAGTGATACCTTTGGGACAATCCTTACTAAAATATCCCTTTCCTCGGCAATTATAGCAAGTTTGATATTTTCTTTCATCCTTTGTCTTCTTGTCTTGCTTATTGTTGGCTTGTCTCTTCTTTGATGATATTTGCTTGTCATTTATCTTGTTTAGGCACATTGAGGTAAAGTGACCATTCTTGTTGCAACCAAGACTCTTGACATTTTTCATGTGTCTTGCATTGTGTTTTGTCTTGCTATTCTCATTCTTCTTGGAGATGAAGCCAATACCACTCGTCTTGCAAGCTTCTTTGCTTGCTCAATATATCATCGAGAGTGACACTTCCTTTGTAGCTTCTTTCCAAGTCATTCTTCAATTTTGTGATTTAGGCCTTGAGCTCTTTGTTTTCCTCTATAATGTTAGTATCGCAAGATATAGAGGAAATAGAAATGTCTATTTTTGAGCAACAAGGCATATCAATCAAACCATCACAAGAAGTGGATTTGCTGACTTTAGATGCAATGCAAGGGTTAGCAACTACACATGATATATCATCTAATAAATCACATGTTATGCCTATATCCACCTTGGACTTATTGAGCTCATTGAGAAGGAGACTTTCATTAGCATCTTTTAACTCCTCATAATTATTTTAAAGTGGGACATACTCTTTCTTCAAAACATTGAATTTTGATTTCTCCTTCCCTAGATACTCATTAAGATCCTCAAGCATATCCATCAACTCATCATATGAAGGCTCATCACTATTATTTACCTTTTTACTACCTTTGGCCATAAAGCAATGAATTGATGTGGATGAGGTTGAGGGCTCCTTATTGTCGGAGCTAGAGATTGAGCATTCTTCTCCTGACATCCACTCTTTTATGCAATCATCCTTGGTTGAGGTGGACCTTTCATAATGATCTTGAAGATGGGTCCACATCTCATGAGCGTTCTTGAGATTGTATACTTCATTGAACACCTCTACACTCAAAGCACTAAATAAAGCGTGAATTGCTTCAGCGTCGAGATGTAAGCATTTCTCTTCCTCATTTATTGGAGCAAGAGGATCCAATAGAGGAGAAAAGCTCACATCTACAATCCACCATATTTTAGGGTTCATGACCTTAAAGTAGCACGACATGCAGATTTTCCAATAAGCGTAATTTGTGCCATCAAATAAAGGTGTCTCACCAATGTGCACTATATCACTAGTCGCCATCATTTACTCTCTAGACGGTTAAGTCTAATAAATGAGAGACCAAGCTGTGATACCACTTGTAAGATCGAGGAGGCCGACTAGAGGGGGGTGAATAGGCGGTCTTTAAAATGTTCTTAGGCTAAAACCGAGTTTATGTGCGGAAGATTAAATCAAATCGGTTTTGCACAATTAAGGCCTAAATCAACTAGTCTCACTAAGTGCACCAACAAGCTAAGACTATTTACAATGGTAGCAAACATACAAATACATGTAAGCAATTTAATTCTAGGAATGTAAATTGCACAAAGAAAAATACAAGAGAACAAACCACAATGATACAAGAATGTTTTACCGTAGTGTTCGGAGACTGGCCGGTCTCCCCTAATCCACGTTGAGGTAAGCCCACACCAATTAAGCCAAACACCTCAATTCCACTAGTGGTAGCTCTTTCTCGCTCCGGGTAAGTGAGCTCCAACCTTCACAACACGCCGGGCCTTCTCACAAGCTTGTTGAGAAGATCACTGACCACAACACCTTCATGCCGTCTAGGTGTTGGCAAACACCAAGAGTAATAAGCCAAGCCCCTTGCTTGACTCTCACCACGTGCAACGAATGCACAAGCTCAATTGGATACGAAATCCAACTCTAGATGCAACACATGCAACTAGAGACCTCTCTCTTTGCTCACATAGTGCAACACATGTAAGATTGAGAAGAGAAGCTCACATTAACACAAGTGAGTGAAATAAGATGCCAAATATTGTCTCTCAACTGGCCAAGGGGGTATTTATAGCCCCCACAACAAAAACTAGCCGTTGGGAGCAGAATTCAGCAAAACTCAGCAAATGCGGTAATACCGCTGTAGAAATCTGGTATTATCGCCCCCAATGCTGAACGGTCGAAAAGGGTGCATTAAATGCTCAAAAACTAGCCGCTTTTGGTTTTGGTGCGGTAATAATGCTGTACAAACCCGGTATTACCGCTCGGCGGTAATACCACTCATCTTATGCGGTATTACCGCATGCCAATTTTTAGCACAGACGACACTCGGGAAAAGGTCATAACTTTTAACTCCGATATCGGAATTGAGTGATCTTGGACTTTATGGAAAGCTTATTCAGAGGGCTACACAACCCACCTATTTTATTAATCTCAAACATATTTGATCAAATAAAAAATCACAACTCCAATGAGCCACTACCATGGTCTAAGTCCAAGGAAATAGCTACAAACAATCTTAGACCATGCCAAGGAAAAATGCATGAATCCTAACAATTTATAAAACACATTTGCAAACTTAGATCATACCACAAGGAGTAGGTACATGGACTTCAACCATTTGCAAAACACATTAGCAAAGTATAGTCACATGCTACAATGATTAGATGCATAAGCCTCAGCTATTTACAAAACACATTCGCAAATAATAGCATCTTGCCACGGAGAGCTAGAGCAAGCGAGCTTGAGCTATTAACACATGATGAGACTCAATCTACTAGACAAGACCCCTATTAATAGTATGATAATCATATACTAGCAATCCGGTCTTCCAATCAAACACCAAGATCGGTAAAAGGCTAGGAACACATTCTTAGCCAGAGCCAGTCATACCTTTGCCTTGAGCATCTTATTGAAGCTTGATGACGCGCATCTTCACTTCAAGTTTGGGTCGTCGTCTTAATATACATCAACCCATGATGCATCATTTATTTGACCTCCATCAACACATGATGGGTCTTCTCTTGACTTGATGATCAACTCATGATCATCTCATCTTCGAGATCTTGATATGCATCAACACATGATGCATCCTCTTCTTGAACCTTGACTTGACGACGATCAACTCATGATGCCATCCAAAGTCTACATTACTATGGAACATAACCTATTCATCCAACTCATGGAAAATGTTAGTCCCACAATGTGATTATCATTAAATACCAAAATATAGCCATTACTGTCAGGTGCGATACTACCGCCAACTAGAAACCGGTACTACTGCACAGCGGTAATACCGCTCGGCTGGATTGGTATTACCGATTTCCAAAGGATTGAAAACACAAGAAAAAACACCCTCTCTAGAAATATCGTACCGCCATGTAAAACTCGGTATTACCGCACTACGGTAATACCGCTCAAGAACTGTCATCATACCGATTTCAGGTTTCAAGAAAAACTCCCAAAAACAACTTCTCTATTAAAAACATAACGCCAACTTGATTTCAGTATTACCGATTTGCGATAATACCACTCATCACATGCGGTCATACAGTTTTTGAGAATTCAAGAAAACCTTCCAAAACAAGCTCTCTGAAAAATACATACCGCCATATAGATTGCGGTACTACCAACTTGCGGTAATACCGCTTATCACTTGCGGTCATACCGATTTTTCTGAACAATTTTTCAGAAGCAAAACAAATGCAATGCATAACAAAAATGACACAAAATAAACTTCAAGCCATTAGCCATGATTCCTCTATTGACTTTGCATTGCCATTTCCATATTTTCATCCATAATCCGGGACTAATCCTTTAAACATCTTAGCACACACGTAAGTCCCTTAACATATTGCAAATAATTGGATATAAAGCAATATGAGTATATATGAACTACACAAGTTTTATATACTCAAAAGATATGTTTCAAAGTAGAGATCCTCAATGTAAGTGGATAAAGAATATGGATCAATACTAATGAAACCACGAAACATAGAGTGAACTCCCCGTAAATTTGTGCATACACGAACGTGTAATAAAAATACATGCACATATTCAAGTTAAACTTTTAGTGGAGTTCAACCTATATTTTAGATTCGAGGAATGCAATAAGATATAAGAATATGATGTCGAATGCATACCTCCATGATTTTCATATTTTCATCCAAATGAGACTAAATAATACCATAGTCAAAAAATATGTTAGTCTTACATATATTTGTCATTAATCACCAAAACTAAACTAATGGAGATTGAACTTACAGCCGGTTGTTCGCACACACATTGCGCGCGTGGAAACTCTGGTGATACCGATGCATTCTTCATAGAAAAATCTGGGTAGGGTTTAGCCATCTCGGTAAGCCACTTGCGCTTCTGCAGTATCTTCGTATAGAAGTTCAACGACGAATCTGACATCTCCCAGGCCAACCTAATATTTTCTCTAGCTCGTAGAACAAGGGTGAGTCAGTTCCGAACAAATAGAACGGCAAAATACATGCACGTTAAGAAAGAATGACATACAGAAATGCACAAATATGATAAGTTTGCCCTTTTACATTAAATGACGGTCCCCATACATGCAAACAATACAATCAATTACGATAAAGAATGAAGACTAGATGAGCTCGGTCTGTTGGGTCAATCATTCAAGGAGTGGGCAAGGGTTTTGCATATCCTACACTTCGTCGCGCGCCTCAGTCCCCCATGCTGGCTAGTATCCATGTCGTTCCGAAAATGTCATGTCTGTCGTCGTTCCTTCCCAGTTGACTCCGAGGCCTTGTTCTGGCCCCATTTCACCCTGTCTGGCCAAAGATCCCTATAGTTCATGTCCACGCCATACGAGTGAAACTCTGCACTCCATGTACCGAAAAGATGTTGCATGTTATAGTACTTGGAGATATACGGTGTAGACATCTGTCAGACTTGTGCACATGCCTTGTACACATACGAGCATAGCTTATACAAGAGCCTCGGCTTGTTGTAGGTGCATGTAGCCGCATCACCCAGGGTGCATGCTTGTTTTCTTTCTCCCTTGGCATGACTGTTGACATATTTTTGCCTCAGCTTGATCTCATACTTCCTCCTGAGTCCATCAATCATCCGGATGTCGTGCATACATGCCTTCTGCATCTTCTGGTCTATATACCTCTGCATGTTCTCAGACCATTGCTTCCCTTCTTCCATCTATCGTCTCGCTGCGGTGGCTCTATTAACGAAGTAACCGACTGTGCAAGTCCAGGTCTCCTCAACGATCGTGGTGATAGGGAGGCACCACACACCTTATAACACACTATTGTACACCTCGGACATGTTGGTCATCATAATTCCGTACCTCGCACAGTCTGTGTCATAGAGCAGGAACCATTTCTCTAACTCAGGAGCGTGGAGATTAATCCACTGCGTGAAACTTATGGTGCTCCTAGATTGCCCGCTCGTAGCCTGCTGTCCCTCTTGTGCCTCTGGAGGGGACTCCCTTGTATGCCTCGTAGTCCGATGTTCGAGGTCTGTCCAGATGGACTCGAACTTTTGCCTCTGGTTTTGCATGCACAACGCCTTGAACTTCTTCATTAGTTCCTGACTGCGGAACCACATAAAGAAGTTTGATGCAACATACCTCATGCACCGCCGGATTTCCATGTCTTTCCACTGGTTAGGGGATTTCGTCCTATTCTTCATGGTGTTCAGAGCTGACAGTAACCCAACATTGCGGTTTGTGATAAGGCATATATTGGGCCGGTCTTCCACAACCACCCGCTTCACATTCGCCAGGAATCACAACCAACTGGATGTGTTCTTATTTTCTACGATGGCAAAAGCAACCGAGAGAAGTTGGCCATTTGCGTCAGCCTTCACCGCGGTGAAAATGGTGCCCTTGTACCTCTTGGTGAGGAAAGTGCCATCCATCGTGAGCACCAGATCACAGAACTTAAAGCCCTTTATGGCCTGGGCAAAAACCCAGAACACATGGTCCAATATGAAGCAGTTAGAGCCTCTATCAGGATCTTCACTTTTAAACTTGTTTATGTACGTGCTGGGGTTTGCTTCGGCAATTTGGTGAAGCATTCTCGGCACAAGGTTATATGCCTCCTCGTATGTCCTTCACATGGCCTTGATAACTTTATGCTTCGCTCTTCGGACCTTGCTATAGCTAACTGGATAACCAACCACATTGGTGACTTCTGACAACAACATCTTGGGGGAGACGGACACGTCCTCCACAACTAGGTGACTGATGAGGCTTGCCACATATGCGAAAGTCACATTCCGATGCTGTTGCAGCGGCTTGCTAAGCTCGCAAGTGTGGTCGATCACCGCCTTGACCGTGAAGACCAAGTCGAAGAATTTTGCTCGGTGAGCGCTGACCTTGCCAGGGCAGACTTCCATTAGGCACTTCACTGCTTAATGTCCTGGGTTGGACCGGTGCACCCGGCACATACGGCTGATGGACAAGGCGTATCATGTTATAGCTTGTTGCATGTCCGCCTTGCTAGGGAAGTGCTGCCCAACTAAGAGGGTGTCAACATCAAACCCCCAATGGGAACCTTCTTCTTGTGGCAATACGAGCGACCGCACTATGATATCATCAAGTCTTGATGCCACGTAAGGCATCTCTGATGACACAATTCCGCCAGTTGTACACCACCTTGGGGTGCGTCCTCCTTCCTACCATCCGAGGCTAGGTCGGCGTCCTCGTCGGACCCCAACCCAAGAGGGTGGTCCGGTAGATACTCATGGAAATCAATGCGAGCCAACCACCATAATCTTGCCCTCTCATTTTGAAAAAAAAATATATATGCAAGTCTTCTATCGAAAATAACACATTCTGTGCTACCATCTTCAAGCTCTGCTTGCAGTTGCCCGCTTCTCGAGGCACCAGCATTATCAAGGTTTCCTGGCGCCCCGCGTACAAAATTCACGTACACCATCGGCTTCCCGTATATCACCGCCTCGGGCTGAGAAGCAATCTTCATGTACTGGCCCCATGCCACGCTTCCATTCACCTTGACTAGCTCCCATACGCCCTGCCCTCCCCTATTCACGCAGACGATCCCCTCGATGACAAGTTTCTTCGTCGTTGCCTCCTTGTCGAACTGCCTCAAGATGGAGCTCCTAAGCTCGTGAATATTCATCGCATCGAGCCCCTCCGCCCGGACCACCTTGTACTGTCATCTCAATAGGTCTAACCCATCTAGCCCGCCCCGTATGAGACCGTCACTATAAAACACTAGCAACTCTTGCATGTTCTAAATTACTTAAAGCCACAACAACCCGATTTACGATACGCAATATAACAAACAGGGTGCACTATGTAGTCTATATTTCAATTAATTTATTGCACATGACTATTTAAATAGGATTAAATACAAGTAATTAACAATTAAATACAAGTAATTAAATGCAATTAATTAATTACAAGTAATTAAATACGATAATTAATTAATTAACAATAAATTGATTAATTAGTAATAAATTACTTAGGAGTAATTCATTACATCTAACTAATCACTATTGAAATAATTACGATTAATTAATTATCACTAATTAACTACACGTCAAGAATTATGAGTAATTTATTACCACTAATTAACTACGAGTCATTACTTACTTAATAAATTAATTACGACTATATAATTACGACCACTTAATTACCACTATCTATGCTACGACTAAATTAATTACGACTAATTGATTAATTAGTACTTAATTACCATTGATTACTTACAACTAATTAATTATGACTAATTAACTACAGTATTTAATTACCATTATTTGAATTACCACTTATAAACTAATAGTAAATTATCACTAATTAAGTACAACTAATAAATTACCACTAATTAACTATGACTAATAAATTACCACTAATTAACTACAACTGAAATAATTACAACTAATGCATATGATTTTTTTTTACCTTCCCTTGATGTCGACCTCACTGTATTTATACGGTCTTAAGCACTGCTCTAAACACCGTCGTAATCCACATCATAATTTGAAAAAAAGTTTTAGTTCAATTCTCTGTGTTCTCAGCGACAAGCGCGAGAACGAGTGCGACGCCAATTTTTATAGCCGCGCTAAGGCGTTTCGCGCTGATCGCGAGGCAACGGGAACAAATCCCGCATGCTATTTGCTATGATTAAGAATACATGCGGACGGAGGTAGCGGGGTGATGGATGGGATGGGGGAAAAGATGAGGGGACAGAGGATGCTTTCGGCGGAAAGTGAAAACGCGCTCGTGCCCTAGTCGTAGGGTGATCCGGCCCAGGGCTGGGGGGGGAGGCGGAGGTGGAAGTCGGGAATCTGGGCCGGGGGGGAGTGGAGGTGCCACGTCGGCGCTCGTCCAGGCTAGGGGGACCCGCGGATAGTTGTCGTGGTCTGGGGGCACGGACAACCCTTGTTCGGGTGCCAGGGGCGCGGACGTGCCTCGTCTGGCCCTCAGGTGCGTGGCGGCTTGGGGAGCGTCCCCCGAACGGTAGAGATGGAGTCTGAGCATGGGTGGCATGGATGCGGACACGTGTTGCACACCGGGACATCCGTTGTGCCAAAAATGCCATTTTGGCGTGTCAACAACCACTTTTTGGTTATAACAGCGCCAACAGTGACATTTTGGGCAAAAACTCTATAGATGCCGAGGTTGCTGTGAAAAAAGGGAAGATAAGAGAGTTAAGGAAGAGAAAAGGTAGAGAGAACAAAAATTGAATAGAAAGAAAAAAAAAGAAAATATAAGAAAAGGAAAAGAAGGGGGAAAATGAAAGAATAAAAAAGTGGGATTATCATCGATTCGGATTAAAATTGAGTTCGCAAGATTTTGAATCAAAATTTTTTATGGGATTTAGAATATTGGCTCAAACTACAAATTACTATAGAGAAACATACGAAATCAAGTTTTTTTTTTTTAAAAAAAGTTACTTTCGGATTTTCATTACTTCTTTTTAAATATAAACTTAGTGGTTGCACATAGCAATGTCAAGCGACGTCGCGCGATAATTTTCTAGTATAGATTATAGACCTCCTGAATGTACTGTACTATAGCTACCGGTTATGCTACTACCGTTATGCTGCTACTTAATCTAGATTGTTAAGTCTATTAGCATTGCGTCCGGCTGCCCTGTCCAGCCCATGATCTAAATCAGACTATCCTTGTCTTGTCGATCTGCAAAAACAGTAGCAGACTGTGTGCAACTGACCAGCACAAAAAAAAAACATAATCGCTAGCTCATTTCACTGGCCAGTGGCCACAAATAGACGGCGTTAATTACAACAGCGGCATCAAACACAAGAGCAGAGATAGAGGGACACACGAATGTAAATGGAACTTCAATAAAAAAAAACATCTATATCGGTCTACAATCAAGTTGCGATAACAGTTGCATAAATTTACTCAGAAACATCAGCGGATCTCAAAGGAGATCTCTAACATTGACGAGACAAACATGTCCAACTTCAGAAATAAGGCGCTTCTACAATTCACGTTTCACGGGCCCTGGATACATGCGCCTCCACACTCGGGATTACTAGACAGCATGTTTACGAAGCAGGCGCATCGGCCATTTCTTGTTCAACAGGAGCTGCCTGAACCGGGTAGTAGTGGTAGTGCAGCTCCCCGACGTCATCTCCAGAAAGCTTCTTCCAACCATTAGGTCCAACGTGATAAACTACAATTCAAACAAACGGGTAATGTCAGCCAGAGTCCATATATGAACTAACAGATGGGGGAAGCAGACGATTCATTTTGTAACTGCGCTTTGCAAAAGTTCTCTGAAGTACAGGTCTAACAAGAACAGATGGGAGCTTCAGCACTACTACTTGATTAGATCATGGATGCAACATAAGGCATCTTGGTTAAAAATTAATACAATAAAAGTATGTTAGGATTATACTGTAGAAGGTTATTTGCCGTTATTGCCAAAAGAAAGAAAATGGATGGATCTTATATGACCCTAGCCAGAATAAGTAGACAGCTATCTGAAAACATGATAATATAAAAATTCTAAAATAAACATAATGGCATAGAAACAGAAAACGCACCACTAACACAACCACCACTTGCTCCATCACGGAATGTTGCATGATAAATAGCCCGCCGTGCTAATTCACCAGCTTCCTCAACTGACATCTCGAAGCGGTAACTGAAAGGTGAAGTACAAACGTAAGGCAACTCCAGGTTAATATGAGTAGCCAGCAAAGCAACATATCAGAGGTAAAAAAAACCTACCCTTCGTCCAAGATACCATAAGCATATAGGGAACCTGAACCAACAGAGAACCGGTTTCCCTTGAGCCTTGCACCCTCACTATCAACATAGTACAAGCCAGGACCCTAGATCAAGAGAGAAATCATTAAGCATAAAGTAGCATAGAGCTTAAAGAAACTGAAGAGATAATCAAAGGCAACCATTCACCTTCTCGTCCCATCCAGCAATCATTGTACCAATTGACAGTCCCATCCCACGGTATGAATAAAGGATGTTAGCCAACAACTTTGAAGCACCGGCAACAGAGATCCTTCGCTTGTTTGCAAGCTCATGGAGCCGGCACTGAAAAGGAGAACCTAATATTAGTCCTACTCTGCAAAGATGAAATGCAAGTAATAACTTCAAGCAAATGGAAATATAACCTTGATCCCTAAGTTCCTATGCCAAAATTGGCAATCAGCAGCACCTCCAGCCATCGTTCCCAGCATGTAAGGATTTATCTCAATAATTTTCCTCACAGTTTGTGAAGCTGCAGACAAAAAGAAATGCGAGATCATGTAAAACAGTAATACAATGTGACAGGTAAGTATTAAGTGATAATCCTTGCATTAAGCCAAGTCCTTCTAAAACGACAAACAGCTCTTTGAAAAAGTTGTTTTATGATAATATTCATGCAAGGGCAAGTTTACAAAAGGATCAGGGCTTGTAAAAAGAAATACCCATTTGGAATTAACTAAGGTCCGTTGAGATCAGTGATCTCCATATGTGACAGAACAAACGTCAAAAAGTAATATCCTAAATTAAAAGTTCCCAATTTTCTACTGTCTTCCTCAAAACTACATACTACAAAGGGCACAAATCAGAATGCATAACAATTGGACCTTCATGAATAATACATCTATTCAATTTCAATCCATCTTCCACCACATGCCATGGGCACCAGAGAAGCAACCTTGAATCCAATTGTAAATCTTAGCAAAACTAACCTTTATCCACCTAAATCCTAGTTTAGCTCTATATTATATCGATTCACCCACTTTACATCGAATGGTTCACAGCACTCCGTAAACACTGATTCCACTAACAATACATCTCTTCCAGCAACTAATTAGCGACAACACTTAAATCAGTATCTCTGTATCTTCATCCTCTCATACATATGAATCACACAGGCAAACACAGCCACAAGTGAGCGTTGTGGCGCTGTGCTTTCCCTACACATCATGTTAAAGAGCTAGTTTTATTTGTTATCTGTTAGAGCCTAAAGAGCAGTTCTTCACATATTAATCTAGCTTATTTGCGATTAAGACTACAAATCACCAGCCTAAAGAGCAGTTCTTCACATCATACTCTAGTTGATTTGAGATTAAAACTACAAATCACTACCACGAATTAGACGAGATATGAAAACCTCGAGACCTAAAAACCACTGGAAACTACAAATCACGCATAAAAGCGGAAACAACCACAATCCCGCAAACCAAAAACCAAAAACTGCGCGACAAGCATTACTAGTCACAACCGTGTCCTCCCAGACCTAATCGACGGATCAAGACATCGAATTCCGCGAAGATCTAAACTTTTCGATCCAAATCACGCATCCACACCTCACACTTAACACCGCCACCAAACCCTAACCGTCCCAAACACCGAAACGCGAGATCAAGAAGGACAGGATGCTCACATATGTATCCGCCCATGCTGGCCCGGGAGTCGGCGGCGACAATGACGCCCTTGTCGAAGATGAACGAGAGCGTGGTCGTGCCCTTCTTATTCTTCACCAGCTCCTTGGTCGCCTTCTGGAACCCATCAAACTGCACGGGGTACAACAGACGGATCAGAGGTCAGAACACATCTGGGCAGATCGCGGCAAAGAGGGGGCGGCGCACAAAGGGGATCGAGGGGATGGGAGGTGGCTCACGTCAGCGCAGGTGGGGAGCTCCATGGCGGGCAGGTCGGCGGCAGCGGAGAAGACGCCGGCATCTTCGCCGGAGACGGCGAAGTGGTTCTCCAGGGAGGAGATGTCCGGCCTCATGGCGTCGCGTCGCGGAGCGTCGTGTGCACAGCGGTGGAGGCGATGGAGTGAGTTTTTTTCCCTTCTCAACTTCTTCTCTCTTCCTTTCTTGCGATATAAGAAGAACCCGAGCTTGCTGCGCCTGGCTTTATAGAGGAGGTTGGGTTGGACCGTAAGGGCGCGTCCGTCTTGGATCCGGGTCAAGCCCGTACTTCTTAAATGGGCCGGTTTCTGATCCATGAGAAAAACCGGGCGACTTTTGACTTCTTTTCTTTTTGGATTAATTCCTTATGTCACTGAATTTCTGTAAATTCTTGTCACTGAAATTCATGATTGTGTCAGCGTCCATATCTCAGTGAAATGACATATAAGGGCATCTCCGATAGTTAAAAACAACTTGTCTATAACATATGCTATATTATCTTTAGAGACAACATCTCTAATAGATAGTCTCTAGTATACTCTCCAACATTTATATTTTATAATTTTTCTTTGAAACAGGCCTACATATCAACTAGAGTAAATTAATGTATCATATCTTGTTTCGCGTATACAATAGTCTCTTCAATAAGAGACGACCTGTGCTCTCTCTCCTCCCCCCTCTCCTCCACATAGAATTTTATTAACGTGACAATAAGAGACGACCTGTGCTCTCTCTCCTCCCCCCTCTCCTCCACATAGAATTTTATTGACGTGACATAGCTTAAAGACGACAATAAATACACTATTGGAGATGTGCTAAGGAATAAGGAACGAAGGCAAACCTAAAGAATTCTCCTTTCTTTTTAATTAGAGAAGGCCCACTCGACCTCAGCCCATGTTACGTAACATTTTCTAGGTCTTTTATTTGATTTTTTTTTAGTTGACAGGAGCTGCAATTCTGGGACATCTGAGAATGACAAGTTGACAACATACTCTACTTATATTTCAAGAGAGAGTTTGAGAGACGCATCTCTGGCCATCACATTTGAAAACCTCTTGGACCGGCACGCATACATGTTTCAGGACTGGAATACCAGAATGAATTACATACCAACAACAAAAGCTAAGCGCGATACAGTCTAAAGACTTGAAAGAAGACGAGAGCTGCATCTCCTCTCATAGAGATGATTGCTGTCCGCATCTCTTCCACCGTCCGAGCTTCTCGCAACCCTGGAAAGGATGTGAAAGGTCAAAGACATCAACAGACGCGATCGTAGTTTCACTCCCTAAGATTACAAATATAGATGCTAATTGAGTTTCCGGCTGCGCGGCTTCGTCGATGGCATGACTACGGAGGTGGCACGGTGCAGATCTAGATTTGACGCAGTTGGTAGAGATCGCGACAGCTCAGTGGCGGTGGCTTATGCGGCACTCGGCTCCTCCCTGGTGGACGGTCGTTAACCGGCCGACACGTGGGATGCGGTGGACGTCGCCTTCCTGGTGCTGACGGCGGTTGGCCGTTGAGAATGCGGACGTCGTTTTGGCGATCTAGCCTTCGTTGGTTGGATCTAACGACGAGATCATGCTGTGGCGTAGTCTTAGAGTGCTGGTATCTTCGATCCAGGGTGAAAACTCTTGATCTGGCCTTCGCTGGTTGGATCCAGCAACAACGTCGGCGTTTCCTTCTTGAAGACGTTGCTTTGGAGCGCCGGTACCTGAGCTCCGGAGTGAAAACTCCTGATCTGACATTCGCTGGTTGAATCCGGCGACGGCGACATGAGTCGTATCCCTTCTTGAAGGCGTCACTACGAAGACTAATCCATCATCACCTCTTTGCTACGCAGCTGCTGTTTGCATATGGACGATCTCCTGGTTGGTCTCGAGGCGACGCTAGGTGATCTTTTTAATATTAGGCTAGCCTTTGCATGACAATTTGTTTATCATTATTGACTTTTGTCCGTTTTTTGTATTAAGTTTTTAGTTGATGATGGTGTAATGGCTAGGTGCATCCCTAGTTAGTGAGTTATACTTCAATTATCTAAAAAAAGATGCTAATTGAGTAACTGTTCATGTATGGAGAATAGGATGCTTTGGCCAAACCAAACGACGATAACTGTAGGCGACAAGAATACTCTTTTTGTAATACAACTCAAGTAAAGAAAAACACCATACCTTGCGCGGTTTAACAGCTAGCTTATTGTCTTCCAAAAGAACAGCCTTGAATCCCAACGGTTCCAGTACCTTCTGATAGCTGTGGTTTCAGAAAGGACGGTTATCAGAGCAAGAGTAAAGAAGGGTATAATTTTTGTCCACCACAAAGTTGCGTCATCATCAAGAAAAATAGATGGTTTTCAATTGGAAATTAATTCTTTAATGATAGCAAGGGCCAAGGGGACAGGCATACTTACTCAGCAACTGTATTATTGTATGGTGGTCCTCCTTCTTGATCACTGATCTGTGATAAGAAGCACCCTAAGCAATGCTCTTCATGGTGAACAAAATAATGGAATAGCATCTAAAGAAGCAAATCACTTTCATGCACGTATGCGTTCATTTTGGTGTTAAATGCTAACAAATATCTACATCCTATTTTCTATGTTTCAACTGAGGACGCCTGTTGGAGTAAGCACTGGAATTACATGGGAGGTACTAACATGTCTTTATCTGATGCCAGTATTAGCTTTAGAAGACTAATCACCGTGGTGCACCAAACTGCTTCAGCTGATGTTCACATGTTGATTACTTACTTTTTTCTTTTTAAGGGCACCTTCCATTAAAAGTCCTAAAATGTAAAATCTGTGGGTGCATGAGGATTAGAAATGACAAAACCGCCAGAGGATAGCTGCTTATTTGCATCAAGTGCTCGAATTTGGCTAACTAGAGGCAAAATCCCGCTGATTTACACCAACTATGGAAACCCACTTCAATCTTATCCATTGACCTTCAGTACATATTATTTCATGTTATTAGTTGCAGAGTAGAAAATAACTCACCATTTTGACCACTATTTTTGTAAAAACTGGCATGTTTTTCCCAAGTTGAAACTGGGGTTTGTAAAAGCCCAACCTAACTGGGAACAGCTGCAAATCTAAGACAACCAACATCGGCAATTCTTCAGAACAAAGGTTCAGAACATTCTATATAAGTAATATTACACGTAAGAATTCAGATTCAACCAGCGATCCCTAAATTATATTTGTTAGTCTTCAGAGTTCAGAATCTGCACTCATAGAATTTGTAAATTCAGTAGTGAGTTACAGTGACTACCTATGACTACTCATGACCCTTAACAGAAGGACAGATGGTTGGAATTTTATTATAGTTTGAATAATAGAACATCATATGATAAGTACAATTACATCTTCAATGCAAATCAGATGGTTGACCAACAGCCTCTAGGATTAGGGTGCTTATAACATCAAAGAGCTTAGAAAATTTTTGAGTAAATCAGATGGTTGAAACTTTAGTATAGTTTGAAGAATAGAATATCATGTGATAATTGATAAGTACAATGACATCTTCAATGCAAAAGGTAAACAAAAAGAACAGAGAGATTCTGTCCTCACCAAATATATCAAAGTGATAAGCTCTCCATCTGGTTTTAAAAGGCGACTAACTGTATCTGCCCAAGCCAGCCTCAAGCTTGGATCGAGTGCACAAAAGAACCTGTGTATATTAATAAAGGTAATCACAGCTGCCGCCAGAACAATAAATAGACAGGATAAATTGGCACATACGTATAATCGAAAATAAGGTCAAATTGTTCACTTGGTGTCCACTTGAAGAAATCAGCTGCCAGAAAAGTAAAACAATCTGCATTTGGCAAAGAGGATGACCACTGGTATACCAATGAGAAACGGTTAGTTACATTTATACAAGTTTTAGAGCCATAGAGGATCATACCTACAATCGTAAGACAGTTTTTAAGAAAAAGATATAGTAGAAAAGCTTTATCCCAGTTATGACAGTTATAATAATTGTGACTTTTAGATAAAAATGGACCACACACCAATTTAATCCAAAAGGTGGGCTCAATTGCCATTATGATTAATACTGCATTAGAATTTACGAGTCCAGGAGTTCAAAATGAGAAAAACACAGTGGCATCCTCAGCCCCAAAACTACAAAACCATAAAGTTGTCATTTTAGAAGATTTAAGGTTCCCCTTTGTAATTAACATCACACGTCGTTTATTTTTCATTTTGAAGAAAGTTACCCTATGACATAAATCAAACCTAACCATGCTCTAGGAGGCATATAAGCTTTTGCTTCCAAGAAATACTGCTAATCTTTTCCAGCACAAAATTGAATCTGAACCACTTGAAACATAAGATATCAAACATGACTACATGATAAATCATCACTCTGTACAGACTATTTACCAAAAAAAAACACACCAAAAAGAAGCAAATGCCAAATCCTCTGTTAACAGCTTAAATAAGTCCACATATCTTCCCTTAACTGACAATCAAGCTCTCACTCAGCTACATCTCACCTGCTTAGCCTTCTCGGTAGCCATATCAGAAATGTCCAAGCCAACAACAAATCGCTCAGGGCTTGCCAGAGCGACCACATCGTATCCCTGTTATACAGAAGCATCTCAATCAGAAAATATTGATGAAATGCTATTACAAGGGAAAATTTAAGCAGAACCCTCCTAGTAGTTCCAGTTTGCAAATTGTTCTTATGATGGGAAATAAAACCAGGTGACTACTTACAGTATTATCTTGCATTTCAAGGTCTCTACTACGGTCCACAGTAGGGCACATTGCCAAAGTGACAATCTTCAGTCACGAGTAATATGTTTTTTCATGGCAAATTGGCCACTGTTTGTTCTCATGGCACATCTGTTCTCAATAAAGACAGAGGCCGTGACTGATGTTGTCGACATCAAATGGAGAAAAAAATGTAAAATGTCCTATGGCATGCATCCTAGGAAGAAAGCCATGGTGTAACTCTCGGTTGTGAGCTTAGTTATAGGGGAGGAACTTGGAGGGAGGCAATAATATATGAGGAAAAGACATCAGACAGAAGCATATGGTAAATGGTTTATTGCTTAACTTACCATGCCACATCCTGGGACCAAAGCTCTTCCATTTGGGAGAGTTCCTGATTTAACAAGATCATCAATGATAGGTGTTGGCTTCCCCAAATCCCACGGGGTTATGCCAGACTGCCAGGACTTCTCCCAGCCATCTGATCAACAACAATAAAGAAAGAACAATTCAAAACTAGGGAACTGTCTGCACATAATAAATACCAAGTTACACATGGAACTGCAAAATTCAACAATGGCAGCAGAGACCATGACACGTCCATCTGGCAGTTTCTGTCTCCTGACAAGCTGCATTTCTGCATTGCAACAATCTACTCTACACATTTCAATCCCATTCTCTGCTTGGTCAGCAACTCAGCATTGTTTCAGAGAACAACTAGTTGCCTATCTCATAAAACAAACAGCAGCTCCATGCCTCCATGCCTCCAACCAAGGGTCGGCTTACCGGACCGGGGTGTGATCCCGGCCCCCCCTCCGGTACCGGTAACCAGCCCGGTTACCAGCCGGTTACCGGGCAAATCCGGATGAAATTCATTCAAATTCATTTGAAATTCATTTGAAATATGGAAAAACCGCCGGGATCCGTTTCCCGCCAACCCTCCGGTAAGCGGTTACTGGCCGGGATTTCAATCACTGCCTCCAACTGCTGATGTGAACTTTTATCTCAACAATTGTGCTTCTACTCTGAGATAAGTAACATACTAGAGTATCAGTTCCTTCTGCTTTGCGCATGATGTTTCAGCAATGCCTGTAGAGAATCACCGGAGTATCTCTTTCCACCGGATACGTGAATGTTCTAACTTCTAACCTCTAACTCCCGTCTGATAAACTCCCCAACCATACCAAAATCCACCCTTTTTTCCGCTGCCAGCGTAAGGTCATCGCTTCCAAGTTCCAACCAACGAACCCAGAAATTCCCCAACTACACGCCACAATCCAATCCACTCCACCGATCAAACACCCCACACGAGAAGTCGCGCCGCCCACCACGCGCACATACGAACAAACTCGACAAAAACGAGAGATCACACGCACACACGCACCTTATTCCATTCAACCCCCCACCAAACAACAACCAGCGACAGAGAGAGCAAGGGCCAGTTCCTCACCTGTCTTGTCGCCGCCCTGGAAGAGCTCCCGCAGCCTCCCCACCGTCGGGTTCGTGCTCGGGTCCCTCCTTTCCGACGACGAGCCCATCGCCGCCGGAGCCGCACGCGGCCGCACGCGCGAGGCGAAGCAGCGGCGGGCTCGCCCAAGCGAGAGAGCGCGTGCATACGATGAGAGAGAGGGGAAAAAAACGTTTCGTACTTTAGTCATAGGCTCATAGCTGCGGCGAGAAAAGGGGAAATAATACAATACGAAGGGGATAAGAAGATAGAATTACAAAATAAAAGGAAAAGAAAAAGAAAAGAGAGAGCTGTCGAGTATATCACTTCGCTGTGCAGTGTGCAGCTTCTCGTCCCCACTCCGCTTCCACCCAAATCCCTCCCCCAACTGCTGCAACCCCCGCAAGAGAAAGGAAAGGAAAAGAGAGAGAGGAAGGGAGAGAGGAGCAGACGACTTTGCAGGACGCGGCAGCACATCGCGCATGGCCGACGACGATGTACAGGTGGAGGAGGTGGCGGTGGCGCCGGGGGCGCCCATCCTGGACCTGCCGGAGCCGCTGCTGCTGCACATCCTGAGCTTCCTCACCGACGCCCGGTCGCGCCACCGGGCCGCGCTGGCCTGCCACCGGCTACGCGCGGCGGAGCGGGCGACGCGGGCGGCGCTGTCGCTGCGCGGGGACCCCCGGTCGCCGGCGTTCCTGCTCCTCCCGCCGGAGTTCTGCTTCCCCGCGCTCGAGCGCCTCGACCTGTCGCTCATCTCGCCGTGGGGGCACCCGTTCCTCTCCTCCGCGCCAGCCGCCGGGGCGCCCTCGTCTTTGTCCTCCGCGCACCACCTCCACCACCCCGAGGAGATCGCCGTGCATAACGCCTTCATCGCGGCGCGGCTCGCGCACTGCTTCCCGGCCGTGTCCTCGCTCTCTGTCTACTGCCGTGACCCCTCCACGCTCGCCAACCTCACGCCGCACTGGCGGGGCGCCCTTCGCAGCGTCAAGCTCGTACGCTGGCACCAGCGCCCGCCGGGCCTCCCAAGCGGAGCGGATCTCGAGCCGCTGCTCCAGACCTGCGCCGCGCTCAGGGCGCTTGACCTGTCGGAGTTCTACTGCTGGACGGAGGACATCGTGCCGGCGCTCGCCGCTCACCCGGCCGCCGCTGCGGCGCTCACCGAGCTCGACCTAGGCCTCGCGGGCGCCACCGACGGGTTCCACTCCTCCGAGCTCGGGGCCATCGCGGGTCCTGCCCCAACCTCCGGAAGCTCGTCGCGCCCTGTGTGTTCAACCCCAGGAGCGTTGACTTCGTCGGCGACGACGCGCTGCTCTCGCTCGCTGCCAGCTGCCCCAGGCTGACGGTCCTGCGGCTCAGCGAGCCGTTCGAACCGGCGTCCACCAGCCAGCGGGAGGAGGCGGCCATTACCGTGACAGGACTGGTCGCCTTCTTCGCTATGCTCCCCGGGCTGGAGGATTTCACGCTGGACCTCCGGCACAATGTGCTGGAGGCAGCGCCGGCGATGGAGGCTCTTGCCCGCAGGTGCCCACGGATCAAGTTCTTGACGCTGGGGTGCTTCCAGGGGCTGTGTAAGGCCTCTTGGCTACATCTTGACGGTGTTGCCGTGTGCGGTGGGCTGGAGTCACTTTGCATGAAGAATTGCCAGGATCTCACCGACGCCAGCCTTGTGGCGATCGCTCGTGGGTGTGGGAGGCTTGCTAAGTTCGCCATCCATGGCTGTGACCTTGTCACGTCAGATGGGATCAGAAGGCTAACAGCAGCGCTTCGGCCTACACTCAAGGAGGTCAGTGTCTTGCACTGCCGGCTTCTGCACACTTCAGAGTGTCTAGCTGCTCTAAATCCGATCCGTGATCGTATCGAGAGTCTTGAGATCAACTGTGTCTGGAAAGCTGTTGAACAACCCGTCAGTGTGGCCAACGGCACCATCGGATGCGATCCTGAGGATGATGAGCTTGGTGAAGTGTCATACGAGTCTGCATCCAAGAAATGTAGGTACATGGAATTGGATGATGATGGCAGCTGGAAGATGCTCCGGTCACTCTCCCTCTGGTTCCCTGCTGGTCAGCTGCTCTCCCCGCTCATTTCTGCCGGGCTCAATAGCTGCCCTGTTCTTGAGGAGATCTCAATTAAGGTGGAGGGTGATTGCAGGACATGTCCGCGCCCTGCTCAAAGAACAATTTTTGGCTTAGATGACCTTGCAGGCTTCCCAGTACTAACCAAGATGAAATTGGACCTCAGTGAGGCAGTGGGTTATGCACTTACGGCACCAACAGGGCAGATGGATCTTTCATTGTGGGAGCGATTCTATTTGCAGGGTATCGAATTACTGCCGACTTTGTATGAGCTGGACTACTGGCCGCCCCAAGACAAGGAAGTGAACCAGCGGAGCCTAACACTGCCAGCAGTGGGACTGCTCCGGCGCTGCTTTGGGCTCAGGAAGCTCTTCATCCATGGTACCACACATGAGCACTTCATGAGCTTCTTCCTGATGCCAAACTTGAGGTTGAGGGACATGCAGTTACGGGGTGACTACTATCCGGCACCGGAGAATGATATGATGATCACGGAGATGCGAGCTGAATCTTGGCTCCGGTTTGAGATGCAGCTGAACAACAACTGGTCCATTGCTGATTAGTGGTGGATTTGGTGTGCAGTCAGAGAATGGTTCTGAAGTTGAATACAGAGATGCCTGTGGAATACTTGCTCTGATTTGGGATGGCACTGAAGTATGGGTGAGCTGCTTGTGATTATGAGTGGAGTAATGGGATTATGAGAATTGCTACGGCCATCCCATTGAGGAGAAAAGACAATGCTTGGACCTGTCGGCAAGTAATGGTGATCTTCTTAGTTGCATTTTTTTCTTTTTCTGATGTAATAAGAGAGTTGGCTCAGAATTCAGATATTTGCAGGAGGTAAGGTAATAAATTAGGCTTTGAGGAAATTTTGCCAAGGAAAAATGATTTTGTTTTTAAGCTGAGCTGAGTTGAACACCAGCAAGAAAAATTGGCATTGTTCTAGTGAGTTGTAACGTTTGTGCTCTGTAAACAGAAGAAAAATGTCATTCACTTGTTCTTATGCCCTTGTTTCGTAAGTGCTACGCTATCATGGTGAAGATCACATCCAAAATTGGTCAGTTATTTTTATGATGGATAATGAAGTTCAATATAGTTGCAATAGGAAACTTGGCAATTTGATGTGTATATAACAGCACTGAAAAGCTAAAATTTTGACATGATCGGGCATGCTGAGTTCTGCCAAGAATATCAAGCATGCTGAGTTCTAACACCTGACACAAGAAGATTTACATGAATGAGCAGCAGTAGGGATTTTTTTTTCATCTGACAGAATGTTCAAACTTTTTTTTAATGCATGCATCAAAAAAGCTTTCCAAGGCCCAAACAATCCATCAGAACAGACTCGTACCATTTGCCGATTTGTTCTCTGCAGTGATATGATCCTCAAAAGGAGTCGTCGCTTTGTTTCCCCTCATCCGCGAATTGTATCATGACAAGAAAGACGTGCCGAACAAGATCAGCATCAGAACATGAGAAGATTTTCGCACTAGAAGCCGGCCGGTTTATCCAGTTCTCTGCATGCCTTCCATCCAGCGAGTTAAAGATAATACGAGATCGCAGGTTTTGTCAAAGCAAATCCAAACGATTCTTGGTGCCCTGGAAAAAGGAGCCCCCTCTGAGAGAGAGAGCTCTCTTGTCCTAATCTATCAGCATTGGCACTAATGCTTTTTGGTTAAGTAGCTGGAGGCCTTACAAGAGCAAGAGAATGCTACTATAGAATTTAAAGCTGCCATCTAGAAGGAGCAGATTAGGTAGAGCACAAGCTTCTTCTTTCCTCTTGTGCCACGTTGAGACTTGTTGCTCACGGACGGTTAAAGTCGGCCTCGGGGAAGCCGCCAAAGAGGCACAAGGAGGGGTCGTAAAAGTTGGTTGGGTTAGGGTTTTGAGATGAGCACCTGGTAGGGATTGTGGGGGCTTAGGAGGTGGAGTCTTATTTGTCGCTACCGGCTTGATGGTGGTCAAATCGGGTCTCTCGCCATCGAATCCATCTTCCCATAGTCAGATCTGCCTTCCCCATCACCGAATCCTCCTCTCGCCGTCGATTGGGCCTTCCCCGCCGTCGAGCTGGTGTTGGGGGGAGGGACTGAGGGAGGGAGGGAGGGAGGCGTCAGATGGAGGCTCGACTGCTGGAGGAAGAAGAGAGCGTCGAGTCTATGAGTGAGATCGGCCTTGGTTGCGTCCAGCCTAGTAGAGCCCAAGAGAGGAAGCGGCACAAGTGAGCACAGAATGGGCGGCAGACTGAGGGTAGTACGTCGCTGGCCAAATCCAGCTCCCCCGCTGTCGAATCCACCTCGCCATCGCCTGAGTCCACTTCCCTGCCGTCAAATCCAACTCCTCCAACGTCGATTGTCCTTCCCCACCACCGGCATTGACCTCCAGGCTGCCACTCCATTGGTACCATTGTTGCTCCCACTCCCTCTGTCTCCCGTGCTGCTTCTCCCCTTGTGTGCTTGTCGGCCGCGTAGGCGCCACCCTGCCGCCCAACTAGCGTGTAATATCTCGTTTATTTAAATTGAGCAACTAAGGGAAATAATGAATCAAAATTGGAATTTACGATAATAAAATTCATTTTTTAAAGAGAGAGTAGAACTTGGGCCTTTTGGCCCACGTTCCTGAGCCCAAGTCGGAGAGGACCTGGCCGGTTTGAAGGGGGAGCCAGGGGCGGCATCAAACCCTAGCCGCCACCACCCCCTGCCCCAGCGCCCCTGCCTCCCTGTGTGCCACCCCCATGCCGCCCTCCTGTTGCCACGTCGCCCCTGCCGTCCCCTAGAGTCAAGTCGCCCTTGCCATCCCCTGGAGCCACACTGCCCTACCGTGCTTTGGGTGGCTGCTGCCGAGGAAGAAAGGACATGCCAGCAAGGAGAAGGTAGGAAGGAGGGGAAGAGAAGGAAAGAAGAGGAGGAAAGAACACGGGTTCGCGATCGTCTGTGATAATTTTGTGGGTAAATATATGGTAGTCTTTAGTTTGATCATAGCATAGCATTTATTTAGATTGTAGATTGTTTTGGTCATGGGAAGTAATGCTTTTGGTAAACCCTAGTTTGTCGAACTGCGCTGTAGAACCTTGCGAGGGGAATTAAGGTTATTTATGTTCAGATTCAGGGTTTCGACTAGTTAGAAACGTTGAGGGTAATTTCACTAGATTTCCAAGAAGGTCTAGATCACTAAGTTTAGAGTTGTGAGCGAAAAGTTATGTACTTAGAAAGGTCGCTGTCTAGAAATCGGTCGTCAATGGCAGTTGTCGTGTAGATGAGCTAATTACATATAGTAAATGGAATAATTTAATTATTTTCATAACCTGAATAAGCTAGATATTTCTTAGTAGATTCTAGAACTACCATTTTTTTACTACTTTTCAAGTTATAGAAAAATAGATATGAAAATGTGAAGTAGACTATTCTGACAGATTATGGTTTTATCTTCGGGGTTAGAAACGGAAACTAAACGTCAAATTCAGAGGTTTTGCATAACTATAATGTTGTAGATAATTTTGTGTGGTTCTCATAAAATATACATTTCGCTATGTTTGGAGTTCAAAGGAGGGAGTTAGGGTCGTTTTACTACCGGTATAACGGGTAGTGCGCCCGATAAAGTTAAGTTAATGGCGTCGATTTTGCGTATAGGTTCGATGGTGATTAGTTTGACGTTTTGGTACTGTGATGGCATGTTTTTAGTATATTTTAATTGCTTGTCCAGGGAGTGTTGCCTTAAGCATCATGCCGCCACGGCATCACCTGGTTCCTAGAAGTTAAAAAGGCAAGTACTTGGTAGAACGGTGAACAACGGGTGGTTGCTGTTGTCTTGTTGATTTATTAATATGTGATTTAATTATGCTTTTGTTATCTACTTGCCATGGTAATATTGATGAACTAGATGAGATTGTGTTGATGATGCAATTAGCATAGGGATGACATGGTGAAGTTAATATTGATTATTGAGCAATGGCATCATTCACTTGTATAAGGGCCAGGACGGGTGAGTAATGCTATGTTTATGACTATTCCGGCATGCTCCATGTTAAAATCCTACAGAGATAGGGACCACACCCTCATGAAGGTGGGGAAGAAAAGTGTATTACCGATGGGTGAACACTTTGCTATACTGGTATCAGCCGAAAGAGATGCATCATGACATTTGCATTCATGATAAATTTGCATACATGATAAATTTTGGATGAATGGTTTAAGACTTGATTTATTTATTTATTAGACTCGTTGTGGCCTATTTATTATTTATTGGTTCATTATTCAGTATAGCAATCTAGTATATTGATCCTCATGCTTATTACGTCGCATTTAATGTTTTATTGTGACCCGTGGATATATTTTTTTTTCTTTATATGCTTGCTGAAAATTGTTGAAATATATTGTTTAAATTAGTAGCTAGTGTAGTTATTGGCATTTCAGACTCAGTGTCAGGCTGAGGTGTTATATAGCGCCCAAGGTCTTGGTGAACCATGCTGTGACCACGACACACACACATCATTTCTTTGCTCATAGTTAAGTAACTGCTCAATATTTTTGTAGATGTGAGTTAGAATGCAGGATTGCAGGGTTGCGGCATGGCATTTTATCTTACTACTGCATCTTATATTACTGAGTCACTGACTTACCATTAGTTGTTGTAGTACTATACATGTGGATTTAATGTGCTAATTGCTTCTCTTACCTGTTTGATGTCAGAATGTCGTGAAAGCTAAGCTGATGACAGGAGAAATGTCACGAGCAGGCCGGCAGTTGCAGTCTTGCGGCCGGCAGTTGCAGTCTTGTGGTTGCACCTCCCTTTCCCGCGGTTTTTGAGTGTCCTCATGAGAAAGCAGCTCTTGTCGATTTCTATTCATTTGGTTAGTTAATAATCTGTAAGTGAGGGTATGTACAGTGAGTGATATCAATAGTTTATAATTTTTATCACGTAAAATTTTTAATGATGTGAATAAGAGAGAACAAGAAGAGAGAATGAAGCTGTCTAGCATACAACAGACAGTCTATAAAACCCTTATAGATAACACAAAACACTATTGTATGAGTTCTTGTCTATAACAATTTTTTTTTCAAGCAAAAACTAAAAGATTGTGGGATCTCATATAGACAACTTAACAGACAACTCATTATATAAGCCATCTTTAGTGCTATCTATAGATAACATAAATAACTGATATAGACACCAGTTATCTGTACTATTATATATACCCTGAGAGATTATTCTGAAGTCAGATGCTCGTGGGATAAGTGGGTTTCAGACGATGCAAGTTCTGCAAAGATATTGCCGGCGAACTGCAGGCTTATCATCGTCGTATAAATTAAAGAAACCGAGTACTACAGAGACATGCAGTAAAGTAGGCATATGCAGCTATGTAGTAGGCACGCACCGGTCACCACTGCAAAGTAAAGGTAAAGCTGGGCTTCCAGGTGTTTGCAAGAGATTTTTTTTTTTGCGAGGGTTTGCAACTTGCAAGAGAATTATCCGTGTGACGATTGTGGTTTTTGTTACAGCCAGATATATTTTTGCGCTATTTGTGTTACAGATCGAGCTACAGTCTCGAATTGGATTCTACATGAAGTGGTTAAACAAAGAAGAGCAAACCATTTTCTTTGAACTCTTTTACGGTACACCTTATTTAATACATGCCGTCTATTATCTTTGATCCAATAGTTCGTATTAGTTATGATTTAGTTGTACTACACCTGATAGTATGAGTAACAGAATAGTGAGAAGGTAGAATTGCAATTGCCAGTATTTTAAACCTTAGTTTGAAAAACTCACAATACCCCCACAAAAAGTTATAAATACAAAGAAAAATATATTATGCTCTTAACAAATCAATGATCAAATTTGATTTATACTATCACCATATACTACTAGTAAAATGTACCATAAAGTTTCTCTTTTTCTTTTGTGGTACGGTTTTGCAAGCAATTTGTTAAAAGGGAAAGAACAATTGTTTATGCTACCATTTTAAGTCTACTATTTTTACTCTAGAAAAGGTAGTTTCCGGTTGAAAGGAAATTAGATTGCGACCTGTGAGTGGCGATAACTGAAAATTTAAAGTTGGCTACTTTTATTTTCAGAATGTGTTCTAGATTGTACTAATTCAATTAGGGGATGTCTATTTCTCAATTGCCTAATTTTTTTGTTATCCATCGGTCACTTTTTTAGCCATTGGCTCACTCTAGCAAAGGTAGTTTCCGGTTGAAAGAAAATTAGATTGCGAGTGGCAGTAACTGAAATTTTAAATTTTGCTACCTTTTCCCGGACGTTCTCGAATATTGTAATTCATTTAAGGGTTGTCTATTTCTCAGTTGCCTTTTTTTTTCTTATCCGTCAGTCAACTTTTTTTAGCCATTGAAACAAGATCCAACCATCATCCTCCTCTCCCCACCCTATATATAAAAGGGATAATTCATTATATGCTACCGAATAACTTCAGATGTTCATTGTATATCACTAATGTCTTCTGACATGTGCTAACCTCACAATGAATGATATTGTGAATCATGTAGTTATTTGGTAACATATTATGAATTTTCTCTATATAGAAACCCTCACCCCCAAACCATAACGCTAATCCCTACCCCACCTCACCCATCCGCCACCGCCCACACACCCTCCCTGCTCACCACCTCGCCGATGTTGGTGATGCCCATTGGTGACCCCCTTCCACTGGCATTACCAACACCCAACGGGGCTACCAATGCCGCTTACCTCCTTAGCCCCGCCACTACCTCCCTCGATGCCATACTCCTTCCTCGTCTCTGGTAGCGATGCCGTCGGATCTGCTACCACCCCTTAGTATCTAGCTCGCACCGACTAGTCTGTTATTGCCACCATTCTCCCTCTATAGTCCGGCGCGGGTGAACCCAAATCCTAACTAGCCACTGTCAGTGAAGACACTACCATAGTCGTGCCAACCAGAGAGGAGACGACAAGACTGCCAAAGGTGAGCAAAGTCAACTGAGCTTTAGCAAAATTTTAGTCGCATGAGATTCAGCAAAATTAATACATCCATTTAGGGGCTAACTTTGTCATCACTGGGAAATGGGGCAACCATGCAAGAATCAAGGGAACATACTGAACATGTAAACAAGGCCAAACAGATGATCTCTTATGCGACCAAGGTGATCTCTACTCACTCGACGGAATTTAGCTCTACTGATTAACGGCTTAGTGGCTGAGCTGGGAAAGGTCACTCTTGAATTTTATAATGGAGCACGTCGATCGCATACTGACGAGGATCTAGGCTTCTATTAGCATAGGAAATTCAGAAATTGTGTGTTAGTGGGTTATGACATTCATCAGTTGAGAATATGATACACTAGAAAACCCTTTTCCCTCGTAGGAGTGTTAGGGAAACAACATGCATGCGATGCGAGCTCGTTAATGGGCAGCACAGTGGCATGTATGACCACCACGCGTAGGTAAGTACACGTCTAACGCGATTGATTCCCTTGCAACTAGGTCAATCAAGTGCACGTTTTGTTTATGGAAAAAAAAATCAGAGGCATCGCCTGTAATTGCAGCTTGCTTAGCACCAAATCCGTGGCATGAATAATTAAAGGGAATTGCTAGAAATCTGTTTACTGAAATTTTATCAGGTTTTATCAGCAACCCCTTCTCTTTTTTCCTTTTTCTTTATAGACGTCTGATCACGAGCGGGTAGTATCCATTCTTTTGGCAACTCTATGTTGCTCCAGCTCTAAGTGGGAGATTAAATTCTCTACATGCAGATGCAGCTCTCTTGTTCTTGGTCATCGTATAATTAAAGATCCTGCTTATGATATGCAACTGACGTAGAAGAAAACTCTGTAGAGAGCATATTTTTAGTACATGATCCAAACAGTGTGATAGTCACTGAGAAAATCCGAAACTATTCTGCGATTTGCAAAGCTGTTTGGCTTGTTGGACATCGCACTCCGTCCACGGTCCTGGTGTTTGCTACAGCAATCAACGCTGTTAACATGGCCCCCACGATTGACAAGAACATCAAGAGAAGAAACAAGGACGTACGGGACCGGGAACGGATATTCATACCTTGTAAAAAGGACAGTGGAGAGAGAGGGGTGGGGAGGCTGTGAACAGAACTAGAGATCAGGAGTGGCTGGATGCGCACAGCCGTCGATCGGACGGTCGGCGTCAGCGTCGTCGCCGGCCGTGAGAGCTGAGAGCCTGAGACGGCGGAGGTTGTTGGCCCTCGGCCCTGGATCCGGCCGGGTGGCCACCAAACCTGACAGGGAAAGGGAACTATGTTGGAATTAAGTAGGCTTTGGTCCATCATTTATCAATAATTTTTAGAAAAATTGGTATATGTGATATTTTTATCACATATTGCTGGCCAAGGTCCAGAGTCACTATTTTATAAGGTGAAGTATGTCTAGCCTTGTAAAGCAAGAGAAAGTAGGACTACATGCGCGCGCTCGCCTGCCTCGCCACGCCAAACAAATGGAAACATTTTGATTACACGGTGAATTAATTGTGATTAATGAGCATTAATCTGATTGCGGTTTCCTAATCTGATGGTCTTTTTAATCTGAAGATGCTACCTGTCACTACTACAAAAAGGTATCTTGGGCGTCTCATCGCGAGCGGTTGACCAAAACCGCTCAGTATACATGCAATCACAGATGGTTTTGGTTTAGAGGCGCTCAGCGTATTCTTGCCGCGCTAAAACCGTCGTGAAGAGTTAATATCATAGGCGGTTCATGTTGAAAACCGTCTTTGAAGTATCACGAGCGGTTCTTGTTAATAACCGTCGTGATAATTCTACATATCACGACGGTTTTCTAAAAGAACCGTCGTGAAACATCCTGAGCGGTTCTTAACTAACAATAACCGCTCGGATAATATCGCTCTGACGATCGTTTCTTCGTTGCGTCGTCTCTTCGTCGCCATCCGCCGGCTCCCGTCGTCTCTTCGTCGCATCGATCCGCTTCGGCTCCGCGATCGTCTCTTCGTTACATCGATCGCCCGGCTCCTCGATCGTCTCTTAAATCTCACGCTCTGAATTTATACCTTGTTTTATAAAAGGATCATCCACCATCGAAGATGATCATCCCATACTTATAAAAAAAGCAAATGGTCGCCTCTTCCTTGTCGCCGGCATTGATGGCCTACTGGCCGCGCTTATCGAGCACCTCTCTCGTTGTATGTTGAATCAGGTCGCGGAAGAACACTTTTTTCAACGGTGTCTTCACTCCTATGTCGGCCGAGAATTTGCGGAGCGGCGGCGGCCACCTTCCGTCGTCTTGACATCCTTCTCGCCGCGTCTTCCCGGTGATCTCCCACTTTGGCGAGTTTACGCGTCATCGGCGTGGTCTCTAAAACGACGTTACATCGTCTCGGGAGGCTTGCCGTCACTTGGGCTCAACGTGTCGAGGCGGCAGCGACCGAGTTGACGGCCGAGACCCTCAAGCAAGGAAGAGAGCCTATGGGCTTAATTCTTCTTGGTTCAACGATCGAGGGTCTTTGGGAGACACTTTCGAGCAGCGCGTCGATGGGTGGGCGCATTTCGAGCTTCGTTCACGATGATCGAGGAACCGTCCGACGCCGACGCCGCCTATAAAGTATTGAAGACGGGTAGCAACCTACCACCGCCGCTAGAAAAACTTTTGCTTATTTATAGGTTTCTACTTTTTTAATCTTTTTGTAGTTTAGCGCCTTATTTGTTTGGCCATATGCAAATTCAAAATGAAAAAAAAAGTTTGGAGGTGAAGTTACTATATTAATTAGATGTTGAATTATTACTATATATATATATATATATATATATATATATATATATATATATATATATATATATATATATATATATATATATATATATATGAGACGGTTTTGTGGGAAAAAAAATCTAGTTTGGAGGTGAAGTTACAATATATCGAGAGATGGTTTAGTGGAACTAATTAATTAATTAATTATATATATCCGATCTGTGATGATATATATATATATATATGTATATATAGTTAAAGCAAATTTTATTGAAAGCAAATATTTTAAATGACAAAATTGACATATAAACATGTAATTTCTTCATGTCATATAAGTGTATATACAAGATAAATATACTTGAAAAAAACCTTTGAACCGGCTCAGGATATATGATATATCACATATCACGGACGGTTCGATTATGGAACCGTCGGTGATATGGGATATATCACAGACGGTTCTATATAAACCGTCTGTGATAAGTCTTTTTATTAGTAGGAGCCCTACGCTAGGGTTTGAACTCGCCTAACTCTCGTCACTACCAGCCCGCTAGGTGTGCGCCCTAACTCGTCACTCCCAGTAGCATTTACTCTCGTCAGTTCCCTCCCCACCTCGGCGTCGCCTTGACCCTCCTCATTGTCGCCCGAGTTGTGACACCGCTTTGCCTTTGCACAAGACACTCGTACGATAGTAGTGTCTTCTCTTGCAGTTTCAGGATCGTGCCACAACTATGGTGAGGCCGCCACCCAAGCCACTTGTGACGACCCGGTCAGGGGCCTCACCCGAGAAGTCCTCCAAGACCTCCCTGTGAGTCCGCTAGGACCTCCCAGAGGTCGAGGACCTCTCGGACCACCCTGAGCCTCCAGGGAGGTCTAGCCGGACCTCCTAGAGGTCCAGGCCCGACCGAGGAGGTGCAGGCTCAGGACCTCCCCAAGAGCCACGATCAGACCTGGGGAAGGTCCAGAGACCAACTGAGGAGGTCATGGACTTGGAAAAGTCCTAACCTCTCGTGATCCGAACCGATCCCAAGGATCAATGGTAGGTTCTCACAAAGCAATTACAAGTGATAACATACATCCACACGAGACTTTATTAACAACAAGGGAGTTGATTACAAAGTTGCTTACAAGCCACGACGACAAGGCAAAAATATACACAGCAGAAGCAAACCAGCAAAACCATGTCCATCCAATACACCACAGGTAATTGGCTGGAGGGCGCGACCTAGTTGATCTGGTCCCCATCATCATCAAAGAAGTCTTCTCCTACTCAATTCATTAATCAAGCAAGAATGAGCACAACAACCGTGCTTGCAAGTTACACCCGTCAATTAACAGAATGACATGCATAATGGATATCTCAAGGAAGGCATAATATGGTTAGTTTGCATAAAGCCAAGTTTGTTTTAAATACAAGTATTAAGTTCCAAAGCTTATAACAATAATTAAAATTAAACTTGCAAATTCTCATATTACTGATTGGGATAACTTTCATCGAGAATGATGGTGAAGGATACCCTCCTGTCACAAGGCTCCCTGCCCAACCCATGGGATAGAAATCCCAAAACCAGTTTAACCATCCAATCTGAAAACAAACCAGAGGTCTAACTTTGAGCAGCTTTGCTAGCATGTCCATAACCGTGGACATGGCTATTCGAATAGTTTTACACTCTGCAGAGGTTGTACACTTTACCCACATGACACGACTTCTCTAGTTTGTTTGACAACTGTCGTTGCCACCTCTCACTGCCGATGGTAAGAGGTCTAGAGCATGTGACAAGGCCTTTACAATGCATCATTCCACCGCAGTCCATCCACTATGAGGTTTTGCCCCTTCCTAGGGCCCCCACTTGAGCCAGGTGGGTACAACGAAGTCATAAAAGACAGGCCATGAAAGACCACCCACTATTCCGCCGGACCAACTGCGGTGATAACTTTGCAAATTAGTTGGCGAGTCCATACCCATCTGAGACATGTGGTTGCACGGAGAGGCATAGCAAAATACACTCGCAGACCGGTCCTTAACTGACCCGGGCGGCCACCACAACCCTAGGGCATCGGATCACACGACCCCCGTGCATGAACTTGCACCAACCAAACAACCAATGCCGCCCAAGTCCAAATCCATTTCTCAATTCTTTGCTTTTCAAACCTCCATGGCATACCAATGCCATGGCCATTTGCAGAAACCCCATGACATACTAATGCCATGGTCCAGATCATTTAGACAAGTGCTATTTTTGGCCAAAACCTCCCAAACCCAGATTCTTTTCTCTAAGCATGGCTAAGCTCTAGTTTTTCAAAGGTCTGGTTCCTTTGTATTCATAAACCGAGGTTTTGCCTAGGGTGACAACATGTTCGGCTCAAGATCGTGATGGTCATACCAAGGAAATTAAGCATAACTATGAATTTAAAGACGGCATTGAAATAACTTAGTAAAGTAAGCATGCATTAGCATTTGAAATGGAATATACATAGGTTGAAATAATGGGTGCAATATGATCAAGAGTGTAACTTGCCTTGCTCAAGGGCACGGATGTCTTCTTCTTCTTGGGAGCTCTTGCTCTTGATGTCTTCACAATCTACACGAGAAACCACAAAGAAATCAATACAAAGCTCAAATAGAACCTAAAAAAACTTCAATGAAACTCCAAAATAAACCAACAGAGAGGCTAGGTCGGTTTGGAGGAGGTCAAGGAGCTTCTTTGGAGGAGGTCCAAAGCTCAAGGAAGGAGGTCCAAGAGCTTTGGGGAGGTCCAAAGCTCAAGGAGGAGGTTCACAGTTGCTTTCGGTTGCTTTGGAGAATGGATATGGGGAAAAGATGAGGATGAAGGACTGCCCAAGCTTATATAGCTGGAGCCCTTGAGATTTTCCTAGGTACGGGTGTTCATGAGTTGGTGAAAAGGACAATGAAAGCAGGCAAGGAATGTGACAAAAGGTATGGCACGGGTGCTGTAAAAAGTGGTAGCATTTAATGCGATACAACATGTATTAAATGTGGAGAGACTCCCTTGTGCAAAGGACATAGTCAAAGGATAAAGCAAAATGGGTGTGACTGCCAAGTAGGACCAGTCAAAGCTCAAGAGAAGGTCCCGCAGACAGGAGGTCCAATGGACACCACAATGGAGAGGTCCTGACGGTCGGATTAAATCAAGGGGAGGTCTGGACGGTTAGGATCTCCAAAGGGGAGGTCCAAAGCTCAAGGGAGGAGGTCCAAGAGCTTTGGGGAGGTCCGAAGCTCAAGGGAGGAGGTCCACGAGCTTGCTTTCGGTTGCTTTGGAGAATGGATATGGGGAAAAAGATGAGGATGAAGGGCTGCCCAAGCTTATATAGCTAGAGCCCTTGAGATTTCCCTAGGTATGGGTGTTCATGAGTTGGTGAAAAGGACAATGAAAGCGTGCAAGGGATGTGACAAAAGGTATGGCACGGGTCTTTGTAAAAGTGGTAGCATTTAATGCGATACAATATGCATTAAATGTGGGGAGACTCCTTGTGCAAAGGACATAGTCAAAGGATAAAGAAAATGGGTGTGTTGCCAAGTGGGACGATCAAAGCTCAAGGAAGGTCCCATGGACAGAGGTCCAACAGACACCACAATGGAGAGGTCTGACGGTTGGATTAAATCAAGGGAGAGTGCAGGGCGGTTAGGATCTCCAAAGGGAGGTCCTAATGGTCGATCTAACAAAGGGAGAATCGAGCAGTTAGGATCTCCAAAGGGAGGTCCTAACGGTCATATCCAAATAAGGGGAGAATGCAGGCGGTTAGGATCTCCAAGGGAGGTCCTAGCAGTCGATCTAACAAAGGGAGGTTTGGGCGGTTAGGATCTCCAAGGAGAGGTCCTAGCAGTCGAGATCTAAATAAGGGGAGGTGCGGGCGGTTAGGATCTCCAAAGGGAGGTCCTAGCAGTCGAGATCTAAATAAGGGGAGGTGCAGGCGGTTAGGATCTCCAAGGGAGGTCCTAGCGGTCAGATCTAAATAAGGGAGGTGGGCGATAGCGAGATAAGAAGCGGGAGCCATTGGATTTCAATCGAACCGACCAAAGTGATTGGGCCGTTCGGACCATCAGAGCTAACGCTAGATCTCAACCATTGAACTGAATCGGGCGGCCCAAAATGGTTGGGACGTTCGGACCGTCCGAACGCCTCTGCAAATCGGACCGTCCAACAAAGATCTGAGGGCTCAGAGAGGGTGGGACGTTCGGACCATCCGATCGTCTCACCAAGATCAAACCATCTAATGCAAATTGAACGGTACACAAGCGATAGAGGTCTGGATCAAACGGGGGGGGGGGCTCGAACGGGTACGAGGGAGGTCCAAATGAACACAGAGGAGGTCCCAGAGGACACAGAGAGGTCCTGAAGGACACGGAGAGGTCCAAATAGACAAGGAGGAGGTCCTAGAGGACATAGGGAGGTTCTGAAGGACACGGGGAGGTCCAAATAGACAAGAAGGAGGTCCTAGACCCACCAAGGGGGTCTGGGCAGGAGGAGATCCAGCGCAAGGGCAAACCAAGCCTAGCTTGATTCTTCGGAAAACAAGATGGTTTGAAACACAAACCTGGGCAGAGAACCACGGGATGGTTGTGACCCAAAAGAAAAAGAGGTCAGAACCAAAGGTACATTCAAACAGGGAGGGAGGTCTAAACCTTAAAGAGATTCAAACCAACAAAGGAAATCTAGATTAAAAGAGATGGAAAGGTCCAAGCTTAGAGGAGGTCCAAAGAATCTCCAATGAGGTCCTATGAACACAGAGGAGAACAAAGCCAACGCAGAAAAGAGGAGACCACCAAAACTCCACAAACCCAAATAACCTCATGCGATTTTTAGTTGAAGTTCAAATTAATCCATTAAAACCCATTCTGAAATTCTCAAGTTAAGCTTTGGATTCTCATCAAAACAAAATGGTTCTTTTTATTTTGAAGGTTCAAAAAGGCTCCAAAAAAATCAGGGTGTTACACCACTGGGCTTGGACACTGTGTAAGCTTGCACCGCCATGGCTTGGTTCTCTGCTTTCGGCCTCCTGCGCTCGGGCCTGGTTGGGCTTTGCTTTCCCGTCCTCCTCTATTCTCCTCTAGATCTGTTAGCTTAATGTCTTTTGTTGAGTTTGATTTTTATGCTTGAGCCTTAAGTTGTGTCACGATGTTTGTGTGATTTATGCAAGGTGAAGGAGATGGATGAGGGTTGTCTTTGGTGGTGGGGTCGCTCGCCGTGGTTCTTATTGTATTGAGGTATCACCCTACCTTACTCCCTCTCTCTCTCCCCCCTTGCTCTGTGATGAAAATAGCTAGTGCTCTTCGATGGATCTTGAGGGCTACTCTCTTGGTGTGGTGGGTTTGGACACCCTTGGTCTTGTTGTCTTCTTTGTTGAACCGCTCAATGATGTTAATAGTCTTATGCTAAAATTGAATTGATAATTATTTCATATTAATAGTCCCTTGCTCGTGATGTAATGATGTTAATAGTCTTATGCTAAAATTGAATTGATAATTAGTTCATATTAATAGTCCCTTGCTCGTGATGTAATGATGTTAATAGTCTTATCTTTGAAATTGAATTGATAATTAGTTCATATTAATAGTCCCTTGCTCTGTGATGTAATGATGTTAATAGTCTTATGCTGAAATTGAATTGATAATTAGTTCATATTAATAGTCCCCTTGCTCTGTGATGTAATGATGTTAATAGTCTTATGCTATCTCTCGCCATTCATTTCACCTTTGTTTGTGTAACTGTGTTCATGCCGGTCAAGTTCTCCTACCTCTTGCGTCCTAGGTACGTCCTACTATTCCATTCATAATATCTTCTCTATAAAGTCTCCAAGCAGTGGCTACTTGTGCCATTAAAACCGGCATCATATATATATTGTTCGTAGTCCCCAACCACTTTCGGGGGGTCGTCCACGCAGCATGAGAAGGATGAGAAAGTATCCACGGGCAACCTCATTGAGCCCCTGCAAGTTTAAAAAGTATGGATGCAAGGAGAGCGTCAGGACATCCAATTACCTAGATGTTGTCGATAGGTAATTGGACGTCGCTATGGTCAGAAAGTGACGTTGATGCGTAGGTACTCTGACTGGGAAGTGACATCATCTATCAGCAACCAACAATTCTTGAGCATGTAATTGTCTTTAAACCCAACAAGAACACCAAGCAACAAGTTGAGAATTCTTTTGAAATGTGAGAATGGTTGCTTGGTGTTCTTGTTGGGTTTAAAGACGATTACATGCTCAAGAATGGTTAGTTGCTAATACATGATGCCACTTCGGTCGGAATACCAGCGCCCACGCCACTTTCGAATATAGGTCCAATACCCATCGACAACATCTAGGTAATTGGATGTCCTAACGAGCTCCTTGCATCCATACGTTTTAAACTTGCAGGGGCTCAATGAGGTTGCCGTGGTTACTGTCTCATCCTTCTCATGCTGTGTGGACGATCCCCCCAAAGTGGCTGAGAGACTGTGAACAATATATACATAATATATATATGATGCCAAATTTAATGGCAAAAGTAGCCACTGCTTGGGGCTTTATAGAGAAAAGTCATCACAGATGGTTTCAGCTACAAACCGCTGCATGATAGTACATATCACGAGCGGTTTGTAGGCTGAAACCGCTCAGTGATAAAATACTATCACGAGCGGTTCTCGATAATAACCGCTCAGGAAAGTATGCATCACGAGCGGTTTGAAAACCGCTCATGATGACCTCATGTCATCACTGACCCATAAACTCAGACGGCTCACAAAACCGTCTGTGATGGCGTTTTTGAACCGTCTGTGAATACCTTTTCTGTAGTAGTGTGTCTTCTCTCTCGCATTGCGAAACACATCTGTGTGAGATTGTTCCCAAGCGCTGTGCTACTAAGTGTTACTCCGTCCCTGCGCCCGGCGTGCACCAGTGGTCGGGAGAGCAGGTCTCCGGAACCGTTGTCCTTGCGATCTTGTACGGGAGAGGGCGAATCAGGTTTTGGGGAAGCGACTTCGCGATTGCTCGCCATTCCCTGCATCGTCTACATTGGCATCTTCTTCCCCGGCGACGTTCTCTTCTCTCTGCGACACTCCAATGCGAATCTAGTACTTCACATTTACTTCTATTTGTTAGTATGAACATATATGTTCTGTTGTTCGTATTGTTTATTGTCATACTTCATATTCTGGACATGTTTAGTACTCATGCTATTTCTGTAGTCATAATGTGAGAACCCGCGTATTTAGATTTAATCGCGTAGCAGTAGTTGGTAGTTAGCGGTAATTAACCTCGTATTAGTGGTAAGCTAATGATAGTGTTGCGATCGTTGTTAAGTCTTTAGTTTGTCGTCAGCGCGTTGGTTTAGTGGGTTTTGTTTCGCGAGCATTACATCTCTAGTGAACAGAACCAATATTGCATCATTGCACCATTCATTCATTATCATCATCCTTTCAATCTCAACATTCAATCATAAGTAATCATTTACATTCATCGATTACTTGATAGCATTAGGTCATATCTAAATTAGCATTTCCATTTCATTAGGTAAGTAAATCAACAATTACATCATTTTATAATAGAGAAATACATCAATCTGTTTGAGCATTGTAGCAGTCAAAGTAGGCAAACCACCAGCACCCTTTGCTTCTTCTCTTTCCTCTTTTCCTTAGTACAAAGCATCAATATAGCAGCAGCAGCAGCTCGGTACTTAATTCACCCCCCTTTTCCCTCTCCACTTCCAGGACTTCACCTCCCTCAACCTTCTCAGTAGCAGCAGCAGTCAGTGGCATTCATCCCCCCTTCCATCTCCACTTCCCAAGCCGCATCTCCCCATCGCAGCAGCAGCAGTCCAAGGTGCGGGTTCATCTCCCCTCATCTTCACCAACACAACAGCAGCAGGTCCATCCCCTTTTTACGAGGCACCAATCCATCTCCCCCAACACTCCTTTTCACAGCTCTCATCCAACATTCCCTTGCCTTACCTGGAGTCTAGAAGCAGTAACAAGGAACCAAGGAACCAGGAGCTTGGCGACGACAAGGCGGCAGGAGGACACTCGGCAACACCAGCACCACCCGGATCCACCACCGTCTTCAGCAACCCAAGCACCGTCGACCACCCCTGCAAAGCATTGAACCCAAAACCCTATCAATCTTCTTTCATCAGGTAAAGGCACTTTCACTGTGATCTGTAGGTAAGTGCATACCTTGTTGCAGCTTCTCCAGTGGCCACTCTCACCCAGATCCTCCATCTAGCCCTACGTGCATGCATCATTCAATCATCTGTTCTTGGGTCATTTAGGCATTTGAGTAGAGCAGTTTAACCATCCAATCTGAAAACAAACCAGAGGTCTAACTTTGAGCAGCTTTGCTAGCATGTCCATAACCGTGGACATGGCTATTCGAATAGTTTTACACTCTGCGAGAGGTTGTACACTTTACCCACATGACACGACTTCTCTAGTTTGTTTGACAAGCGTGCTTGCCACCTCTCACCGCCGATGGTAAGAGGTCTAGAGCATGTGACAAGGCCTTTACAATGCATCATTCCACATGATCCATCCACTATGAGGTTTTGCCCTTCCTAGGGCCCCAGCTTGAGCAGTGGGTACAACGAAGTCATAAAAAGACAGGCCATGAAAGACCACCCACTATTCATGGGACCAAGCTGCGGTGATAACTGCAAATTAGTTGGCGAGTCCCGCCCATCTGAGACATGTGGTTGCACGGAGAGGCATAGCAAAATACACTCATGACCGGTCCTTAAGCGGCCAGGCGGCCACCACAACCCTAGGGCATCGGATCACACGACCCCGTGCATGAACTTGCACCAACCAAACAACCAATGCGCCCAAGTCCAAATCCATTTCTCAATTCTTTGCTTTTCAAACCTCCATGGCATACCAATGCCATGGCCATTCTGAAAACCCATGACATACTAATGCCATGGTCCGGATCATTTAGACAAGTGCTATTTTTGGCCAAAACCTCCCAAACCCAGATTCTTTTCTCTAAGCATGGCTAAGCTCTAGTTTTCAAAGGTCTGGTTCCTTTGTATTACATAAACCGAGGTTTTGCCTAGGGTGACAACATGTTCGGCTCAAGATCAGCAGTGGTCATACCAAGGAAATTAAGCATAACTATGAATTTAAAGACGGCATTGAAATAACTTAGTAAAGTAAGCATGCATTAGCATTTGAAATGGAATATACATAGGTTGAAATAATGGGTGCAATATGATCAAGAGTGTAACTTGCCTTGCTCAAGGGCCTGGATGTCTTCTTCTTCTTCGGGGAGCTCTTGCTCTTCAGTGTCTTCACAATCTACACGAGAAACCACAGCAACTCAATACAAAAGCTCAAATAGAACCTAAAGAAACTTCAATGAAACTCCAAAATAAACCAACAGAGAGGCTAGGTCGGTTTGGAGGAGGTCCAAGGAGCTTGCTGGAGGAGGTCCAAAGCTCAAGGAAGGAGGTCCAAGAGCTTTGGGGGAGGTCCAAAGCTCAAGGGAGGAGGTTCACGAGCTGCTCGGTTGCTTTGGAGAATGGATATGGGGGAAAAGATGAGGATGAAGGACTGCCCAAGCTTATATAGCTGGAGCCCTTGAGATTTTCCTAGGTACGGGTGTTCATGAGTTGGTGAAAAGGACAATGAAAGCAGGCAAGGAATGTGACAAAAGGTATGGCACGGGTGCTGTAAAAAGTGGTAGCATTTAATGCGATACAACATGTATTAAATGTGGAGAGACTCCCTTGTGCAAAGGACATAGTCAAAGGATAAAGCAAAATGGGTGTGACTGCCAAGTAGGACCAGTCAAAGCTCAAGAGAAGGTCCCGCAGACAGGAGGTCCAATGGACACCACAATGGAGAGGTCCTGACGGTCGGATTAAATCAAGGGGAGGTCTGGACGGTTAGGATCTCCAAAGGGGAGGTCCAAAGCTCAAGGGAGGAGGTCCAAGAGCTTTGGGGGAGGTCCGAAGCTCAAGGGAGGAGGTCCACGAGCTGCTCGGTTGCTTTGGAGAATGGATATGGGGAAAAAGATGAGGATGAAGGGCTGCCCAAGCTTATATAGCTAGAGCCCTTGAGATTTCCCTAGGTATGGGTGTTCATGAGTTGGTGAAAAGGACAATGAAAGCAGGCAAGGGATGTGACAAAAGGTATGGCACGGGTGCTGTAAAAAGTGGTAGCATTTAATGCGATACAATATGCATTAAATGTGGGGAGACTCCCTTGTGCAAAGGACATAGTCAAAGGATAAAGAAAATGGGTGTGACTGCCAAGTGGGACCAGTCAAAGCTCAAGGGAAGGTCCCGCGGACAGGAGGTCCAACAGACACCACAATGGAGAGGTCTGACGGTTGGATTAAATCAAGGGAGTGCAGGCGGTTAGGATCTCCAAGGGGAGGTCTAATGGTCGATCTAACAAAGGGAGGTCCGAGCAGTTAGGATCTCCAAGGGAGGTCTAACGGTCATATCCAAATAAGGGGAGAATGCAGGCGGTTAGGATCTCCAAGGGAGGTCCTAGCAGTCGAGATCTAACAAAGGGAGGTTTGGACGGTTAGGATCTCCAAGGAGAGGTCCTAGCAGTCGAGATCTAAATAAGGGGAGGTGCGGGCGGTTAGGATCTCCAAGGGAGGTCCTAGCAGTCGAGATCTAAATAAGGGAGGTGCGGGCGGTTAGGATCTCCAAGGGAGGTCTAACAGTCGAGATCTAAATAAGGAGGTGGGCGATAGCGAGATAAGCGGGAGCCATTGGATTTCAATCGAACCGACCAAAGTGATTGGGCCGTTCGGACCATCAGAGCTAACGCTAGATCTCAACCATTGAACTGAATCGGGCGGCCCAAAATGGTTGGGGCGTTCGACCGTCCAACGCCTCTGCCGTCGGGCCAGTCAACAAAGATCGAGGGCTCGGAGAGGGTGGGGCGTTAGGACCATCCGATCGTCTCACCAAGATCAAACCATCTAATGCAAATTGAGCGGTACACAAGCGATAGAGTGCTGGATCAAGCGGGGGGCTCGAGCGGAGTGCGAGGAGGTCCAAATGAACCAGAGGAGGTCCCAGAGGACAGAGAGGTCTGAAGGACACGGAGAGGTCCAAATAGACAAGGAGGAGGTCCTAGAGGACATATGGAGGTTACAAGGACACGGGAGGTCCAAATAGACAAGAAGGAGGTCCTAGACCCACCAAGGGGTGCAGGCGGGAGGAGATCGGCGCAAGGGCAAACCAAGCCTAGCTTGATTCTTGAGGAAAACAAGATGGTTTGAAACACAAACACAGGCGAGAACCACAGGATGGTTGTGACCCAAAAGAAAAAGAATTCGAGAACCAAAGGTACATTCAAGCAGGGAGGAGGTCTAAACCTTAAAGAGATTCAAACCAACAAAGGAAATCTAGATTAAAAGAGATGGAAAGGTCCAAGCTTAGAGGAGGTCAAAAGAATCTCCAATGAGGTCCTATGAACACAGAGGAGAACAAAGCCAGCGAGAAAGAGAGACCACCAAAACTCCACAAACCCAAATAACCTCATGCGATTTTTAGTTGAAGTTCAAATTAATCCATTAAAACCCATTCTGAAATTCTCAAGTTAAGCTTTGGATTCTCATCAAAACAAAATGGTTCTTTTTATTTTGAAGGTTCAAAAAGGCTCCAAAAAAATCAGGGTGTTACACCACTGGGCTTGGACCCTGTGTGTCGCTTGCACCGCCATGGCTTGGTTCTCCTGCTCGGCCTCCTGCGCTCGGGCCTGGTTGGGCTTTGCTTTCCCCGTCCTCCCTCTATTCTCCTCTAGATCTGTTAGCTTAATGTCTTTTGTTGAGTTTGATTTTTATGCTTGAGCCTTAAGTTGTGTCTGATGTTTGTGTGATTTATGCAAGGTGAAGGAGATGGATGAGGGTTGTCTTTGGTGGTGGGGTCGCCAAATGGTGGTTCTTGTTGTATTGAGGTATCACCCTACCTTACTCCTCTCTGTCTCTACCCCTTGCTCTGTGATGAAAATAGCTAGTGCTCTTGATGGATCTGGGGGCTACTCTTTGGTGTGGTGGGTTTGGACACCCTTGGTCTTGTTGTCTTCTTTGTTGAACGCTCAATGATGTTAATAGTCTTATGCTAAAATTGAATTGATAATTATTTCATATTAATAGTCCCCTTGCTCTGTGATGTAATGATGTTAATAGTCTTATGCTAAAATTGAATTGATAATTAGTTCATATTAATAGTCCCTTGCTCTGTGATGTAATGATGTTAATAGTCTTATCTTTGAAATTGAATTGATAATTAGTTCATATTAATAGTCCCCTTGCTCTGTGATGTAATGATGTTAATAGTCTTATGCTGAAATTGAATTGATAATTAGTTCATATTAATAGTCCCCTTGCTCTGTGATGTAATGATGTTAATAGTCTTATGCTATCTCTCGCCATTCATTTCACCTTTGTTTGTGTAACTGTGTTCATGCCGGTCAAGTTCTCCTACCTCTTGCGTCCTAGGTGCGTCCTACTATTCCATTCATAATATCTTCTCTATAAAGTCTCCAGCGGTGGCTACTTGTGCCATTAAAACCGGCATCATATATATATTGTTAAGTAGTCCCCAACCACTTTAGGAAATTAGTCCACATGACATGAGAAGGATGAAAGTATCCACGGGCAACCTCATTGAGCCCCTGGAAGTTTAAAAAGTATGGATGCAAGGAGAGCGTCAGGACATCCAATTACCTAGATGTTGTCGATAGGTAATTGGACGTCGCTATGGTCAGAAAGTGACGTTGATGCGTAGGTACTCTGACTGGGAAGTGACATCATCTATCAGCAACCAACAATTCTTGAGCATGTAATTGTCTTTAAACCCAACAAGAACACCAAGCAACAAGTTGAGAATTCTTTTGAAATGTGAGAATGGTTGCTTGGTGTTCTTGTTGGGTTTAAAGACGATTACATGCTCAAGAATGGTTAGTTGCTAATACATGATGCCACTTCCCAGTCGGAATACCCGCGCGTCCACGTCACTTTCTGAACATAGGTCCAATTACCCATCGACAACATCTAGGTAATTGGATGTCCTAACGAGCTCCTTGCATCCATACGTTTTAAACTTGCAGGGGCTCAATGAGGTTGCCGTGGTTACTGTCTCATCCTTCTCATGTGTGGACGATCCCCCCAAAGTGGCCGAAGACAACAATATATACATAATATATATATGATGCCAAATTTAATGGCAAAAGTAGCCACTTGGGGCTTTATAGAAAAAAGTCATCACTGAGATGGTTTGGCTACAAGCGTGCGTGATAGTACATATCACGAGGCGGTTTGTAGCTGAAACCGCTCGGATAAATACTATCACGAGGCAGTTCTCGATAATAACCGCTCAGCGAAAGTATGCATCACGAGCGGTTTGAAAACGCCGTGATGACCTCATGTCATCATCGACCCATAAACTTCGGGACGGCTCACAAAACCGTCTGTGATGGCGTTACACAGAACCGTCTGTGAATACCTTTTACGTAGTAGTGTGTCTTCTCTCTCGCATTCGAAAACACATCTGTGTGAGATTGTTCCCCAAGCTGTGCTACTAAGTGTTACTCCGTCCTGCGGCGTGCACGGTGGTCGGGAGAGCGAGTCTCGGAACCGTTGTCCTTGCGATCTTATGCGGAGAGGGCGAATCGGGTTTTGGGAAGCGACTTCGCGATTGCTCGCCATTCCTGCATCGTCTACATTGGCATCTTCTTCCCTACGACGTTCTCTTCTCTCTGCGACACTCCAATGCGAATCTAGTACTTCACATTTACTTCTATTTGTTAGTATGAACATATATGTTACATTGTTACGTATTGTTTATTGTCATACTTCATAATGCGGACATGTTTAGTACTCATGCTATTTACGTAGTCATAATGTGAGAACCGGCGTATTTAGATTTAATCGCGTAGCAGTAGTTGGTAGTTAGCGGTAATTAACCTCGTATTAGTGGTAAGCTAATGATAGTGTTGCGATCGTTGTTAAGTCTTTAGTTTGTCGTCAGCGCGTTGGTTTAGTGGGTTTTGTTTCGCGAGCATTACATCTCTAGTGAACAGAACCAATATTGCATCATTGCACCATTCATTCATTATCATCATCCTTTCAATCTCAACATTCAATCGCAAGTAATCATTTACATTCATCAGTGCAACAGTAGCATTAGGTCATATCTAAATTCGCATTTCCATTTCATTAGGTAAGTAAATCAACAATTACATCATTTTATAATAGAGAAATACATCAATCTGTTTGAGCATTGTAGCAGTCAAAGTAGGCAAACCACCAGCACCCTTTGCTTCTTCTCTTTCCTCTTTTCCTTAGTACAAAGCATCAATATAGCGGCGAAGAAGCAATTCTAAATATAATTCACCCCCTTTTCCCTCTCCATTTCGGGACTTCACCTCCTCAACCTTCTCGATGCTTGGCGGCCGGTGGCATTCATCCCCCTTCCATCTCCACTTCCCAAGCCGCATCTCCCCATCGCAGCAGCAGCAGTCCAAGGTGCGGGTTCATCTCCCCTCATCTTCACCAACACAACAGCAGCAGGTCCATCCCCTTTTTACGAGGCACCAATCCATCTCCCCCAACACTCCTTTTCACTGACTCTCATCAACATTCCCTTGCCTTACAGAGTCTAGAAGCAGTAACAAGGAACCAAGGAACCAGGAGCTTGGCGACGACAAGGCGGCAGGAGGACACTCGGCAACACCAGCACCACCCGGATCCACCACCGTCTTCAGCAACCCAAGCACCGTCGACCACCCCTGCAAAGCATTGAACCCAAAACCCTATCAATCTTCTTTCATCGGTAAAGGCACTTTCACTTTGTGATCTCGTAGGTAAGTGCATACCTTGTTGCGGCTTCTCCAATTAGCCACTCACCCGGATCCTCCATCTAGCCCTCGTGCATGCATCATTCAATCATCTGTTCTTGGGTCATTTAGGCATTTGAGTAGAGCAGCTTACCTAGACCTTGGAGTAGAGAGTAGAAGGGTTGTCTTTGTGCCTTGGCCGTGTCCGTAAGGTTGAGCCGGTAAGACAAAGCCCTCAAACCATTAGATCGAGAATCGATGAACTGTAGGAGGCCGAGTAGCGGCGCTGGCCTTCGGCCGCACCGGAGGAGAGGGAATCGGCGGTTGGGGAGCGTCGTCGGTGGCGGCTTGGACCGGATCCGGAGCGGCGGAGCCGGGTGGAGGCGCCAATCGAAAGCGGGGCAAGAGGCGTCGGTTCAGTTAGGACCGAAGCTGCCGAGGAAGAGCGGCGAAGCGAGGGCGCGACGCCGGATGGAAACGCGGGGCAGAGGCGGTTTAGGCGGCTTCTATGCAGAGGGCGGGCCGGGCGATGGTGCCCTTGAGGCCGTGAGCACCGAGCAGTCTTGGGAAAGACGGGGCCGTGGCCGAGGTTAGGCGCCGGTGGAGGCGTGACCAGCCATGAGGTCCCAGTGGCTTGAGAGAGAGAGAGAGAGAGAGAGAGAGAGAGAGAGAGAGAGAGATTTTGGGGAAGAAGGGGAGGATGAGTTTGGTGCCTGTGCGTGTGTGTGTTTTGGTTTGGGGGCCGGCTGAGTGGGAGTGAGAGAGAGAGGGGGGGTTAGGGTAGAAATTAGGGGTAAGATTAGAAATAAGTGTAGGACTTTAGGATTAGGGCGAATATTAGGATTTTGGATAGATTGTAATTATTTGTTGCGATTAACGGCTATTTCGGTAGCAGTGGTTAATTGTATAAGTGTTAGCTGTTAATTCTTGCTACTAAATAATTCAACTTGAGTTTTGTCGAATTAACCAACTTACAATTAATCTGTGAATTCAAATTGCTGGATTGGTCGAGTAGTCGTTAATTCTGTTATTAATAGAATATCTAGCTTATGTAGCAATGTTGCGCGTCGCTGGTATTTAGTTGGGTAGTTTGAGCTGTTTAATTAAGTGGGAACCTCGGATTGTCGACCATAGTGCGCGTAGGCAGTAGAACGATTATTTTGGGGAGTGCTAACTTAGTGTTAGATCTCGAAAAGTTTTACTTAAATTAAAATTGTGCTAACAATTAGAAGTCACTAACTTAGGTATTTATTATATCACTTGAAATCAACTACGTATTTACTTATATTATTATTCGTGCTGCCGTATTGCTATAGAAGACGATCCAACACCGATGGGAGCAATCGATCGAGTCTCACAAGACCAGAGCCTTTCCAATCTGAAGGCAAGCGATCCTCTTGAACATGAATATAGTTAATTTAAATGTAAATCGTATCTTGCACTATTATACGTATTGCATCAAAATTATTTTCCCCAAAACTTAAATAAAATGAATGAGATGAAGATGATTAAGATGAACATGAATGAAATGAGAATGATGAATGAGATGAGAAATGATGAAAGAAAGTTATATGAGAATATTATGGCTGGTAAAGGGGGCCCTTAGCAGGTAAGAGATGAGGCAGGAAGTGGGACCCTTTACATATGGTTAAAATATAAGGACCAACAAACTCTTACTCGATCAGATGCCGTAAATTCAATACCAACCATTTTCTCATTTCGACGGGCAGAAAATGCTACCCTGTTACGTGACTATGCCCTCCACAATGGGTAAGTAATAGGTGTGAGTGTGTGTGATGGAGGAACCCGTAACCGTGAGGAGAGACCAGGAAGTGGGGATCCAAGGTGCTATAAGCGCTAAGGTGGAGTGTTGGGTGCGGGATAGAAGCTGCCCCAACCAACATTCTTTGGAACTTCGGTGGAGGACTAGGTGCGCTCGGGACAGATGGAAAGTAATGGGTGGAGAAATTAATTCACGTGGCGGGAAAACGTTACGTATTACGATCTCGAACCAACATCAAAAAATACGGTGAACCTGTTTTATAGAGAGTTGAGAATAGCTATGGGTAAAGTGGTGAAAAGCTGCTTGATGCTAAATAAAATCATGAATTCATGCAGTCTCTAGGATTGAAGTCTACGGGAACCACATGGGGTCTATCTTCTCTCCGAGTGACTAGTAGTGTTTTCAGATATTAAATCGCCACCTAAATGTTTTGATGAGTTATTTTCTAAATGAGATGATTTAGAAGCTGTGATAACAACGGAGAAAGTTCATTGATTGCATTCTTTGCTATTAATGCTTCTTGAGTACACTCGTGTACTCAACCTTGTTAGTATTCTCCTTTGTAGATCCTAGTCCGGCCAGGAACTATTCCGAGTGGGACGAAGGACATACAGGTACCGAACCAACCATAGGAGGAGAAGGCACAGACTCCGAGGACCAAAGCGAAATGGGCACCATGTTTGGCGTGTGGGACGAATAGGCGGCCAATACTTCAGAACTGGCGAGTGAAGCGGAGAAGTTCCTTTTTGTAGCTGTATAATACTTGTACTGAGAACCATAGCCTTGCATGGCTATTACTGGAATAAAAAGGTACAGTTTCTATCTTATTGTTCTGCTACGTAGCCCTGGTAAAGGCTTAATATTCGTTGGAGTAGTGTTCTACTGAGCAAATAAATAGTAATCCGTATGCCTAAAGTGTGATTACCCTTGGGGTAATGACACGGGGCGTCACACATAATTTATTTGCGGAATTATGTAATCACTAAAGTGCTAAATAATCTAACAATCCAAAAACCTGATGATGAATTTGATAGGCACTCTGTGATGAGAATGGCTGGTTTTGTCGAGGCAATGCAACCAGAGAAGTTCAGTAGAGTGAACTTCAAAAGATGGCAGACAAGAGTCACTTTGTGGCTCACGGCTCTGAACGTATTTTGGTTGCCTCCGGGAGACCTAAGGGAGAATTCACTCCTGAACAGGAAAAGGAGTTTAAAGCAGCCACCACAATTTTTGTGGGATGTGTTCTTAGCGTTCTTTTCGATTGTCTATGAGATGTGTATATGCACACGAAAGACGCAAAGGAGCTGTAGGAGGCACTCGAACATAAGTTCACTGCCTCGGATACTGGCAGTGAGTTGTATACCATTGAGCAATATCATGACTACAAGATGGTTGAGAACCGTTCTGTAGTTGAGTAGGCTTATGAAGTACAATTCATTGCGAGGGAACTCGACCACCTCAAATGCACATTACTTGATAAATTTGTGGTTGGTGGCATCATTACCAAACTACTCTCTTCATAGAGGAATTTTGCCACATCTCTGAAACACAAGAGACAAAATATTTCTGTTGAGGATCTGATTGTGTCCCTTGATGTTGAAGAGAAATCTTGGGTGAGGGATGTGCATCCTAAGGTGGCCAAAGGATAGTCCAACGCCAATGTCATATAGCACCATGATAATGGAAAGTTCAAGAGAAAGGCTAAGGTCGTATAGACCACCAACTTTAAGAAAAATAAGAAGCCAAACAAGAAAAAAGATGTCTGTTATGTTTACGGTAAGGACAAACACTGGGCCAACAAATGTTCTGACCGTAAAGGCAGAAAGAATGAGCATGGCCAGACCAAGTCTATGAATGTGACTATTGTCGATACCAGAGCAGGGACATCTAGGTATGGTAGTTTACCTACTATTCTTTCGGTCTATCATTTCACCAACTAGTGGACTGACATAGGGGCTTATATTCACGTATGTGCTGTTGTATCCTTATTTTCTTCTTATCAGGTCGCTCAAGCTTCCTCCGTGTTGATGGGAAACGGTTCGCATGTCTTTGTTCTTGGTGTTGGCACGGTAGATCTGAAGTTTACTTCGGGAAAGATCGTGCGGCTGAAGAATATGCAGCATGTCCCCTCAATAAATAAGAATATCGTCAGCGGCTCCCTTCTGTGTAGAGATGTGTATAAGTTGGTTCTTGATTCAAATAAAGTAGTCATTTCTAAATTTAGACTCTTTATTGGAAAATGCTATGATTGTAGAGGTTTGTTCCTCTTTTCCCTTTCAGATTTCTATAATAAGGCTGTGAACCATATATATTTGTGATCCAAATAATGGGGATGAGGCCAATTTTTGGCACTCACGTTTGTGTCACATAAATTTTGGTCGTATGTCTCGACTTTCCAGTCTAAATTTAATTCTGAAACTCTCTATAGTCAAAAGTTCTAAATGCCAAACTTGTGTGCAAGCAAAGCAACCTTGCAAACCTCATAAAGTTGTGGAGGAAATAAATTTGACACCTTTAGAACTCATACATTCAGATCTCTATGAAATGAATGGTGTGTTGACAAAAGGAGGGAAAAGATATTTTATGACTCTAATTGATGATGCTTCTAGATATTGTTATGCGTACCTATTGAAAACAAAAGATGAAGCTCTAGACTACTTTAAAACTTATAAGGCTGTAGTTTAGAATCAATTAGAAAGAAAAATAAAAAACTTCCGTCGGATCGTGGTGTAGAGTATTTTTCAAATGATTTCTCCCAATTTTGTGTAGAGCACGGAATTATCCATGAGAGGACACCTCCCTATTCGCCTCAATCCAATGGGGTTGCTGAAAGAAAGAACCACATATTGAGTGACTAGGTTAATGCCATGTTAGACACTGCGGGTTTATCTAAGGCATGGTGGGGGGAGACTGTACTGACCTCGAATCATATCCTGAACAGAGTTCCCACTAAGAATAGTGAGATTACTCCGTTTGAAGGATGGAAAGGGAGAAAACCATCACTACCCTACTTGCGCACTTGGGGGTGCTTAGCAAAAGTCAACGTACAGATAACTAAAAAGCGCAAACTTGGACCAAAAACTGTGGATTGTGTCTTTCTAGGATATGCTCATTGCAGTACTACTTATAGGTTTCTAATAGTTAAATATGAGGTATCTGACATACATGTCGATACAATAATGGAATCTCGAGATACTATATTTTTTGAGAATATATTCCCTATGAAGGATATGCATAACTCTACTAGGCAAACAAATTATTTAACTCCTGAATCCATAATTCCCATTGAGTATTCCGAACACACACACGAACAAATCCTTGAGAAGGATTGATGAGGATCTAATAATCCTCATTTAACTATTTATCTGTAATTCTTATTATGGATAATAATACAATCATATGGCTCTTAAGTATACCCCTTAATGTTCATAAGGGAGAAGCTGGGGTCGTAAAACCTTCTACGACTACCTCATGGTCGTAAGTTCTTCTACGACCGCCCATAGTCGTAAGTTCTTCTATGACCACCCATAGTCGTAAGTCCTTCTACGACCACACCGTAGTTGTAAATCCTTCTACGACTACCTTATGGTCGTAAGTTCTTCTACGACCAGGTCAGCTACGACCGCCCTATAATTGATTGAGCTTGCAGACAAGTAAGCACAATTGATTAGGGCATCTAAACAGTTAGTATACGCTGTTATTCCCTGGAATAATTGCACAATTAAACTCTTTGTCCTAATGATAACCGCTTGGCGACGTGGGAATGTTACCTCTCCAGTAATAATCACCAGTAACTACTTCAACATCCGAAGCGTTGAGGCGTCCTTTGGACTGGAGAAACTGCCGCCCTCTTTGAGCACTATATAAAGGGCGGAATCAGCAATCAGGAGTACAAGACATTAGACTTTGGTCTTTCTCTTGATCTGTAACCAGCATACTCAATATAGCCACACAGGAGTAGGGTTGTTATTTGTGAGGACCCCGGTTTATTAGGCTTGTAATGCTTAACCATCCACTTGGTCCTAGCATCACAAAACAAATAAACCAAGCCCCGAGATATATGTACTTCCCAAGATGTAGTACATACACCTCTTTACAAAAGCATGCATCAATTCCATTCAAACACATAGAACCGAAGCAAAGCAACAAACCAGAAGTTAATATAGATAGAGATAGAGTTATTACAAAAGAGAGGCCAACAGGCCAAAATAACAAACACAACTAAATAACAGCGGAAGCAAAAGTGCCATAAGATGGCCATAAACAAAAGCCAATTAGTGTGCCTTTACCCACAAGGCAACCAACCGGACCGCCAAGCTAGTTGTCAACCCGAAGCACATCTCACAAAAGGGAGGCCCTTGGGGCTCACCTTCTTCCTCTGCAACAAAGTTATTAAGCAAAGCAAATGAGTACAAAAATGTACTCGCAAGACTGACGTGTAGTATAACAGAACTATAGATAGCTACATGCAAGCTTTATTTAAGTGGAAGGCTTTAGGCTCATTTAGCATAAAGCAAGTTTTCATTTGCAATAATTAAATAGGTTCAAAGCAGTTTTGCAATTCATTTTTAATTTGCAATTAACAATGAGACAACAACATAATAACAATAGATAGATGACAACAACAATCCTGGAAGTGACTAACCCAATAGCCACTACAACAATAGCATGAATTACCCATTCATACCACCCATATCAAGTTTTAATTAAATGGTTGAGTCTAGTTCTTGCACGACCTTACCAAGCATGTCCATAACCTAGGACGAGGCTATTCGAATAGTTTTAACCCTGCAGGGGTGTACCAATGTACCCACACGCCAGATCGCCTTTTTGCCACATGATGAAGCACACTACCTTAGGTATACCGGCACGGCTAAGTCCTACGAGACCTTTCCAATGAATGATGCTAGTTAAGAGCCGCACACAACCCGAAGAGTAGGAGACACCGGCCAAGTCTAACAAACTGTGGTGCTCTTCCTCTTATAAAAACAGTTTTACTCACCAGCGACCCATAACTAACACCTCCCAAAGTACTGAGTCAAGAGAGGTCCCATATCCCCCTCGTGTGGTTAGCACGCATAAGCGCTTGGCTTAGTGACACAAGTAACTCGGTCCTTGGGGACTTAGGCACCATTCCATACAAACCCAACAATCACACCAACTTCCATTGTGCCCAAGTCATGAAACAATTTTGTTTTCATTTTTATTTTATTTGTTTACAAAGTAACAAAGCACAAGATGGACATAAAGGAATAATAATTTTTGTGTGATCAAGGTCATCGACATAATGCTAAAGAATCACCATTTCTACCGTTCTAAGCATTTCTAAGCATTATCAACGCAACTACTAAGTGATAAGAGTCCATCCATCGAACTCTACATCACAGCAAGATAATCCTAGGCTTAGTAGTAGAGAAAGAACATTTACCTACGGGATATGCATCTATAGGATCACTAAACGTTATCATTCAACAACAAAATAGCAATGCATACATAGAAGTTAAACAACATATTAGACTTTTAAAGTAATGGGACATAAGGGATATGATCAAACTTCTTGCCTTGCTGGGTATGCTCAGTTTGCTGCAGAGTAACGCTCACGAGATCAATACACTCGTCGACACCTAAACGAAAAAGGCGAAAAGAATCGATAAGAACGACGAAAACCAAGAAGACACCACAACAAACTTGCTCCAAAAGCTCTGAAATTTCTACAGCAGCTAGAGCATGATTTTTAGAGAATATAGCAATAAGAACCAATTGATTTGGATTCTCAATGCAAAAGATATGAACAAAACAACTTCATTCGGCTGGAAAAATTCAGATTAAATTGTTTTCGGGTACTGTTCAATGCACAATTTTCCATAATGTTTTTTAACACAAAATTTTTATGGTAGGTAGAGCATGGCATTCTAAGAACAGCAAAATTGGGTTTATTTCATTTGGAGTTAAATTGATTTAATTATGATTTTTCTAAGTTATGAAACTAGTGGTCATGAGCTTTTAGAACTAAGACATAAGCAAAATCTATGCTATCCTAGAGCACAATAACAGAGGAACCTAACAAGTTTTAGCTTACTCGATTGGGATCCACAGGGAATTACCTATGCATTTTACAAGTTGAAATAACTTTTTAGAACAGCACAGAGCAGCCCAGACCAATGGAAGAGGTCTGGACGGCTGAGATGACCTGGGGGAGGTCTTGAACGGCTTGGATGAGCTCTCGGGGAGGTCCTAGACCTTCCCGACAACCACCAGAGGAGGTCCTGGCTAATCCGACAAAATAGAAGAGGTCCTGGGCTGTTCAGGGCGCAACAGAGGTCCTGAACGGTCCAGATGCACTCACGGGAGTGGTCTTGAGTGGTCCAGATCACGCGGAGGGGTGGTCTAGGCACCTCAAGTCCACAGAGGATGTCCTGAGTGGTCCAACCCACGTGGGGTGGTCCTGGACTACTCAACGACACTACAGAGGTCCCGGACGGCTAGGATCTACCCGAGGAGGTCCTGGACGGCCAAGGACCATCTGGGGGAGGTCCTAGACAATAAGATCTTACCTAGGGAGGTCCAGACGGTTCAGATCTCCATGGAGAGGTCTTGAACGGTCAAGATCGAAAGGAGGGAGGTCCTGGGGGTTGTCCTTACAAAAGACCAGGGGTGATCTTTTGTAAAGAGGACCCCGAGGGGAGGTCTTTGGGGTGGTCTTTGCCAAAAGTCCACGGGGTGGTCCTTGGACAAAGAGGTCCCAGAGCGACGCGCGCGCGCGGGGAGACCAGGTGCGCGGGCCTTAATTACGCGACAAGGGATAGGATCTAAGGCATTAATGGCTAACCCGTGATTACCAAAGATTAGCAATGATTGACGCATTTAACCGGGGATCTTTGTCCTTAAACGACAACAGCACCGCTGTTTCGTCCGACAAAATCCCGAGCGCACCCAACGGCTTGTCGCCGGCGATGGTGACTTCGCCGGCACCAACCAAGGGCACGGTTGGGCCAAGAATAGTCGTCTTGCAGCATTGGGACCACTCACGACGGCGGCAGACTGAACGCCAATGAGTCTTAAATGACGAAGGTGACAAGCACAACCAAAATTAAAGGTAGCGAAAAGCTCCGCAGTAGTTCGGAGAAGCGGGTGCCACAGCCTTTAGGGATTACTAGAAAGCTACCTTGGCACAGAAGAGGTCCAGAGGAGGTCGGAAGAGCCTTGGCACCGGAGAGGTCGCCGGAGTTGGGGAAGAGGACGATGACAACACGACCTGAGCAAAATGAACACCACCGGGTGGTCAAAATAGCTGCATTGAGTCCCAAAGGAGGTCCATGAGTAAGTAAGTGACAAGAGAAGCACTTACCGGAGTTGGAGAAGAAAGGGGACAATTCCGGCCGAACCGATGCAAACTCAAAATTCGAAGCTTCCTGTGAATGGAAACTCAAATCAAGTTAGGGCCAGAGATTAAGGTGCTAAGGAGTGCACATAGATGCTAAAAGAGAGGAGGAGGAACCACGAAACACCACGGCCACCAATGGTGCTCCACGGCCAACAATGGTGTGTTGGGTCCCTCGGGTGCTTGAGCTCAACCAGCTGGAATGGAGCTAGGTGAGGTAATGGGGGTGTCGAAAAGACCCTAGGAGGTGCTTGAAGACTTTATATAGCCGAAGGAAGCAAGGCATGGAGCTTGGGCCAATACCCATGGTGAGCTTTGCCTATGCTTGGTCCACGGCTCTGCCATGGCAGGTTGAAGTGATGGGAGCAGCTTTGAGCATGACTTTGGGGGCAAAGCTGACACGCATTTAATGCCAAGGCTACTGAGCATTAAATGCTTGGCGAGAATAGAGCCGCTCAAGTCGAGGTGAGAGGACAAGGCACCGACCTTGCCCTCGCCATGGCGCATGCGCAGGAGGAAGAAAACAGAGCCAAGGGAGGTCTCGACGTCCCTGCATCTCCCAAGGCGCAGGAGGTCCGAGGAGGTCTTGGATGGCTCAGATCTCCCAAGGCAGAGGAGGTCTTTGCGAGCGAGGAGGTCGTGGCGGTTGGATTTTGATCCAACGGACACGACCTGAGGTGCGGGAGGTCTGATGCGCAGGACACCACGGGGAGGTCGTGGTCGTGGATTTTGATCCAACGGCGCACAACACACCGCGCGGGGAGGACTGGGGCGCTTGATAACGAGGGAGGTCATGGTCATGGATCTCGATCCAGCGGCTCGACCTCGATGAGGTGGGAGGATCGGGTCATGAGATGAGTTGAGGCGGAGGTCGTGGCTGCTGGATTGGATCCAACGGCTACGACCTCACGCGGGTGGGAAAAGAGGTTTGGGCTGAGCCAAGGAATTGGTTGGGTTCAACCCACTTTGGAAAGTGGCTCAAGCCCAAGGAACAGGCGGCACCCTTTGAGTTTGAATTTAATAAAATGAAACTTTAGGGATTTATTTGAGATAGCAAATTAACTCCAAAATTTATGAAATTTTAACTGGAGCTTGCTGACTTTAGGGTTAACCTATCATAAAATTTTCAAAGGTTTTTGTGCACTGCATTTTTCTCCATAAATTCCTAAAGGCTGTTCTAGGGTTTGATTTACCTCCAAAAGTTATCAAACAAGTTTTCAAACTTATGATATTTTTCAGAGGGGTCCCACATCATCTCTAGGACCAAGGAAAAATGTTTTCCCCAGTTTGGCACAAGATTTGGACTTTTGTCAACAAGAGCTTTGTACTTTTGGATTCCACAACTCTTGAACAAGAATTATAGGTGAGTTCAAGAGTTTCAAAATGTGAGAAAAAGTTTTAATTTCTACACATTTTCTTATATTTGAAACACACACCTGTTTATACATTTGGGATGTTACATTATTTTCTCCGGAGAAGGCCTCAACCTGTATAAAAAATCCCTGCGTCTTTATCTCTGCGTGATTTGAGTCTTGGAGACCTCCCGAATCAACCAATCATTACGTAAGATCGATTCTAAAACACCAACAACGATGACAATATTGTTCCTAGAAGGAGCAAAAGACAAAGGATTGAAAAATCCTTTGGAGATGATTTCATTGTGTACCTTGTGGATGATGTTCCCAAATCCATTTCAGATGCATATGCATCTCCTGATACAGAGTACTAGAAGGATGCGGTCCGTAGTGAAATGGATTCCATTCTCGCTAATGGGACTTGGAAAATCACTGATCGTCCATATGGCTGCAAGCCAGTTGGATATAAGTGGGTGTTTAAGAAAAAGCTTAGGCCTGATGGTACTATTGAAAAGTACAAGGCAAGGCTTGTGACCAAGGGCTATACTCAAAAAGAAGAAGAAGATTTCTTTGATACTTACTCACCCGTTACTAAATTGATCACTATACGGGTACTACTATCCTTGGCTGCCTCAAATGGTCTTATTGTCCATCAAATGGATGTTAAGACAACTTTCCTCAATGGAGAGTTAGATGCGGAAATCTACATGGAACGACCTGATGGTTTTGTGGTAACCGGTCAAGAGGGTAAGGTTTGTAAGTTACTAGAAATATCTATATGGTCTCAAGCAAGCACCTAAGCAATGGCATGAGAAGTTCGATAGAACTTTAACATTTGCGGGCTTTGTAGTAAACAAAGCTGATAGATGTGTTTACTACCGCTATGGTGGGGGTAAAGGAGTTATACTATGCTTATATGTTGATGACATACTTATCTTTGGAACAAGTCTTAACGTGATTATCGAGGTTAAGTCTTTTCTATCCCAAAGTTTTGACATGAAAGATCTGGGAGAAGCTAATGTAATTCTAAACATCAAGCTGATCAAGGGTAAGAATGGGATTACACTTCTGCAATCCCATTATGTGGAAAAGGTCTTGAGCTGTTTTGGCTATATGGATAGCAAGCCTTCTCCAACACCTTATGATTCTAGTCTAATACTTCGAAAGAATAAAAGGCTAGGAAAGGATCAGCTGAGATATTCCTAGATTATTGGTTTACTCATGTACTTAGCTAGTGCTACCCGGCCTAACATCTCATTTGTTGTAAGCAAATTAAGTCGGTTTACCTCTAATCTGGGAGATGATCATTGGCATGCACTTGAGCGAGTTATGCGCTACTTGAGAGGTACGATGAGTTATGAAATTCATTATACCAGGTACCCTGGTGTACTCGAAGGGTATAGTGATTCCACAATTGGATATCTGATGCTGATGAGATTAAGGATACCAGTGAATATGTTTTCCCTCCAGGCGGTGCTGCTGTTTCATGGAGGTCTTGTAAACACACCATTTTGACAAGGTCAACCACGGAAGCAGAACTCACAGCATTGGATACAACCATTGTTGAAACAAAATGGTTGCGTGAACTCTTGATGGACTTGCTGGTGGTTGAAAAACCGATTCTAGCTATCCTGATGTGCTATGATAATCAAACGGTTCTCGTTAAAGTGAATAGTGCAAAGGATAACATGAAGTCCTCCAAGCATGTAAAAAGACGATGAAATCTGTTAGAAAATTGAGAAATTCCGGAATGATACTTGTGGATTATATTCCAACAGCTAAGAATCTGACAGATCCCTTTACAAAGGGTTTATCACGAAATGTGATAGATAATGCATCGAAGGAGATAGGAATGAGACCTATGTGAGTTACACCACAGTGGCAACTCCAACCTATGTGATCGGAGATCTCGTGAAGTAGGACCTAGGAAAAACAAACTATTTGGTTAACTGAAGGAGAGTACATTCTATAACCCACTCCACTAAAGATGCTGTACTCTCATATCTGTATGGTAGGATGACTTTGTCTTAATGTGTTCTATGGCTTTAAATAGCAAAGATGCTATCCTACAGAGCATTCTTGAAAGAACAAACCTATGTGAGCCCGACTGCTAGTCACCATCTGTGAGATATAGGTACTCTCTAAGAAGCTCATGAAGAGACACGAGAGTGTGACTTATATGCTCCACCCGAGGGGTAGCCCATTGGCAGCCTAGTATCAGTCAAGGCTTTAGGTGAAATCATTCATGCAAAACTACTAATTCAAGGCTTTGTCCATTGTGTAGTTGTGAATGAATGTAGCTTAAAGTTCTAGGTGGATGTTCAACCCTAATAGGTTTCCACTGAAAAACTAGTATATTAACAGTGCTTTGGAACAGTAGAAAAACTTTGTGAGCCACTGGGATCTGGTGGGGGATTGTTGGAATTAAGTAGACTTTGACCCATCCTTTATCAATAATTCCTAGAAAAATCCCAAAGGCCTACTCATGCATGGTGGCATGTGGGATACTTGAGTCCCATATTGTTAGCCAAGATGGAGAGACACCACCTTATAAGGTGGAGTATGTCTAGCCTTGGTAAAGCAAGAGAAAGGAGGAGAAAGTAGGACTTACATGCGCGTGCGCTCGCTCGCCTCGCCATGCCACGCCACGCTAGGCTTCACGGCCGTGCGACGTGTGCGTGAATGGTGCGGTCATTTCGGGTTCAGCCGTGGGTCCAGACACAACTTTCTTTTATAATTTTGTTTTGCCATGCAATACTATCAGGATGGAAAGAAACGGAAACGCTCTGATTATGACACAGAAACGCTTTGATGATGCGGCGAATTAATCACGATTAATGAGCCTTAATCTGATTACGGTTTCATAATCTGAGAGCGGTTTTTTTCTACGGTCTTTTTAATCTGAAGACGCTGCCTGTCTTCTCTCTCACATTATGAAACACATCTGTGCGAGATTATTCCCAAGCTGTCGGTCGCTAAGCATTACCACGCCCTCGCGTCTGACATGCAATGCGGTAGGGAGAGCAGGTCTCCGGAACCGTCGTCCTTGCGATCCTGTACAAGAGAGGGTGAATCAGGTTTTTGGGAAGCGACTTCGCGACTGCTCGCCATTCCCTGCATCGTCTACATCGGAGCATCTTCTTCCCCGACGACGTTCTCTTCTCTCTACGACACTCTTCGCTTCACATCGGTAACATATAATACTTCTATTTGTCAGTAGTACTTCGCATTTACTTCTATTTGTTAGTATGAACATATATGTTATGTTGTTCGTATTGCTTATTGTCCTAGTTCGTATTCTGGACATGTTTAGTACTCATGCTATTTCTGTAGTCATGATTTATTTGTGGAATTATGTAATCACTAAATTGCTAAATAATCTAACAAACTGTACGTAGGGGTGGATAATAGTCGGCTCGGCTCGATCAAGCTTGTTAAGGAACTGAGCTCGGCTCGTTAAGCAAACGAGCAAAAATGTTTGTTCTGTTCGACTCATTATGAACTCGCGAGCTAGCTCGTTTGACTCGTTTGGTTTGGGACCGCGGGAGGGCGCCAGGTCGGACGTGGAAGGAGAGGGCACTGGGCGGAGGTTGGGCGCTATGTGGATATGAGATGGTTGTGACTTGTTAGACTGAGCTGGTAGGCTTAGGTTGGGTAGGTTCTAGTTGGGCTACTAGGCTTGTTGAGTATAAACGAGTTAAACGAGCTTAACGAATTGCTCGCGAGCTAACTCAAATTTGGCTTGTTAAGACAACAAGTAGAAATGCTAGCTCGGCTCGTTTATGACCTGAGTCCTTAGGCCGCTCCCAATAGACAGTATCTTAGTGCAGTTTCTTTAGTGTATGAGGAGTGTTATGATACTATCTTCCCAATACATGGTTTCTTATGGTGTAGTATCTTAGACTGTTTTATTTAATTACATACATGATCTTTACTAGTATTTGAGCATTGTGACCTATTTATGTCATGTACTAAAGCAATACATGTTTGTTGACACACACAAATATAAATACACGGGATCGATCACAATAAATTTTATGCGTTGGATTTCGAGACCGAACCAGTATCCAGATTAGATATTAGAGTACCATCTCTCTTCATTAACTATGATGTCACATTATCATTTTACCTATATAACACGCTTAAGATACCAACTAGAGTGAAACACTGAGAGCAACCTTAACGAGTTAAGCTGGCTTTCGAGTTTCAAGTTTTTTTTTTCTACCCCTAACCACACGGGGACAGACCATAGATGGGGTAATCTGTCCGTCCTCGGTGTCTGTTATTCATCGCATGCGCATGCGTGACCGCGAATTCCTGAGACAATGCGTGCATGCACGGCTTAACTTTGGGAGTCTGCTTTGCACTAGTCAATGGTAAGAGCTACAGCACCAGGAGTTGAAGCTAGCTAGCACATCAAATTTTAACAGTGCCTTTCTCTTGTATTGTCACCGTGCTTAGTATAGGAGATTGGTATTTGGTTTGGTTAAACCATGCCCTAGTATGTTAAGATAAACCAAAAGGGTAAAGGTAGCAAATAAATATGCAAGTGTGCAACCATGTGTGAGATACCATCGTAGTAGGCTACACACTCGTGAGTCCCCTGCATCCAGATAGCAATCGTAGTATGGAGGCTGGGACGAGGCTAACAGAGATGGTAGTACAAAAATATGATGGCACAGGATCATTGCAGATTGCAGCACTCACCGGACTTTGCGTGTTGCCACAATCCATGACGTCACCGTGCTGCTATCCTTGTGAGTTTGACCACAGGGAATCGACACAGGTGCAGCCCCCCTGTGCACTGGGTGCAGGCCCCAGTTGAAAGAGAGGCTCGCCAAATTAGAGAAGCAAGAAACCTCCTAGCGAGAGGACACATGGCATATCCTGATTAGGTACATTAGCCCATTTTTTACTAGCAAAAAATGAAGTACAAGAAATCGTATAGATCAGCATTGACGTCTAGACTTTGCACTTGGTGGTTACAAGTGAATTATTTATTGTTTTCTTATCGGCTCAGCTTCTAGATAACCTGTCTGGTGCGTGAACCTCAATTCTTGTTGTTTAGCACTCGATGTTTACGGCATTTCCACGATTAGACTATATTCAAAACACACGAATTACATAGAAAACGGAAAAAAATGCCCGTGTTCTAACATTGGCCTTACGCTACTCGCTTCAACACTGTAGTCTGTAATGGATCCTCGTCCACGCCGATCAAGATCCTCGGCGACGTGGCATGTTACCTCCACTGCACGACATCGTGATCCGCAGAGCGGTAAGACGACGAACCCTCCCTCTCCCCCGTCTCTCTCCGTCACTTTCAGCGCGGGGAGATTTGCCTGCTATTCCAAGTTTTCCTGAGATTTGCCGGCTATTCCAAGTTTTCCTACGGTGCTACGTTATACACCGCGCGCGATCGATCCACCGGCCCGTCTCCTGCGCGCGCGCTAGCTGTTGCGCCGCTCTCGACCGATCGGCATCGCTGCGCGTCGCTGTCTCGCGGAGGACAGGATTGGGGGAGGTGGTCGCGCTTCGGCCGGTCCCCTATCCATCCCTATTCGATCTCCAATCACGGCCGCATTGTTATCCATAGATGAGAGGGGGGAAGAGCCAGATAAACAAGTGCGTGAAAGCGACGTCTAGTGCGCGATTTAAATAGCAGAAAATGGCACTACTTCTACGCGAAATTGCCGCCGAACTGATATATCGCACGCTCAAACCGCGGTAGGTGGTCTGCACACGTTTCTGCTACAGTTTGGGTGCGCCACATGTCGGTTTCGCGATGATTTCACACGAAAGTAATATTATTTTTGTCATTCATGCGTGAAAGAGATCTAATTTTACTACGGCGAAAAAAAAACGTCGCACTTTCGCCGGAGACTTTTTTAGCCATCACACACGTATTCCAGTAGCTAGTAGCTTGCACGCACCTTTGCTTTTGCCAAAGGTTGCTGAAAGCCCTAGGGGCCAACGTACCAAAGGTGTATCAGGTTGTAGTTCTCCGAAGAACGGCGGTTCCAGGAGATATGTATCCTTTGCCGTGCCATTCAAGGGTAGACATGAGAATATCAATATGGCTCTGGGCTGGCCTGCAAAGAAACACACGTTACATCAATCAACAGGTTGATGATAACATTGTATATTAAGGCTCGTTGCACGAGTTGAAGTAAGCTACATCCTACCTCCCAATGAGTTAGCTTTTTATATAAACAAATTAGTGCCTCGATTGGGCGTGCAAACTAGCGCATAATTAACGTCTGACCTACCGATGGAAGGCGCCTGCGGAGCGAATGAGTAGCGGATACTATTGGTGTCTTAAAAAAAAGGCGGAATATGATATGTGATAAGTAATGTCTGTCCGTAAGTATTTGTATGTTATGTGATATGAGAAAAATTGCTGTGATTTTACTTAAGAACATGATAACATAAAGGTGGGTTGCTGCATATGAGCAGATAGGAGATACTAAGTGTTTTTTCTTCGACATCTTAACGATTAGTCTCTTCGTGTTCGTTTGGATTGCACTCCTACTATTCAATGTCCGGTATATGGGTGTAAAAAAAACGAATAATTTTCGTCCGACCAATCGATCGAAGATTCGTGAAACGAATACGACACAGAGAAATAAGTATCAAATCCTATCCACGTCTGATTTTGATATAATACAGAATAAGCTATACCTATCCTAGCCGCTTGGATACCCGACTCTAGCTCTCTTTTTTTCCCTTTAGTTTTCCTTTCCACGAAGTTTCCCAATAATTAAGTAGTTCGAGGTTGTTCATGAAAGGGAAGGCTTCCCACCCATGCATGGTGGCATCTTTTTGTGTACGTCTTCCTTTACCCTTTCCTTTAGGACTTTGGGAGCTAGCAACAAAATGGAGTATCTTCTCACCTTATCCGCAGTGCCGGCCGGACCCCTACGGGATAGGGATGTTCATGTGATGCATCCATCTATCCATCCAACGAACGACGGCATGCAGAAAACCATAGAACTAAAAGCCGAGGACACCGGGCCCTTGAAGACTTTAGTAGTTTCCCCATGCGTCGCGAGAAATGGATTCATTGTTGCGCGTGTCCTGCACAGATGCACTAGCAGGTAGCCCGGTCATACCAACCATTGCACCGCACTGCACTGCATGCACAGGAAAAAGTCGCCGTTTCCTTGGGGGAAAAACCCGCTGTTCTGGATGTGACCCATCCGCACGGCCGTCATACGAAGACTCCCGTTGTCGCACGATGGGTTAGGGTTTAATCCGTTTTTGACGATTTCTGTTTGAATTTGAAAATATGGTAAATGACTTCAAAAAATTATGAAATTTTACGTGGAGCCTCCCGACACAGTATACTTGTTTGTGTAAATTTTTCATAATTTTATTCGACCAGAATCGCTGCGTGCTCTCTCCCCCGATTAGGGTTTCGGTTTCACCATCGCCTTTATTTCTTTTTCACCTAAAGCTCCACCAATCAATCTGTCTTTCTTTTCGTCCAAAACCTTCACTGACCAATCTTGTCATCCCGTCACATCTTTCTATTCCATGTAATCATTGTCTGCCGTATGCAAATTAAAACCGATCGCACGCGCGAGAAAGGATTCCCTCTCGGCTATAAATTAGCAAGCGACGAATACGATTTCATTTCGCAGTCGCTTGCTCGCTCTTTCGCTCACTCTCTCTTTCGGTTGCTCTCTGTGTTGATTATATTTTCGGGGACATTTTAGCCGTATTAACTGCCTTCATTATAAGCCAATTTAGTAGGTAATTTTTATCTCTGTCGATTTTTTGTTTTTCGTAAATTATTTATTAACTGCGTACTTAAGTAGTTAGGTGCTAGGTTTACCAATTTACCAAGAAGCGTACTGATAGGTTTGTAAATTATTCATTAGAAGCTAATTTACCTAATGTTACATAAATAATTACTTCTAAATCCGTAATTTGTAGTTAAGAAAATGTTATGCGATGCACTTACTGCTGGCGAGGTTAATTAGTCATGAAATAATTAGTTTGTCTTAATTAATTAGTTTTAAATAATTAGAAAATACGAAAATAATGAAAGCATGCACTGCTAGTTATTCATACAACTAATTATTTCGTGGTAGTTCATAATGACATGCAAGTTATTCTAGTATGCATGCACATGCTGGCCAAAATAATGACAGCATGCACTGCTAGTTACCATGTAAGCAATTAGTTACTACGTACTCAAGTATGCATGCATCATGCAATGAAAACACACATATGCAATTAATATTTTTTAGCAAAGGGAAAGAACAGGGTGTAACGTGTGTAATTATTGAGGCGATGTTAATTAGTTACAAAATAATTAGTTTTAAACAATTAGAAAATAGAAAAATAATGACAGCATGTACTGCTAGTTATTCACGCAACTAATTATTTTGTGCTAGTTATTTTATGGTCATTATCAATCTTCTCACTAATATTCCGTCTATTTCATGTGTTGCAAGGCATGTCTCTACCAGCGCTTCTCGAACACTTCTATGATGAGGACCACCGGTGCAAGCTGTGGATCGCCGGTGACACCAATGGCCCTTCGCCCCTACAGTTTCGGGCGGGGAGGGATTCCTAGGAGCTGGACGGTCGCTACATCCCGATCCTCTAGGGCACGGGCTTGTTGCCCATTGTGAGGCTGGTGTCCCTCGGACACCAGTTCCTCCTAGACGCTAGCCTGCTATTGGCACTTGTCGACAGGTGGAGGCCCGAGACTCACACCTTCCACTTTCGGTGGGGTGAGATGACGGTCACCCTGCAGGGCGTCTCGCTCTTGACCGGTCTCCTGATCCGGGGTGAGCCGCTTGTTTCGGGGCCTTCGCCGGTGCATTGGAAGACCATGTTGGAGCAGTGGTTCGGCCAACCTCTCCCGGAGGGTGCACGTTGCGTCTCTCAGGCTTGGTTGAGGCAGTTCGATGATTACCCACAGGGTGCACCTGACGAGGTCGTTAGGACGCACCTCGTAGCTTACCTTCTTTGGTTCTTTGGTTGGGTCCTGTTTCCAACCACACAGGATGATTGGTGCTACCCCAGCTACGTCCGCCTCGCTAAGTCATTGGTTGACGTAGGGGCTGGGCCGATGCCTCAGTATAGCTGGGGGCAGCCGTCCTTTGCGCCACATACAGGGGGTTGTGTGACACTTCGCGGCACGGTACCGGTGGTACCCCCAGCCTGACCCTCTGCTACGTGCTCCTATAGCTGTGGAGTTGGGAGCACTTCCCAGTTGGGCGGCCGTCCATTGAGATAGCGGTGCACCCGTATGCCCCCCTCGATTGATGTGATAGACGAGCCCACCATGGGCTCACGGTGGACTGCTGGCCGTCTGCGCTGGGCCAAGGACAGGTCGGTGAGGTGCTACTCGTTATACCACAACGAGTTTGAGTCGATGCACGAGAGCGACATCATATGGAATCTATGGTATCCACAGTTCATTCCCACGGTAGCACCGCATGGGCTGTCCGTGCAATGCATCCAAGACATGGGGTTATGGAGGATGACCTGTCACCTGGTGTTCGCACATATGGTGGAGCCATATGCGCCGCAGCGCGTAATGCGCAAATTTGGTTTGTACCAGGTTGTGCCCGCCGGATGGCAGGCTCCTGCAGCGAACCGTACACCTGTGAGTCAAACTTCATCCGAGTAATGTTTACAGTTCTTACGTCTTCTTTTCTAACATCAATCCTTCCGAAAATGCAAGCAATCTAGTAGGAGTGGACTACGGCATGGATGGAGGAGGCGCACATGGATGTCTTAATGGAGCGGCGTCCGTACAATCCTGAGATGTATGGTGCGTACTTGGAGTAGTACATGCCATGTACGAGCGCAAGACTCACCATTCCTCCACCAGAGCGCCTGGAGCTGGTGTTAGAGGTGACGTACCAGGAGAGCCTCCGCTGCGCGTACAATCATCACAGTGCTTGGTGGCGTGACGACAGCGTAGGACACTTACAACCTCTGGTCGTTTTATTGACGATATTTGTACTCTTTGTTAATGAACATGTTATGTACGTCACCACAGTTGGAGCAGGCGCAGCGTATCTTGGGCGCATCGGAGACTGCCATCGGCAACCTAGACAGAACACCGGCGGGGATGCTAAAAAATTTGAGGCACATTGCCGCGGAGTTGAAGAAGATAGTAAAGAACTTGAGCTGCGGTCGTTCGACGGACGATGTCTTGCACATCGTGAACCAAGTGGGGGGGCCGTGCTCACTCGCTAGGTCAGCACGACCTAGCGAGTCTGGCCAGCGTTGTAGCGTTCCTCGTCGGTCATCCGCGGGCTAGGTCAGCGGGGAGGTAAGTTATGTACAAATCTACATTACGTTTTTTGGTTATGCCATACGTTGCGCTAACATCATGTCGTTCTCTCGCCGTAGGTCCGTCGAGATGAATCACTTCTACTAGTCGCGTTCGGTACACAGACTAGAGCTCCCCGTCAGTCATCTGCACTAGACATCCAGGAGGTACGAGATTCTCAGTTCACGTCCTGAGTGTTTATCTGTACTAATATCGTTCCGTCTTGCACCTTCTTGACTGTGGGTGTGTGACACCGATTCAAGAACGACCGATGATGATGACACAGCCTCGGCTCCCTACCAAGGAGCAGTACACTCCGTCAGGGTATGGAGCATGGTAGCCAGGGTTTGGAGCTTACACAAGGCAGAGCTCCTCCGGGTTCACTGTCTCACCGTACGTCCAAGAGCAGAGCTCATCCGCGCAACCAGAGTTGCAGGCATCATACCTTGGGAGTGAATTTTTCGAGCCTGTCGCTCATGATTTCTTCGGAGGTGTCCCTCAGGCCGGCATGCCTCATCACGACGACATGTATGTTTACCAGACTCTACTGGGCCATACTGAGCCTGCTGGTGCACCTCCGCCACCTCAACGGTCTCCATACCCCATTCGAATGGACACAAGCTCACCCGACCGCTTCACGTACTCCACGGGGCATGCCTGACACAAGACATCCAAGCGCACGCGCAGGCCGCCGCAATGAGCAGAGGGTAGTGGCTCAGACTCAGACGAGTGAGCCATATTGTATCATGTGAACTCGGGCTTCTAATTTTATGTATGAAAAGGTCTTAAATTGGTTCATGTAATGATTGTAAATCCTAAGGGAGTCAGTGCGTGTATCATGTAATGCTTGTAACGCTTCAAATTTTATGTATGAAAATGTCTTCTGATTTTCAGAATGAAAAGACAACACACTGTGACGCTAACTTTTCTAAACAACAAGACCACATGATTCAGAGGGAAATAACAACTCTACCTCCCCATGACCCGACGAGGCCACTTCTCGCAGTGACGTGACCCAACGAGTCTGCTTCCTGCAGAGACATGACGTAGCATTGCCACACGATTCCTTCTCAGGTTGCTTCCTATGCCTCATTACCCAATGAGTCAGCTTTACGTAGCAACGTGACCTGAAGAGTCAGCTTTGCACAGCAACGTGACCCAACGAGTATCCTCAGGGCCGCTGCCTCAGGGACGCGAATGTCCTTCAACCGAATTATAATTCAGCCATGTACGCAGTGCCGGCTCGGCATATAAGTACTACCCCTTCCACGCTAGGTTCTCCTGCATCCAGACTTCAACACAATCTCACTCAGATGGACAAGCACTAGGAGGAGATCCGCGAAATGAAAAGGGAGTATGCGGCCCAGGAGGAAGAAAAGGAGCGTGCTAGGAGGCCACCTCCCCGCAATGACGCAGCCCCCCGTATCAACAACCCCTACCAGAACATCACAATCGAGCATTTGCCGCAACACTTGCCCGAGGGGGAGACACTGCCCCCCTATTGGTGCATGGATAGATGTATGTTCTTCAAGTCCAAGCACTGGCTAAGCGTAGGCATGCGTTATTAGGGTTACGCGAACTACTCTTGCGATTATCCCGACCGCTGTTAGGACACGAGCCGCTATCGACAGCTGGTAAGGACAAGTTACAGTATGTTCCCCTACAATCTCTTTCAAAGTCTACACTAACAACCTCTCCCGTCTACATGTAGTCCCTAGATCCGCTATGTGGCTTCCGCAAGTGGATCGACCTAGAGATCCACCTACACAACCAATGGACTCTCGACTGTGAGGAGTGGGATGCTAACAGGGACCGCGAGAGGAGGGAGGACGAGCGCCACACTGAATAGCACAACGAGCATATCTGGCGGGAGATGCGGACCCATCTTGAGGCGTGCAGGCGCAAGGAGCATGAGGCTCGCGAGAGGGAGCGCGAGAAAAAGAGGGAAATAGCGGCTGAGGCCAAGGCGGCCGACGAGGAGTACAACGCCGAGCTCGCAAGGAAGGGCAAATAGCTTCGGTCCACACAATATAATCCGACCCTCTTCGTCCATATGTCCCATGTATTTCTAATTCCCTAAAGGAATGTGTGTACCGTCCTTAGTTTGTTAGCCTGCGTGCCATGTAAACACCTTGTCGGATCAACTGTTGTGTTGTTATCGTTGCGCTATTTCTCCAAAACTGTCGTGTATGTTACTGTGTATGAATTTTCTGGCGTATCGCAATATCACCTACCTTTGTACTTATGAGTTATTGCTACCTCATAAAAATTTTCAGAAATTTAGCGCACCATAACAACATACAACGATCACAAAATGTTATTGCGAGTCTAACAGATAGTTTTTTAGAAGTAGGAAAAAACATAGCATATTTGGAATATCCCACAACTTCCTCTAGACCACTAATATATCTTGCTGTCAAGACATGTATATCACCAAAATATAACCTAGGATGTTCACATACAAGCAGGCCTCCTTTGAAACATCAACAAATCTCAAATACATTCTAAGTCACATGAAATCATGAAACCTTAATTTCCGTAACCTAAAGTTCAAATTCTCACGACCTAAATCCTAAATTTCTGAGACAATTCAAGAACACATATAAAATTATCGAAACATTACACCACAGAAAATTATAATTTTTGGAGCTCATTTTCTACATTTACAAATCCGTACAAACAATATACTTATATAAAATTGCGAGAATAATTTGCAATGAATAAAATTATGAAAAATTTACACAAGCAAGTACATTGTGTCGGGAGGCTTCACATAAAATTTCATAATTTTTTGAAGTCGTTTGTTATATTTTAAAATTCAAACAGAAACCATTGAAACCAGATTAAACCCTAACCCTAATTCCGGATTAAACCTTAACCCTCCTAACCCTAAACACGTGGCAGCCCCATGGGCGCAACTGCATGGCGGCCATGCAGTAGCCACACCGCACGACGGCCATGCGGTAGTGCGGTAGTGGCGACGTGGCGGGCGCGGGGAGTCTCCGCATGGCGGCCGTGCGGATGCGGCGCTATTTTTTGCCAAATTTTTTTGACAACCACCATTTCTGTACATACGATCCCAAAAAGTGTTAATACTACCAAAAACTCTGCGCTTTTGTGGGTACCATCATTTCGCGGGCACAAGTTGGTGTCTTCTCTGCTAGCCGTATGGCGTCAGGTCTCGGTGTCGCACGCGGTGCAGTTCTTTTTGTTGAGGAATCGTCACTGGCGAGTCCAGTCCGAGCGATTACCTCGTAGACAAACTTGGAATCGTAAGAACAATGAAAGAACACAAGAACAAAATAGTAGATTGAACACAGAGATATGAGGGGACTTCTGGCTTCTCTTTATTGCTCTTCTATAAAATTGTAGTACAATCAATATTTGGGGTCCCTCCTCCTTTATATAGGCTACTGGATGGATGAGTAGCTCATCTTGGGCCAGGTCTGCTTGGCCTGGGCCCGGTTTCTTAACACTCCCCCTTGGGCACTCACTACTAGAAATCCCCATTTTCCCTAGTGAGTAATATACTAGGGAACATGCCCAAAAGCTCAGAATTGGTTTCCTAGTGGCATTCGTGAGGAATCGACTACTAGGGAAAAGAATGTGGGGAAAGAAAACGTTCCCTACGGTTTTTTTTGGAAAAACCTAGGGAAAGAATCATTCCCTAGGATTTTAAACCGTAGGGAAATCTCGCCCACATGGCATTGTCATCGGACGTGGCAAGTTTATTTCCTTACGTTTTCTTTACGCCAACCTAGGAAAGAAATTAACAAATTCCCTCGTTATTTCTTATATACCCTAGGAACATTTTTATATAAATATTATTTTCCAATTGCTAATTCAAAATTCATCCCTACTATTTAACATAAACACTAGGGGTACTGAATTTATTTATTTTTCTAAATATACATACATTATTCAAATACTTATTTATATTCAAAGACGCTAAATTCACATTATCACTTGAAACAAAATTTATGCAAGAGATAAACATAATAATATCATGTATTTCCAATTGACCATCAAGTACTATTTGAGGCACATTTGCACCAACATATACAAGTGTAAACGTCACACTACCAAAAAAGTAAAAAAAAACAACACCCACGCTTGCACCACAAGTGCACAACACACATCTGAGTATTTATTAAGTACTATCACATACCCATTGTCGCATTCTACAAGAACCGTGTTCTACAAAACTTCATGCTTTTCCAAAACTAACACAACAACAAGAAGAAAGCGGAGCTGATTTATAGATGACGCTTAGTAGCACAAGCGTGAAAACGTCTAAAAATCGTAGATGGTCTGCACTACAAGAAGCCTACGATTTCCCAATGGAAAGATCCATATGAAGATAAGCGGTCAGTAACAAAAACAGAACACCGCTGATATCAACATCAATGGTTCCATGAGCATGAAGATCGGATTGAATTCACAAGACACCGCAGTTGATGAGAATGGCCAAGAGATTAGATACTATCAGGTATGGAGCCTAACATCAACAAACCTAAAAACTATAACCAAAAGAACATAAAACCATGGAAACCACATCCAAGCCCGATCTTTGTTTAATTGACTTTCAACCTCAAACAATAGCCTATCGAAGGTAACAAACAAGGCTTATCGAGCAAGTACCGAAAGGAACATTGTGCTCTCCTACTACGTTTTTCTTCTTTAGTACCACTATCGTCCTTCCAACAACATCAAGGTATGAGTAACTAGTCTGCGTCAATAGCATATATCATAATCGAAAAATAATCTTCCGTAACAAATGGGAAAATGAAACGTTGAACCATCTAGTAACATATGCTAAGAAGCAAGCAGATGCTTGTAGTGAAATTTCCTTTTGAGGATTTTGGTACTCTGGGCAAAATAGATTGGTTCTCGATACCTACTCGGTTCTAGAGAAATCACACTGACTCATGATAGAAATTATGCCATGAAAACTAGTTATGCCAAATAGGCCCTAGCCATGAAATATGTGGACATCATTTACTTGGTCAAAGCCATATTGATAGGCGATGGGAAAAAAAAGCTCCAGAGGTGATCTTGGCATTGTGTAGTCTAACATGCATAGGCAAAAAGCAATCTTCATCATTAGTTTGGACAATTGCAAGGAGAAGATGTTGTGAACTTATTACAATGAGCTTCAGTTTCAAGGTAGCATCAAAAGATCTCGAAAACTTAGAGTGTTAGAAGAATTAAAGTGCCAACGATTAACTCCGAACCACCAAAGTATTTCATAATCATTCATATTCTTCAAAAACATTTTCATAACAAAAGATTTAGGTCATGAACCGGTCATGTGAAGGACATAAATAGGAGTCTCAATCATTTTGCGTAACAAATTATTCTTGTTGAAAAACAAAGAACACCGGAATTACCAAGCTGCATGAGATCAATGAGGGTTCATTTTAAGCAATCAATGTCCGAGCTTCTCCTTGAGCAAAGATCATCTGCATATCCATTAAAACCATATTTATCGTAAAAAACTGAACAATTGTCATTTTGTAGCTCCAAAAAATTAGCTATACTAGAATTATAAGCACTAAATACAACTCAATTAGACAGAGAATGTGTCATTTTGGTGATGTAAATATTACAGCAATATGGGAAGTTTCACTTCTCTAAAATCTGAAATAAGTTCAGATCTGGTCAACAAATAGTCCAACACCTCAAAATCTCTCTCGCCAATTGGGAATAAACACTTTAGGCAATTAAATCTAGGATAACATGTACATATATCCATGCTTCTGTCCTTACACAAAAATCCCAGCTTAATTTTAGATTAGGTCCCTTCATTAACTATAGAGCAGGTCCCTTGTCACTAATAAAATAGTACCTTCACAGAATGCCACTTAATGATAGTACCTAATCCTCTGAAATTGAAAGCAACAGAAGGTCAAATGAATTAATATTGTAATGCAAAATCACAAACAATCTTATGGGACTCTACAAATAGCAGCCCAGCACTGATCACATCACTAAAACTTATGCATGAAACAGTACACAAGTCCAATTGGTCATATATAGTATAAACTGAAATGACATCATACCCTAGTTTTATTGTTAAAAAAAACTAACCTCAATTTGGACCATCTCAAGGGAATTAAGAGGAAAACAACAACATATTGATTCTCTAATTTTGATCTTGAAATGCCGCTTGTCCTCATCATTACTTCTTCGTTGCGAGAGTATCCTTTAGGAGCACAAGGAGCAACAAGTGTACCATTTTTGGAGTCTGCAATCACATGAGTCATGATGAGACACTGGTAGGTACTTGGTACTTGCAGGCAAGAAGTTCTGTAAGCTAATCAATGGAATTATTAAAGTAATTTCTTTATCCCCACTAGTTTCATACACGCTTTGCACTCTGTTTTGTTACCAAGTGTATCGGAAAACCGATATAACGACAGATATAACAGTTTCAACAAAATTTAACCCAGCATTCATCAAACTTGAAATATGACACCTGTTGCTTTGAACTGCAGTCCTGGGACATTTGTACTTTTGTAGCACACCAGAATAGTTATAGTAAGTATTACTTATTGACATTACATTGATTAAGTAACATAAGGACAGACTTACAGTGAAGCAAACTAATCAAACGATGTTACTCACTTTGTTTGATTAGTTACAGACTTACAGTGCAATCATCAGAGGCAACATAAACAGGGAAGCAGACTCACCTCGCTCCCCAAAGATATCACTCTTGTACTCCTGTTCTAAAGTAGTAGCAAATGTGAAGGGAGATCCTAGTGCAACTGACCATCCTAAAGCAACATCAGTTGCCATTCCATCAACATCCTATGCAAAGAAAAGAGCATACACATAACATGTCTTCGCACCAAATATATAATTGAAAATATGTTTTCGGTGAAATTATCATACCGTGAACAAAGAAAGCTAGAGTTGATACCAAAGACCATTTATTTCTTTGCCCCGAACATAAAGTCTTCAAACTGATGGGCCCATTCCTTGGGGGCATAGCAATCACATCGATATTTTTTGGGAAATCAAGGCCACTTGATTGCAAATGTCCAAGGAGAAATCCATGAGATAAACCAAGAATACTATTCGGTTTCATGTGAGAGAATATTTTCTCATAGTTGTGCACTGCAGAAAAGTAAATGAGAACTTTACAAGGATAAAATAAAGTGAAGGTGTGACTACACATGTATCGTGCAGGAAATGATAAGTATATAACAGATTCCATGTCAATATTTGCCCAATCATGAATGATTACTCATCAATATTTGGCATCATAGTTTATAGAGCAAAACATTAGCAGTTCCTCTAGCATGAATGCATGATTACATTTCAATGGAGTGAATCTCACATAAACTTGAAAATTTTATATTTCCCCAACAGAAAAGTTCCCAAAGGGCTCACTCCTTTGCACCGTGGGCTAGTATAGGATCCCACACCCTCTCAAACCTATGATGCATAAAATAGCAAGAACAACACAGCCGACACGTTGTTTTCATTTTTCAAGTCATGAATAAGAAAATCAAAAGTATTTCTTACAGATAATGCAACCTTTCAAATCCTCCACCAGAACCTAAACCAGATAGTCTAAGACACTGCAACATCTTAGGAGTTAACCTACCACCTGATGGGAGAAGAACCTCAAAAAAAAGGTGCATAAGATAAAAGTTTCCAAATTCACATAGGAAACACAAAAATATACACCATAAGAATGACTTACTCCTCCACCTTCAGATTCACTTAAGTATCTTACAATCTCATGAATGACTTGTATATCTTGAGGATACCTCTTATAATACTTTTCATTTTGCAATCGAACTCGCTTAAAGCGTGCTCAGTACCACGATATCAGTAGTCGCAGCCTTTCCTAGTGGTGGAAGCCATCCAGTGGACCAATTTTTTCCTTAATTGAATGGATCAATCTAACAAGTGGAAAATTTGGTATATAATGTTTCTTGAATGAGAGCAAGCATAAGCAAGGAAGCTAAGAGTAGTTTGCCAACACTACAAACACCAAAGTTCAGACTTCGGTGTGAGTGATTATGTACTAGTGCAAGAAACAGAAACTAAATGAATGGTAAGTGTGAATCATTTGCATTTCCATGAAAACCTTGAAACCTTAATGCCACTGCAAGATGTACGATGATGACATGGATCTAACAAGTGCATCAAGATCACGTCAGGTTAGATATGTCCAAGGCTTGGCATATGGTACATGATGTAGTCGAATAAACTCTGCATCCTTAACTATGTTATCTGCCCTGAAATGCTTCAAATACTCCACCTGCTCTGCTGTAGATGTCATTTGTGAAAGAGATGACGTTGTCAACGGAGTTGACAATCCTGTTTCTCACTGCAAAGGAAAAGGATGTCAACACAAGAAGAGCAACAGGGGAACAAAGATGAAGAGAATACATCATCCACCAAAGAAGTTGGATTGTACCTGATCTAGCAATACCACACGGTGGCTCCCAGCGAAGGGCACAGAGGCGGCGCGCGGGTGCGCGGGCGGTGCTCGGCCTTAGGCGCATCAAGATGCTGAGGCGAGACACGGGCAGGCCGGCCGAGCGAGGAAGCGAGTTGCGGCCGCAGCGTAGCACCGGAGTGAGGAGCGGCGGGAGGGACCGGCCGGCTGGTGGCGGACGCAGCAGAGGCCGGCCGAGCTGCCTAGGTTTAGCTTTAGGGAAGAGGCGACTTCGGATAAGGAGGACGAGGTGGAGGGTCTCATTGGGGCGGCGTCGGGGAGCAATTGCAGCGTCGGGGCCGACGGCGACGGCTCGGAGGAGGAGAAGAAGGGGAGCGGGGCAGCGGCAGTGGCGGCCTTCAAGGAGGACGAAGAGGAGGAGGGGCAAGTGGCTCGGGGGAGGAGGAGGGGAGGGGCCAGCACCGCTCGGGGCGCAGGGCGACGGTGCGTGGACGGCGGGGCGAAGGGGAATTTGGGCGGTTGCTTCGGGCGGAAGGGCGGGTGAAAGGGGAATTTGGTAGGGCGCACGGCACACCGTGAACGACGGCAGCAAAAAAAACTGGCCAGGCGCCGAACCAAAAAAAAAGTAGCACGGAACAAAAAAAAATTGTGTCTAAAAAAAAAAGTAGCGCTCAGCAGAAAAAAGAATGGCGCCTAAAAAAAGTAGTGCGTAGCAAAAAAAATAGCACATAAAAAAAACGCAGCAAAAAAAATGAAGCTAAAAACAAAAAATACATTCCCCACGGTTTTGTTCATCCGAGCAGGGAAAGTTGCCACTATGGCGCTGACATGGCATAGTCTATTTCTCTCTCCATAGTCTTTCCCTAGTAATTTATGTATTCCCTAGGTTTTTTTTACCTCACCCTAGGGACAGATACTTTCCTTTGGATTACAATTCCACTACTAGGGAACGTTTTAAACTGTAGGGAAAACGGGGATTTCTAGTAGTGACTCATCTATCATGTTCATGTCTTGTCAAAACTCCATAAATACCCAGTTAAAAAATTTGGAGAAAGAGTACATGAAACATGTTCTGCTGTGCTGCACGAATTGCTTCATTAAAAACCTTAGCCGAGAAACTTAAGAAAAACTCGTTAAGAGAAAAAGAGTACAATCCACACAATTTCATTTAATCTCTAGGATCTATTCTTTGGGAACTCGATCTTCGTGATCAAGCTTTAATAAAGAGTTCGTGAAGGTTCTCCCCCTGAATTTTGCACTTCTCTAAATCTCATCATTCTAATTCCACGTATGCATCTTTCAAAGCTAGACGATGAAAGTGACTTGGTGAATAAATCTGTAAGATTTTCACATGACTTAGTATGCAGTACTTTAACTTTGTCCATCTTTTGCAATTCGTGAGCATAGAAGAACTTGGGGTTGATATGCTTCGTGAGTTGACTCTTCACATCATCCATCTGCACTTGTGCAACACAAGCTGCATTATCTTTATAGATAATAGTGGGGGTTTGCACTGTATTCAATCCACATGACTACTGGATGTGGTGAATCATCTGTCGAAGCCAAGAATATTTTCGCAAGGCCTCGTACAGCGCTATGATTTTTGAGTGGTTCGTCGAAGTTGATACAAGACTTTGCTTAGACGATTTCCATGAAATTGCAATTCCACCACACAGAAATACATAGCCTGTAGGACCGAAAAGGCGATTAGAGGGGGGATGAATAGGAGCTCAAATTCTTTTTCACTTTGAATGGATTCAACTTATAAATCACTTCAATAGCTATGAGAGCTATGAAGATCAATGATTAAGCACATAGCAAGTCTTGTGTTGAAACCACTCCTAACCCCCAAAGCTCAGCAAACAAAATCGGGGAAGTGCTGAAGAAATAAGGGAAATCGGTACAACCGCAGGCAAACGGGCGGTTGTACCAATGTTCGGTACAACCGCAGGAAAATGGGCGGTTGTACTAATGTTCGGTACAACCGTAGGCAAACGGGCGGTTGCACCAATGTTCAGTACAACCGCAGTTATAAGGGCGGTTCTGCCGATTGTCCTGGAACAGCCCGACGATGAAAACTAAAATTGGCATAACTTTTGAACCACTTGGCCAAACTCTACGAGATTTGAAACACACCTTCCTATGGAGGTTAGGAACCTATTCCAAGCAAAGATTGACTAGATCCACGTCAAAGTTCCTACCTTTTTCTATATGAACGAAGAAGGTTTCAAAACCGAGTTTCAAACCTAAGCATGATCTAAACCTTGCTCGTGAGTAAAAAATGATCAAGTTGATCTTAGATGCACTCCCACATGACACAGCAAGGTAGATCACAGCAAGAAACCAAAGAGAAACTCCCGGATCAAGGAAAGCCCCAAAATCATCAAATAGAAAGGAAGAACACAAAAGGACTCATCTTGTGAAATCTGGTTGGATTGATTTGAGATAGATGATTGTTGTTTACAGCCACTCCATCTAGGAGGACAAAGCTCACCACGTGAGCACACACTCAATCCAAACCCTAGAAACCCTAGCCTCTCCTCTCTTCTCCTCAAAACCCTAAAACACACAAATAGGGTTACAAATGGCCAAAGGGTTCTAAGTGCAACCAGCACTTAGCCCTATTTATAGTGGAGGCTAGATCCTAGAGAATATTCCATTAGGGCACCCATTAAGCCCAACACACAAATGGGTTAACACACGCACGCATCTCAAAGCGTCATCTTCATCTTCGCTTGACCTAAACTGCTTCTCCATGCACCGTCCCGCGCCGTGGTTTAGCCAAGGCCAAGAAGGTGGTTTCGCACACCACCATTTACCACTTTTCCGGTATAGAGAAATTTCCCAAAATGCCCATCTACCGACCTTTTGCGAATCCTTCGCCTCGAAGCATATCCCATGCTCCGTCTTCATCCATGTGATCCCAATGACTTCCCACCAAGCCTCTCACGCGTCCGAATGCCACCGAACCGTACTCGTTTGCAACTGGGACCAAGTCACTTGGCGCACCACATGTCTCACCACCGGTTGCTTCCACTCCGGTTCCTTGTTTTCTCAGCTTGTAAGCACTCCGCTAGCCTTAGTCATCTTCCAGCACAAATCTCGATCGTTCTGGACCTCGGTTCTCCTAACCTAGTCCCGATCTAGTTCGCCTCACCATGACCTAGCTCTAGTGTCCTACAACCATCACAAACAAGCAAACTGTTACGTAGCACCGCACGATACACACAATCATCAATCCACATAATTGATGAGGCATGAGCACATACCTTCACAAAGGCCTTTCCTCAAACTTCGCCTTCTATGGTTCTTGTCCATCTTGCAGCTTACTTGAGTCAAACCATCTCACCCGACATTCACGACCGTTCTGGACCTTGGTTCTCCTAACCAAGTCCCGGTCCTCTTCATCATTGACCATAGTTGACTCCAAGCCACCTGCACAACAATAGACCAAGCAACCATTTCCAGACACAAGTTCTTCACAACTTGACCCATGTTAGTCAAAACATGCATCATGCAACATCTATGCAATGATCAACATGAACTTGACCTAACCCAAATTCAATTCTCCAATTGAAACAACATTCAGCACACAAACAGTGCTACTGCTATTTAACCATCGGTACTACCGCCCCGCGGTAGTACCGCTCATAACACTACGGTCGTACCGCACATCGGAGAATCCCAAAAACTCCAAAAACATCTCCTCTAGAATTTTTCAACCGCCACACAAAGTCCGGTATCACCGCATCGCGATACTACTGCCACTTGCCCTACGGTACTACCGGTCTTTCGCTTCACAGAAATGCTCAAAAGCCTTAGAACCAAATGCCCTGCCACGTGGACGACTCAGATCGACGTGACCGATCAGACCCCTTGACTTCCAGTAGCACCGCTCCAAACTCGCGGTCATACCGCACTACGGTAACACCGTTCCCAACAAGCCGGTACTACCGATTCCCGAGGAAACCCAAGTTCCAAAAACATGTCTTCGGGAATTTTCATACAGCCAACAAACTTGCGGTCGAACCGACCTACAATAGTACCGCAGCTTCAACGCCGGTACTACCGATTTTACTGACACATGCTGAAAACTCCAGATTTCAACAAACCTTCAACACTTTTGCCTATTGTCTCATCACCTAAGATCATGAGCATGTCTCCATGACATCGACATAGCCTATTTGTGACTTAGCTGTATGCAGGTCTGATAGGTACCCGGCATCTGCATAGCCAGTTATAGTTAGGTCTTGATTCTTTCTGTAGAACAGACCAAGATCTTTGTTTCCTTGGAGGTATTGGAAGATGTCCTTTATTCCCTGCCAATGCCTTTTGGTAGATTCTGCACTATACCTTGCTAGTAGGTTCACCACAAATGCAGTGTTCGGTTTAGTACAATTTGCTAAATACATGAGTGCTCCTACTGTTCTCAAGTATGGGAATTCCGGTCCCAGGACTTCCTTGCCCTCTTCTTTAGGCCTGTACGGTTTCTTGTCTTGCTGCAAGGATCTTCCGACCATTGGCACTTTTGAAGGGTATGTCTTTTCAAAGCCGAACCTTTCTAGCACTTTCTGAGTGTAGGTTGACTGATGCACTAAAATCCCTTCAGGGGCATGCTCAAGCTGCAAGCCTAGGCAATATTTGGTTTTACCTAAATCTTTCATTTCGAACTCTGACTCTAGGTAAGAGCTTGCTTTCTTAATATCTTCCAGGGTCCCGATGATATTCCGATCATCTACATACACTAAGATTATACAAAATCTATCCTGGGATCGTCGTATAAATACATAGGGACAATCCTCACTGTTCGTGTAGCCTTTCTTGCATAGAAATTCGCTTAAGCAATTATACCACATTCTGCCTGATTGATTTAATCCATACAGTGACTTTCTGAGTTGCACACTGTATAGATTTCTATTTGCTCTGTCTTGGTTCAGGACAGGGATACCTTCAGGTACCTTCATATAAATGTCTGAATCCAAGTTTCCACAAAGGTATGCAGTTTTCATTTCTAAATTCAAGTTTACTGTCATTGAGATTAAATATCTAAAGGTAGTTCCGCCTATGACCAGGGAATAGGTTTCTTCAAAATCAACTCCTGGTCATTGAGTGAAACCTTGTGTAACGAGCCTTGCTTTATATCTTACAACTTTATTGTTTTTATTTCTCTTTTAAACAAATACCCACTTATGCCCTACGAGGTGCACATAGGAAGGTGTGTGGGTTACATGCCCAAACATCTCTCTTTTATTTAAAGATAATAATTCTGCTTCTATTGCCTTCTTCCAATCTTTCCAATCTGATATTTTCTTACATTCAGCGAGCGATGCACACTCTGGATCAAGATCGATGATTGTGGCAATTTTTTTTGAAAAATAAATATCAACATTAGCTATTATTCTATTCATAGATTCTCCCATGGTCACATAATTTATAGCTATTTCTTCATGGGGCGATTCTTCTAATGCTTCTATCACTCATCGCTGCTTCCAATTGCGAGGGCAAGTCTCTTTAGTTTTTCAGCTCCGATGTGTGCGCACACATTCATGCTGATGTCTCCCTCCGTGGGAATATTCAAATCCGGTATGCCTTTTGTTGAAGGTTCCATATTGGTGCCAGGTCTCAACTAGCTCTCCTCCTGGTTCTGGGGAACTTCAATGATCGACTGTGTCAAGTCATTCTTATCCTTTTTCGCCAGGCGTCCCCGATTACTTGGGATTCGAGGGGCTGGAGTTCTCGTCCTTTTATTCTGGGGCCTCTGGACGGGATTAGGGATACCTTCAATTTTCTTTGGTATTTCAGCCCTCTTCGGTGCATTGCGTGCAGGCACATGCGACTTGGTCATGCTCGTCAAATCACTAAAGTGGCCAGGCAGTTGATTTGCTAATACTTGCAAATCAATTATCTTCTGGAGTTCTCTATTTGCTTCACTAGTGCGCGGGTCATGTGCATGAATTTCTGTAGCTTGCCACGTTATTTCCCAACATTTTTCATCAAGGGGTTGATGCCCCCCTAATAACAAGAAACAATCACCATCAAATATGCTATCAACGAAGCAGATTGTATGCAAATCTCTAGTCATAAGGTCCAGATACCTGATTATGGATGATGTCTCATAACCAGCGTATATCCTAGACTTTCGAAGATGGCACATTGTAGTTCGCTGCGGTGGTGGTATAGGTACATAAACCTTGCAACCAAACCTACGAAGATGAGAAATTTTCGGTGCTGAACCTTGCGCTAGTTGCATAGGTCAATAGATGTTATATGCCGACGGTCTAAAATTGATGAGATTTGCTGCGTGCAGGACTGCGTGTCCCCAACATGTTGTTGGTAGATTACAATTCTGCAAAAATGGTCAGACAATAAATTTAATTCATTTAATTAATACCTCTGCTAGTCTATTCTGGGTGTGGACATGTGGTACAGAATGCTCAACGATAATTCGTATTGCCATGCAATAATCATCAAATGCCTTTGAAGTAAATTCCCCAGTATTGTCTATTCTAATGGACTTCACATGATGATCAGGGAAATTATTCTTAATTTTAATTATCTGCGAGATCAGCTTTGCAAAAGCGTGGTTTCTCGTAGACAATAAGCACACATGTGATCATTTCGAGGAAGCATTGATGAGCACCATAAAGTACCTAAATGGCCCTGACAGGGGCTGTATAGGACCACAAATGTCTCTCTGGATACGGTCCAAGAATGCAGAGATTTCATCCTTGACTTTTAGAGCAAAAGGTTTAGTAATTTTTCCGGTGGAACATGTAGGGCACACAAAATCTTCTTGATTCGAGAAATTCTTTACATTGATATTGTGTCCCTGTGAATTGTTAATTATATTTCTCATCATCCTAAGACCGGAGTGGTCTAATCTATCATGCTAGAGACAGAAAAGTTCAGAGTTTCTAAAAGTGGTTTTCAGGACAGTATAGGCTAGAGGTGCCTTAATGTTAGTGTAGTATAGCCCAGATTCATATGAAGGAAGTCATTCTAATACCATTTTTCTATTTTTTTTCATGCTTTCTAATGAGCAGGTATTCCTTACCGCACTCTTCTTCAGTCTCTACGTGGAGACTATTAGCGCGAATATCTTAAAGCTTAAGAGAGCTCTAGTCGATTCTGGGTACAACAAGGCTTATTCAATGACCAATGTTGTTGTAAGATCGAGGAGGCCGACTAGGGCGGGCGGGGGGGGGGTGAAATAGTAGTTTTGAAAACTTCTTTGGCTAAAACCGATTTCAAATGCGGAATTGTAACTCAATTTGGTTTTGCTCAATTAAAACCTAAATTAACTAGTCTCGACTAAGTGCACCAACAATATGAGACTATTGATAATGATAGCAAACATACAAAGACATATAAGCAATTTAATTCTAGGAATGTAAATTGCAATAGAGTAAAGCACAAGAGAACAAATCACAATGACACAAAGATGTTTTGCCGTGGTGTTCGGTGACTTACCGGTCTCCCCTAATCCACGTTGAGGTAAGCCCAACCAAATTGGACCAGCTCCACAATTGAGCTAACACCTCTGAGGTAAGTGCAACCACTTGGACCGGCTCCAACACGAACCAACACTTCGATCCACTCGGGGTTGCTCTTCCTCCACTCCAGAAATGGAGAGCACCAAACCACTCACAACCGCCTAGGTCTTGTCACAACCTTCTTGTGGAAGATCACCAGCGCAACTCCTCCAAGCCGTCTAGGTGTCGGCAAACACCAAGAGTAACAAGTCGGAGACGCTCACTTGAACGAATCAAGTGTCTACGCTCAATGGATACACAATCCACTACCTAATGCAACACATGCACTTAGGGATTGCTCACTAAGTGCAACACATGCACATAAGAGATGAGAGGGCTTGCTCTTTGCTTAAGGAATGAATAGCACTAGCAACTACACCTCCCACAACCGACCAAGGTGGGTATTTATAGCCCACACACAAAAACTAGCCGTTTGGGAGAGAATCTACTGAAAAATAGCGAAGCCCGGTCTGACCGCCGGCCAACGGCCGGTCAGACCGGCCATGCTCCAACGGCTATAAAGCTAGTCGTTGGACACACCTTTGCCTTGCACATCCACTTGAAGCTTGATGACACACATCTTCTCTTCAAGACCGGGTTCTTGACTAGAACGCTCATCAACACATGATGACTTGAATATCATCAACACATGATGCATCCTTTACTTCAAGCTCTTGACTTCAATATTATCAACACATGATGATCTTCTTCACTTTGGGATCTTGACATGAACATCATCAACATATGTTGATTTCCTTCATCCCGAGTCTTGACTTGATGGCGATCAACTCATGATGTCATCCAAAGTCTTCATCATCATGGAACATAACCTATTCATCCAACTCATGGAAAATGTTAGTTCCAAATGACGATTGTCATTAATTACCGAAATATACCATTAACTCATAATGGTGGGTCTAGATTCTTCAGTTGTGCCCATCGGGAGTATAATTGTGGCTCTCCCTGAGCCTATTATACAAGTATAGATGCCTATGATTGTCGTAAGATTACCAGCATTCTTGCTGATCGACTGAAATTTTTTTTGTCTCTCTCAAGCTGGTATTCGTTGTGCCTCTATCTGCTAAGCACACTTCCTCCATAGGGCGCCACACGAGTTTTGATATATAAAGTATTTATTAATATTGGGTAGGAAGCAATCCACACATAAATAAAATCCTCCAAAGCATAACATAACTTGCTATTATTAATACGGGAAAAATCTTGCAGGACTCATCATAAGAATTTAATGCTTTGCTCTCCTAGAGCTTACAACCATTATTCAATAATTCAATGTTCCATCACAACCATAAACTGCAAATGACTATAAAGATCTAAGTACAATGCGTGCACTAGATCAAATCAGAGAAGTATGAAGAAACTTCTACTTGAATCTGCTCCATGTCCATCTTCTCTTATTCGGCAACTACAGCTGCTGCCACTGCGATGGCCAAAGAAGGTGTGATGGGGGTTGTTGTTGGGCTGTCCACATCCATGGGTGCAACCAATGACTATGGATCCTTTGTGCCTGCAATGGCGAGGTTGAAGAATCTAGCCTGCCATTATATGTTAATGGAGTGTTTTGGTGATTAATGACAAATGCATTTGTGAGACTAACATGTTTATTGATACTTATTGTTTAGTCTCAATTGGATATAAAGGTGATAATCATGAAGGCATGTATGTGATTAATGACAAATCAAATTCATTAGATAAACAAAAGGAAAATCCAAACATGTATGCATTTATAATGACAAATCTATTTGTGAGACTTACTCTCTTATTGCTATATCTCATTATTAGTCTCGTTTGGATATAAAGAACAAAAGAGGTATGCATTTTACTTTGTATTCTTATACCCTGTTGCATTCCTCGGATCCAGAATATAGGTTGAACTTCACCAAAAGAATTAACCTAAATATGTGCATATGTTCTTACTACATATTCATGTATGCACGCATATAGGGGGAGTTCATTCTATATTTGAGGTTTCATTAGTATTGATCCATATTCCTGTTTCCACATATTTGGGATCTGTACTTTGAAACATATCCTGTGAATATATTTAACTTGCATAGTTAATATATTCATATGAGTATATAAGACTTGTGTAGTCTAAGTATACTTATATGTGAGTATAATATAACTTGTGTAGTTCATGTGCACTCACATATCCTTGAATATATCTAACTTGTGTAGTTAATATATTCATGTGTGTATATGAGACTTGTGTGCTCATATATCCTTTGAGTATATATAACTTGTGTAGTGGTTATATACTCATACCTTTCTATATTCAATTACTTGCAATTGAAGTGATTATCATCAATTACCAAAGAGGAAAAGATTGTGGTATCTTATCCCACCATTATGAGTTAATGGTATGGCATGGTAATTAATGATAATCATATTATAGAACTAACATTTTCCATGAGTTAGATGAATAGGTTGAGTTCTATAGTTGGAGACTTTAGAAGACCATCATGTGTTGATGATATTGAAGTCAAGAGCTTGGAGTAAAGGATGCATCATATGCTGATGTGTATCAAGTTCAAGAAGAGGAGATGATCATGAGTTGATCATCAAGTCAAATGAAGACCCATCATGTGTTGATGGAAGTCAAGCGAATGATGCATCATGAGTTGATGCATATCAAATCATGACCCGGACTTGAAGCAAAGATGTGCGTCGTCAAGCTTCAAGTGGTTGCACAAGGCAAAGGTATGACTAGCTAGGGATAAGGATTTATTCCTAGTCTTTTACCGGTCTTGGTGTTTGGTTGGAAGACCGGATTGCTAGTATAGGTTGCCGTACTATTAAGAGGGGTCTTTTACTAGTAGCTTGAGTTAGTCATGTGTCAATAGCTCATTGTGTTTGCTCTAGCTCATCTTAACATGTTGCCAATATTTGTGAATGTGTTTTGCAAATAGTTGTGGCTCATGGATAACCCTTGTAGCATGTGACTTAAGTTTGCGAATATGTTTTGCAAATGGTGTAAGTCCATGTACCTTATTCCTTGTAGTGTGATTCTATAAGTTGGCAAATGTGTTTTGCAACTTGTTGAGAATCTCACTTGAATCCTTGTTTGCATCACAATCAATTTGGCAAATGTGTTTTGCAAATTGAGTTGAAGCGGAATGCAATTTGTGGCATAGATTCTAAAAGTTGGCAAATGTGTTTTGCAACTTGTTGAGAGTCTTGTCCTTAACCTTGTGTGTGCATCTTGCATCAAATGAGCAAAATGTGTTTTTTTGCAAATCAAGTTGATGCAAAGATCAAACCCTTTCTTGCTTGTTTGGTCTAAGACGGTCGACCTTGATGTCGGATCGACCGCTTGTGTATCGGCCGACCGCATAGTTGGTGCGGTCTGACCGGACCTCCGGGTCAGGAGACCCTGTCAGCTTGTTCCAGAGAAACGCTTTTCTGGTCCTTAGCCACTTTTTGTGGAGCGGTCTGGCCGTCGTCTATTGGGCGATCTGGCCGGTGGGCAGTCTGACCGACCATTATATGGCGGTCAGACCGGCTATGAGCTCAATGGCTAGTTTCATAGCCGTTGGAGCTAAGGGCGGTCAGACTGGCCATTACATGGCGGTCAGACCTATTTCGTCCAGATTCTCTGGAATCTTTCTCCAACGGCTAGTTTTTGTGTGTGGGCTATATATAGCCACCTTGGCCGGTTTGGAGATGTTGCTGGTTGGTTGCTGGTGCCCCTAGATATTCCATTGAGCAAAGAGCAAACCTCTCATTCTCTTTTGTGCATGTGTTGCACTTAGTGAGGTTAGAGAGCAAACCCTAAGTGCATGTGTTGTCTTAGGTGGTGGATTTAGTATCCATTTGAACTTAGACACTTGATTGGTTCAAGTGAGCATTGGAGACTTGTTACTCTTGGTGTTTGCCGACACCTAGACGGCTTGGAGGCGTCGTGCGTCGGTGATCTTCTCAAAGAAGCTTGTGAGAAGACCCGAGCGGTTTGTGAGTGGTGTGGTGCTCGCCATCTCCGGAGTGGAGGAAAGAGCAACCCTTGTGGAGCGAGGTGTTGGTTCGATTTTGAACCGGTCCAAGTGGTTGGACTTACCTCGGAGGCGGGTGCTCAATTCGTGGAGCCGGTCCAATTAGTTTGGGCTTGCCTCAACGTGGATTAGGGGAGACCGGCAAGTCTCCGATCACCACGGTAAAACATCGCCGTGTCAATTGTGGTTTGCATTCTTGTGATTTACATTGTGCAATTTATATTTCTTGTATTAAATTGCTTATTCATTGTGGTTGAATGCTTGCCTAGCCTTGTGCTATTTACACTGATTAATTTGAATAGCTTACAAGTCCTTGCTTAATTGTTTTTATTAATAGACTTGTATTGTTGGTACACTTAGGTGAACCTAGTTGTTTTAGGCCTTAATTGTGCAAAACCGTATTTGTATTAGTTTCCGCATTTGAAATCGGTTTTAGCCAAAAGAATTTTTAAATCCTCCTATTCACCCCCCCTCTAGTCGGCCTCCTCGATCTTACAAGTGGTATCAGAGCTTGGTCTCTCATTTATTAGACTTAACCGTCTAGAGAGTAAAGGATGGCGATTAGAGATTTAGTGCACCTTGGTGAAGCACCTAAATTTGATGGCACAAACTATGCTAATTGGAAAATCTGCATATCATGTTATTTTAAGGCCATGGGCCTAAATATATTGCGGATTGTAGATGTTGGCTTTTCTCCTCCATTGGATCAATTTGCTTCAACAAACGAGGAAGAGAAATGCTTACATCTCGACGCTCAAGCAATTAACGCCTTATTTAGTGCTTTGAGTGTAGATGTATTTGATGCCATATGCGATCTCAAGAACACTCATGAGATGTGGACCCATCTTCAAAAATATTATGAAAGGTCCACTTCCACTAGTGATGATTGCATAGAAGAATGGACGTCGGGAGAAGAATGCTCAACCTCTAGCTCCGACGATGATGAATCCTCAACTCCATCAACATCGCCTCATTGCTTTATGGCAAAAGGTAAAAAGAAGGTATATAATGATGATGATAATGATGAGCCTTCATATGATGAGTTGATTGAAATTCTAGAAGAGCAAAATGTTTTTATGGGAAAGGAGGTTTCAAAATTCAAAGTTTTGAAGAAAGAATTTAACTTGCTTCAAAATAATTATGATGTTCTAAAGAATGAACATGAAACCCTCCTTCTTAAAAGTTATACTAGCTCTAAAGTGGATATAGGGATTACATGTGATCTATTAGATGATTTGCCTTATATTGCTCCTATCTCATGCAATTCATCTAAAGTTAATATATCCACATCTTGTAATGATTTAATTGATATGCCTTGTTGCTCAAATATAGATGGTTCTATTTCTTCTATGTCTTGTGATACTAACCTTGTAGAGGAAAATAATGAGCTCAAGGCCCAAGTCAAGAAATTGACAATTGACTTGGAAAGAAGCTACAAAGGGAAGGCCACTCTTGATGAAATATTGAGCAAGCAAATATGCTTGCAAGACAAGAGTGGTATTGGCTTTACTCCTAAGAAGAAGAAGGAGAATAGCAAGATGAGGCACAATGCAAGACACACGAAGAATATTAAGTGCCTTAATTGTCATGAGAAGGGTCACATTTCCTCTGTGTGCCCTAATAAGGAAAATGACAAGGGAGGACTTGGTTTCGTCACCAAGAAGAAGGTGAAGAGCAACCCAAAGCAAAGAGGAAAACAATTCAACAATATCAAGTGCTTTGGATGCAAGAAGAATGGTCATATTGCCTCCATGTGCCCAAATCAAAAGGATGTCAAGTCAAGACATTCAAAGAAGAGGCAAGCCGGAATTGAGCAAGATAAGAAGATATTAAGGGGAAGCAAAAGCCCTACTTGCTACAATTACCGGAAAAAAGGACATTTTAGTAAGGAATGTCACAAAGGTATCACTCCTAAGCCAATTATTTATAATAATCATTATTTGCTTAGGAAGGATAAATATGGCAATGTGTTTGCTAGGAATGTTAGCTCACATAAAACTGTTGTTAGGGCCATTTGGGTGCCCAAATCTATTGTGACTAACAGTCAAGGACCCAACCGAGTGTGGGTACCAAAAAAGTGCTTAAATGTTAAATAGGTACTTGGAGAAGCATTGGAAGTTTGGCTCACTCATAAAGAGGTGGATTCCATCATATGCAAAATATGGAGCCAAGCTTGAGGAAGATCAATTCATAACATAAACCAATGCCATCTCGGTAACAAGTATTTACATTGAAGTATCTAGCCCTTATCCCTTGTGTAGGTTGCATTCATGTAAAATCATAAAAGGGTTGTTCTTGCTCTTGTGCTAAAACTTGTTTATTGAAATATTGAGCAAGATAGATGTGGCACATTAAGGGGGAGTGCTAAGTCATATACATGTATATCACATCCCTAAATGTGCCCAAATAAATTAAGTGCTAGTTATGTTTTTCAAAAATAAGCCATTTAGCCAAAAGTCAAAATCTTGAAATTATTAGTATATCCTTTGAAAACCTAATTGCAAAATGTATACAAATGCTTTCCAAATGTTTTGCAAAGGTTTTGGTTCAGGAAAAACCTATTTTAAATAAAAATGAGTTTCTAGCCAAAATTGTAGATCATAGGTATCTTATTTTTGACATAAACTAGATTTTTGTATAAAATCTATTCTAAAAGGAATTTGACATTTGTCCCAAAATGAAAATTCTAGAGTTGGATATTCTAAACAATTTTGGTATTCAAAATATTTCCAAAATGCCAACCTGGAAAAGTTATTTGATTTCGAAATTCACCCAAAATTCTAGTTTGACCTAAATGGTCACTTTCTAGCACTTAAGTGAGTTTTGCCATTTGAGCCAAGATTATTCACATGAATAGGTCTATAATGGTATTAATGACTCATACATGCAATTGGTTGCTTGAAATTTCCTAAATTGCTCAATTTGGATCTTTTGGAGAAAGTTCTAGAAAATAAGATTTCATTTGCGAAAATAAAAGATTAATTCATAAAAATTATTTAATATTTGGATTTTAAAGGGCTGTATTAGTTGGAAATGCTCCAAAGATGTTTGCTTGATTGATTGTGTGAAAATTTGGAGCAATGTACAACAATTCTATCAAATTACCAAAATCCTGTTCTGAATCTGCTGTCAGGTTCAGACAAAATCGGTTTGGCTTTTGCATTCTTCTTGGTCTTGCGACCCATGACCTTACTGTTCTTGCCTCTTTCCTTTGAGTTAGGCTTCCTCACCCTGTAGCTACTAGCAATGACTTCATGGCCAACTTTGCTGCTAGGCGGCTGTGAGATGTAGTTCTTCCTTAGAACTTCATCTTGAGCTTCCGCAACTTGCACGATGTCAATCAGTTCGGTATACTCCTTGTAGACATCTTGACGATAGTTGCGTGCGGATTGCATCGCATTCGGGTAAAAGGTAGAGAGAGTTTTCTCAATCTTCTCCTCATCCGTGATTACCTTACCATAGAGCGAAAGACTAGTACAAATTCTGTGCAAAGTAGAGTTGTACTCCCCCACGGTCTTGTAGTCAGCAAAATGTAGTCGGTTCCATTCCTGCTCTGCAGGAGGAAGGATGGTGTACTTCAGCTTCTCGAACCGCTTCTTCAGTGTGGTCCATAAAGCTAGTGCGTTCTTCTCCGCCATATACTCATTCTTAAGTGTTAGATAGAGATGGTGTCTGAGGAAATGAAGTGCCTGATCATTTTCCTCAGCAGTTAGAGTGGCATCCTTTGAGGTGCCAAGTCCGATAGCAACACAGAGCTTCTTGGCTCCCAGTACGATCTCGACATCTGATGCCCAAGTCAAGTAATTCTGGCCATGCTGGGCCAGCTCTTTGAACTCCTTGTTCGTAACGCCAGTCATCTGCATATTCATGCAAAGAGCTCATAAGATTACTGCTGGTAATTTGCGTAAAATAGTTGCAAAAGATTCTCACAATGTTCCCATATTATTCTATGTATTTTTCATGATTTACTACTATTTTTAGTGATTAAAAGCAATATAAACAATCACGGATAATAAAAAATAGTAAATACAACACATAAGTTGCATAGAAATAACAATAACAAAGTTAAACATGCTTCAAATGCTAAAATCGATTGAAAATTTGAATTTTCGAGGCTCTTTTCTGCTGGAAAATGAATTTTCGATGAATTCTGCAATTTCCAGGCGTTAAATTGTGAAATTTCAGTTGTGAGAAAAAAATTTCACATAATTTCCAAATTTCTAGGGGCTTTTTCGCAAAAAATTCTTATCTGTGAAACTTCCTTGTAATTTTTAGAATTCCAAGGGTTAATTTGCAAATTTTTGGGATTTTCCACCCCCTCCCCCTTTTCAGTTTTTCACCCGGCCAGGCCCTTTTCTTTTCGGCCTGTAATTGAATGGGCCGGCTCGCTCCACCTTCTTCAAAACAGGGAGCTAGGGTTTCCTAGGTCCTTTGCACATAGGTGGCAGCGCACAAAGAGTGTCCGGCGGGAGCCCGTGCGTGGCGCTTGGAGTGGCACGGCCGGTCGTCGCCGGGGGCGGCGGAACCGCTTGGAGCTGGCGTGTACGGGAGGCGCGCTCGAGGTTTGGGCCATGTGCCGGCGCGGATCAGGTGGTCCCGACGGTGGCATCTCGACGGGAGGGACCAAGCGGGGCCACACCATCTTCGAGCACGAGTGGCCGGCGGGAGTAGACGGTGCGGAGGGCCGGCGGCCTTGCGGGGGCCCGACTTGATGGCGCAAGGTGGCCGTGCGGCGGTGTGAAGCTTGGTGCAACGTGTCACCTCGACGGCTCGCCAGCACGTGGCATGAGGTAGCCATGCGGGGCCTACTATTGGCGATGGCACGTGTGGCCAACTACGCAGAGGTGCGGCCATGCGGGCCATCGACGGCGCGCTTCGAGGCGGTGGGGCATGGTCGGCGGCAGCGTGCTTCGAGGCGAGGGCGCGTGGGCTTGTAGGGCCAGTGCCGGTGCGCTTCGAGGCGGTGGCACATGGGCGGTCCATATGTGGTATTGGCGGCGTGCAGTGCGAGTGACGGCATGGGCCGGCGGCTCGGTCGAGGAGGGGCAGCGGTGCGGGCAACCGACTTCAAGCCGGTGGCGGCGTAGGTGTCGGCGCGGCTCGGCAGACGATGGCCATCTTGAAGCAAGTGCGGCAGCGGCGGCGTGGCCGTCTGAGGCCGTCGTCCGTTGTTTATTGTTCATGCAATGCGATGTATAGTTTACTGTTCATTGTCCATGCAATTACTATTTATGCAATCTACGATGCAATCGACATCCACCCTTTCGTGCAATATATCGATCAGCTTGGCTGGCGACTTAAAGTCTGCTCGCGGTAGATTAGGGTGAATTTGCATCGTAGAGAAAATCCAGAACGCGAACTAGGAAATTCAATTCAATCTACGAGAGATGCTTCAACGATTAATTTTTCAATCCGTGCAGGTCGGAGAACGTAGTCGTGCTGATAACGTGTTGAGGAACCGTCGCTGGCGAGTCCAGTCTGAGCGATTACCTCGTAGATAAACTCAAAATGGTAATAACAATGCAAGAACACAAGAACAGAATTGTAGATTGAACACAGAGATATAAGGGGTCTTCTGGCTTCTCTTTATTGTTCTTTTGTAAAACTATAGTATAATATTTTTGGTCCTTCTGCTTTATATAGGCTACTGGATGGATGAAGAGCCCATCTTAGACCAGACCTGCCTGACGTCGGCCGATTTCTTAAGACTTTTATATATATATCTGCACGCACACTTTACGAGCCTGTGCAGCTAGCCGAAGGTACTGGAGTGGATAGGAATAGCGGCGTACTGATGCGCCCTCCTTAACCAACCAACAGGCCGGCCGGCCGGCCTTGCACGGCGAGCGGATGGTAATTGGCACGTTGGCTTTTAGCCTGCGTGCCGAGCACTTGTGAGGCCGGCCTTGCACGGCGAGCGGATGGTAATTGGCATGTCGTCTTTTGGCCTGCGTGCCAAGCACTTGTGACCTGTGAACCACAGGGATGGAAGGTGATGGTAATTGGCACATGATGAACTATTGGCCCTTGTACCTGTGGCTGAGCAGGGCTTAGGCAAGATTGCATGGATGCATGCTACTTTCGGTGCAAGAGCAAGTGGGTTTGTTGCAAATAGGGCCAGCTTGGAACACGTGGATTTTATCAATAAATTTGTTGGAATACTACATGAAACTGTTAAATTCTTATAGGACTCCCATCAAATCCAGGCTCCATTTGGAATACGAGAATTTTCTCTAATTCCTGCGGGAATTGAATTGTTTCACGCAGGGGCGGATCCTCCCTTTGGGCAAGCTCAAGCAGCCGCCTAATCTCCCTGACCCCCCTCCTAGGCGCTGGCCAGTCGGCTAGACCCCACTCTTGAGCAGTGAGTACCATGTCTGGCTGCCTGACTGCCTGTCTCAAGGAGGAAGAAGACCATCTTTTCTTGGGCGGGTCGACTGCACATGTAGTGATTAGTGAAGGAGACCCACAATACCGCATGCCACATGAGCCCATAGGGCACAACCCACTGGTGACTAGCCCAGCACATCAAGGATCAAGGCTCAAGCCTCAAGCCAGCCACTGTCCCAGGCGACCAACCGCCTAACACATCCCTCTCAGGAGCTCCTTCCTACCCCCAGCCGCTAACCCTAGCCATGACGCAACTCGCGAGGCACACGGCAACGGGTGAGGGTAGAGGGTGAGGGGGCGCAGCATGGGCGGTGGCCAGCTAGGGCACGCTGCGGCAACCGACAAGAGGCGAGGGTGCACGACGGTAGCCGACAAGGCCGCAAGGGGCCAGGGCACGTGGCGCCCGGTGCCAGCTCCCACCTCCCAGTCCCAGGGGCTAGGGTGCATGGTGTGGCGGGCAGCTCCCAGTTTCCCTCTCCTACTCGGCCACTCCAGTGTGAGACTGTGAGTTCAAGTGTTCAAGTTCAACATTGTGTCAATTGTCATACTGTCAATCTGTCATTGTGAGAAGGAAATGTGTTCAACATAGTGTTCATTGTTCAACTATTCATGTTGTTGTTTATGACCATATGGTGATATGGATATGGCTTGCTGACTATACTGCTCGATTCCTATGTGTTGATGTGCATATCACTTCATAAAAATCGCATCTAATGTCAAGATGAGTTGGGATTTGGAATTGAGCATAACAACTTGAATATTGCTAGCGGATGAAAAAATGCAGTGCTCTGTCTATTGCCTATTGGCATTGTTGTGTAGCCTAAGAAGTATCGGTTCTCTTATCATTGTTGCTATATAATCTTATTCTTGAACAATCGTGTTCTCTTATGCTCTCTAAGTTCGATTTGGATAAGATTGCTCGACAAGCGGAGATCTATGATAAAGATTTCTCCATCATTGATCTTGCGACTATAAAGGATCAACTTGAAACTTTCATTCTTCATGTGTGAAGAGTTGATGATTTTATTGTTTATCATGATCTTGGAAGTCTGACTGTGAAGATGGACGAAACAAAAAAGACATATTGTATTTCCATTGGTCTACTGCCTCATGGAGTTAGCATTGCTACTACCGGCAACAATATTGGTTGAAAGAGTCTTTTCAGTTATGAATATTATCAAGATCGATTTGCGCAATAAAATATTAGATGATTGGCTTAATGATTTGATGGTGTGCTATGTCAAATGACAGATATTTAAAGGACTTGATTGGGATAGAATCAAGAAGCAGTTTTAATGCATGAAATCTCGTAGAATGAAAATGTCTCATTCTCCTAGAAACAATTAGTGCTTTAGTGGGATGTATTTTGGCTTCTATTTCTTTTACATCTTTCATGATTTATTATCAACTAATATTGACACTGCTAAATACTAACCATTCTCTCTTTGACAGGTTGTTTCTTTTATGTCTTATCTTTCGTTCAAACTATTATGTTCGGTCTTATCTTTTGTTCAAACTATTATGTTCGATAACTTAGTTGCAAATTGTTGAGTAAGCTTCATTTGCAAAGTATTTTTTCTATGTCCTACCTTCATCTTCACATGTTCGCACGTGGATTGTAGTTGTTGATTCCATTTAGTATTATATACTCTTATTACTGTGATTGCAATATAATTTGTTTATGGATTCTTTTGGTTTTTGGGTAATCATCTTTGCTCCACATTTGCGATTCCGCCATACCTAAAATTTAGTCCTGGCTCTGCCCCTGGTTTCACGTGAAACTACTGCGTTTCAAACAACCCTCATATGTTCTATTCCTAAACGAATTATATGTTCCGAATGAGATTGTAGTGCACGGAAGTTGAGGGAAAAACTAGATATCAAAAAACAACCACAACATGTACATCCACATATCGAGCTTCAGATGACCAAAGATTTTGAGGCCAATGGAATTTTTCGAGCGCATGCCTTCTGAGAACACTCGGGGTCTCTATTTCTCTCCCATCCCCACCCTCCCCCGCCCCCACCCACACACCCAACCATACACGTGATTTTGGATCAAACAGCGCATGTTTACACCTTTTCAACCGTGTGGGCGAGACAAGTGGAGAGTTTTTAGCTCAATGGGCCTTTTGATTTGCCTTAGCACATCTAGCTCCCGCACGTTCTAAAATACAAAAAGTGGCATCACAATAGGTTAGTCAGGTGCCACCTATAGCTTACAGCACTCCCGAACCGCCACTGCATCGTACCACACATCCGGACTGCTGCATGTGCCTGTCGTGGTTCTGGACCGTTGGATGTGCCCTGCTGCGGTGTAATATCCCAAAAATTTCAGCCAAAAATCTCAAGGATGAAGATATGGGATTTTTAAAACTTTTCATACATTGATCTCTTGTTTGCCTCATTTAAGTTTTGGAGAGTTATTTGAAGTTCGGTTGTGTTTTTGAAATTTCCAAAAGTAATTATTAAAGTAAAGATGGGCTAAAATAATGAATTAAAGGCAAGTTAAATGCATAGCTTAATTACAGAAGCCCCAAACTAGATATTCAAATCTAAATTTTAATTTGAAAATAGGAGAAATCAAAAGACGAAATTACAAAAAAAAACAACTTTAGCTTGGGCCGAGACCCGACTCATCTTCCTATTTTTTCTTTTCTTTTCTCTCCTTTTCTCTTTTTCTTTCCCATGCAAGTGGGTCGGCTGCTCCTTCCTCCTTCCTTTGGTCTGGCCGCAGCCCACGTCACCCCTCAGCACCGCCAGCCCACGCCAGCCACATGCCACTAACTCCCTTCTCCCTCCTTGCCCCGAGCTGACACGCCGCACTGCCCGTCACTGGCACCACGCCGCCACAGGTTCCACGTCGCTGTCGTACCGCTCGTCATCATCACGCCACCACAGCGTCGCAAGGAGTTGGCTGCCAACTCTTGTCGCTTGGTCACGCAGATGTCGCGTCCGTGCCCGCTACTGCTCTACCTGCCTTGAACACCTTTCCATTGCTCCTGCGCCTATATAAGCACCGTGCTGAGCTCGCCTTCACCTCTGCTTCACTCTCCACACCTCCATCCCTTCCTACAAGCACCAGTGAGTTCGAGTGCCCATGAGACCGTGACCTCTGCTTCGGCGACCGACTCTGTACACTGCCCCTGTTCTACCGCCCTGTTCAGTCCCCACCTCTCTGGTTCGATGCTTCGGGACTGCAATACCCCCTTACACCTTGTGCTCACCTTTGGTTACCATCTTCTTCATAGAATCACTGTCACCACCCGTCTTCTTCCTCTCCGTCAACCAAGTCGGTCACGCCGCTCCACTTATCCACGTTGCGCCAACTCCACGGGTGAGCCCCAACCCAACCACCTTGTCCTCTAGCATCGCCTTGGTCTCCTCCTTCGGATGCTCCTCTTCTTCACCTCTCTCTCCCGCAGGATCAACATGAACGAAGCCATCTTCTTCCTTGGCACCGACGAACCCGAGCCATGCCGCCATCCCTCTCCACCGCCCAACCTCGTCGTCCCGACCTCCTCAATGTAAGTAGCCACGTCATATCATGTTCTAGGGATAGGGGTAGCTAACGCACCGATCGATTAAGACCATATAGTAGCGTGGCGCCGTCGCACCATAGCATCTTCTTCCCCAGCGCCAGTCACCGTGGTCAGCCTTGCATTATGTGGGTGGCACACATAGGATCCCCTCGGGGAGTAGATGGTGATGTGCACGCCACCTGGCAAGATTGTCCATTGGCTAGCCAATTCCGCCATGAGCCAGAATGTCGTCGCCACCTTGCGCAGCCGTGTCGCCACCACGGGCCACCATTACCCTCGCCGTCGACACCGTCAGGGTCGATGAGGACACAAGATCCCATTTTGGGCCTCCTGAGTCACGCCCGAAGCCCGATTTGCCAGCGTTGAGTGCGGCCTGAATGCACCCTATGCACCCTCCCCTACTCCAGTGCACATTGGGGGAGGAGCACTATAGCACCCCGTTGTAGGATCATTAGGGTTTAATGACGCCATTAGGAAAGGATTAATTAGGGGATAATGTTAGTGTGACATGTGGGCCCAAATCAATTAGCGAAACATAATTAAAACCGGAAGTTAGTTCTGAGCCAATGACATGTGGATCGTACCCTCTAAACTATGCTATATGGATCCAGTTTGTAGACCTATGTCAATGACAGGTGGACCCTTGGTCCATGCACTATTTCCATGGACTGAGTCCGTACAAACAATGACCCCACATGTCAGTGACTGTACTCCTTTTAATCCAGAAAATAATTCAAAAAACAAATTAAATATCGGGGGCCCCACCTGTCAATGACGATAGGATTTCTAATTAAGAAATAAATAAAAAAGGAAATAGAATCCGTGGACCCCACCTGTCAATGAGAGTATTCTCTCTCCTTTAACAATTTCAAGAATTGTTTCGGATTTAAAACTTTGGAGCGCCCGTTCTCTCTCATTTTAAATCCAAATTCAACAATTCTTTGTTCCTAAATTTACCTAAATTCAAACCCTACCTAAAAAACCAAAAACATGAATTTTGGAGTTCATTTGGAATTTTTAATGCAGTTCGAATTCATTGGTGTTTTTTCGAACTTGGTCATTTTTTGCGTATATAGATACCGAAGTTCCGAAAGAGTAACAAATTGAGCAAGACCAAGACCACCAAGACATCGAGGAAAGCGAGTCAACACTTTGATCATTTTGCACCTACATTTGAATGCAAGTTATATTGTTTTAAATTATTAAATTGCATTGGATTGCTTTATATAAATATGTTGTCTTAGCTCGTCGTTAATACCTTAATTGAGCCATTAAATTCCAATCCTTGAACTTGAACACAACCATTTGTTACCCTAGGAATATTGTTATACCTGATTAGTTACTAAGTCTGTATCTAAGTGCCATGCTTAGTCTTACTTAAGTATATTAACATGTGGGCATTAGTTTGCCCCGACATTTTTCAAACTACAAGGAATGGATTTGGGTAGTCGAGGTTGGAGCCTAGCTGATATGTTGAAACTAGAAAGGAATTTCAAAACAAAAACTAAAAAAATGATTTAGACTTGGGTGGATGGTAAGAAGGGTGGGTGCGGATAAGAGCACATGAGATAGGTATGGGGAAGTGCCGCCCAAGTCAATTAAGGATCCGATTCTTGTAATTGCCTTCCCATGTAAAAACAATACAACCACAAGTCAATAATGGGTACGACCTAGTGGATTAATTTCTTCGCCTCGATGTGAGCTTCATCATTGGGTGGAATGTGGCATGGATAAAGGTAAGGGACCCACAGGAAAACCACACTACGCAAGAAGGGGCCTCCGCGAGAGCATGGCCCATGGTAGTGAAACCTTACAGGTGGGGGTTGCATTGAGGTTGGGCATTTTAAAGGCCTTGTGATGATTTTCTTAGTATCATGCCTACGGTAGTGTGTTGACATTTTAAGATGATCATCTCTTGTGGGTAATGTTGTGCGACCTCCATTGAGTGAAAACTATCCAAATGAAATGCCATTCGACCAAGACTCTTACGCCTACTTCACGACGTCTAGACCAGATGGTGACGATGATGGAGGATCTTAGGCCGGGACCCCTAGTCGCTTGCCTGTGGGCAGAGCGGATGGATCCACCATTTGCTTTCTACTTCTGCTCACATCTCTACCTTCTATACAGAACATTATGTACATTATTTGGCATGTTCGGCCTGTATTGTAAAACAATGACCGCATGGTCTATTTTTGTGAGGTGATTATGTGTGATGTATGTGAATGATTCAACAATGTACATGTGTGCGCTATCTACTGATCCAGGTAATGGTGCTGATTACACAGAGGGTCCCGAATTACAAATTCAGGTCCCGACAGGCGGATCCAAACCACGGCTGCATCCCAGAGCGCGGCAGGCATCCTGTCGCGCATTTGGACCGTGGCAAGACCCCCCCCCCTCGATTGTTGCCGTGGGTCTAGACTGCGACAAGTCCCCCTATGAGTGAAAGGAAAATTTGTTGTGTTTCCTATTGCAACATGATTTAAAAGCCCAACATAAATTAGGAAAGTTTTTTAAGAAAAAAGTTAATAGAGAATAATCGTGGAATTAAATTATGAAGATAAGATTTCAACCCCGACACAAAACTTCGTAATCGTGGTGCGAATTATGTGGTGCACAGGATTTGGTTATGTGCATACGTTTGCCTCGCTACTCCTACGGTACAAATGGCAACATGCACGAACCATCAACCCGAACTACATGCCAGATACATGTGCGTCTTTTGGAATCGAAAACACTAGATGATGGGAAAGAAGTCAGGCTTGCGGTCATACGTTCTATGCATCAAGGTCCATCAATACCTTTCTATGGCCTGACCGAAGGCCCAGAAGACATGGTCCAATATGTTGTAATTGGGGCCGCCTTGGTGATCTAGTTTGTCTAGTTTGTTTATGTACATGCCCGGATTTGCTTCTACAATCTGCTGAAGCATCCTTGGTACAAGGTTGTACGCCTCCTCATATGTCCCCTACATGACATCGATCACCTTCTGCTTAGTACGTCGAACATTGCTGTAGCTGACTGGAGAGCCAACACAATTAGCAACATCTGACACCAACATCTTAGGGGAGACAAACACATCCTCCAAAACTAGGTGGCTAATGAGGCTTGCCACATACACGGAAGTGACATTCCTAAGCAGCTGCAGCGGCTAACTCAACTTGCAAGTGTGGTCGATCAGCACCGTGATCATAAATTCTGTACCATGGCCCTTCACCTTCTGCGCACGCACCTTGCCAGGACAGCCTTCCACTTGGCATTTTACTGTGTACTGAGTTGGAATTTGTGGATATCATGGGGATATGCTCACGATCTTAGGATGATGATACAATTGGCAATGGCGTTGAAGGTTTATCGAAACACTCATTTTCGGCGAAGTTTATATGTTGTCAGGCAATGGGCGGTCGAGACAAACTGTCTGGCGGTCGGGACCGCCACCACTAGCAGTCAGACCAGCCATGCCTCGGGTCGAGTGGCTGGCGGTCAGACTGGCCAATGGACAGCGGTCAGACCGACCATAAAGAAATTTTGAGTTAGGAGCTGGGCCAAAAATAGAAGGTGTAGGCAACAGAGGGGATTCTTCTACACTTAGTCTCATAATTTTTGGAGCTTCGAGTCAAAAGATCTATTCGTTCAAAATTTCCAGAGAGTTTCGGATTTCCAGGGTGGAAATTTGGCAAAGTCCTTGTTGGCGGTCGAGACCGGCAGTGGCGTCGAGACCACCAGAGGGCAATCGGTGCCGACGGCCGGTGGTGGTCGAGCCGGCGAGACCTTGGTGGCCATGAGTGGCGGTCTGATCAGTTTTCACTTGTTCGTCGGCCATCATGGCAGCGATGATTGTTTGGTTAGGTCAAGTTCATGGGTTTCAGTGCATATGTTTTGCATTATGCATGTTTTGACTAACGTGGGTCAAGTTGTGAAGAACTTGTTCCCGAAATTGATTTCTTTGTCTATTGTTGTGCAGGAAGCTTGGAGGTCAATGATAGTCAACGGCGACGATGATCGAGACTAGACTTGGAGAGCTGAGGTTCAGAACGATCGAGGATGTCGGGTGAAGTCAGAAGACTCAAGCATGGCGCAAAATGGACAAGGATGACCGAATGGGAAGTTCGGTGCAACGGGTTGCATCAAGCGACGCGGGGGTTGGTGCAAGTGCCATGGTGGTTAGACTTACCGACATGAAGAGAGCCGTTGATCAACCCACATGTGGCGAAGCATGGGATTGCTTCATGAAGATTGGACTCGGTCTTTGGAGAAGGATCGAGAAGGGGTATTTTGGTAACTTCACCTAAATACTGCCTTGATGACCTTTTGCTAACCCGCGGCGCAAAGAGAAGCGGTTTAGATCAAGAGGAGACGAAGACAACGCTTTAAAATGCATGCGTAAATGAAACCCGTTTGTGCGTGGGCTTAACGGGTGCCCATTAGCAATTTCCTTCTAGAAGCTAGCCTCCACTATAAATAGGAGGGTGCTGGTTGTGCACCCTCCAATCCTCATATCTAAAACCCTAGTTTGTGTTTTAGGGTTAGGAGAGAATAGTGGAGAGGTTAGGGTTCTAGGGAATTGGATTGATTGTGTGCTCAAGTGTTGAGCCTTTATCCTCTTGGATGGAGTGGCTGTAAACCAACATCAATCCCAAATCAATCCAAGCAAGATTTCTCAAGATGAGTCTCTTTTTGTTCTTGCTCTCTATTTTGTGATTTTAGAGCTTTCTTTGATCCGTGAGTTTTTCCTTGGTTTCTGACGTGGATCTTGCTTGTTGTGACATGTGGGAATGCATCTAGGATCATCTTCTACCCACGAGCAAATCTTTATATCATATTTTGGTTTTGACTCAGTTTTGAAGCAACCTTCACTCAAACGAAAAAAGGTCGGAACTTTAGCAATGATCTTCATGATGGTTAATTGGAATAGGTCCCTGACATCCTAAAGAAGGTATGTTTCAAGTTTTGTGAAGTTTGGAGTTGTGAATCAAAAGTTAGACCAATTTGTGATTTTGAGTTCGGGCTGATTTTACTGTTCATTGGCCTAGAGGTCAGACCGCCCTTAAGAGAGAGGTTAGACCGCCCATGGAGAGGTTTGGAGAGGTCAGACCGCCAACTACATGGAGGTCTGACTGCCCAACTAATTTGGGTTTGAGTTTTTGTGATTTTGGTCCATTTGCTTCAAGGTTTTGATTGGATTCAATACAAGTCTTCCACTGTGCTTATCTATTGATCTTCATAGCTTTCATAGCTATTGGAATAAAATTAGTATTGAATTCAATCAAGGAGAAAAAGGATGTCGTGCTCCTATTCACCCCCCTCTAGTCGCCTTTTCGGTCCAACAAGTGGTATCAGAGCCCGGTTAGTTCAATCTTGATCTTAACCGGTCACTGAACTTGGCGATGGAGAAGTACTCCACCAAGCCGCATATCTTCGATGGGCTTGACTATGCCTATTGGAAGAATCGCATGCGTGTCTTCCTTCAGAGCGAAGGTCAAGCTATATGGGAGGTTGTTCGAGCTCCACTCGTTTTGCCCGAGGTTGCTACGCCGGCTTCAGCAGCCCTCTTGACTAAAAACCATAAGGCAAAGAACCTCCTATATGCTGAGCTTGGTAGACAGGAGTATGACAGGATTTGTAATCTTGAGACCACGCACGAGATTTGGCACACCCTCGAAACCTACCATGACGGTTCGTCCCAAATCAAGCAAGTACGCTAGATGGTCTTCAAGCGAGAATACAACAAGTTCGAGATGCGTCCTGGAGAGAGCATCAATGATGTATTCTCTCACTTTAACAAGGTGATTAATCAGTTGAGAACAGTAGACATCGAGTATTCTCAGTTTGAGAATGCCACCCATCTCTTGGCTGCAATCAACACCAAGGAGTGGGAGATGATGGCTACTGTCATTAAGGAGAATGTCAATCTCTCTAATCTCTCTTTAGAGCTGCTCTATAGCAAGCTCTAGACTCATGAGATCAAGAGAGTTAGTTATCTTAAAAGAACTTTTGATGATTTTTCTGAGTCTTCCTCTGGATTTTCACTTGCCTATTTGTCTGCAATCCATGAAGAGGAACTTGAGAGTATTCCTGAGGCTGAGTTGGCCCTTCTAGCCAAAAAATTCACATGGGCCTATAACAATGTGAGAAACAATAAGAGAGGTGGCCCTGTGACATACTATGAGTGTGGAGAGCTCTACCATATCCGGACGAACTGCCCAAGCTAAAAGGGAAGGGTAACCAAAAGGATGAGAAGGTAGCCTGGAGGAAGCCTCAAGGGAACAAGTCCAAGTTTGATGCTGCCAAGCTCATGAAGGCCGCTCACCAGGTTCTTGCCGCTTTTGGAGAGCAATCCATAAGCGATGTGGACTCCGGGAGCGAGGGGGACAAGGAGGAAGAGCTCCCTCAAGACAAGAAGAAAGGGAAGGTCAAAGACTTCACCGGCATGTGCTTCATGGCCGACTCCATCAACAATGATGACATCGATGAGGTACCTCCATCCTATGAAGTTCTCTTTGCTAGATGTGATACTATCTTTGAGCAATTGCTTAGCCAGAATACAGCGTTAGAGTTCACCATGGCTAGGAACAAGGATTTAGAGCCACAAGTTGATAATCTCACACTAGAACTTATGAATGCTAAAAATCTTGATGATGATGAATGTTCATCTTGCCATGCTTTACACTCTGCACTTGCTAAATTGCAAACTGCTCATGATGTTGCCTTGCACCAACTAGAAATTGCTAGGACTGAGTTAATTGAAGTTAAATCTGCTATATGTGAAAAATGCTTAGAGTCTAGCAAGTTGGTCGCTTTTGATAAGGTTGAGTCTAGCTTTTGCTCTTTTTGCTTAGAACGTGAACATGAAGTAAAAGACATATTAGAAGCAGCTAGAGCTAAGTATGCCAAGCTTAAGGACAAAATTAATTCTACTCCTTGTGCTTCATGTGAAGCCCTTAAGCTTGAAGTTGCCATTCATAAGGAGAAGCATGCTAGAGCCATTAAGGCCAAAACTTGTGAATCATGTTTTAACCTTGGAAAAGAGAATACTTATCTTAAGGATACATTAAAAAAATTCTCTAAGGGTAAGAAATAGTTAAACATGATTCTTGACAAGTCAAAAACTCCTTATAAGAAGCAAGGGTTAGGATACAACTTTTCCCAAGACAAGTCCAAGCCAAATGTTATTCAAGTCTTAAAAAATGGCTTAGTTGAGTTCAAAACCCAACCTGCAAAAACCATTTTCAAATCTGTAGGTTTTGCCCAACCATCTTTTGAGCCAAAGGGTGCTTCTCCCAATGGTACCAAGTACCATTGCACCTATTGTAAGAGAGATGGGCATTTGCTTGAGTTCTGTTGGCATAGGTTGAAAAATGCTAGGAAAAATCTTGCTAGAATTTTATCTCATCAACCTAGAGCTTTTATGAGATATGGTCATTTAGAAAAGAATAAACCTGGACTAGGATTTGTTTCACATGCTCATCATCATCATGTTCCTAGACAGGATGGTTCTCTTGTTCGTGTAACCATTGCTCATGATAGAACCTCAAGTAGGATCAAGGATAGCAATTCTGCTTTGTATACTACTCGTAGACGTGTGTCTCAGTACTTGGTTCCCAAGTCATGTTTAACTAACCCCAGTATTGAGACACATCGATTTTCTGTGCCTTGATTTTCAGGATCGCCGCGGAAGGAGGAAGAACATGTGGTTCGTCGACTCCGGATGTTCACGCCATATGACCGGAGACTCAAGATGGTTCACCTCCTTCACGCAGTCGACGGGTGATGACTTCATCACCTTTGGAGACAATACACAAGGGCGGATTGAAGGAACAGGATCAATCAGGGTGAACGACAAATTCATCCTGAAGGACATTGCTCTTGTGGACAAGCTAAGGTACAATTTGCTTTCTGTCTCGCAGCTTTTTGATGATGGCTATGAGACTAGATTTAAGAAAAATGTTTGTCGTGTGTTTGATTCAGCTGGTGGGCTTGTTTTTTGGGATTTCTAGAGTTGGTAGGATCTTTGGAGCTGACTTTTCTGAATCTCTTGCTGGATCTCTCAAATGTTTGATTGCATCTTCTTCTGAGTTCTAGCCTTGGCACCGTCGTTTGGGGCACATTGGTTTTGATCATCTGACACGAGTTAGCAGCCTTGATTCATGAGAGGTTTGCCCAAACTCAAATCCATCAAGGATGCTGTATGTGCACCCTGTAGGCATGGTAAGCAAGTTGCCGCCTCACACCCTTCATTGACTATGGTCATGACTGACGGACCTGGACAGTTGCTTTACATGGATACTGTTGGTCCTGTTAGGTTTCGATGAGTTAGTGGCAAATGGTATATTCTTGTCATAGTCGATGATTTTTTGAGATACTCTTGGGTGTTCTTTCTTGCTTCGAAAGATGAAGCTTTTGATCATTTTCATGATCTTGTTCTTAAGCAACCACGAACTCCCGGTGCCACGAGGCGATTCGCGATGACAATGGTACGGAGTTTAATAATGCCTCATTTGCCTCTTTCTGTGTTGAGCGTGGTATTGAGCATCAGTTCTCTTCTCCACACGTTTCTCAACAAAATGGCGTGGTGGAAAGGAAGAACAGAACCTTAGTCAAGATAGCTAGGATGATGCTAGATGAGTTTAGCACTCTGAGGAGGTTTTGGGCCGAAACTATTGCTACAGCTTGCCATATTGTGAATCGTGTCTTCTTGAGACCGTCTTTGGGCAAGACATCATATGAGCTTCGATTTGGTAGAAAACCCTCTGTTTCTCATTTTCGAGTTTTTGGAGCTAAGTGTTTCATTCTTAAGATAGGAAACCTACATAAATTTGAGTCAAGAAATTCTTATGGTTTATTTATGGGTTATCCCGCACATTTGAGGGGTTTTCGGGTTTTTAATGTTGAGACTAACGTTGTCTAGGAGACATGCAATGTCACTTTTGATGAGACTAGTCATATTACTAGATCACACATTTCAGGTGATACACAGGCGACGGAGAGCATTTTTGTAGAGGAAGATGATGATGGAGTCGATGATGCTCTCCCACCTGCTGCTGACGCTTCTATTCTAGCTCAAGATCCTGCTTCGACTATTTCGCCTCCAATTGAGGCTCCTGTTGCATCTTCATCATCAGCAGTACCTGTGGAGGTCGAAGAGATGCTATCTCCCCCGGGCGCTCCACTTCACATTCAGAGGCATCATCCTTCGGATCAGATCATTGGTCATCTTCATGAGCGAGTCACTCGCTCTAGGTATCACGATCCGAGTCTCTACTCCCATTCTACATTTGTTGCTTCTTTCGAACCCCGCAATATATCACATACTTTATCTGATTCTAGCTGGGTTAATGCCATGCATGAAGAGTTAGAGAACTTTGAGAGGAACAAGGTTTGGAACCTAGGAGAGCCAACTAGTGGTCATAATGTGACAGGAACCCATTGGGTGTTCAAAAACAAACAAAGTGGAGATGGTTCTGTGGTTAGAAACAAGGCTAGATTGGTAGCTCAGGGTTTTAGCCAAGTTGAGGAGTTAGACTTTGATGAAACCTTTGCTCCTGTTGCTAGATTATAAGCCATTCGCATTCTACTTGCATTTGCTGCATCTAAGGGCTTTAGGCTACACCAGACGGATGTTAAGAGTGCATTTCTGAATGGTTACATAGAGGAGGAAGTGTATGTTAGGCAACCCCCAGGTTTTGAGAATCTCAAGCATCCACATCATATTTTCAAGCTGTCCAAAGCCTTGTATGGTATTAAACAAGCCCCTAGAGCCTAGTATGATAGACTTAAAACCTTCTTGCTTAAGAATAATTTTGAGATGCGTAAGGTAGACAAGACTCTATTTGTTCTTAGGCATGGCAATGACTTCTTGCTTGTTCAGATTTACGTATATCATATTATCTTCGGTGGTTCTTCTTATGCTCTTGTTTCCAGTTTTTCTGAGACCATGTTCAGGGAATTTGAGATGAGTATGATGGGAGAACTCAACTACTTTCTAGGATTTCAAATCAAGCAATGCAAGGAAGGGATCTTCATCCATCAGACGAAGTACACCAAGGATCTGCTCAAGCGCTTCGAGATGGGTGACTGCAAGCCGATCGCTACTCCCATGGCGACTTCGACTGTCTTGGATCCAGACGAGGAAGGAGAAGTTGTGGATTAACGCGAGTACCGCAGCATGATCGGCTCCCTTCTTTACCTGACGGCCTCAAGACCGGACATTCACTTCGTGGTCTGCCTTTGTGCGAGGTTTCAAGCGTCTCTTAGGACTTCCCATCACCAAGCCGTCAAACGCATTTTCAGGTACCTTCACTCTACCCTCCAGTATGGTATTTGGTATTCCTGCTCTTCTTCAGTAACATCTCAATTTTCTGAGCTTTAAAATCCTTTGCATAGTTAGTAGGGAGAAAATTCATCATTTGGATTTATTTGACTTTAATGGAAAAGCTTAATATTGAATCTTGTGCATCAAAACAATTTAATATGATTAAAGTCAACATCAACAATAGTCAAAACTATTTTATTTGGGTTCTATGTGCTTGGATATATTTTCTAGATTTTTCTAGAATTTTTCCAAGCTCATTTGCTATTTTCTAATTGCCATTTGGAATTTCTAGTATTTTATAAAATAGAAAACCTATTTAAATCTCAGTTAATCCCTTTGAGCCTAAACCCAACCCTATCCTTTTTTGGCCCAACTCTGCGGCCCATTACTTGCGCCCCCATCTCGTGACAAGTGGGTCCGCATGTCGACCTCATTCCTTTTCCTTTGCACGCTCAGCTCAATTCACCACCGTTGGATTTTGTTTGAACGGTCATGATCAATTGGGTCGTTCGGACGGTCCGAACGTCACACTCGATGTGAGCCATCTGATCAAGAATGGACGGTCGAGATCGAATGGGCTGTTTGGGCGGTCCGAACGTCACACTTGATCTGGATCATCCATTTCAAATCTGACAGTTAGAACGTGTGGTCCGAACGTTCCTTTCGTTTGCATTTGCTTAGCCTCGCTACTAGGTGGGCCTGTGTTGGTTGACTTGTCGTCTCCGAGTCGGCTTCGTCCTCGCGAGTTCATCGCCGCTGCCGCCATTGAAGGACCTCGAGCTCAATCCAACAATGTCAATTTCCAAACTAAAACCTTCTAGATTTCTTTGCTAAACCTTATCTCTTGATATCCCACACCCGTATCTGGTTTCAATCGTGACCAAATCCTTTTCTATCCCCAGGATTTCCAAATTAGGTTTTGTGTTCTTCACGGACTCGATTTGGGGATTTCCTTTCTCGAGCCGCCCGACCACTATAAAAGGCAGCCCCAGATTCGCGATCTTGTCCTCAACCCAAAGCCTCCATCAATTTCACCCTGAGAGCTTTTGCACCGCCGCAATTGGAGATTTAGGTTTTGGTCACCGAAACCCTAAAACTTCGATTTCGCCTCCGTCAGTGACGCCCTACCTCCGTGGAGCACGCCGTCATGTTCCTCATCGTCTAAGCTACCTCCAGAGCCCTTCCTCGTCGTCAGAGAGTTGCCAGAGCTTCGATCCGACAAAACCCGAGGAGCTTCTCCGCTTCGAGCTCGCCGCCGGCCATCACCATCGCCCTCTATCACCCGAAGTTGGCTCATTAGGTTCGCAATAACCTGAGCTTCATCCTAGTACCCCTCATCGCCGGTGGATCACCGTCGTTCACCGATTGCCATTGGTTCCAGTGCACCGTCGCCGCCGTCGAGCCACGTCATCACCATCCCAGCGCCACATCAGCCTTTGTGCTTACGTGTTGCATGTGTGGAGCCGTGTCAGCATGCACGCGTGGCAGCTTTGCCAGCCTCGCTCTAGATTGGTTCGGTGGACTTGGTCTACCGTGAACCAAGTCACTGACGTGTGGGCCCCAACGTCAATGATTTTCTTTTTATTTCTTTTCTGGTATTTTCAATTGGAAAATAATTCAGATTATTCTGAAATTAGGATTTCTTTTAGATTCAAACTTTCAAAGCCCATATCTTTTGCATCAGCACTCCGTTTGAGCACATTCAAATTTCTAAATTTATCTAAATTTAAGATCTATCTATCTGAGATTTTTATTTAATTTTTGGAGTTTATTTTTCCTTTGTTATTTATTTGTTTTGTTTGTTTGCTTCGTTTGCGAGTAGACGTTGATACTTTGGGAAGATTTGAAGGAGTACCTCAAGATCAAGATCAGTACCTAGACCTATTTCAAGACAAGTCATACCTTTGATCATATTGAATCCTAGTTTTCTAAAATTACTTTAATTCAAATTATTGCATCTATTTTAAGTATTTATTTAAATGCTTTTAGGTTTAGTTATTAATTCCACTTGTTATATCCACCTTGTCTAATTGTTATGTCTTAATCTTTTGTCACCCTAGATTGGTTTATTTAGTTGGTATTATCGTAGCACCAACGTGGGTTGGTTAGATACGATTGGATTGCTTAGCCATGCCACGAGTCATTATCTCATGTGAGTTGCAATTATAAACCTGACTAAGTGATTATGGAACTATGTGATAAAACTGTGTGTACTATGTGCTATTACTCGTTGATGGTATATGTTGCACTTAACCAACAGGGTGGGAAAGGATTTAGACGGAGGCAAGTGGACTATGTATTGTTATGGTGGATCTGTGTGCATGGGCTTAAAAATCTATGTGCATAGGGATTTGTAGTAATTTGGAAGTCTTGCCTTGGTCAATTAAGGACTTAACTCTGTACGCCATTGAACTGGGCCTCTCGTACAACCACATGCCTGATGGGATGGGCCTAACTTAGTAAGTTATGAAATCTTGACATTGCTACTTAGGTTGTAGGTTAGACTGTGTTGATTGGGTGGAGGTGTGCTACCAAGTAGTTACATCACGGGGTGGTTCGCCGTGTCCCTGTCCAACGGTGTGTGTCATACCTATCGCTGTGTATGGCTTGGTATGACGGTTTGTAAGCACACTGGGAGTATCAATGCTTGAGATGAAGTTTCTGAAACGTTTTGTTATGATTAGTGCTTACAACACTAGTTGTATCTTGTGGGTAAAGTGTACAACCTCTGTAGAGTGTTAAATTAATCTATTCGAATAGCCGTGTCCTCGGTCATGGACATGCTCGGGGATTTCACACGAGGGGTAGATTTTCATAAAAACCTTGGGAAGGGAGCTATGTGATTTATGTCATATGGCTATGTGAATAACTTGTTTAGGCTATGTGTCTTTGTGAAATCAAACTGTTAAATTATTATTGTTATTTATTTTACTTTATGTTTTCAATCTATTATTTGTATTCAAACTGCAAGTGTTGCATTTCTGCAACAGAACCACAGAAGCCATTCGTTTGGAATAAGCCTGCATCTATAATTGCATTTCTATGGTGTGACTTGCGAGTATGGTTGTGTACTCATGCTTGCTAAGTCAAATCAACAGAAGAGGAGGAGTCATCGCCTGCTTTCGAGGAGGAGTTCGTTGAAGGTGCTTGATCGTAGGGTCTTGATCCCATTCGGTTGCCTGTGGTGAATTGATGGGATACCGCTGTTGTTTCTGTTTCCGCTGTTATTTAATTCTCTGTTAGCCCTGCGTGGCTTAATAACTGTAAACTCGACCATAAGGTCAAAACCTTTATTTGTTAATCAAATTACTCGTTTATGCTATTATTCGCCTTGTGTGGATCGATATTCATCTATGTTGAAACTATGTGCACTAGCGTGATCCTGGACTAGTGCATTATACACAAAGGGTCCAAAATTACATTTTTGGGTCCCGACGGAGGTGGTATCAGAACCATACTGACTGTAGGTCTTGATTTTAGTTAGATCGGCCGTCTTAGAGAGTCTAAATTATTTTCTAAAGAAAAACTAACTTGCAAGATTAATTGAATTGCTTAACTCCTCTCATGTCTTTCTCGACTCAACATTTGGTATTTGGTATTCCTGCTCTTCTTCCTTGTCCATTCGGGGATTTTCTTATTCTGATTTTGCGGGCTGTCGGCTAGATAGGAAGAGTACCTCAGGCACTTCTCTTGTCTCTTGGTCTTCTAGGAAGCAGTCCTCTGTTACACAATCCACTGCAGAAGCTGAATATGTAGCTGCCGCTAGTTGTTGTAGTTAGATTTTGTGGACGGTGTCCACTCTTAAGGACTTTGGGTTAAATTTTGCTAACCCGCGACGTAAGAAGGCGTAAAGAGAAGCGGTTTAGATCAAGAGGAGATGAAGACAGTGCTTTAAAATGCATGCGTAAGTGAAACCCGTTTGTGTGTGGGCTTAACGGGTGCCCATTAGGAATTTCCTTCTAGAAGCTAGCCTTCACTATAAATAGGAGGGTGCTGGTTGTGCACCCTCCAACCCTCGTATCTAAAACCCTAGTTTGTGTTTTAGGGTTAGGAGAGAATAGTGGAGAGGTTAGGGTTCTAGGGAGTTGCATTGATTGTGTGCTAAAGGGTTGAGCCTTTGTCCTCTTAGATGGAGTGGTTGTAAACCAGCATCAATCCCAAATCAATCCAAGCAAGATTCCTCAAGATGAGTCTCTTTTTGTTCTTACTCTCTATTTTGTGATTTTGGGGCTTTCTTTGATCCGTGAGTTTTCTCTAAGTTTCTGGCCTGGATCTTGCTTGTTGTGACATGTGGGAATGCATCTAGGATCATCTTCTACCCACGAGCAAATCTTTAGATCATATTTTGGTTTTGACCTGGTTTTGAAGCAACCTTCACTCAAACAGAAAAAGGTCAGAACTTTGGCAACAATCTTTACGATCGTTGATTGGAATAGGTTCCTGACATCCTAAAGAAGTTATGTTTCAAGTTTCGTGAAGTTTGGAGTTGTGGATCAAAAGTTAGACCATTTTGTGATTTTGAGTTCGAACTGATTTTCATGTCCATTGGCCTGGAGGTCAGACCGCCCTTAAGAGAGAGGTCAGACTGCCCATGGAGAGGTCAGACTGCCAACTACATGGAGGTCTGAAAGCCCAACTAATTTAGGTTCGAGTTTTTATGATTTTAGTCTATTTTCTTCGGGGTTTTGATTAGATTCAATACAAGTCTTCCACTGTGCTTGTATATTGATCTTCATAGCTTTCATAGCTATTGGAGTGAAATTAGTATTGAATTCAATCAAGAAGAAAAAGAGGTCGTGCTCCTATTCACCCCCCCTCTAGCCGCCTTTTCGGTCCAACAGGATTGACCTGTGCACCCGGTTCACTCGGTTGATGTACATGACATACCTTGTTATAGCTTGCTGCATGGCTACCATGGTCGAGAAAACGCTACTCAATTAATAGAGTGACATCATCAAACCCCCTTTGGGACTCGTGGTCCTGTGGTAATACAAGTGGCTACACTGCAAGTTCATCCATCCATGATGACAGGCACGCCACCTCCGTCGATAGAATTCCGCCCACACGACCAACGCCGCTACGCCCTTAGGTGCATCCTCTTCGCTAACATCTGGTTGGTTTGGTAGAAACTCATGGCAGTCAATGCGGGCTGACCACCATTCTCGCTCCTCCTCATTTCATACAAAATTCTCGGTAAGTCTTCTAATAGAGTCTTCCTCCAAATCAATACATTCTGTGCTCCCATCATCACCCACCGCCTGCACTTCCCCACTCCCGCTAGCATCAACGTCATCAATGTTTGACGACACCCTTTCTATGAACTGCACATACACCATCGGTTTCCTGTATATCGCCACCTCAGGATTCCATTCAATCTCCATGTACTGCCCCATGCAATGTTTCCCTTCATCTTGTGTTACTCCCATACGCCCTGCGTTGACCCTCACCTATTGGTGCAGGTTGCCGCCTCGATGACAATCTTCTTCCTTCATGTCTCCCTATCAAACTCTCTCGGGATGCTTTGCATTCTAGGACCGCAGCCCGCTCCACAACAGTAAGGTGGAGTTGATCCCCTCTTCTTGGACACTTTGCATTCTGGGATCAAAACCATTGTTTCTCGCATTGACACAGTGGATCGTCGCCTGGAGGTCCTTGGTCATCGCATGGATAGCATTGATCGCCATTATGAGGACAAGGACAGTCGTTTACTGCCATTGATCAAAACAGTGTTGTTGTGCTCCAACGCCTTGATCAGCTTACTGGATGGGTCTCTGAGATGCAGTTAGTTTAGGGGCAGATTTTGACCAACATTTTAGATGTCAACAACAAGGTGTCCTCCGTTGAGCAGATTGGCACCTTCTCTCATCGCTGTCGCATTGATCCTTCTCCTATAGATCCTTCTACTTCGGCTGGCGCTCCTCCTTCTTCTTCTTAGGATTGGTTTTTAGCTTTTGGCACTTGATGCCAAAGGGGGAGAAGAACTGCTAATAGCTACTATCTACTATTATCTACTCTTCTATTATTGTTGTACTTTATTGTGTGTAATAAGATAGAGGATAAGCTTATTACCTTTTGCTTTATCCTTCAAAACTTATTGAACCCCTTTATCTTCATTGTCTGGATGATTATGGATGGTTGAAATGATTTCTAGTAACTATCTATCGTGTGATTGTGTATATGAGATTGTTTGAATTGATATATCTTGTTGGTCTATGAGATTGTTTGAATTGATATATCTTGTTGATCATATTGTTGTTATCTCTCGAATCCAAAATATAGAGGAAACTCTGTCAATTGTTTTCCACATATATGCATGACTTTCACATCTCAATTTTATGCATATATTAAGGGGGAGTTTTCTCCTATTTTATGGTCTAGTTAGCATATTGTCCTGCTTCACTTACTTTATGCAATTCATCTCACATGCTATCTAAATCATATCCTAGAATATGCACCTTGTTAGGTACTTGTTGTATATTCAAATCATTTCATTATATCTCCATGGTTAGGGTTGTCATCAATTACCAAAAAAGGGGAGATTGAGAAATCTAGACCTCATTTTAGTGTTTTGGTAATTAAAGACAACCATGTGTTGTGAACTAACCTGCTTTGTCTAGTGATTGAAAATGTTAGCCTCGGATTAAAAGAAAGGAGCACTAAAGGTACTCAAGTATTGGATATTAATATCGTCTAGCTCAAGGCAAAGGTATCTCGTATAGGTAGTTGTACTATGAATATGGATCAATAGCTAGTAGCATGATAGCTGTACTATGAATATGGATCAATAGCCTAGTAGCTAGTAGCCTGACTATGGACAGTACATTCCTTTGCGGGAAGTACAAGGGCACTATTCTCACCGCTGTTGCCGCTGATGGCAATGACCAGTTGCTCCTAGTTGCCTTCGTAATTGTGGAGATGAGAACACTAACAGTTGGCTGTGGTTCCTAGCCAACATAAAGCAACATGTTGTAAGGGACCGGCCGAATGTGTGCATCATCACCGACCGTTATGCCGGGTTGCTGTCCGCACTGCACACCATGCAGCATGGTACAAGCCCGTCGTTCTAATGGAACAACATGCGCACACGTTGGTGCATATAACATCTAGCCGCCAACTTCCACACGTGCTTCCAGAGCAAGGACCTCATAAAGAAGTTCAAGAAGCTCTGCCTACATAACCAGAAGTGCAAGTTCGACGCCGTGTGGCGAGAGCTTGAGGTCGAAACTGAGCGTACAAGTGGAGGTTCTAGGGCAGGCACACCGCAAAGTGAGTTCGCTAAGTGGATGAGCATGCATGCCTCAGACTATGAGAAATGGTCCCTTCTTCATGACACCTATGGTGCTCGATACGATATCATGACAACCAACATGTCCGAGGTCCATATGAGAGGTGACCGAAAGCATGTTTGCACCATAGGCGATGTGGCAGTTTTCACCTACAACAAGTCTCAACTCTTGCACAAGCCTTGCTCCCACGTATATGTTGCATGCATTGTATTTCACTAATCTTGTAGTATGTACATGTCGGAAAAATACGACATACGTCACCTGTATGATACTTGGAACGAGGAGTTCAACTCATACGGTGTGGAATGCCACTATAGGGACCTATGACTGGTAGTAGTGAAGTGGTCACCAAATGAAGCACTGTGTCTTCCAGGCCGTGGGAGCCGTCAATCAAGGCACATCTGCAATGACATGAATGTGAGTCAACGTGGAGACTGGCCAAGACCAACGAGGTGTGGGCTATGCAAGACTCCTGGGCACTCGTTCAGGAAATGCCCGAACAGACCTTCCTCCTCCGGCGCCACTTAGTTGTGCAAGGGCCCTAACCTGTTGTATCTATAAGCTATCCAGTGTATTGCGCTACATTGTACTCCGGTGTGTTCGATTTTTTTTTAAAAAAATGTACTATTGAGTCATGTGGTGTATTTATTGCATGTATAAGCACCTTTGCAGAACTTTTCAGTTGGACCTTTGGACCTCTGCAGGGCTATTTAGCTCGATGTGACCATAGAAGCGTTGCATCTCTACAAAGCTTTTCAGGTCAATGTGACCACACAAGCACTGCACCTCCGCAGAGCTTTTCAGCTCGATGTTACCTCACAAGCACTGCACCTCTGCATAGCTTTTCAAATCGATTTGACCACACAAATACTGCATTGCCATTTTCGTTTTTTGTGACCACACAAGCACTACACCTCGATGAGACGTGACGCGACGTAATGCTGAGAGAAAAAAAGAAAAAGAAGAAAACGACGAACGAATGTGCGACGCACGTGTTCGCGGAATCTCGCTGCATCGTTGCGTCACGTCGCTCAGCAAAGCTGCCTTGTTGGGTCATGTTGCTGGGCTTTTTCAGGAGACGCGACTACGATGTGACGTAAAAGAGAGAGAAAAAACGAAAAACAAAAGACAAAAAACTTTCGGCGAGCACGCATACATGAGCACTTTGGCAAAACGGTAGCAGCACTTTCTCAAGAGAATCCATTGAAGCATATTTTCTATAGGAATTTTTAGATATGGCAAATGAGCTTTAAAAATTATGAATTTTTTTGTAGAGCCTTCAGACGTTGTGTACTTATTTGTATAATTTTTCCATAATTTATCCACTCTAAATTTTCCTCTAAAATTCATTTAAGTTTACTGTTTGTAGGAATTTTATAGACAAATCGAGAACAGATAAAATTATAGAAAAATTACACAAGTAAGTACACTGTGTCCAAAGGCTTCACAAATAAATTTATAATTTTTAGAGCTCATTTGCTACATCTAAAAATTCCTACAAAAAATATGATTCGGTGGATTTTTCCGCACAATGCCTGCAACTACCGCACCCCCATATAGGGCAGATCCCCTACCGCGCCCGAGGCCAAAGACGAGGGTTAGATCAGGAAAATAAGGTGGAAGGAGGTTAGTTTTGAAAAAAAAAAAGATCAGAGAGCCATAAATACCAAAATTTCGTACAAATTACATCTTCAGCATAGCTTTTCCTAATAGAGTTTAGCCAGTCAGTCACCAACCGTCTCATCACAGACAAGAAAATTGCATGAAGGAGATAAGAACATAAGAATTGGGCTCAAATTCGACAACAAAAAAAATAATTCACGGTTCAATAGCTACCACCGAATCAGGGTCAGTCAACGTTCATTGACCACGTCTTACAGGCAACATCAAAATTTTAAGTCACGTGGAACAACATTACGTAAACACAAGAATTCATAAATCGACCAGAAATGTACTTGATGACAGCCATCGAATTTAGGCAGTCATCGCTCATGAGTCACCTCTTACGGACAACACTGAAATATTTTAAGATGAAAAAAAAAATCACATGAACATACATAAACACAAGAATCCATAGTTACGAAGAAATTTGACCATCACATGCTGTTTTCTACCCTTAAAACACCACCTCCAGCTTAACCAAGGAGGATCTTCAGGTAAGGCAATTATTTACAACTAGCGATCAGTGGCAGCGACGTTTTGTGGCGGCAGGAGGGGAAAAAAATCCACGTGAATAAAGCCAATCAGAGGCTGAATTGAACTCCAGCTACTGATACTCAGGGTTGAATGCAAGGGCCTCTTGGTAGATTAGATCCTTCATTTGTTCTTCTGACAATGCATGCTGCTCGAAGTCAAAGCTGAAGGGCATCGAGGAGATTGGCTCATCACTTATGTCATGCAGTGATGCCAAGTAAGGATGTGCAAGTGCACCTTCAACTGAGACCAAAAGAAACAGGAGACATGAAAAGGGAACCTTCAGTAACATGAAACTTGGAGACAAAATCAGGCAGAATATTTCGCCACTAGGAAGTATATATTGTCAACATCAGAAACACCACCCGACAATGACACTTTTAACATTCCCACTTCAGGCTAATGCCATTTACATGCATTCATAATAGGGTACGGACACATTCATACCCACATAGGTTGGGTTTAGAGTCAGTTTAGGGTCACAAGTGATATAGTATTGTATATAAATCTTGTGCAGATGCTTGTTTTTCTATATACTCTCCCCTACTAAGAGGAAGTGATATTAGCTAAAGAGTAAGGACAGATTTAATGAAACGCTAGATGGGGTAAGCAGAAGAGTTTCCAGTTGATAACTATCGAATTGAGAGAAAATATGACATTGAACCAGGGAATAAATTCCCGGCTGGTAACCGCCCGGGGTCCAAAATCCCAGACGGTTTCTTTCCTGTTTGTCAAATTCAAATTTCAATTTTCGAAATTCGAAATTCAGCTGGTTTTTAAGCAAATTCATCCGAAATTTTTCCGGTTTGAACGGTAACTGGCCGGTTACCGTTCTCACCCGCCTGCCGGGATTCGGTCTGGTACCGGTTCTATGATCCTTGCTTTGAACAATATAATATCAAAACTAAGCTATCTGTGGTGCAAGAAAGCATAGTTTGAACCAGTTTAGGTGGTCTTTTTTCACTTGCTATTTGCAAGATAGCAATGATAGCATCATCACTCTTGATGGCAAAAACAACATTTTAGAATAAAATATAATAAACATCTAATACATACAACAGAGGGATGAGATAGTAACATCTAAATATCTAAAAAGACCATGCCAAAATTTACCTGTTACTCTCTGTCTAGGATCAAAAGTCAGCATCTTTTCAACCAGGTCAATTGCTAATGGATGAACATGTGGAAATTTTTCACGAAAGGATTGTGTTGCATGACGGGGAAGTTGGTGGATATATCTTCTTGCATTCTCATTTACAAAATCCAAATCAGCCTCATTTGGCGTCCCAATGAGCTGCAGCAAAGAAATATGATGGGGAAATCAAACATGCAATAATGTGCACTAGAAAAGTACATAAATCCTCTATTGAGCAATGCATTGGTATCAAGCACTAGTCATGACTCAGGACCAGGGTTTCGATTCTTGGGGGTTTTAATGAAAAAACCTGAGACCCCAGATAGTGGCCATAAACCAGTTTCTGGGGAAGCAACATTCCGTTTCCTTTTTTCCTGTGTTTTTGCATATCTTAAATCATAGGATAATTAACAGAGGACATTACCGCTGACCAGGCTAAACCGTAGTGCACGTTGTTTAATCATCAAATACAAAGCTTAAAATCATGTATGACTAAACATAACTACACTACTAGAATTATATTGTACAACTCAAACAGTACAACTTCTGTTTGTATCCTCATTAACGGGAGAATATCTACAGGTTACTTTTTCTCTGCTTAGTACCAGAGGTTTGAAAGAGCAAGACATTACTGTATCACAGGTGAGTAGATAGACAGTCCTTCGTATGAATGAGCAGATGGATGGGTCGATCAATGAATTCACAACAAGGTATGCTTATATACTACATACAAGATATTATCACAAAACTACAAATATGCAAGATATATGAGTATATGACTACACGACACAAATTCATCAATCTATTATCTTATTAAAGCAGAGTCAAAAGAAGTCACCACGTTCGCTCTCAAGAGCTAGAAATTCTCACACTAAGCGGCGGAAAAAAAGAAAAATCTACATCATCGATTATGGTGTGTTTAGATTATAACGGTCTAGATTAAAAGAAAGGGTCCAAGTCAAGTACAATAAAACTGAAATTTGGAATAAAAATAAAATAAAATAAGCAATTTGATTTCCATTTGAATTCCTAAGTAAAAGGGTATATCAAATACAATAAAACTGAAATTTGGATTTTAAATAAAATTAGCAATTTGATTTCCATATGAATTTCTAAGTAAAATCCTAAATAATTATATTTGAACAAAAAATAAACAAAAATTGGAAATTAGATTTGTATCTGAAATCCAACAAAAAAAATCTAAAATTAGCAATTTGATTTCAATACGAATTCCAATAATTATAATTCAGAATAAAAAATAAACAATAATTGGAAATTAGATTTGTATATAAAATCCAACCAAAAATAATTGAAATTCGGAATACAAACAAAATACAATTAGCAATTTGATTTCAATACAAATTCCAAAGTAAAATCCTAAATAATTGTAATTCGGAATAAAAATTAAAGAAAAAAATAGCAATTGGATTCTTATACGAATAAAAAAACTTGGAATTCGGAATAAAAAATAAAAGAAAATTTATAATTTGATTTCATACGAATTCTAAAATAACTCAAATTCGGAATAAATTAAATAAATTTAGTAATTTGATTTGTATACGAACTCCAATCAAAATAACTGAAATGTTGAATAAAATAAAAGTTATAATGAGGATAGTACGAATGGTGTCGAAGAAGACAAGAGAAGCTACCACGTTCGCCCTCAAGGTCACGTGTTTCTTTTGTTGCTTCCTATGGAATAAAAATATAAATAACTGAAATTTGGATTAAAAGTACAAGTTATAACGATGATAGCACGAATAGTGTCGGAGGAGACCACGAAAGAGTGCAATGGCATCAATTTGTCCTGCAAGAAGACATTGACCCACGGGGAAGCAAAGAACCGAGACGACGACGACGGAGTTGAGGACAATATCGCGCTGCTCACCGAAGCCATTGAAGAGAAAGTCCAGTGTTAAAGGAGCCAAGAGCCGCGATGACAAGTGGTGAGCGTCAGCGTTGTTGAAGAAGTTAGTGACCAAAGAAACTCGATGATGGAGAAGCCCTAGCAGAGGGGAGATGAAGCTTTACATTGAAGACAAACTACGGACGATATGTGGCCATCGGGTAGCTAAGAGCTTGCCATCACTAGTGATGGGTACATCGTCGCTGGCGATGGCGAAAAGATTCTCCATATCATTAGACAACGACTAAAGCAGCCATACCGACATTAGTGAAGATGGGAGGTCACTACAGTTAGTGAGAAAGCCACAACATTGAGTTGGCTAGCGTCGAAGAAGAAGAGTGACCGACACGAAAGAAGAGGACGTCGAGCATGTATAGCATCATGCATGTGTATGTACATGCATGTATCAGTACGAATAGAAGCGCGGGCATACAGAAGCAGAGGAGCAAAAAGCTTAGAATAGAGATGACGCAGCCGTAAGGAATATGCTCGGGGTCACTGGAGAGAGCGTGACACGTGTCCCCAGTTGGGATCGGCAACGGTTGCATGTGCATACGTATTGATGTCACAAAGGTTATTGGTTAACATTAAGCAAAAATTAGGAAGAAGTAGAAGATAACTATGTGGTAAAGTATTGTATTGGAAGGGGTAGTAGCTGAGAGGGATCGATCAAGATTTGAGCTTAATGTGGTTGAAGCAAAAAAGTTGTGACTACAAGAAGAGATAGAAGTCACGCGGTTTGGTAGGGCAGTCAACGTTTGAGGGAAGATAGGTTCAAGGTAGGCCGCCCATGGTGCATTAGTGTATGTGTGAGCAAGGTACTCTAATACATTATACCATGTTAACTAATAAGATAATTTGCCGCACACGTAATCAACTTATTACTTAAGATTAAATAGAGGTACATGTGCATGCATACAATTTGGAAGAAAAAAACTAATAGAGTAACAATAGAGGTATGCAACTACATGATCTATACATGATAGAGAGTTGTTAGTTTCTAAGAACCCCAACAATTTATTATACTAATTGATTCACATACTTCAATTACGTTACTCAGGTTGTAATTTCCTTCATGCTTCCATTGTTTAGGACATCTTAAAAGTCTAAATAGTCTACAAGATACGTGACATGGCCTGGCTTGAGGTGGTGTCGCAGGGGCGAAAGAAGATGAAAACGGGAATCAGGGTTTGAGTGTAGGGGATATGGACAGCAATGAAGCTCGCCCTGGCGAAATCCCGAAACCAAAAGCCATGACGTTTCAGTAGCCGGTCGATCATCCCAACGGACCAAAACTTCCCATCCGGGCGATGTAAAACATGAGTTAAGTACTTGAGCTAGTTTGGGAACTACATGACCATGATGAATGTCAGGCAACGGAACAATCTGAGTCGGCGGCTCCCCATGAAACGGTTTCAACAAAGCGACATGAAAAACATTGTGAAAGCGAGCACAAAGGGGCAACTGCAAACGGTAAGCGACCATACCGATAGACTACACAATTTGATAAGGTCCAAAGAAACGAGGAGAAAGCTTGCCAAGGGCCGGTCGCCATAAAGATACTGCTACCTGATGATGAAGACAGAGCCAAACCGATTGTCTGACCTCAAATTCAACAGCGTGATGTGTTTTATCATAATGTTCCTTCATAGAGTTCTGAGCCTGAAGCAATTTGTCTCGAATTTCAGCAATAAATTCATCATGTTCCAAGAGTTATGATCCACAGCAGCAAGACGCGCAACACCGGGCTCGTAAGCTACCAAAACTGGAGGATCGCGTCCATAGACAACTCAGAAGGGAGTAGCACAAAGTGTTGTCTGAAAAAAGTTGTAACAAAATTCTGCCCAAGGAAGCCAACGAAGCCATTCCTTTGGTCGATCCCCAGATAGACAACAGAGATACATGACAATTACGTGATTGACGACTTCAGCTTGGCCATCGGATTGTGAATGAAAAGTTGAACTGAGGTGCAACTTGGAGCCGGCAAGACGAAATAACTCAGACCAAAACGAGCTCGTAAAAACAGGATCCCGATCACTCACAATGGAAGATGGAATGCCATAAAGCCGGGCAATATTGTCAAAGAAAACATGAGCGACAGAGCTAGCTGTATATGGATGACCGAGTGCCACAAAGTGGGCATATTTCGAGAAGTGATCCACTACGGTAAGAACCACAGACTTGCCATGTACCTTAGGAAAACCTTCCACTAAGTCCATCAAAATATCATCCCAAACTTGGTGAGGAACTGCCAACGGTTGTAAGAGACCATACGTATGCAAACGCTCAGACTTGTTACGTTGACATGTTGCACAACCGCGCACAAACTCCTAAACCAGGCGACGCATTCTGGGGGCATAAAATTGAGATCGAAGACGATGAAGAGTCTTCTACGTGCCCTCATGACCCGAGTGGTAAGCATCAGCCAACAGGGTCGCCCACATTGTAGAGTCAGTCGGAACAAAGACACGACCGTGAAACAGCAACAAATTGTCCACGACGGACCATCCTGGCACAGCGCCCCCATCCAAGATGTCGGCCCTATGCTAGACTAAGTCAGGCCATGCTAGAATTTCCTGACGAAGACTATCAAAGACAACAAAGCAGGGAGCTGACATGGCATGAAGTGTCGGATAATCCTCCGTGCGACGGGAAAGAGCATCGGCCGCGGTGTTTTGCTGGCCCTACCGGTACTCCACCGTGAATGTATAACCAAAAAGTTTGCTCACCCAGTGATGTTGCGGTATGGTGGATAGCCGTTGATCAAGTAAAAACTTCAAGCTATAGTGATCTGTACGAACGTGTAAAGAACGCCCCCACAAATATAGACACAAATGTTGAATTACCTTGACCAATCCAATGAGTTCACGTTCATAGGCCACGAGTTTAGCATGTTGTAGCGCCACGGTACGGCTAAAAACGCCGAAGGACGGTCCCCTTGATGTAATATAGCACCAAATCCGATTCCAGATGCATCACAGTCGACAGTGAACTGGACAGTGAAGTCAGGAAGTTGCAATACTAGCGCGGAAGTGAGAGCCGTCTTGAGGGCGAAAAACGCATGAGCAGCCTTGTCACTCCACACAAACGCCTCCTTTTTCGTCAACTTCGTGAGAGGGGTTGCAATGAGGCCATAATCTTTGATAAATTTACGGTAATAGCCAGTGAGACCAAGGAACCCGCGCAAAGCCCTGACTGAAGTAGGAACTGGCCGATCCGCCACTGCCAAAACCTTATCTGGATCCATTGCCACGCCTTGGCTAGAGATAATGTGGCCCAAATAGGCAACCGAATCCAGACCAAAAGAACACTTGGAGCGCTTAAGGAACAACTTGTCGGCTAAAAGCTGGAGGATTGCGCGCACCTGCTGAATATGTTCCGACTAGGATGAACTGTAAATCAAAATATCGTCAAAAAACACCAAGACAAAGCGACGAAGAAAAGGCTTAAAAACATCATTCATAAGAGCTTGAAAGGTCGCTGATGAGTTCGTGAGGCCAAAAGACATAACCATGAACTCAAAGTGGCCTTGATGCGTACGGAAAGCAGTCTTCTCAATGTCCGGCGGATACATCCGGACTTGGTGATAGCCAGAGGCAGAGCTGGCCCAAGGCCCAAGGCCCAAATCAAAATCGCAATGTGCCATGCACAAGGAACACATAGGCGGAGCTGGGCTGATGTTCTTTCGGCTGGGCTAGCCCGAGGCATGGCCGCTGGTTGGCTACGCCACTACGTAGGTCCAGCTTTGTGAAGAAACACACGCCCTTGAGCTCATCCAAGAGTTCATCGACGACTGGAATTGGAAATTTGTCTTTTACGGTCTTGTCATACAAGGCGCGATAGTCCACATAAAAAACGCCAAGTAGCATTGTGCTCTTTGACCAAAAGCACTGGTGCTGAGAAAGCCAACGTACTCTCCCTGATGATTCCCTGCTGAAGCATGTCATCACACTGACGCTCAATTTCATCCTTCAAAAGCCGCAGGTACCAGTACGGACGAACGACCACCGGAGCTGTCCCAGGGAGATGGTGGATGTGATGATCATGACAGCGGGGTGGAGGAAGGCCACGTGGAACGTCGAAGATAGGCGCGAACTCCAGCAAAAGATCAGCCAGGACGCTCTCCTGGGCGCATGCGTGAACGCGTGGGATGCCGCAATCGGTGACAAGGCCCTACCATGTCACCTGGTGATCCCGCCACTAGAAAGACATGGTGAAAAGGTTGAAGTCCCAAACAATGGGCCCGAGAGCACGGAGCCCCTGAACACCCAACACCACGTCAAAGCCTTCCAGCAGTAAAGCGTAGCAGTTGATGTTGAAAGACTCGTCGTTGATGTCGATGCGCAAGTCGCGGTGCACCCCCAAGCTAGCGACACGATCACCATTTGCCACCGTAAGCTTCATCCCAGGGAGCGGAGTAAGGCAAACCCCAATGGGGTCGGCAACACCGTCGGCCAAAAAATTATGCGCTGAGCCAGAGTCCACCAAAGCTGTGAGGACGCCCTGAACGAACACCCGGATCTTCATGGTCTGGCCTGTACTCACACCTGTGATGGCGTGCAAGGAAATTTGTACATCAATGTCAGCCGGTTCATTGTCGGAGTCGTCATCAAGCTCAAGAAGATAGATGCCCTTGAACGAACAAGCATGATCATGGGTGAACTTTACCAGGCAATTGTAGCACAACCCTTTGAGGTGGTGACCGTTCATCCCCTCTGGTGTGAGGCGTCGGAACCGAGGTAGGTGGCCCCGACAGCAACCCGCGTTGTGGTGTGGCCGATGTCGCTGGGTTGTGCGGGCGAGCGATTGGCGGAGATGGCGTAGAACCAGCCAATTGAGGCTTGACTGGTTTGGTGGGGACCGGCACTGAAAATCGTGGCGTATTGGTGCCGCGTAACGGCACAAGAGCCTCAGTCGTCTCTTCCTCGCCATGGCGCTCATAAGCACGAGCCAGACTCATCGCCGTTTGCAAATTGGATGGATTGTGTAGTTCGACGTCGGTCTTCAGCGGGTTGCAGAGTCCGACCGTGAAGAGCTAGACTTGTTGCTTGGCCAAAAGTTGCTCGATGTGGCATAGCAAGTCAAGGAATTGTTGTTGGTACTCCTGGATAGTCCTTGTACGCCGTAGATGAGCCAATTCCCCTAGAGGATTGCTGCGCAAGGGCAGCCCGAAGCGCATTTCACATGCTCGACGAAGCGATGCCAGGATAGAACACCCTCATCTCGCTCAAGTTGATAGTACCACAATTGCGTGTTGCCTGTGAGATGGAAGGCTGCGAGCCACACTTTCTCCTCTTCTATCGTACGCCGGCCGCGAAAAAAGTGCTCACATCAATTGAGCCAGGGCAAGGGGTCTTCGTCTCCATCATATGATGGAAATTCCAACTTATGATATCGCGGCACGCTATGGAAATCGTCACCTATCCGGTCACGGTCTGCCATTGGAGCCAGCGCCAGCGGACGTGGGGGCGTAGCCATCAATTCGCTACTAGGATCCTCCGTCTGGAATTTTTCCTTGCGCGATATACGTAGATCATGGTTGTCCAAATGCCGGTTGAGTGTGGACAGCTGCGCAAGAATTTGATCGAGCTTGGCCGAGTCTTCTCTAGTGATGGTAGTCGCCTGAGACTCAGGATTGTCGAACATTGATACCAAATTGATATGGCTCGGCTTGAGGTGGTGTCGCAAGGGTGAAAGAAGATGAAAACGGGAATTGGGGTTTGAGCGTAGGGGATATGGACAGCGATGAAGCTCACCCTCGTGCGCAGGTCGGGACTTGTTCCTGGCCAGTGCAAGGAGGCTCTGAGCCGTGTGGTAGAGAGGAGGGGAGAAACTATTCTGTTATTGCTTGATTTGTTTAGTACAATGCGGTGCCCTTTTATATGGAGGACTAACCACTAAACGTATCCGAAAGGGATACTACCTAATATATCTATCTATGAAACTAATGCAATCTCTATTGAGTCCCTGCCTTGCACAAGGCATGCGCACAGGACCATAGTCCTACTCGGTCACGTTATGGACTAGAGTCCAACTCGGTTTCGCTCGGAAGTTTTGCCGAATTCAGCAGTCACGTCCGGCAATGGCTTAGACCGATGCGTATACTTCTTACCAAAGAACGAGTCCATAACAGTATGTAAATATATTCTCAAGAATTTATACAAACTTCAAAACAAATCTAACCGCGCAAATGCGTGGGCCACCCTGCTAGTTCAATATAAAAGGTTCAAAGGGTATTGTCTAACCTCCATTAGTAGACGTAGCTGATGGAAATGGTCTCTTCCAGGAAACAAAGGTTTCCGATCCATCAGTTCCATAAATATACAGCCCACAGACCACACATCAATTGCTGCAGTGTATTCAGAGGAGTTCAACAAAAGCTCTGGTGCCCTGTACCATCTTGTGACAACATACTCTGTCATAAAATCAGTTTCTGAGGTGGTACGAGCAAGCCCAAAATCACAAATTTTAAGGTCACAGTTTGCATTCAAAAGAAGATTGCTAGGCTTCAAGTCTCGGTGAAGAACATTTGCTGAATGTATATACTTCAAGCCACGAAGAATCTGATAAAGGAAATACTGCAAAAAAAAAGGTAAACAATTACACAAAAGTCATATCAAACATGTACAATTTATCAGAACAAGATAGAAGCTTGCAAATGGAGAAAAAAGGAGAGAGCGCAAGATCTAATAATCTGGACAGATGAGAAATAGATGACCATTCTAGAAATCCACTCAAGATAGAGAAATGTATTTGTTGACAACGACAATAATAGCTAGGATACAGTAAGAGTGCTCAGGCATGATTTGGCATCAACCTCTTCCATTCTAGAAAGTAGAAATCCACTTAGGCATGGTCGGTGCAGGCATATTGCTACCAGTAATCATAAATAGCAAGCAGTTTCTTCATTGAACTTGTCCACGGAAGATCATCGGACTGAATTTGCAAATGCCAAAATATGTCTTACTATAAGCAAGATATAATATTGTCATAAGTCATAACAGATAGACCACTCTGATATCAGAGACATACTTATATTCAGGGAGTTATCTCTTAGCAATGCGGATGCATGGATGGCTCACAAAGCATATAAAAGAGATGGCTAGAAAGAAATAATATGTCATCTTCCAGGCATATGTCAGAAGTGATAAACTTGTTCAACTGCTCCCTTTGCTTGATCCAATGTTCAATGGTGCATTGAAAGAATATAATAATACAATTCTGCCTATATACAATAAAGGTTTTCTTCAGGTCATATATAGCAGATCTCTTGACGTCGATTTCCTCAGTTTTAAAGCTACTTACCTATAGTATTCTTAAAGGTGCAGTACAATAGGGGACTTCATAAATATATTACAATTCACCTATGTAGTTGTGTTAATCAAATTTCCAATAGTATTTCAAAGAAGCAAAGCATTTATCGACAGTCATATATCTCAACATTTTCACCTCTTAGGTTATTGTTTAGTATACTAAAACATCAGGCAAACTTAGTTTGTGTTAGGGAAATATCTTGTATTTCCATACTCCTTTTATGTTTTGCCTTGTATAGATATTGCCTTGTATAGGTTTTCCTTAACACATAGTCCTAGTCCTAGACTAGCAAGAGGATTCAGGCCGACCAGAAACAGAAGAAAAATAAGAGGCTTTGGTGTGTTTTTTTTAAGAAGAGGCTTTGGTTATTAGTTCAGTGCATGAGGCATCAAAAACTGAAACAAATAACTGACAGTATGTTGTATTTAAGGAATCGAACAAAATCGGATACTAACAAGACAAGAATATCTATAGTTAAATAACATTATTAATTAAAACACGGAACTTTATCAAATAAAGGGGGAAAGGAGAAGGTCCTGCTTTTCCATTGAAACAAGTACCTGGCAGTGCTCCTCTGACAAAGCTTGATTTGAGCGAATAATTTGATGCAGATCGGTATCCATCAATTCATATGCAATATAGACATCATTGAATGGATTCCTCTGTGGAGGAGGTATAATATCCCTTATTGCAACAATCTGCATAAGAAATGCATTTGTGTCAAAAATATATATAATTTGTAGCTGGCATTCATACTTGAAAATTGTTCTTTAATAACTATGGTTAGCAGCAAGAGGGCTGCATATCACAAAAATTTATACACCAAAATAAATTTGTATGTTTTATTCAATGGTTCGACTCAACTTTATCTCAACTCGAATGAATTGAAATAAGTCAACAACACACGGAAAGCTGAACAACACATACACTTCATCAAACTTTTCTGTGCTACAGTTACAGCTAAACTAAGTTGGGTGGACACTTCTGCCAAGTGGTGTTCATGTTTCCATGCCCAACGTGTTTTTCGACACCACACAACAAACATTTCTTAGAGCTGAGTTATGTCCGATGACATTTTGATGAGGTGTTGACATTTTCAGGTTAAAACATGTTTTCCCAGATATAGTACTGTATAGCAATGACACAACAGAAACAAATTGCTCTGATATTATTAGCATAACTATAGCTTTATTCTTCGTCAAAAAGATAACCAAGAAAGCCCACAATACATGATATGAAGTATGAATAAAATAATTCCACAACTTTCAATTTGTATGTTTTTTCGATAGTTTTTGGCCTTTTGCATGCTTTTTACTGTCAAGTGTGTACATCCTTTTTTAACTTATGTAGCCAATCTGAATACAAGGCAGCATTATATGAACTGCAGGAAGTTGTGACCATTTATTGCTGTTTGGAGCATGGATAAGTCAAATACAACTAAGAGATACACAGCTACTATGGATATGTAGAATACAACTAACCAGGTACAGATAGCTAACTAGCAGAAGATAAAACAAGTGCATCAACCAATTACTTGCACTAACCAAACCAAGTCCAATCCAGAAATCTGATATTCCACATTCACAATTGTCCTCCAAAGTTATACTAGCTCACAACAAAGGTTTGTTTATATCTTTGGAATCTTGAAAGCTCAAAGATTTTGCTTTATGTATGAGGCAAATCAACAGTTTTTTCACTTAAAAAAGAAAAATGCTCCAATACAGCTGTAAGAATATAGGGTCTCCAAATTGGGAAAGTACTGCTTTATTTAAGTTAATGCTTTTGGGGGGTTGACATGGAGAATACAAGAATTGGACTTACACTACTATCAAGGAAAAGTTTAGATATAAATAGCTGACAGTGTTAAAGCAAGTGCATTAACAAAGTACTTCCACTGACCAAACCTTGCCTAATCCGATGATCTGCTACTAACACTCAAATTGTCCAAAGGTATTACTCCCAAAAAAAGTTCAACCATATCATTGAAGCATTAAAAGCTAAAACACTTTGCTTTATGTGGGATACGAGCCAAAAACCAATTTCACTTTGAGAAAATCTTCCACAATAGCCATGAGTATACTCGATCTCCAAAAGAAGATGCTTGATAAAACAAAGAAAATGGAAGAGGGAAAAGTTAACATTTTTTCATATAACTTACAAAATTGGTAACATGTTCGTGTTTTCACATTTTATCAGGAAAATATTTAATAGTAACCGATTACTTATCATCATCCAAATTTTAACTCGGGTCACTTTAGAATATGGTGTGGTGTTCAAAGGCAGGCTGCCAAGATACGATCCAATCTCTAATCTACTTCTCCATTAGTTGTCTTTCTAACGTTGATCATCCGAAATATTTCCCCTCTGACAAACTGAAAGTGATTCTTCAAGCCTATGCTGGTCAAATCCCATAATTCAAACGTGGACTACTTCTAATCCTCTTTATTAAATTGGAAAGATTCAAGTCCAAGTCCAACATCTAAACAGAAAGTCGATCCTAAGTCTTTCCAATAGTAACACAACTCCTAGTCCCCTACCAACTAGACATTCACTTTCACCACATTCAGATTGGATTTGATTGACCTAGCAAAAAGGTAGCACCAGGTTGGTCCTTGGGCGACTTTTGACATCAGCACCTACGAGAATCATGTGCTGCTGCTCCAGGCCTGTTCACATCACTTGTTCCCCCTCAAACTTCTACAAGAACACAACGAATAATATCCCAAAAGGTGGCTGGCTTCTTTAAAGGCATGACCAGAATTACTACTATTCCTGAAGCCCTCACTTCCCAGTGAAAGAGGAAGGAAAAGCGCTCCCCAAATTAGCTCAAGCTGTCACGGACTCAATGTTTGGTAACGAACCCCCCCCCCCCCACCACCACCTCCCCCCTATTTAATGCAACTAACATAACTAAGCAGAGACAACATTTAAGGAGAATTTCAAATCTGCGCCGAAAAATGAAAAGGGAATTGCATCAGAAGAGCAGAACGGATCGGAGCGCGCGTGACTGACATTCTCGTGGTCCATGTGGCGGAGCAGCTTGATCTCGCGGAGCGTCCGCTTCGCGTCGATCTTATTGTCGAAGGCGTTGGCGATCTTCTTGATCGCCACCTGCTCCCCCGTCTCCGAGTTGAGCGCCGAGCTGCCAGAAAAACAAAACCCGCACAAATCAAACACACGAATCGTATGAGGAGCGAGCGGCGAGGAGAGGCAACGGACCAGACGATGCCGTAGGCGCCCTTGCCGATGGGGAGGATGGGGGGCTTGTACTTGGCGGTGACCTCGAACACGTTGCCGAATATGTTGTACTGCATGAACCTCCCCCCGTGGCTGAGCGTGACCTGGATGTTCTCCATCATCCCCGCCGGCGCCGCGGCCGGCTGCTGCCCGCCCGCCCCGCCCCGCGCCGGCGTCCGCCATCTCCGTGTCCGGCGGCTGCGCCCGCCGTCCATCGCCGCGTGCGGATTCGAATTTGGATCGCGAGGGGAACGGAAGGAAAGTGTGCGTGGGAGTGGTGGAATTCGTTGCGAGATTTGCTCGCTTTCCGCCTCTTTTTAGTAGCTCGCTCCTCCTCTCTCTCTCTCTCTCTCTCTCTCTCTCTCTCTCTCTCGCTCGAATTTTTTTTTTGTTACTGTTTTGGGCTGCCTTCCGTGCCGGCCTGCGGGTACTAGGAGTAGGGAGTGGTGTTGTCCAGGGTTCAAAATTTCGGCTGTAGGTGAAAATCGGTTGTATCGGACCTGGCAAAATTTTAAATTGATCTTGAAAATTTTAGTTTTGCACCAATTTTTTCAATTATAGAAGATTTTTTTTGTTGAAATTTATTTTCGGAAATTTTGGCCAATATTTTCAACCAATTTCGACTAATTTTCGGCTGGTTTTTTTAAATTCGAAATTTTCAGCTGAAATCAACCGAATGTTTTCAATAATTGGGCATATTGGTTGTATCAGATCCCTCGGTAAAAATTTGAAACCAGTTATCAGAACCTGATGGTGTCTTGGCTCTTGCGCGGTTTCAGGTGGATTTGCCCAGGTCGAGGGTCACGTAGTAATAATAACAGCCTGTTTTGAGTGGTAATGATGTAATGATTGATGATGTAAGAGGCTTGGTGAGGACACGAGGAAACTGAAGTACTACAAGTACAGCCCTTGTTGTAATCTGTATAGGCTAAATAAAGCCTCCTAGAAAAACTATACTGCCTGTAGAAAATTAAACAATGTCTTAGGTTGCTGATTAGGTGGAATAAAGAAAAGGTAGTTTTTTTTTTGTTTAGGGTGTTTTGGAACACAAGAAATCGAAAGGAAATTTGCAGTAAACGACTCAATTCTCGTAGGAATTAGGAAAGGTTCTCACATTCTTAATACGGTTTGGTATTAAACGGGATCATGTTCTTACCACTTTCGACGAGACAATTGATGAAGGCGGCCTAGGGCGGTGAAGCGGCAAGGTTCAATCCAAACTTTTCACAGGGTTCACCAAGCCGACGGTGGATAGTACACATATGCGGCGAGATGGTAGTGGCGTCGCTAGCTGCGGGTGGAGAAGATCGGCCATCGTAGGGTGGGGTAAGGGCCTAAGGGGAGAGGAGGATCACAAGCCATAGACAAGGGTGGCGAATATGAACCCAATAGGCGGCGCTGCTATCAACTGTGTCACCGATAACCGTGGAGTTCGAGTACAGGCTTATAGAGTGTGGTACATGGGTAGAGATGTAAGTAGGTGATAGACTGATAGCTGACAACGGGCTTCAAAGGCATAATGTTTTCTCCATGGTTTCCATCCATTAGATCTGCACTATCTACTATATGACTCGGTTGTCAATTGAACCTGTGGATATTCCTCCTTACAAAGTCATGTCATAGCTCAATTACAGCCAACCCTTCCAAGGTGGTTTCTTTCAAGTTTTTTGTTTTGTCGTCTTCGCATTCATTTTCTTCCAAGTAGCTATTCACCGCTTCTCCTTAAAATTTTCTTCTAAAAGATTGAGAAAGAAAGGATGGTGCTGGTTTATTGGGTGGAAGTGAATAAAGGTAGTTGCGTTTCTCATTTGATCAGGCCCTTGCCTGCGACGTTTACTACACGATTCAATTGTCAATGGCAAGTGCAGGTACAACTCTATATATATGGCCAATCTAACCAGCTTTGCTTGATGAACATGACAAAGTTTAATGGACCAGAGGCCCAGAGCTTGCAGACACTAGTATCCTAATTGCGTGTTAGGTGAGTGGCATGGAAGAAGTTAGAGCTGAAATGATCAAACTCACGAGGAACATCCTCAAGATCCAATGAGTCTGATTTGTATAGGCAGAAGCTTTTGTCGGATATGCTGTGGTATAACGACAGGGAGAAGACATCATCAAGCTATTGATACATCTATTGATATATGTGATTGTTACTAGTCATGTGTCCGTGCGTTGCAACGGAAAAATCAATTTTTGCATATAATATGTTATTGCAGCTCACTAATCTCCCTGTTGTCAATCATAAGTTAAAACTTCTATGTCTTGCAGCAAAGCTAAAAAGGTTTCCTTGTTGCAGGTTTGACTAAACAATCATGCAAAAGTAAATTTAGTACGTCAAACATATTCAGATGACAAAAACATGCAATTAGTCACAAAAGAACATAGAGATGTATTGATTCTTTCGGTCAGCATAAATCATGACATTGATTATCACAAAACATCAAAATATATATTGCCTGGGGCAGCAGGCGTCTCATTGATGTTGCTTGTATGTTTTCCAACTGATTGCCTCTGCCAAGGTAAAAAAAGAAGAAAAAGAAAAGGACAATGAGACCATTAGGGGAGAATTTCGACAAATAGGTGGATGGCTACGCCAATTTTTTTTTATCATTTGTTGTTTCTGCTCCATGAAATCTGTAATCTGATATGCAGTTTGAACCATTGAGCTATGAATTCTGTAATCTGAATGATATCATCCAATTTTGTAATGCATTTTGTATCTGCTCCTTGAACTTTGGAATACATTTTGTTGCCACTGATTTTTGGCCGAATTCTGGCCGATTTTTTCAACAAATTTCAGCTGATATTCGCCGATTTTTTTATTAAAAAAATCAAATTTTGGTTTGAAATTTTCAGCCAAAAAATTCTGGAAAAAAATGTCCAAAGTGGTCTTATCGGTTCCCCAGTTAAAAAAAAAAGGTAGCGAAAACCCTGGGGCGTGCACATATTTATTGGCCTTAAGATGCATTACAGTTTGACACCAACATCTTGGAAGCTCTCTATCACCTTCCTTCTTGGACGTAAGCAAAGGATGTTGACACTGAAAGCATCTAGGCCCCTAAAAATTGTTTTGGTAATTAATGATAATATGTGAATATGGGATTAACGTGTTTATTGAGTATTTACAAGGTTAAGTCGCATTGGTGAGTTTGATGACTTGAAGATGCATGCTAAAGGACAACATGAAGATCTATATGGCTCAAAGACAAGGTACAAGTAGTCTAGGATCCTTTTGTGTTTTACTGGTCTTAGGAGAAATGGTTGGAAGACCGGATTATAGGTTAAATGCCGTACTATTAAGAGCGATCATGACTAGTAGCTTGATAGCATGTTCTTGTGCCATTTGGATCAATTTAGGATCATGCATGCACTTAGAATTCAATTTGGAAAGCCTTTTGTGAAATTGTCAAGGAAAACGGTAGTACCAGAGTTTACAGGGCGGAACTACCGCTTAGTGGTATGACCGCGTATCCTTCGGTGGTACTATCATGTGCCGTTCGGACCGTCCGAAGTGACCCTGATCGTGTGGTTTAGACGAGTGGTCCGAACGGCCCAATGAATCTGAGTCATCCACGTATTCAGTCCGATCGGACCATGTTGCTCTGGACGCTCAGCGGTACGACCGGCTCGTGGTGCGGCGCTACCGCAGCCCGGTCGTTCCGTTTGTTTGTTGGCGGTACGTAAAAACCAGAGAGACACCGTTTTTGGTTCGGTGCCTCACCCTTGGAACAATAGTACCGGAGTTTACTAGCGGAACTACCGCTTAGCAGCATGACCGCATTTCCTTTGGCGGTACTACCGTGGGACATTCAGATTGTCCAAACATCACCTAATCGTGCGGTTAAGACATACGGTCCGAATGGCCCAATGCATCTGAGCCATCCACGTGGCAAGGTTGATTGGGTAAGCTAGTCCTTGTCTCCTGCGTGATGCGGTAATACCAAGATTTAGTGACGGAATTACCGCGGTACAGTGTTCCATTTTCTAGATGACCGTACGTTATTTCCAGAGAAGCGACTTTTCAGCTGAGATTGAAAACCCTGCGAACGGTAGTACCGCTTGTGTGAGCGGTACAACCGGCCTTAGCGGTATGACCGCATAATAGTTGGCGGTAGTACCACACTGTGTTTGAAATGGCTATGTCAGAGGTAGTTAATGCTCCTGTTGTAGCCGTTATGGATCGGTTGGTGGGGCGCAGTAGTAACGGCCCTTAGCCGGCGATAGTACCGCATTTCGCTGAAAAGTTGGGATTTCTCTCCTAATGGTTGGATTTGGTTGTGGAGGGTATAAATACCCCTCCACCTACTCAAGGACAGAGTGCAACACTCCATTTAACATCTTTAGAGCCATGTGCATCATCTCAACACCTAGAACACACTTGTGCATTCATTGCGAGGTGGTTGAGTTCATTCAAGTGCATTTATTCATTCTAGTTGATCCATTTGCACTTGAGTGCCATCAAGCGAAGGTCATTGGTTTATTACTCTTGGAGTTTTGCCAAACTCCTAGACGGCTTGGCGGTGATCGCACGGTGATCTCTTCAAGAATATTGTGAAGAGGCCCAGTGCCAAGATTGTGAGTGGCTTAGAGTTCGCCATCTCCGGAGCGGAGGAAGAACTACCAATAGTGATCGAGGGAAGGCTTAATTCGTGGAGCCGGCTTGATTCGTTCAAGCTTCCTCAACGTGGACTAGTGAAGACCGGCAAGTCTTCGATACCATGGGAAAAACATCGTTGTCTTCATTGTGATTATTTCTAGTCTTTACCTTCCGCATTTACAATTCTAGCTCATATCTTGTATTGAATTGCTTAGCTAGAATTGTATCTAGTTTAGACTCAGTTTATAATTGGTTTAAATTGTTATATTGTCAAAAAGTTTAAAAACCTCCTATTCACCCCCTCTAGTCGGTTATCCTTGATCCTATAGACACTAATTAGCTTATCAACATTTTGGTGTCAAATGTTCAATTTGTCAGATAACTAATAAGAAATAACTTTGCTTGATTAAACATATAGCTACACCCTAACAATAAAAGGAGTGCCTGTAGGAACCAAGTTGGACCTGCAATAAGAAATTCTAGTCCGTAATCAAACATGCAAAAGCTCTGTCGTTACCAAGCCAAACTAATACGACGTATATACTCTAGTAAAAAAATGAATGCATCACTAACAACCACCACTCCAAAGCAGAAACACCAATCGTAAACCACGAAGCACAAAATCCATGTCATAATCAGCCACAATTCTCTTATTCTCTCATTTTCTTTGCTTCAACTCAGGGAATACAAACCATACTCTAGTACTAAACATGCATCCACTCAATCAAGAACTAACTATATATCCACTTCTTATGCCACTACGACCTGATCGTGCAAACTAACATGCATGCATGTACACAGCTGGATACTTGCGCACTAATCCACTAACTCACTACATGCAAGCAAGTCACAACGTGCACAGCTACTGATCACTGGCTTCCCTAAATGCAACATTCTAGGGACTCCTAAACTAACTCAACTACATTACAATGCACCAACATTCTAGCTACATGCAAATCTTTATATCATCTATAAATAATTTCTCTGTACATATGAGTTTCTAACACTTTTATAATGACATGATGTTAGTGATTGAGGTAGTACACCTTACTAAATTAGTATATATTTGAATAAGAATAAACTTTGCAACAACAATACTTCAATAAGAAATATCAATATGAATGCAATCAAGAGACTTGTCAAAGAAAAATATTCTTTTTACAAACCATGCCACCTACGGTACATAATTTGCAATTTGCAAGGTCAGCGAACATTAATCAAGTAGCTTTTCCTATATGAGACATGATTTTCTACAATCAATGTTATTGTTCAAGGTTAAACAGGTAGACAACGTATAGATTGAAATTATGCAAGGAATTGACTATTGAGATAGCCGAATTTGCAACCTTAATCATCAAGTACTAAAACAACATGCAGATTGGAACTTGATGAAGATGGATTGATCATAGTTTAATCAAGGAAGCGAGATGATGAATATAGCACCCACAGAAAAATACAATAGGGAATTATGAAAAATAGACTAAATTTCTAATAGTCTCCAACCAAACGTTGTTACAGAAACATACACAAGCATGTCAATACAAACAAATGTACATTTGAACGCAATAATAAAACATGCCCAATATCCAGTTACATCACTAATCATCTCAGCAACATCTCTATTAATCCCAAAGGCGTCAATGAGTAGGACTCGTAACCACAACAGATGTAGCTTACACCACATGAGCTAGGTATTCCCTCCATTCCCTCCTCTCAATAAATCTTCTAATGAATGTGAGATCAAATGCTCCTACCACCAAGGGGTGTCAAAAGTCTACAATAATAATTTAGTGATGTGTATTAGAAAAACTAAATTGAAGTTTTTTGTATGGAGTCATTTCTTACTACAATGATCACTTACTTTGAAGTTTATGTGTTGTGGGAAGATTAGGGGCAAGTTTTGTGTACTGGGTAGTCTCCACACTCCCTATTATCAAGTTCAACATGTTATTAGTACAATTTATTTAACACAATATTGCCTCTAGCATGTAATATTTTGTAGGGAAATGAATCGAATACCGTATTTGTTATCCTTTTTCAACATAGTTGCAAGAACGACATGGCAATAAGCCTCAGTGACCGACCAACTAAGCACATGTTGGGTTAAATGCTCATTCTAAACTTGAACAACTATGGGATTAAAGCTACAATTTGAACATACAAAACATATAATTATTATACGCCAATTATTACTAATATTAATAGATTGGTAATAAATCGTACTTCGATGAAAATAGAAAAACCTTGTGTCTAGGAGCGTGTACTCTCTGTTGGCTATACGGCATGGAAAGGATTGTTGGTGTTCAAGATCACCAACATGCACAATTTCGATTACGTCATGCATGGAAAGCTTTACAAGATCCCAGAAGATAGTAGGTGGAACTAAATTCAAAACCGTCAGTATAAGATATTATTCATGTATCGATTACATTTCCATGTTTTTCTTAAGCCCCAACTGCAGCTAAACATAGTTGTGCATGCCTAATATTGTTTCTAAAAGAACCAAGCATGAACATCATGACAAGGAATACACGACCATAAATACACCTAGATCACATTGCTTCATACCAAACTAAAAGGAGCATACACATGTACAAATTTTCCCAAATGCAACAAAATCCACCGGGCTCTATACAAACTAAAATAAATTAACAGACCCATGGGAAGATGAATTACTCAAGGCATTGCAACGAATATCCAAACTAACGGAGGGAAAGAGATAGTGCTAGCAGAGGGATCATTATACAAGGATACCAGCAATTCCTATATGATTATCAACTGAAAATAGCAATTTATTGAGAATCACATGCAGATTTGAAAGGAAGTGCGTTCTTCTCATATTGGCTTTAAAAAGATTAAGTTGGATGTTAACAAAGGATGCAAAACCAACACAAATCTTGTCTGTTAAATAATTAGTTTCTAATTATACAGCTCAAGGCATCAACAATTAAAATAAGCTTATCTGATGGAGCAATGGGCCTACAAGCAGATTTATAATATCTCTTTTTTACTATGTGAAAGTGGTTGTTCTACAACAATTTTTGTAAAGCTTGCAACACAAGTGAGTCTAAGTAGACCTAAGAAAGATGCATTATAAGTCACTTTGTAGGTGGAATTAAAAAAGAGGGAAAAGAAGGCTGAACATTGTTCTTATGCTTAGGCATAGATAAAATTCACAAAGTGTTGTAAAGAACATACGGAGACAAAAGCAATCACAACATCAATACTACACTATGTTTTCATCTTTGGAACATTGTAACATCAACAATTGCCTCATAGACCATGACCTTTCTATTAGGCAAATGAGAGCATGAGACATGTGCAAGGAAACTCAGACACTAAAATTATTTCATCCATAGAATTCAAGCATATTTGAAGACCTACACTGTACACAAATGTAGAAAGCGCTTTTTTCCACAAAAACCCAACCATGATCAGTAGATGACTGACCTTGCTGCTGGCTTGCTATGTCGTAGCCCTTCTGTGTCTCCACCACCTCACCTATAACCCAATCCACCTAATTGATATGGCAGAAAGAAGCAAAAACAAGATGCAAGCATGAAGATTATAAACTGAATTGTCTACTTTTCAGGCTGGTAGAAAACTCTGGCTGACAAGTTCGATTATGTCATGCATGGAAAGCTTTACAAGAGGAAGCAAATTATTTACCCAGTTCTTTTGTGTGGAGAAGGGGAAGAGCAAGTGCAGGAAGGAGGTCATATGGAAGATGAACTACATCTTTTGTATGTTGGAAGGAGGCAACCGCCAGAGTACACATGCTTCCTTGACTGCAACTGCCGTGCATTCAACATCATGGGGGCAGTTGCTCTGTCTTCTTGGCGGTTGGCAGGGCTGGGCGGTTGCTGAGGGAGCTAACGACTGTGGCTCGGTCTTGTTGGTGGTTGGCGAGCATGCAACATCGTAGGGGTGGGGGCCGGCGCGCCGCCCGTCGCTCAGGTGCGTCGCCGCCGCGTCCTCATCCCCTTCCATTCCCGACTGCCCCCTTACGCAAATTGCTTCTTCCTCCTCCTCGGCGTCCCCGTCACAACCACCACCTCAATCACGCAAAATGCTAGGTCGGGGGCGATCAGATCCGGCGCTGGCACGCACCCAGCGGCACATGTGGGGAGCATGAGAGAAAGGAGAGGGAGGAGAGGGTCTCCTGCTCTCGTAGCTCGTACGCCTCTGAGGAGGGGTTGCTAGTGGAGGACGACATACCCATGGCTGGGGAGCTATCGACGCATATGAGAGGAGGAGAGGGGGCGGCAGTGGCGGGGGAGGGGCAGAGAATGTGGGGCGGGCGGCGAGGATGGGGACTGGGGAGCGTGAGAAAGGGGAGAGAGTAAGGGCGCTGCGAGACTGGAGTCTAGGATGCGGGTGTGGGAGCAGGAGGCACCAGGGTTGCTCTTCGTGTGAGATGATCTGGGTTACTCTTCGTGCGAGATGATCTGGTTTGTTGGTAACCCGACCGTTGATCCAACGGACGTGAAAGATGGTAGAAGGATGGACGACCACCAACTCCAGTATTTAAATAGTTGAGATTCAGATTAGAGAGGTCTAGGAATTGGGCTGTGTTTGGGACATCAACTTCCGCTTTTTGGTCGAAAAAGCCAAGAGCCTTCCTTTTGGGATGGCTTTTTTTTGTGGCTTTTCAGCTGTTCAGCCCTACCGAAAGCCGTTTTTTAGAAAAGCAACAACCGTTCCAAACAGACCTTTAATGCAACAACTAACCAGTACAGTGGGCTAAACTATTATTCGAACGAAGAACATCGAACCGGGTAACCGCTTTCCAGCTAGATTCTGGAAACAGCTATTTCAGTGATTCCCAGCCAGTTCCTGGTAAACAGAAAGCCGGTGAGGCAAATCTCAGCCGACGGCAGGATACCAAAGTATCAAACGCCAGCAAACTTTGTCAAGACCCAAAGGGTTATCTAGGGTAATTGTTGTTGAGCCATGCTGGTCCCAACAAAATTTTGTCCAAACACGCCCAATTCTGTTGTTGCAAGATGTCAGGAAACCAAGTAGTTCACACTGAATTGAAAGGATGCGAGAACAGGCCTGTTCAGGATCTATCGCATTTTCTTACATGAGAACAACATTTCAAGTAATAGCACCCCCTCGACAAGCAACGAATTTTCCAAACCAATAGAAGAACCCACCAATGACACAACCTACCGAATTATATCTGTTCTACAATATTACAACTAATCCAGGGAGAAGTATTGATGCGCACTTAATTACACCCTCAACCCGAGAAATTAGAATTGTTAGTCACTATGAAGGCAAAATCAGGCTAGAGAGCTCGTCAATGTGCCCCTCACCTACCAACCTAGATACATACACAGTGAGACACGGAGCTTTGAGCATCATCTAGCCCTTATTTTCCGTGTAAGAACTACATGTGAATTGGTTGACCCCTCTAAGTTACCTCTGCGCTCTCTGTCGATTGAGAGAGATGTCGATCAGCATAGTTGAGAAGTCTCCTCAACCTTAGGACCATATCACAGTGGAAGGGCAGGGCGCTGCGTCTTTCAATGTAGACCGGACTTACTGTCATCCATGAAAGGGAGTGGAGCTCAGCGGCCACGGTTTCCAACACATTATGCATCTTCATCTCATAATCTCGAGCTGCTGTTTCCTGAGTGAAGTTCCTCGCCTGCTTGCTCATGTTGCTGCTGCCAACCCCTCGGCTCATCTTTTCTTGAACACCGGCAATGCCGCCTCCATAGTGATCAATAATGCTAACTGAGAGAACAGAGGGCTTGTCCTCTTTGACGAGTTGTGCAGAGTCCTTTCTCACCGGTGGGACTGCTTTGGAGACAACATAGCCCATTGCCAAGGGAATTGCTGTCCCTTTGCTGTGCAGTAGGTGGGCAAGTGGTGGAGATTCTGATGTAAGGCATGTCGGAAGCTGTAATGCCGCAGGGGAAAGGTATCGCATACTTGGTGAAGGAACTAGGAGATACGATGCCGACATTGTCCCAATGGACTTCACTGGAGTGAACCCTTCCAAGTAACTGGAAGGACCACTGCTACTTTGATTCCCTTCACCTGTAAAAAACAACAATTTATCAAACATAAATAAATGTCATTCCATCTTTTTGAATTTTTTTTAAATAATATTATTTTAAAACATAATTACAAAAATATATCGTCTCTCCAAAAAATTACAGAAATGTGTTCCTGTCGCCAGTTGAAATAGCGATAGGTTCCTGTCGCCATTTCAACTGGCGACAGGGACCCTCTCACCCTCTTGTCGCCGGTCCACCCACCTATCGCCAGTTGAAATGGCGATAGGTTCCTGTCGCCAGTTGAAATGGCGATAGGTTCCTGTCGCCATTTCAACTGGCGACAAGTTCCTATCGCCATTTCAAATGGCGACAGGAAGCCTATCCCTATAAAAAAACCCAAAATTCAAAAGCAGACTCATTCTTATTCGAAAAAAGAGAAGGAGAGAAGAGTAAAGGTGAGGAGAGAAGCTAGCGGTTACTGTTCGTCGGATTGCCAACCTCTCAAGTAATTTTTTAACCGAATGGATTACATAGTTTTAGATGTACTTCACGTAATGCAAGATAGTTTTACATAATACTTTTCTGGGTAGTATAGTTTTAGATATGCGGTTAATCGTGGAAATGTTCTTTATGGTGCAAGTCGTCAAATATGTCCGACTCGACATCGCTCAATTTCAAAATTTACTATGGTCAAAGGACTATTCTAGAGGGTCCCGAGGGGATTGATTTATGCGTTATTTCCAATCGGCAACCGCATTCTTAGCAAGACCGAGCAACAAGGGGGCGCCGTGATGCGTGGTTGTTCCATACATTCCAAGTGGACCGTGATGTGTACGATCCGAGATTGAGTTGCCTTTCCCGGAGAGCACAACCGATATATTGGGAGTTAGTGCGACGGGGACCAAAATCATGGCGATCATATTTACGCATCGCGAGGAGGCGGTGGAAATTGGTCCTTCTCGTCCAAGCATATGCCAAACCCACTCCTCCACCCGCAATGAACAAGAAGGAGGTGTCGAGGCCAAGAGGAAGTCGGGATCGCAGCCTGTGTGCCATGGCGCACACAATTGCCGAAGCTCCTGAGTTACTTGATCTTGTCGATGAAGACCTCGGAAGTAGCTCCTACGCCATGCAAGCTATCGGTCTTGCCGACGAGGGCGAGGAGGTTGAAGCCGAGTGCAAAGGATGGATCTCAAGACCAAGACTACATGGCATTGTCTCGAAGATGAAGGTTCCGACGACGAGGATGAAGTTGACGAGCGGCGGTTCCATCCGACCGAACACATACCGCCGACAATCTCGCTGCAATGAAGGCTCCTGTGCCGCGGGAGTACGCACTCAGAGCGAGGTCGACTAGGAGCTATGTACAAATGCAAGGAGGCCGTGCAGACGCGGTCAAATTCGGGCCTTTGTTTGCAGCGCAAGACATTCGAGTCGTCAAGTCGACCCCAAGATTCTACGACGTGAAGCGCGCATAGAGGATGCCCTTGGCGAGCGACGATTTCACCAAAGTGGGACACCCACCGAAGTGCTCTATAGTGGTCCTCACACATGCGCTGCTTCGAAGTCAAGATGATCCCAACGAACTCGCATCATCGCTTCATCGCCAACCTTATGTACAAAGAGATCGTGGATAATCTAGATTTTGAGCCACGATGCATCATTCGGCGATTGAGGCAAGGTTCCAATACACAATCGCCTATGCGAAGGCTTGGAGGGCAAAAGCGAAGGCATTGGAATTAAGGTGGGCACGCTCGAGGATTCCTACCACAACCTCCTCGCAACTTCGAAGTCATACAAGATGTAAATCCGGCACCCATATCGATATTGAAGACGCCACGCACCCGGTGGAGCAATAAGAGGGTATTGCGTGAGTATTCTTCGCGTTTGGTCCATGTATCAACGCATTCCGCAACGCTGCCGTCAATCTTGTGCGTAGATGGCACATTTTTGATCGGGAGGTACAAGGGCGACATCGATCGCAATAGCGACAAAGTGAATAATCAAGTTCTTCCGTGGCATTCGCTTTCGTTGAAAGCGAGAACACGGATAGCTGGTTGTGGTTCCTGAAGAACGTGAGGATTTCTGTTGTGCAAAACCGTCCCAACGTGTGCCTCATACATGATCGGCATGCAGGCCTGCTGCGTGCAATAACCCAGCTGCAACAAGGAGAGAACGTACCACTTCCATGGCCGGATCTGCAGAAGCGGTGGGTGCATGAGGCACTTGGGTGCAAACTTCTACAAGCGCTTCAAGAACAAAGACTTGATGAACATGTTCAAGCGGTACAGGCAACCGTAACCAACAATGGAAGTTCAAAACACTCTGAAGATTCTAGATGAGCGGACCAAGACACACGAGGGGAGGCAAGAAGAAGGGTCGCCTAAGCGCCGATCAGCCCTCAAGCATTGCCGAGATACCCACAGATGCTCCGGATTGACGAGGAGGATAGGGCGCAGTGACATGCTTCTGACCGGATTGAGCACGAGCCTAAAGAGAAGTGATCATTGCTCCATGACAAGGGTGGCGCCGATATGGTGTCATGACAACTAATCTAGCCGAGGTGTACAATCGGGTCATGCGCGCGCAAGGTACCTCCTTTGGTGGGTATTGTGGAGGCAATACTCATGATGACGACGAAGTACTTTGTTGATGTAAGCAACAACGCATCACTCGTCATGGCAAATGACAGACATCAGACTCGCCATGATCACCAAGTACATGGAGGAGAAGAGCAAGAAGGGCGAGACGACCGCATTCAAGATGGGCACAAGGGAGCTTCGCCGAGGCGATGTCAGGATAAAGGACGCCATGATTAACCGTGAGAGGTTACCCATAAGTGCACGCGTTACGCTGCAGTGCTAGTTGCACATGCACTTGCAACAAGCCCCTTCTTCTGCATAGGCCCTGCTCTCATGTCATAGCCGCATGTTCGACGGTGGCGCAGCATCTCGGTCAGTATCTCTCTGTCTATTTCACCAAGGAGGCGGTGATGCAAACCTGGACCGCAGAAATATATGGTTACGCTGTGGTTGGCCATTTCACTGGCCATCCGATCTGGGAGCAACTAATCTGGGCTGCAGACATTGATAGGCTCAAGGGAAAAGTTGGACGGCGACAGGTACGGCGCATCAGGAACGACATGGACGAAGCAGAAACCAGACATCGTACGAAGAAGTGCTCTATTTGCAGGGAGTCTAGGCATACCTTCAAGAAATGTCCCACGAGAAATCCTCAAGACGAAGGAGACATCGCCACTCCGGACGTCGCAATGGGACCTCATCTCGTCACCTAACTCAAGACGATCCACGGGGACGTTGAGGTCATGCGACCAATGTTATTACCAATGTTCAATTATGTTATTGCAGACGGTAGTAACATGTTATTGCCAATGTTCAATTATCATTTTAATTAAGTGTTATCATGTTTTTTTGAATGTTATGTAATATCGAGACTATTAAGTGTTATGATGTTTTGCTATGAATGATGTTTTCTTCAATGTTATGTAATTATCGTAGTTTTCATAGTAATGGCAAGTTCACATTTGTTTCCTTACATAATATGCGCTTCATGTACATGAGCAAGCGTATTAATTCTTGGCGCGATCGCAATATCACTTACCTTTCTACTTACTTAATCGCTCATATCTCAATCTTTCTCGTAAAATTCTTCGAAATTCATCGCACTAGAACAACATACAACGATCAAAAATGTTATTATGAGTCTAATGATTTTGCACCATTAAAAACGATAAAAATCAAAAGGCGGCAAACCTAGCTAGAGAGGGCAAATTTAAGCTTGTTTCGCCGCCATTTGAAATGGCGACAGAACTCGCCGCTAGTTGAAATGGCGACAGACCTATCGCCAGCTCAACTAGCGATAGGTGGTCGGACCGATGACGAGGAGTGAGAGGTCCTGCCGCCAGCTTGAAATGGCGATAGGTTCTGCCGCCATTTCAATCAAGCATGTGAACACATTTCGTAATTTTTGGAGAGACGATATATTTTTGTAATTATGTTTTAAAATAATATTATTTTAAAAAAATTCCCATCTTTTCCTACTGATTTCCTTACAAACAAGAGATTTATTATTGGTACACTTGAACAATAGCTCAAATCAAACAAAGAATTTGCTAATTGATTTATAATTATATAATACATTGTTATTGGTTAAAAATTAATCATATGTCCATAGTGAGAAAAAAAACTAAGATAGGAGAGGCAGAGAGCATGACGTAGATAATAAGCATATGGTCAAATGATATATTCATGTATGACAAATTCATGAAGTAATTACTTTAGACTGTTCTAAGAAAATGCTGCATTAAACAAAGATCCACATCAAATGGGTACAAACTGAAAACTTGTAGATTAAGATATAAGGCTGCCAGGATATAACGATATATATACAGGTAGTACTTACCAGAAGTAGGTCTGGTCAACAGATCCGCTTGGAATGTGAGATGCAATGAATGGTCTTGGGAAACTGCAACCAAACTGATACTGCGAACCAGGTGCAATGAACCCCTTGGACTGTCCATTCCAGTTTGTTCCACCAGAATCTGCTTTTTGTTGCTTGACTGACCCTTCATGAAGCTAGATTTTGAATGAGGACTGTACAAAGGGCTTGGTGATGAAGGCATGTTTCTGTCTTGGATTAAGCACATATCTTGTTGCTGGAGTGTTTGTCCATTAGCATTTGATGGAAGACCCTCCGGTATAGATCGTCGTAACTGCACAGGCCACTTCTTGACTTCATTACCACCAAAAGAGTATATTGCTTTTTGCCATTCTGCATACAAAATATACAAGACAATCACACATTATGGTCTAACTCTAACAAATAAAAAGTAGAGTTTATGCTAAAAGCGATTACTACCCTGGATTTCAAGTTCAAGGAAACCTCCAATACGGGTTATTATGACATCTCTTGGTCGCATATTGCTAGCTTCAGGAGAAGACGACATTATTTGACAACCCTGCTGCAGAATTTGGATGAAAAGGCTTTGGAGAACTTTAGTGTCTTGGCGGCTACTAATACCACCAAAAGGAAATATTAAACTGTCCAATAACTCTCCTCTAGAATCTGTCCAGATGCATACTAACCATCGCCAGTCCTCAGTCCAACCATAACAGCAATGAAGACTTGTTGCTGTGTCACTCTCAGACCCTTCGAGTAGAGGACTCGCTCCACTATCAGAGCCACCTCCTGAGACTGAACTGTAAACCCCGCTACCACTTCCATCCACTCCAGATTTTGAGGATTCCATTACAGCCTTGTAATCAACAGACCCAGACTCTGCTAGTATGAAAAGTGGCTCAAAGGCATACTTCTTGTCATCTTGAGCACATATATCGGGGGGCTTACTTGGGTCCAGCAACCCTCCAGAACGAGCTGGTTGCCACGAGTATGTATCAAAATCTGTTTCTCTTGAGAGAGTTGGTCCAGACATCCGAGGAACTAAGCATTCTTTCCAAAGGGTAGGACCAGGAGAAGAAACATGCATCATTGTGGACTGAGCTCTACCTATATAATTAGGTGACTGAAACATCTCACCTGTGGAAACTGCCCGTGGGATTCGTCGAGCCTTGTTGTACACAGTAAACGCTATGTCCTTCAAAACAGTAAGCTCATTATTTGGTTTATGGAGTCTCAGTAAAGTTTCAACAGTAACAATCTGCAAGACAAGCTTAGGTATACTGAATCCAGAGAGCATTACAACATTGGATGCTGATGCTTCATCGGCAGAAGCACTGCAGTTTAGGGCTTTGGTGACCTGGGAATATAAGAAAGATTTCTTCTCTCTCTCTGGGGATAAATTAACAAACCCAAGAGCAACAGAACACTCTACCAGTGTCTGTAGAACTGCAGATGGTTCAGGAAATGGGCAAACTACATAAATTACCTGCATGTATCATGGACCACAGGTGTTAAAATATATTATCATATTGCGGAACACTTTTCAAGGCAAAACATGTAAGAAATATCAATTCATCCATGGAGAGACAAGAGTTCAAAGCTTGAAGCACATCATAAATAACAAGAACTACAACAGAGGATTTCTTTACTTAAATTCAATGTTGATCAGGACATTTGAGTCTTTTATTTGGGGCTCTGACAAATTTGTGGCTAAAAAGTCTTATCTGGCTTTAACAGGAATATTCCAGTATCTCCTATTTACATTTTCAGTAGGGTTCTCCCCTACTGTTCCCTAAAAAAGGTATATCCTATTAACAACTGGGTCTGGAAAAATGAATGCATGTTTAAACATAGAGTATTCTTTTGAATTCTTTTTCGAGGAAAAATTAACACCAGAGGAACGCTTCGCAGAAAGAATTTTAGAGTTGATGGTGTGGTGGTATAACTTGTGCACTTTGTTCTGCCAACATGGGAGATTGGTTGCATCTATTTTTTGAATGCCAGCTCAGCAAAAAAAGAGCGTTAACTGTTAATAGCATGATTAATGTCAACTGGGATACTTCAATTGAAATATTTGACATGCTGGTGATGGTGAAATCACAGGCAGGCTCAAAGAAGTCATTCTTTAAGGAATTTACTACTCTAGCTTGTTGGCAATCTGGTTTCAAAGAAATAATTGGATCTTCAAGAAAATCCCTCCAAGAAATAATTGGATCTTCAAGAAAATCCCTCCCAACAAACATAGACGGAAGAGGCTCTTATTTGCAGATTTAGATTGGTTCAAAGTCAGACTGCCTCCAACAATGCTGGCTGCTTCGTCTAGTTGGATTGTTTAGGGCTTTTCTTTATCTTTTCTCCCTCCAACTCTGTATTTCTTTTATAGTTATCAATATACTTCAGTAGGGCTCTCCCCTGCTATTTCCCATAAAAAAGGAAAGCTTAGAAGCTCCAAGCATGGAAAAAGGTTTGTAAATTAGAAGTCACAGGCAAAAATGTAGGATGATTATATAAATCCAAAAGAAGTGGAGTCCTTAAATGAGTTTGTATCCAAAAAATCTCAATCACTGGGCTTACATATATATTATCTCTAACTTGGAGTCTGTATCGATGTGAAGTGTACTGCAATGATGGTAATTATTACCAACAAATGCAGGATATTAATGATACCCTACATGAATGAATATCATAAGAGGGAATGAACAATAGCACTTATCCTGACAGGAGCTCTGGTCATGGTTGCATCCACAAAATAGGAAAGCTCTATTTGCAGTTTTGCACACAATGAAAGTAAGAGAAGTAACAACTCTGCAAAAGACACTTAGAATAACAAATCGAACTACAAAACAACGATAATTATTATATCTGATTAAAAGCACCGTTGACTCAGTGAGTTACTCAGTTATCTTATCTTTTTGTTTTTGCAAACCCTTTTGTACAGCTTTTATATTTTAGTATATTTATTTCATTTCAGTAGGGTTCTCCTGTGCTGTTCTCATAAAAACGGAAACAAAGTAGTCTTGTCAAAACTTAATGATTAGGACAGATGGACTAAAGAGAAAACATGAACATAAAGCGGAAACAACGCAGCTGTTGTTTTGTTAAGCTCCTTGAGTCAAAAGAAAACAAAATGAAGAAGGCCTTACAGTGCAAGGTCCACTATTGCTCTCTTTCTGATTTGTAGAGATGCTTGAAGTAATCTTTATATCCTTAATTATCCTTGCCAGAGATGTTACAAAGCTTTTCACACTCCAATTTTTTGAAAGAGCTTGAAAATAATCGCTTATTGAACTGATGGAACTTAAGTGGTTGCTGCCAATCTTCACTTGCTCAGGACACTCAACAAGAACAAGTCCTGAAGGCAAATATTTTCCTGGGGATAGCTCCATTTGTCCTTTGCTGTTTTGCGGTGAATGAGTTCCCAGTTTGCAAACTTCATAAACTATAAGGACACAGAATTAGCAAAGCACAGTATACGTAGTCAAAAATATTTTGCACCGCGATAAATTAGAATAATGATGTGGAGATTACGAGATTGCTAAATCATGATTAGCCACTGCAGCAACAAAACCAATGTGTGGTTATTATTTTTCTTGCCTACATCTATTATGTCGTCAAAGAGGAATTGAGTTTTGCGTGTTCATAATCACATCACATTTGGAAGTTAACAATACAATCTTAGATGCATAGAAAAGAATCAACTGTAAATATTGTCTTGTATGAATTGACGTACCATGTGTTACTTATGGATAGCTAAATTTCTCTCAAATTTTGTGTGCAGCAGTAGTACTCAGGCTACTAGTTCCAAGCTGGTGGAACCAGCTGGCTACTGCCAGGATCCTTGACCCTTGTTAGGTTCGTGTAATTGTTGGAATGAACCCTTATTCTATTCCAATGGGCCAAAGGCCAATATAACATGTACAAGGTAGGTAAATATGCAAAGAACACCCTAAGCTATATACATATCTAACAGTAATAACTGCACACTCATGAGTGATGATTAAAGAAAATCTGAAGCAAGAACAAAATGATAGACACTTACTTGTTGCAAGCTGAAGAAAAAAATCAGTGGCCGCGGAAGTAAGCATATCAATATCAGGGCACAGTGCATAGTAAGTAACCTGAAAGAGCAAAGAAATGAGAAAAGGTTATTAGTAAGCAAAATTTGAGCTCTTTTCAAAGCAACCAAAACAATGACGAAATCTACTAATCTGGAGTAGCTTATGGAACTTACAGGCTTGGGCAAAGCATAAGGTTCGAAAGGAGCCTTCTCCCACAATTTAAGACAGTTGGCAGAGGTCTTTAACCAATCGTCCTGGTAACTACAGTTTCAATATTCATATCAGTAACTCACACAGACGATATGCTCAGTAAATTCAAGCTGAAAAATAGTTCATATATAACAAAATTATGCTACCCGACAAGCAGAGAAGGTGAAGGGAGTGCAGCAATGGTTGGTCTAACGCGGTGATACCCCTTTTGATGCTCCGGCTCTGAAGTACCTGCGTCAACATTCAATCTCCTCTGAGATGAATCATTGTGTATTGCCCCCTCTGGCAATATTATATTGGCAAGTGAATTATTAAGCTCAGAGGACAAGTTATAATATATGGCGGCAGGAATACCTCGATTGCTAGAATGGGGTGGGCTCATTGAATCTCCACCAATGGGTATAGCACTTGACTCTCGAATGTCACTGGAAGGGTACTGAAAACAGTAGGCATCTCCCATAGCTGCAGACTCAGCAACATTACTTCGACCCCTGCACCAATCAATCACCGATAACGGACCATCCATGTTTGCAAAGGCAGTTTTAAGAGCTGCTTTTATATCTGACTGCAACAAGCTAGTCATGGATGACTCTGAAACCTGTACCCAAAAGAAGAGGTTGAGCATGGACATTGGAATAAGGAGAAACAGTGTAATGCAGGAGTAGCAGTGATAAGAAAAGGAACAGATATCAGATTTTACCTCTGCAGCAAGTGGATCAACTAAATCAACACCAGCACAATCCTTTGAATGGCATGTTCCTAATAGTCCACCACAGCCAGCATGAACCATAAAAGGATCACATGAGAATCCACGTCTCTTTTGCTCCTCCAAGGTAAGCCAGAAAAAAGAACCATCCCCATCATCCATATCAAGTGCAAGATCAACAAACGAAGTAGATTGTTGAACTAGTAGAGCCATGGCACTAAGAAGATCCACAATAGGCTGCCTCTGTATAGGCAGATTTGGGCTTGTGCCAGTAAATGTTTTAGTGGACAAACACTCAAGGGGTTTTGCCCCTTTAGGAGCCCCAACAGGCATCCAAACTCCCACATTTGCCATTAGAGATCCATCATACATTTCATCATCAACATCACTAGATAGCCTAGCTGGTATATTTTCTTTCTTTTTTATGTCATATTTGGGGATCATCATATCGGACTTACTGCTGACCTCTGTATGCATAAAACTGGACATGGCACTTTTTAACTCAGCAGGTGCTTTGTTTCTAAAAGACAAAAGTGTATGCCTTATTCTACACATAGCAGCCTGGAATGAGATACATTCAATTTCAGTTGCAAGAGCAGTCTTCATAGATAGAAGGAAATAGCTAGCATTAAACATGTTGTCACTCTTCTTTTGTGAAACAAGCGAAGAACTGAATGAAGTTACACCAGAAACAGGTGGTGATGTTTCTCCCTTACATGACTGCATGTCAGTATTGTTTAATATCTTGTCAATCTCTTTTTTATCACCTTGGACAAGTGTGTATAAGTTTGATGAACCAACGTCACGTGAAAGATTACTGGATGTTAATTTGACAGACTTCTCAGGTTTGTCTTCTGTGGACTCAATTTGAGATCTTTGCGTAACATCATATGAATAAACTCTTGAGCTAAAACTAGAACTGCCTGCTTTTATTGATCTGGGCAAGTATGGATTTGTAAACAGTGACGTTGCCATCTCACCAACAGGAATTTCAACAGCTGCATATTCTGGTGCAAAAGTGAGCATTGCTTCAGCTTTGGTAAGGTAATCAAATCTACCAGATGATAACACCAAGGGTTGGGATCCTGCAGGTGATGCAATATCTTTCAGAGATTCTTGAACTTTAGAGACAACATCCTGAATAGGTGCCATAGTTTGGTGGTTAAATGCCTCCAAAGATGTGAGACCAACTGGGGAAAGCCTCTGTTCAGGTATATCCATAGCTGCGGATGGGCTATCTGTGAATGTAATGTCTCCACAGTCGGAAGCAGGGATTATGAGAGCATGTGATTCAGCAGTACCTGGAGGCTATTTGAAACAGAACACTATTTATATGAACTAATATTGCAGAAGTCAGAAAAATGCAAATCTAAACAGCAATAAATGCCAACATTATATGGGTTTGTATGTGCCTGTCATGAACGGTTATATGTTATGCTCCAATTTGTTTAGATCCAACAAAGAAATAATTCCAAGAGGCATTTCATGACTATCAGCCAAAGTAGAAGGCAAACAGGATGAGATTAGACAATAGAATAAAATTTCTTCACAAGTTTATGGTAATATCACAAGCAACATTTTTCAACGCATGTAAACCAAGGAATTCTATAGACGGTCATTGGTTACAATCTAGACACTTAAAAAAGCAGTGGTGACACGCAACAATCTTGACTAATAAGGTTTTAACCAGAGTTTGTGTACCCTAATACCATGATCATCAAGAACTGAATAATGATAGATTGGTAGCTTCATATTAGTTAGGGCAAGAATATCGTATGCAATATTGATGCACATATCATTGGGCAAAAATAATCTGCAATGAATATTGGTCACTGCACTATTTCTGTAAGTTGATATATAGAGAGTTACACTGTTGCACATATAGCAATGTATAGAAGATAGCTCTAACATCAGATGCTCATATAGGTTTCAACATAGAAGATAGCTCTAGCATCAGAATATAGTATAGGACGCAGTAGTAAGTAGTAACTTCTAGAAAAATATGCGGCATTGCAGCAGCACATCGAAATGCAATTGGTGGAACTAACACAATTTAGTCCAGTTAACAGAATGTGACTAATGAGAGATTCAATAGAATTAGAATGTACTAAATGTCTGAAAAGTAGTATTAATCCGTACTATTATCATTAGACCTATGAGTAATAAGCTCAGCACCCTGAGGCAGGGAAAAAAACCCGACTGGTTACCGCGGTAACCGGTCTTACCGGTGGGGACCGGGAACGGGAAGGTTTTTCCCCGGTTTAGCAAATTCAAATTCTAATTTTCAAATTTCGGCTAGTTTTTAAGCAAATTCAAGCGAACTTCGTCCGGATTTTTTCCGGAAAATCCGGTAATCGGCCGGTTACCGTTTCCGGCCGGCGACCGGGATTTCCACCGGAAATGGGTTTTGATCCTTGCTCTGAGGAATGTTCTCTCACATTAATTAGTCACTATCTAAATATTGTAATCCTTGGTCCATTGGTAAATAACTACCACAGGTAGGAGTATAGGACGCCTACCTCACCAAAATCTAACTCCCCTTCTTGGAAAAAGTCGCTAAAATCTCCAAACTCCGAGAGAAGTAAATTGACATCCATCACAACCCCCTCTTCATCCCAGCCCCAAGAACATCCACCCTGACCGTTTGCACCTTGTGTGTTTTCCCTAACTTCTTTGCCAGCATGAGAAGAAACTTCCGTTATGTCAGAACGAGGCCGCTTGGATACCTGGTTGCACAAATGCAAAGCATCAAGACTACAGTATTTTCAATAAGTTTGTGTAGCACAGCACAACAATACTATGACTGTATGATATTGCTTTGCCAAGGGGGGTCAAGAACACATCTGTAACATGCAGAATAAAGATTTATTCACCAGAATAGAACTTCATGCACAAGTGGGCAAGAAATACTTGGTTATCTGATAGTTTTGATATCAATGGAACAAAAAAATGGGTGCATCTTTGTTGTAAGTGAAGATAGGTACTTGGTATTTGCTCATAAACAGTCACATACACTTCTATGCATGACAAGGTACACATATAAGCTTCTATGAACTGTATACTATGTGCTCTGCCATGTACTGAAATTTCAGTGTCCATTCATTTTTTTCCCCTATTTCTATCCAGATTTTTGTTTCATTTAACCACCATCATTTGTTACTTAAGGCTTAAAGCATTATGTATTTCCAGAAAACTATGAATTATTAAGTAGGTCATATTCCTCTATTTTGCATTTGTGGCTCATTAAAGATGGCTCGGAAATATTTTTGCACATCAATAATAGCATAAATGGTTTTCTGTAGATCACACAAATGATGTAGCTATGCATATGATGACACTACTTAGCTAGTGAGAAGAAAGAGAACAAACAACGGATTAGTAGCAAAATATTCAGAACCTGGTGTGTAAATTAAGAAGGAATTCAATACAGTACCATCTTGCTACCAGCAATGTCATTGTTGGATGGCAGATCAGATTGATGGCATGCCATAGAATCAGCATCAGCTAAAAGATCACCACCTTCAGCTGCTACTACATGCTCACTTCCATTTGAAGTGCTACTCACACTACTAATACTACTAGCCATGCTGTTGCTATTGCTGTTCTTTTGTCTTCTTAGTCTTAGAAAATTAGAATTCACGCCAAGTCCACGAGAAGATCCAAGGCAAGAGCTGCTAACAGATCACAACAATTAGATTAGAAAGAAGGCATGGACAAAACAAGGGTAGTGATCAAGGTATATTAAAAATAGTAATTAAAGGAAAAACATCGTATAATATAGCTTAGTGAATTAAACTAAGAGATTATGACCAATGGACACGATTAGATTGTCATAATAGAAATTTAGAATTATAATATTTTTGCAAGAATTTTTGGATATAATGAACCGTGGGCAACAAACATATGTTATGCTGTATAGAGCTTTCAGATGTGCTTGGTAAATGGTGATCCTTGCACAAAGGAGTTACTCTAAAGACAATAATCAGTTCCATACCCTGCTTATGTAAAATGTAGCGATTACAGGTATCCTCACAAGTCACAACATTGTATGCAGCACAGTTTATTGCATATTTCCATCTGAGTATGGATGAGATCAAGGTTGTCACGGCGCTCTGGCAAGTCGCAGCGAGCTCGGGGCGCCAGGACGCCTAGGCGTCCGCCATGGCGAGAGTTAGATGGTGGTAATAAAAATAACAAATAATACCTCATGTGGCTGAAAATTAAATAAATATACCTCATATAATACCTCATGTGGCAGGGAATTAAATAAATATACCTCATATTTAACCTCGTATGGCAGGGGATTAAGTAAGCATGCCCCAAATTCTCCAAATAACAACTAAGTTAACTAACATAAGTACATAACATTACCAATTTACCATAACCTCGTATGGCAGGGGATTAAGTTGCAAAGCATAGCAGCAGGCAGCAGCGCAAGAAGGAAGAAGCAGAGCAAGAAGCAAAGCAGAGCAGCAGCAGCGCAGGAGGGAGAAGCAGCAGCAGCGTGAGGTGACCTGACCTAAGTGAGGTGACCTCAATGGAGGCGGCAGCGGTAGGGTGTGGATAGCGACCAAGAGGGGTGGCGGCGGCGACTGAAGTGAGCTGCTGTTTTCCCCCTCCAAGCCCCCAGATCTCTCTCTCCCCTCCTTCACGTGTCATCGTGCTGCACTTCTAGGGCTTTTCCCCTCTAGGCGCTCGCCAGAAGGAGCTCGATGACGCTCAAGCGACCTTAGTGCCGCCTAACTTTCCTAGGCGCTCGCCTAACTCCATGTGCCCTGGGCAAGGAGCTCGGCGTCTCCCTCCGACCGACTGGACGCCAAGTCGTCGACTAGGCGACGCCGTGATAACCTTAGATGAGATTTCACTAAATTTAACTTGAATGATGAAATAAGTTCCAGGCTATAGAGAAAAACATTGAAGCGAGATGGTAATTCAGACAAGTCATGTTCGAACTACCAACTCAACTTACAGGGAAAGTTTTGTTAGAATATTTATGAATGGCACCTTGCCTTCTCTATTGATTATGAGGGGTTATATACACACCCATACATGGGCTACATAGGCCACGTGGGCCTGCCATATACAATAGACTAGTAACTCTATTGCAATGATATATACATTAACACCCCCCTTCAAACTCAAGGTGGGTCAGAAACATTGAGTTTGAGTAGATAAAGATGATGATACTCGCAAGTTTGTGCCTTGGTGAAGAAATCTGTCACCTGAAGTTCTAAAGACACATGCTGGAGGAGAATGGTGTTGCCTTAACAATGTGAGCATGTGAATTAAACACCGTTCGCAGTTGATTTCTATCTATCAGTCTTTTGCTCGGATGGTTCATACTCAGTTCTCTTCTGTTATTCGTGTTTTTCGTTCTGACTCTAGAGGAGAGTGAGTATCTTTCATTAGCTTTTCGTCAATTCCTTTCTCTGAGGGTACTATTCCTTAGCTCTCGTGTCCTGATGCTCATGCTCAGAATGATATTGCTGAGAGTAAGCACTGTCACATCATTGAGGCTGCTCGTACTCTTCTCATTTACTCCTTTGTTCCCTCTCACTTCTGGGGGAAAACGGTATCTACAGCAGTCTATCTCATCAACCAACAACCACCTTCGAAGCTTCAGGGCAAGTGCCCTAGTGAGGTCTGTACAGAGCACCTGCTCACTATGCTCATCTTCGTGTCTTTGGTTGTGTCTGTTATATCCTTCTAGCACCTCATGAGAGCACAAAGCTGAGCGCTCGGTCGGTTGAGTGTGTCTTCCTAGGTTATAGTCCTAAGCATAAAGGCTATCGTTATTATGACCCTTCAGCATGTCGCATTTCTCACGATGTGACCTTTGATGAGGGTCAACCATTCTTTTATCATCCTTCTATACATCCCACTTCTTCCTCCACAGGTTCCACCTCCTTGTTGTGTTTACCTCCCATTCCTTCACTAGACTTGCCTTCTCCAGATACACTTTCTCCACCGGTTTCACCATCTAGCGTCTCTCCTCCGCCAGTTTGACACTTCCACTTTTCCCTGTTACTATAGTCGCCGACGGAGAGTTCCTTCTGATCCTCAAACTTCCATTCCTTTTGAACCTTTTGATCCTCAGTCGTCCTCTCCTCCACTTGACCCTCTAGCTAGTACCATGGACTCTGACGATCGTTCTACTGTATCATGGTATGCACTGCGTGATCGTTCCACTATTCAGGCACCAAAGAAATGGTGTTTTTCTCGTGCATGTTCAGTATCTAAGCCGAGTACCTATCAGGAGGTTGCCCGTATACCTGAGTGGCAGTTGGCTATGACTGAGGAGCTTACAACATTAAAGTGTACAGTCACTTGGGATCTTGTTCCACTACTATCTGAAGCTGTTCCTATAACTTGCAAGTGGGTATACAAAGTAAAGACCAAGTCAGATGGTTCAGTGGAGTGATATAAGGCTCGTCCTGTTGCAAAAGGTTTTCAACAGGTCTATGGTCGAGATTATGATGAGACTTTTGCTCTAGTTGCTTATATAACTACAATCCATACTCTCATTGTTGTTGCAACTGTATGCTCATGAACTGTCTCGGATGTTAAGAATGTCTTTCTTCATGGTGGTCTACATGAGGAGGTCTATATGCAATCACCCTAGGTGGTGAGGCTCCTACAGGCTATGTTTGTCGTCTTAGACGTGCTCTATATGATCTCAAGCAGGGCTCCTCGTGCTTGGTTCGAGCGTTTCAGTTATGTGATTCGAGCTGCTGGTTTGGCTCCAAGTGAGCATGGTCCTGCCTTGTTTATTCACACTTCTCAGCAGGGTCGTACTTTGCTTCTGCTATATGTAGATGATATGCTTATCACAGGAGATAACATGGACTATGTGGCTTTTGTCAACAAGAAATTGAGTGAACAGTTTATGATGTCAGATTTAGGACCATTGAGCTATTTTCTAGGGGATTGATGTTCATTCTAATGGCGATGGCTACTACCTCTATCAGCATCGTTACGTTCAACATCTGCTTGCTGCTCTGGTATTACTGATACTTGCAATGCTGCCACACCAGATGGAATGTTTAACCCTGGGCAAGACTACATAATCCTAGAGAAGTCTATCTCATTCATGCATCGAGCTCAGTTCAGAGATCAGAACCTGAAGGAAAGAAACAGCAACTCTCTTAATTGAATATCTGTTCTTAACGCATCTTTGCACTCGCCGACCAAAATGTGCTGCCGTGCACTGCTACTCAAGTCAAACACAAAGTAGCTTAAAAAGAAATTTGAAATGTGCACAACCAATGATCAGGGTATGCCAAGTTCAATCAATGTTCCTTTTAAGTGCTTCATTTCCCCATTGCTCAACTTATAGTCAGCTATGTGAATGTACAAATATGCTCATTAACCTAGAATTATTTTCAGTAGAGTATCTGCATTGATAGCACAAGCCAAAAAGAGAGAGAGAGAGAGAGAAAATAAATGTATTCAAGACTGACCTGTTCTGAAAATAAGAAGATGGAGAAAAATTCCAGAATGGCCATGCCTCCCATGATGAACTTCCCATCCAGCCCTGTAACCACATTCTGCGAAAAACAAAATATAAACCTTGCCTCTCCAAATATAACAAGATTATAAGAGCAAGATTAGTACCTTTTACTAGAAAAGCGAACAAACGCTTGATGGACCATAGGTACCAAAACAGCCTCTGGTGGGTAAATAAATGTTCTTTCAAGAACAGGAAGGCTATCAGCTGATTCTAGCTTTTGCTGTACATCAGCCCCCAACTGAGGGTCCTTCACTGTATCCAATTCTTTTTTCGTCTGATTAATTTCTGACTCAGAAACTTTGTCAGTTGAGGCAGCTGGAAAGCCAAGGGCAACTTCAACATAGTAATTTTGGCCTCTCAGCTGACAGACGGTAGGTTGAGTAAAACCAGGTAATTTAGGTGCCGATAATTTGCTGAAATTGTTACAGAGAGTTCACATGAGAGCCCCGAATCAAAAAGAACTGTTCTGCATATGAGTATATTTAAAAATAATCAAAATGAAATACCCTGCATAAGAACATTTTTAAAAATATATATATATCTTATATAAGTGCTCAGTGACAGGTGTACTCCACATCCAAGAAGGTGCAAGAATGCTCACAAGAAAAAATCAGCTTTCTACAAGTCAATTTGACATTTGACTTAAAATACCTCGAATATACTTGTCTCACAAGATCACTTGGACAACAGCCAACAAGCCTACCCAGCATTCCGCTAGGAGCAACAACAACTGCAACATTCAATTTAACAAGTCATGAAGGAAACTAAAGGCATAATTTACAGGAATGATGAAAACAGCTGACAAAATTAAAGTTACATTAATCAAATCTTAGGTGCTTGGTCAAAAAGTAGAATGAGAAGGGGATTTAGTTAAGTTAGCTTGATAAATATCTTGATACGTGAACACGAAATCAGAGGAATGGAACAGTACCTGGAAGACCTTCACCAACAGAGCGGGGAGAATGTGTGAGAACTTTTTCTATATCATCACTACAAAGGTTGCGCATATACCTAATAGAATAGACTGTTTAAAGTAAGACCGTTGACACATAAAAAACTGAAGAAGGCCGCCAATATAATGGAAAGTCATAAGCACTGACCTAGCAGATATGACAACGTGCACAAAGATTGCTTCTTCGGTGGCAGCAAAGACAAATTCTATCGTATGCTGTGCTCGCCTAACACAATGACAATGAGAATAAAAAGGAAATCAGGATAAGACATAGCCAAGCTGTCCTTGGAAGAAGAAAAGGAAAACATATGATCCTATACAACCAGCTGCATGCAAATGCTCGTATACAAGATAAGACACGGGTTCAAACACTATGGTTATTTTATTTTCAGGAGAACTTTCTTGGGAGTTTGTTAGGTAAAGGGTTTTTCTAGTATTTTTTTAGTGGTTTGTGTCGGAGGTGGGAGGCAAGGGAGTGAAGGACAGATGAGGCAACTATGTTAAACAGTTTTTTTTTGTCTTTTGCGGGAGGATCTCAGAGTTAAGCTCTTTATAAAAGTAGAGATTTTTTTTGTGGGAGGTAAGGGTGGGGGTGGCGGACAAACGAACAGATACTTGGAACTCTTTATAATAGTAGAGATAAGTAACCAAAAAAATCTCCAAATAGCATCGTTACATTCTCATCATCGTATGGCAGTTAGCAAAATGGAATGCAATTGTTGCCGAAATCACTACAGCCAAACAAAAAACAACAGTATTAAATTAAGTTGAAACCCCATCTGATTAATTGAATCACGATTCTTAAACAAAGTTTTGCATCAAGCAGGAGCCTGTTCAACTTCAAGCACAGAAACAATGGCAGACTCCATGACATCTCATATACTATCTATTTACTGAACAACTTCCGGAACCATTTGTAACACAATGAGTCAGCATATCTCCCAAGTCCCAACAAACCATGCATGGGACTTCAACAGAGTATTACTTATCATCCAATGATCAGTAAGCATTGTAAAGAACTTATCAACAAGGAATAAAAAACGAAAGCAAATAATGAAATAAAAGCATATCAGCCTTAGTTAACAAACCTAAAGTTGTTTTGATTTCTTGTAGGGGGATTGTATTTTGTAAAAACATCACCGAATCTTGCATACGATAGCCCTCTTAGTGCCCTGGAAAAACGAAAAGAACAAACTGGGATTTCATACTTCAACAAGACAAACAAATTGCAACTTCATGCGACATCAAAACAAACAAATATAAGAATATGGAATACCTTTCTAAAGAATTTTGTAAGGCCTGAGATAGTGCAGCTGCAATCTCTTCTGAGTTGCCTGGGGCTACCCATAAACCATTTGAAACAACTACAAAACACAATAAGCAAAGGAAACAAGAAAAATAATAAGCACTGCACTAAGAGACTCCATGTAATAAAAAAAAGTTCAACCAGAATCAACCTTTTAATTTGGACATAGCAGCTTGGGTCATTTCAGGTACTAACGATTGACGGCCAGGAAGAAACAACCAGAGCTTGATCTTCTCGTCTGTCGTTATGACCAAATTTTGTATAGGCAATCAGGTTAGGTAAACTTAGGGGGGGAGAAAGATGGATGCAGGTAACGCACGTAATTATTACCAGGGTTATGCTCCCCTTGAGATGGATCCCATGGACCAACAAATGAATTCGTCCAAGTACATAGGAAACCTTCACTCTGTAAGCGAAGATATGCCGACAGCACAATGTAATTAAGAGCATCTTTCTGCTCAGCTTTTGAACTGAAAGAGGAACAACAATCCACAAAAAGAAAAATTGCATCAGGCATCAGCATATAATTAATGAGTGCCAAAAAGGTAACTAAAACACATCCCAAAAAGGCATACAGAGGGTATATTACACCTTCTGTCAGAAGTTGTGCTTGGATCTGGTTCAATTGGAAGAAACTGAAACCATGATACCGTTTGGAGCTCCCCCTGTAAGGGCAAAAGATATGAGTAAGATCAGAACAAACAAGAATGATTAAAACAATTATGTAAGTATGTAACTGAGCCTGGATATGTATATTGCTTTATCAAATTCTAATTCAGATATGAATAGTTCAGAAAGTATGACATTTCGGGTCGAAATATCTAAACCACATCCAATTTTTTTAGTCGTGAATTCATATCCTAAGTTCCCAAAACCCCATTCCCTAGCAGAACCCTACCTTGACCCACAGTTAGTGTATATTAAAACATCATGAACAATTGCAAGCAGCAAATCATATGTGTTGATAGTTGCTGCAATCCCCACTCCCCACCCATAGCTCACCTCCTCGTCACAGACGCCTTTGCTCATCCCTAATAGCCACCACCTCGATCATCGTTGTCCTCATCACCCTTTCTTGTGCTGATCCCTAATTTCGCCGTAGGTGCCACCACTAGACCTCACCAGCAACGCTCACCCTCCACATTGCCCCTACCTCTTGTACTCCTCGCCAGTCCACAGCTCAAACTATATCACCCGATCTGATTTTCACCACGTCGATGTCATATCCTCCACAGTCCACACTGTGATAGGCAAGCGTGTTTCTCTTTAGACCCCGACACTGCACCAAGGCAAGCAGCAGTGCGGCTAGTCAGCCTATCACCGAACACCTCTGATGACCTACATAATCCTCTCTCCCTCCTCTGCTCCATATCAAGTAGTCGACAAGGCTGGCAACAATGCTAAGGAACACGGCAGCAATAGAGGGATTGGCAAAGGAAAGGTGGTCCTCGGCAGCTTGGGCTCACAAGCAAACAAAACCAAGCAGCCTTTAAAGCTTGTTCCCTATATGAGCTAAGCCAAGCTGGCTCTGTAATCCGGTCACACTGAGCCAAGCCTTGGTCAGCTGGGTCAGCTCATTTCCACCACCAACTAGAATTGAGCGGTAGTGATGCAGCATGGCAAAGGTTGCTAAAGTCGAGCCTTTTGTAGCTTCACCCAACATTGTACAACTTTTGCCCAGATCTAGTCAGAATGTCAGATCACAAATTGCTCCATTAAGCTAAGGTTTAGGTAGGTCGTAGTGTCATGTGAACTTCATTGTGTTCGGATGGGTTTTATAACATTTGTCGCTTGTGATTGTCTTTGGTTAAATTGGCAATTTATATTGGCTGGCTTCAGGTTGGGCTAATTCATTAATAGGCCTAGTGTAAGCCTGTAAGGGGCCAATTAGAATTGAATAAATTATTCCATTACATACTTGCATATGTAGCTGTACTCTGCACGAGATCAAAATTACATTATAAAATATAATTTAACATCACTTGCTACTTCAATTCATCAAACACCAAATATTGTCCAACCTTAGTCTAATGGACACCGGCAAAAGCGTCTGTAGATCAAATGGGCTAACCTTCAGCATACACTATGCCGGACAAAATTTTAGTGTTATACGTTTATGCTTAGCAACAGGAAAGATTTATATGGGGTACAGATTTTAAATGGCTGTTCAGCTACATTCTAAACCAGTTTTTTTAAAAATAATTATTGCCATGCTAGTATCTTTTAAGCAAGAAAATAGCACTCATTTGCCAATGACAATATAATGCAAAGTTACATGTTGCACTATCAGAAACACTGGATAGTTTGCATTTCACCATATGATGAACAACACAAGAAGTTACCACCTTGTAAATGGAGGCACAACTGAAATTGAACAGAACAAAAGGGGGGATAGGAGTAAGAGATCTGACTTACAATTTTGAAAATGTTGGTCCACATATTCAGTGTAGAAGACAAGAATATTGCTTTATAAAATCACCAGAGTGCCTCGCTGGACAGTGCAAGGTTAAACCTACAACATGTCCTGCTGCCTGTGATACAGAAAGTTCTGAAGTAAGTCTATGTAGAACAAATCACAAATGAAGGAACTACATGCAAGAAAAAATGCTGATGCTGGTTCCTGTGCCTCATCGAGATATGCTCACCACATGGAGTCACTTGCATGATACAAGGAACAAGCTGGAGATTGCCAAACTTCCTCCTGTGACCTTCCACCCACAAATTAACCTCCCCATGGCCAACAGCATGTAGAAGTTTCTTGAGCTATAAACCGGCCAACTAAGTCCTTCCAAACGCAATCAGAATGATCAATCCAATTTCCCATTCCCCTACTTGCAGAATCTACTACAACCCACCAACACGTGCAAACAGAATTCCACTTCAAACCCCTCCAGATGATGCAACAGCAAGCACCAGGAACCACCGCGGCCACAGACCTCTCTCCCTCCCCTTCCCAGCACACGATCACCCGTAACAAACTACTAACATCAAATCACACAGTCCCCCGCTTGGGGTTCCTCGAGCTCTCCATCTCCAGCAACCCGCAACTCTACACTTGCTGCTCCACTACACCCACACTCGCCGCTCTGCTACACGCGGCGGCCACACCGCGGAGGACGCGCCCAGGTTTAGCAACCCTACCACTACTTCGGAGTTCGGACTGAGCAACGCAAGAACTCCGCGCAAGCACCTAAGGTTTTTCGAACTGACGACGACGACTAACGGATTCGGAACCAACGGATTGGGGACTCACCGAGTGCAGAGGAGCTGATCGGGAGGGTGCTCGGCTCGGCTCGGCGGTCGCCGGGGGCGGAGGAGGCGGAGGATGCGGCGGAGCGGAGGAGGTCGCCGCCGCCCGCCGGTTCTAACCAGACTGGAAGAAAGGGGCGTGCGGTCGGGTCGGATCCGTGCGCGAGCCCTGGTGGAAGCGGAGGAGTTGGGACTCCGGACCCGTTTGTTTTCAGCTTTGGCCAGAGTTGTCCAAATGGGCCGCTCGGTCGGTATGGTACGGCCCGGCTAGGTACAGTCTATTTAGGTATGGTATGTTTCAGTCCGTATACAATTCGTGTGGTGTTGTGCCGTGTCGATTCACTGGTCGGGGTGTCGGTCTAGGCATGACCCGTAAAGTATTCGTGCCGTGTCGGGTCGGTTCGAGCCCATTTGGCCCGTTGGGCCAGATGTGGTCCGTTTGGCCCATTAGAACAAAAAAAAATTAGAAAATTAGAAAAATATGTAGAATTCAGAAGTAGACATGAAAATAAAAAAATGAGACAATCATATTGAAAATGTAATAAAGAGATTTATTGATGTTCAACTGACTGCCTCGTTAAAACTTTCGCCAAGTAAAAACTCAAACTGAGAAAATATTGGCAAAGGAAAAAGAGTACAGCCTATAGCGCTACAATTCTACATACATGATACATCTTTGTTCTATGTGTCGGTGTCATTGTCTAAGTACAAATTTTCGAACACCTCCGACAACTCTGGATTTTCTATAGAGTGTTGTGTTCGTGAATCAGCTTGTTCCCAATCCTTCACGGTTAGAAGGATCTCTACCATCTCACTTGTGAGACTTGTTCTTCTATCCTCCAATATCCTTCCAGAAAGACTAAAAGTAGACTCGGAGGAAACCGTAGAGACAGGAACAGTTAACACATCACGTGCAAGTATGGATAGCACGTGATATGTTAACTTATGGGCTTGCCACCATTGCAAGATGTCGAAGCTTTCTGAGTTGAAATCCACCATATCGCTGTCTAGATAGGTGGATAGTTCTCCACTCCTTGTGGGTCTTGGCTGAGCAGGCATTGGTGTAGAAGAAGAAGAAGAAGAACCCCTGGACCTGGAGGAAGAGCCTCCGAAGATCGCGCCTCACATATTTGTCTTCCCACTTGAGGTGGAGGCTACTAGAGGTCGTTGCGAACGGACTCTCCGGAACTTATTTTCATACCTTTGGTAAACCTCGTATAACCGAGAACGAACTTCTGCAAAATAGTCAGTATAGTCTAGCCCCGTAGCATCACTAAGAAGATCAAGTACAGTGCCAAATGCATCAATTTTAGCCCTAGGATCTAAAAGAAATGCAAATGCATATAGGTAAGAGATTTCTCGCCAATATTTAAGGTATTTGGATTTCATGGAAACAACAGCATCGCGTAAAACTATGTCATTTTCAAACATTTTCAATTGAGTAGCAATCTGTAAAATAGTATGCACAATGATAGGAGATGTTGGATAGTAGGCAGCGGACAAAGTAACAGTTGCCTCATAAAAAATTTCTAAAAACGACAGTACCTTCTCAGCAACGAACCAATGTTGCTCAGTTAATAGCATAGTACCGTCAGTGCTAGGATAGTGTGTTTGAATAAATACAGAAAAGTGCTCTTGTATGGTAAAAAATTATTAAGCATGAGGTAGGTAGAGTTCCACCTTATCTTCATGTCCAAACCGAACTTTCTTGGACATACACTCATCGCCCTGCAGAAGTTCTTATATTGTGCTATTCAAGGTAGTCAGAGTCGAGATCCCGAGTCGGATCGATTTGCCTCCGGTAGGATCGAATCGTAGTATCGAATCGTAGAATCGGCGATTCTACGGATTTGTAAAAATACACATATTTAACATCTATACTATAAGTTTGTATGATTCTTATAAGGTTTACCACTTACTTATTACCAAAAAGGGCAAAACACTTCTTATCACACAATGTAAAAGCATAATGGTATGCGATATGATGGGTGAAATAGTTCGAACTACAAGAGAATGACCAATGGCCTTGATTAGTTTACTACAATTAATGAGAAATGTTCACAAGTTTTGTAAATCAATATCTAATTGCAACGCTTGCATGTTCCTTAAAAGCAGCTAGACATACTATAGGAATAAAAATAGCTTATCATTATCAAGCTCAAGATTGCTCATGTCATAACAAAATATCAGCAAAATCGGGCCCCTAAAAAAATTGCAAAAAAAAAGAAAAAAAATTGCAAAAAAAAAATTTGCGACTCTACCACGATCCTACTCTGCGATTCTACACGATTCTACACGACTCTACCCTTTGGATCGCGACTCTACCACGATCCTACCTGATTCCGATCCGCAGTGCGATCTGGATCGTTTGGTCGTCGTGGGATCGTGGATCGTACGACTTTACGAGTAGAATCGCGATTTTAACTACCTTGGTGCTATTCTTACGTTAGAACTATTCAAGAAAGAAATCGCATCGCGAAAAGCTTTAATATACGGACTCAACCTCTTCAAACCACATTTGACTATAAGGTTGATAATATGACAAGCGCATCGTTGATGTAGCAGGAAGGAATCGGCATATGTACTCAACACTGGAGTAAGAATATCCATGGCCCTAGAGTTTGAAGCGGCGTTGTCTAAAGTAATTGTGAATATTTTGTCTGTAAGACCAAAGTCTTCCACAGCTTTGATAATACAGTTCGCAATATTCTCCCCGTGTGTGCTACATCAATTAATTTCAAACCTACAATCCTTTTCTCCATTACCCAGTCGTCATTAATATAATGCGCAACTACACTAAGGTAATCCTCCCTAGCCTGACCACTCCATATGTCCGAAGTCAGGACCACCGAAAATGTGCACGTACTAAATAGTTCCTTTATTTTATTACGACGTTCATTATAGTATTTCACTAGATCCCTAGTTATTGTCTGTCTAGAAACGAAAGTAAATCTAGGATTATGCGCAGTCCTAATGTAATTATGGAAAGAAGCCGACTCGCCAAAGCCTAACGGTAAATCCTCGGAAGCAATTAAACGACAGAGAGATTGGCGGGCTACCTGAGGATCGTAGTCCCAGCTACATACCGTACCATCGGGGTTGTATTGTAGCTGTGTCTGCCTCGTCGCCAATCCTTGCTTAGTTCGACACCTTGTAGCATATCTAATCAAGTGCCCCATTCCGCCTGTAGACTTTGCAGACAATTCATAGCGACAAATTTTACAAATAGTATATGGTACCTCATTTCCCGCTGCGTCTTGCCTGGTTGTCCTGTCGAAATTTCCCCACACTCTTGATGTAGACGGCCTCGACCTCTTTGCTCCAGTTGTCATTGAGCCTGATGCTGACGTGGAGGTTGATGACGGAACTCCACCTTGCTCCTCCGGTGAAACCTCCGGTTGGTTTGAGGCAGCCGCAGCCGCCTCCATAGATGCAATTTCCTCCGATGAAAGTCCGAACTCGCTATGAGCAAAGCTGTCGTAAGGACTGTCCATAACGAAAATTGCAAAATCGAAAATAACACTATTACTACTTTAATCTTAGCATACCAATAACTAACAATAAAAGTATTAAAAAATAGTATTGTACTTCTTTCGCTGACTTGCTGATGAAAATTGAAATTTCCAAATTTTGGCACAATTTTTTTGAATTTTGCCAAATTAGCTCAACACGGATTTGAATTTGCACAACACAATTTCAAAGAGAGAATGGAGAATGAAGGGGTGCTAAATGAGGAGTGGGGTATGGTGCCTATTTGTAGAAAAAAAAATCGGATTTAAAAAAATTTCTTGCTATTTTTAAGTCCCCAACGGTCAAAAAAGGTCAAAAAATCTCCCAACGGTCAAAAAGGTTAAAATTTTCGAGCACGACACGGCCCGGTCGCCCTGCGCCCTTCTTCTTCTCCCCACACCCCCCTCGCCTGGTCCCACCTCGCCCGATCCGTGGCCCGCGCCTTCTCGCCTCCCGACTCACATGACCCCGACTCCTTGCCATCGATGACCCGCCTCCTCGCCTCCGGAGGCCTCCCCGCGACCCCGCCTCGGAGCCTGCCGCCTCAGAGCCTCCCTGCCGCCTCGGACTCTCGGAGCCTACCTGCGGCCCCACCGCCGCCTCGTCGACCCTGCCACCTCGTCAATGCCTCCTCGACGGCTCAGGTGCTGCCCATCACTGCCCAGCTCCTCGCTTCCTCCTCAGCCTGCTCAAGTGCACAGTGACACCTCCTTCCTCCCTCCGCTCTGAGCTCCAGTGGATCCAAGAAGACTGCGGCGACGGCGACGCCCTCCTCCTCCCTCCCTCCGTTCCGGGCTCCAGTGGACCGTGCAGCACCATGCGACAGCGACACCCTCCTCATTCGTCCCTCCGCTCCGGTGGACTGCCAGCCTGATTCCGTCGCTCCACTCTCCCGCTCGGGCGCCTGCCGCTCCGCCCTCCGCCTCCCGGCTTCCTTCCAGCCAGTGCATACAACCTGATCGCGCTGCTTGGCCGGTCGTCGTTTAGCACGGCTCTGCACTGGCTTGACTGTATTGCGTCTTGCCTCGAACCACAGTCTTGAGTGGCGGCGAACCTGCACGCCCGGGGTCTCGTCTTTGGCAAGACGCCCATGAACGATCTTGGCGGGGCCCTCTGATGTCGATGCCGTGCATGCAGTAGGCCGCCCATTTGGCCAGCTCTAGCTTTGGCTTTCGTCCGAAAAATCTGAAAACCGTGTCATGCCCTATTTATTTAGATTTAGGTTTTTTGTTTATAGTTTAAAGCTAGTTTTTTTAGCTTAATCAGCTTATAAGCCTCTAAGCTTTTAAGCTAAGTTTTGGTGTTTGGTAATCTGAATTTTATAGGATATTAGTTTATTGAGTTGTGTGTAAAGGATAAAAAGTCTAAATCACCTTAGAGGGTTTAAAGGACCTTGTTAAGCATGTATTTAAACTTATTTTTTTGCATGGAATTTGAAAATATGACGATACGTGCAAGTATACATATGAAACAAAATAAATTTCGCTCGTACGTGCATGCGTCTGTGTACCATGACATATCCGAGTAAATTGCAAATCTCGACATCTATTGGAGATGTATACGGAAGAAGACCCGAGTATAACATGCAACCTATTCATAGCAAGATATCGCTAGTACGTTCATGCATGTATTTATTTTGGACATTGCATAATGATAAAGTTAATATAGAAATACAAATATTAGCCAACCAAACAAAATAACACAGTAACAAAATATTATTCGATCATATATGATACAATTATCTTGTTACTGCAAGATGTACATGGTCACTACAGAGACGGCAGTTTTAGAGTGACAAACAAAAAGAAAAGCTTCCTTCCTCATAGTACTCTGAACTTCGACAAAAGCAGAAAACTCAACTATCTTCAGAACTTTTAGCCATCTCAACAACAGATGCTCCTTCTAGCCGACACACGCCAATGCTCCAGCCTCTGGTTTTGTCAAAACACCTCCTTTACCACACAGCGCAAGCCTTGGTCCCTTGCCGAAGAAGATCTTGATCTGCATGTTTATGAAGCAAAGCGCAGAATTCAAGCCAATAACATACATTGCAAATGAAAACATTAGGGTTCGAAGGAAAAATGTTGTTGAAACATGCAAGATTTCTACCTTTACAAAATGACCACATAACTGTTGTAAATACTCAGTCGACATTTAGATTTTTAGAATTGTGCAATCCAAACACCTAAGAGATGCTGGACATTAAATGGAGTTGACTAAAACTTGTGCAAGCCCACACATTCCAAATGTATTTTGCCAGCGGACAAGACAAAAAAAATGTGTTCAATTGTCTCCTCCCTTCTACAAAATTGACATTGTTTGGAACCATGCCATCCTCTTTTCAATAGATTGTCCTTTGTCAGAATAGAATTTCTTAAAACCAACCAAAGAAAAACTTTGATTTTCAAAGGAAATTTCACCTTCCAGGGAAATCTGTGTGGATAGATGTTTTCTTGCAATTTCAAAGCACGGTACAAGGAATGTACAGAGAAAGTGCCCTTTGGCCCTATCAGCCAAACTAATCTATCAGTGTCCTGATTCAGGCTAACTTTACATAGATTTTGGAGGCTTTGCCACATTTGCAAGGTTTCAGACTAAGTATTGAGCTACCAACTGCAAGTCAACACCATAATGTCACCACTAAATCAAACCATATTCTTTTTGTACTTAGTTACGTACCCCCATTGCAAACCATGATTAATCCAACATTTTCAATTTGGAGTACAATGCAAATGTTGTACTGGTCTTAATTCTTTTGGTATTTTCAAGTTGGGATCCATCCCAACCGGTTGGCTGCTGCACCATGGTTTCTTCATAAAAGTTTCAGATTCATCGCACTCGACATATGTTTCTTTATCAAAGGAAGACAATGAACTCATTTTATCAAACAAACTACAACCTGGCCAATTTATATATGTCGAAACGATTCAATCTCGTATCCCTGTTCCTGTTCTTGTTGGGGTCCGACCAGTTCCAAGAAGAAACCCTTGCATTGGGAACCTGAAGGATTTGAGGCAAACGTCAACTCCATCTAATGCAAATGAGAACTCTCATTTGCTTGCTGTGCATAAGCATGACATGGAAACTAAAAAGGAGATGTGCAGAACGCCACACATGGTTTGCTTTGCTGAATTTTCTGAGAGTGAAAAGGGGTCACCTTGATCTAGGAGGGGAGGCGACGTTGTCCGAGGGCAGGGGAGGTGGCGGCGGCCGAGGGGGTGGGAGGCAGCGGCATCGTCCGATGGGAGGATCTTGGCCCTGTCCCGAGGAGGGAGGCGGCATTGGGGATTGGGAGGTGAGGGGTGGGGAGGCGGTGGCTTTGGGGGAGGAGAGGGGAGGCGGTGGGTGTGGAGCTGAATGGGAGGGGAGGGGATTGGAGGCGTTGGGGTGGGAGCCGAACGGGAGGAAACGAAGGAAGTGAGAGATAAAATGAGAGGGTTTGCATTTATATACGAATGGCATTTTGAGGGTAATTTTAATGAAGTTCAGTGGTAAATGGATATTTCATTCCGCAAAAACCAAAAAAAATCACCTCTCTCTTATGGCTTTTAGGCTTAAAATAACATAAGCTTTTTTTAAGCTGGATGAAAATGCCACCCCTTTGTTTAGGCTTATGTTTTTTTTGCTTTTAAGCCAGACAAAAAGACTAAACAAACAGGGCCTCAAACGTGCGTTTTTTTGCTGAAGCCGCTTTTGGTTACAACGCATGGAAGTCGGAAGTGGGAATCCACCATGGAGCTTCATGACTTCCGTAAGCTTCGATTCCCATAAATTGCCACTCCATAAAAGCCTGTCGGCCCGACCCCCCCCCCATGCCCCGCTTGCCTCGCCTCCCTCCTCTCACGCCCGCCCGCCTCCTCCTCCCCCAACCTCCTCTTTCCCCAGCTTCATCCTCCCTGTCGGCCTCCTCCCCAGCGCCACTCCTCCTCCCAGATCTAGATCTGGATCTGGATCAACCCCAGTGCACCTCCCTCCTCCGTGCAGCCCTCCTCCCCGGCGCACCTTCTTTTCCTCCCTCGATGCGACGCCTCCTTCCCCAACACCGTCCTCCCCCGATGCGGCAGCGTCTCCTCCTCGGGCTCTCTCCCCCGTCGCCTCCTCCTCCGGCTCCATCCCCGACCATCACCGGTGCCTCTAGATCCGCATCGCTCGCCCTCCCCCTCCCTCGCGTCGGGCCTCCTTCTCCCCTATGCCGCTTGGCCTCCTTGTCCCACGTCGACCTCCACCTCCTCCTGCATCGCCCCTCCTCTTCCTCCAGCGCCAGCCCCCACCTCCTCCCGCACTGGTGTCGCCGCCCCTCCTCCTCCCCACTCGCCACCGACGCCAGCCTCCTCCCCCAATCCGCCACTGAACCCCTCTCCCACCGGTGGCAGTGGCCCAATATAGGCCTCGTAATTCACCGATTTGCGTTCAGGATTGTTTATTCAATCTTTGCTAGCTATGTGTTTGTACCTGTTGATGTGTTCTTGCGAATTATTGGCATCATTTAGCTACTAAATGGGATAGAAATGCTCCTTTTTTAGCTGATGCTCTTGGGGCTTGGTTGCATATGGCTATTGTTTTACATGTGTTCTTGATGGTTCAGGTGATTGGGAGAGTGGATGAGCTTTGATGATTAGGAGGGACTTTGTTAATTGTTGCAACATTTGTTGTATTACATTGGGTCCACTAATCCAATCCTTCTTAAGCTCCTAGGTTACATGCAATTGGGATAATTGTCACTGAAAAAATGTTGTGTATTGACTTCTTGTTTACCTCTAGATTAGTCTTTTCCTTGCATGACTGATTGGTAATCAAGTTCTAGGATTGCGGGAAAATAATGATGAAATAGTTTGCAGCATTGTTGCATGATTTAGTTACATATTTGATGATATACATGACATATATGGAGTTTGCAGCATGTAGATCCATTTAGAGATTGTTCAAAAATGTTCCAACATGAATTCTAATGCAATAAATGGCATTGAAGTTCTGTCGTCACACTTACATTTAGAGATTGCATTATTTAATTACCATTCCTTTTTCTGTCGTCACACTTACATAGAATTCTGATGACTGATTATTGAATTAGTTATTTGATGGACTCCATTTCAATTGTAGATAATGTAGCATGTCAGTGATTGATGAAATCATATTGCTTATTTCTTGATCCAGGCAAAGGCATTTTCTGATCAAACCAAATTTTGGAAAATGGCTGGATACGCAATTTTGTTCCCTATTGCTGTGAAGATGATTAATCTGATTTCTCTTGCTTCTAGTTTGGATCATTGAATACTTGATTTTGATGATGGCAAACTTCATTCATTTGTTAGTAGCTCATTATAGAATGGATTCACTAATAGAAGTGTTGTTAGGTGCTAAGATTTTTAGACATGTGGGACTTTCCCTCTGTCAGCCTTTAGGAAAAGGGTTTGTGTTATATGCACCTATTTCTTTCTTAGATGTGAGAAATTATTTCTCAGACTAATCTGATCAATGGATTGTAATTGTGCATCTAACTCAACAAGCTCAACAATTATGTAAATGTTTCAGCTATAGCTGATGTTCAATTCTCTAGATCAATTGATCATGACTTGCACAAGTTTGTACATTTATATTTATTAGACAATTTTTCATATCTGCATTGTGTTTTATATTCAGAGTTGGGGGTATGTGTGAGGGTGGGGGTGCCTAACACTGTTGATGCCAGTCCCAAGCCCGAAAAAAGTGGAGGGGGCATGAATTATTCAGAGTTTGTAATAAACAAACAACATATTATGTCCTATTTTTCCCATTTTTGTTGTAAATATATTGTTTTGTAATAATTGTTTATTTTATTAATTATTTATTGTAATAATTGTTCATTGTAATAATTGTTTTTTAACAATTATGTATTGTAATAATTGTTTTTAATAATTATGTATTGTAATAATTGTTTTTTAAATAATTATGTATTTAATTATTGTTTTTAATAATTATTTGTTGTAATGATTATTTATGTAATAACTGCTTATTGCAATAGTTGTCTCTAATTACATTAATTGCGGTATATTGTGTTGATTAGGGTATATTGTCATTAATCGTCGTTACATGCGATCAATTGTGATAGTCATTGTTCATTACAGTCAAATGTGTTAATCGTCGTTAATTGTGGTAGTTGACGTCAATTGCGTTAGTCATCGTTAATTATCGTCAACTGTCGTTAGTTCTCGTTAAATGTTGTTAATTGTGTTAAACGGGATCAAAATGTTGTTAATTGCGTTAAACGGCATCAAACAAGCCGTTACTGTCCTCAAGGGCATTTCAGACATTTTCTATCTCGGAAGCTGCAGCTAACCTATCTAAAAGCCAGAAAGGCAAACACCAAACCTCTTTCAGCCCAACCGTTTAGCCCACTGTTGTTCGGCCCTGCAGCACAGCCGAAAGCCGCTTTTCAGGAAAGCCCAACCGTTCCAAACAGGCCCTCCTACTCTTGACTCCTGCTCTACGGATGACGACTGGGGCTCGGACCCTGGACAGTGAGAGGTGCAGGGCTGGAAGTGGGGAAAGGGTTTAGATAGAGTTTGGACAGAAATAAGTCAAAATGTGTTGTTAGTCGTTAGTTGTCACTGGATCACAACGGGGCTATTTGGTCGGAGAGCTCAAGAGGACGCCGCGGGGATGATCGGAGAGGGTGCTTCTAGAGAGAAACCAACGACCATAGATTAGTAAAGTCAACGTGGGGTGAAGATGATGACAATGCTTATGGTGGAGTTAGATCTAGCTTTGTGAGGCGAAGACAGCGAGTTGTTGCCAATACCAACAGCCGTGAATCGACAAAGTTGGAGGTGGAGTAGCAAATATAGGTGATAAGGAGGCGGCTTGGAATTGGATGGATATCCTAAGTATTTATAGTCCACTAATGTGTTTCATCCATAATATTATGGGACCCCGATCTCGATGAGGGGATCATTAACTTCCCCACTAGGGGAGAAAAAACTCATCCCCATTTTTTCTAACGGGGAATTGCTCGTAAAGCAACAAGGAATTGCCCCCTTGCCATCTTAAGGTTATGATGGCGGTATGTTTCCTTTGTGACTGTTATATTTCTCTTATATTTAGTTCTTTTGCAAAGTAGCTTTTCACCGCTTTATATTTTGTCAAATGTTAATGTTGGGTTTAACACCTTCTTGGCATTGTAACATATTTGCAACATTAGCTTCTTTTTTTTTTAAAAAAAATCCTTTGGTTTACATCAACCACCTGAGTTTTCCACACTATATGGCTAAATTTGTAATACATTTATATTTGAAAATAGAGTTGTATTCCTTATACAACTTTAATGCTTATGATTGAAAATAGGGTTGTATTTGTTATATAAGTTTGATGCTTATGATTGAAAATATACTTGCATTTATTGTATAATTGCAACAACTCTAATATATATCTGATTTGTCCACATCATCATAATCGAGACTACTAAATAAGCGATACAACTTTTTCTCTTTTGCTCCAATCAATGTGGGAATTTCTAACATCTTAGAATAAACAAGGAGGCTTCTTTTAACACCATTTTCATGATATGATAGATGCCCCATGGTTAAAGTAGACATGCAGCTAGCTGATACATTGTAAACCTTGGGAGAACACAAATCCACAAGTCAATGAATGTTTGCCAGAGGCATCACTATTATCATCCAATTGATTCATGCTAGGAGGCAAACAACAGCAAAACCCATGATGGGTACGTGAAATCTAGATAGCTCTCCGAAGATGGAAAAAAAGGGTCAGAGCAACTAGACATAGAAGAAAACATAGAGCAAATTGGAGAAAATGATATAGAAGAAAACATAGAATAATTTAGAGAAAATGAAAGGTACATTTGGACATCATTGTATTCCCCACCCACTTAACACTAGCGAGAGTGATGATGGAGAAGGACCCTAGAAGCGCCCAACAGCCAGAAGCAACACTTCTTTTTCTTTTGGGAAATTTGATGATATGCCACTCCAAAAGGTTGGATACTAAGGAAATGCCACTTCAAGCATCATAATTGGTAAAATGTCACCCTAAACATTGACGCGTCTATGAAATGTCACTCTTAATTTCTTTTCATACTTTATATTGGTTTTGCATTTTTGGAGCCTTGGAAAAGATCGACGTGGCACCCCTGCCTTCTTCTTCTTCTTCCTTCTACCCCTCTTCCTCGTCTCTCTCCCCTCTCTACACCTGATCCGAGCATGGGCCTTGCCCCTGACGGCTCTTTGAGATGCTACCTAGTCATCTAATTGTAATGAGTATGATGAAATTTCATATATGGAAGGAAAAGAAGTAAATTGTATCTGAAATTATTTTCTGTTTTGCTATTTCGTTTCAATTTCAATATGCTCTTTGATTGATCTATTGTCGGTCAAGCAAGATTGAATGTTGTTGTGCTTGCTTTTGCTGTGAAGAAAATAGGTACATCTGTGCGTAACCATGATATCTATTGTCTTTGCTTGTCTTCTTCCAATGCATGTGAACAGTTACATTACTCTTTTGCAGGCATTATATGCCCAAACAAATACTCGATCAATTGGACCAATCAAGATGTGATATGGCCCCAAGTGTTTCTTCAACTTTGGGTTGTGTTTTCAACTCACAATCTAAGGTTATATCTTATACTAGTGTTGTTTCAAGGGATGGAAAAGCCAAAAAAATGCATTGGCCGAGAGGGAGGAAGGTCGAGGGGAAGAAAACCTAGTGCATACAGCGTGTGGGAAGAGGCCAGACGTGCATGATCTGGTCCGTGTGAGCGCATGCATACATGGGCGTGTGTGTAAGGAAAGGCAGGTGCATGTGTGTCTATGTGGCCCTGGGCGTGTGGACAAGGAAAGGCAGTGTGGGCCAGGAGGACTCCATACGGTGCACAACTGTCGGGACCCAAAAATACAATTCTGGACCCTTTGTGTATAATGCACTAGTCCAGGATCACGCTAGTGCACACAGTGTCAACACAGGTGAATATCGATCCACACAAGTGGTTAATAACATAAACGTGTAATGTGATTAACAAATAAGGGTTTTGACCTTATGGTCGAGTTTACAATTATTAAGCCACGCAGGGCTGACAAAGAAAATAAATAGCAGCGGAAACAGAAACGGCAGCGGCATCCCATCAATTCACCACAGGCAACCGACTCGGATCAAGACCCTACGATCAAGCACCTTCGATGAACTCCTCCTCGAAAGCAGGCGATGACTTCTCCTCTTCTGTTGCATGTTTTACAACAAGCATGAGTACGCAACCGTACTCGCAAGTCATACCACAGAAATACAATTATAGATGATGGCTTATTCCAAAGGGATGACTTCTTTGGTTCTTTTGCAGAAATGCAGCATTTGCAATTTGAATACAAATAATAGATTGAAAGCACAATTCAAAACAAATAGACAATAATAATTTAACAGTTTTATTTCACAAAGACACATAGCCTAATCAAGTTATTCACATAGCCATATGACTTAAGTCACACAGCTCCCTTCCCAAGGTTTTCATGAAAATCTACCCCTCGTGTGAAATCCCCGAGCATGTCCATGACCGCGGACGCGGCTATTCGAATAGATTGATTTAACACTCTGCAGAGTTTGTACACTTTACCCACACGATACAACTAGTGTAGCTAGCACTAATCGTAACAAAATGTTTCAGAAACTTCATCTCAAGCATTGATACTCCCGATGTGCTTTACGCCAGACTACCCCACACAGGAAGTAAGTCCGACACACATCGTTGGACAGGGACACGGCGAACCACCCCGTGATGCGACTACTTGGTAGCACACCTCCACCCATGCAACACAGCCTAACCTACTTCCTGAGTACCAATGTCAAGAATCCATAACTTACTAAGTTAGGCTCGTCCCATCAGGCATGTGGTTGTATGAGAGGCTCAGTTCAATGGCGCATAAAGTTAAGTCCTTAATTGACTAAGGCAAGACTTCCAATGTACTACGAATCCCTACACACACAGGTTATTAAGCCCATGCACACAGCTCCACCAAAAGTAGCACACAGTATCCACCACTTGCCCCAATCTAAATCCTTTCCCACCCTGTTGGTTAAGTGCAACATATGCCATCAACGAGTAATAGCACATAGTACACACAGTTTTTATCACATAGTTCCATAGTCACTTAGTCAAGTTTATATTTGCAACTTACATGAGATGATGACTCGTAGCATGGCTAAGCAATCTAATCGTATCTAACCAACCCACGTCGGTAATACCATAGCACCAACTAAATATGAACCAATCTAGGGTGACAAAAGATTATGACATAATAATGAATCAAGGTAGGTGTAACAAAATGGACAATAGCTATACCCAAAAGCATTCAAATACATACTTAAAGTAAATGCAATAATTTGAACCAAAGTACTTTGAAAACTGGGTTCAATATGATCAAAGGTTTAACTTGCCTTGGAAAAGGTCTTGGTATTGATCTTGGTCTTGAGGTGCTTCTTCTTCTTCAAATCTTTCCGAGGTATCAACGTCTACTCGCAAACGAAATGAACAAACAAACCAAATAAAAATAGAGGCAAAACAAACTCCAAAAATTAAATAAAAATGTCAGATAAATAGATCTCGAATTTAGATAAATTTAAAAATTTGAATGGGCTCAATCGGAGTTCAGATGCAAAAGATATGAGCTTGGGAAGTTTGAATTCTAAAAGAAACCCTAAAACTGGATTTAAGGATTTATCCGAATTATTTTCCAATTGAAAAATCCAGATTTATGATGTGGCGCTGACGTCATCAAAGAAATTCGGCTGGAAAAGAATAACAAGGAAATTGATATTGAAGTGGGGCCCACTAACATTGACTGGGTGTATGTGGACTTGGTTTAGAGATGATCGGATCTGGTGAAGGGTGCTGGTGTGCCACATGGCAGATGACAAGGATGTGACTAGGACGCCACATCAGTAAAGATGACAGCGTGGCGCAGATGTGGAGGTGAGGTGGCCTGGTGACCTGGCGTCCACACCGACAAGGATTTACAACGGCGGCGAAGCGCTCGACCGACTGCAAGAACGGCTGCTGAGGATCGCCATGAGGTGGGTGATACCGAGAGGTAGCTGACACTATTGTGCACATTCTGGTAACCACCTTGGCTCGGGAGGACAACGGAGGTCGCCGGAATTACGGTCGGAGCGGAGAACGAAGATCGGTATTGTTGGCGGCGAGCTCTAGTGATACCCGGACAAAGCGAAGAGGTGGTTGAGGAAGCTCTGGTGACGAAGATGATGACTGTGAATCTTGAAGAATTGAGCTGCGGCTCAAAAACCCTAAACTCACAATTGCGCCGCCTCTAGGGCTTTAGGAGGGGAACGGGATGGGGATTCGGGATTAGGAGGTCCGGGCGAAGCTTGGGGTCCCTTTTATAGGGTCCGGGCGGGTCTAGATAAGGAATCCCCAATTCGTATCCGAGATGAACATGAGAGGAAATCCCGGAATTCTTGGAGATAAAACTGATTAGGGATAAGATTCTATCTGAGGCGAGTACGGAAAAACTAGAGATAGACTTTGACATGGTTTCTAGAAGCACTTTAGTTGGAAATTTTCCGTTGTCGTATCGAGCTCGGATATTGGCAAAGGCGGACTCGGCACTGCCTCGCGCGAGGAGGACGACAACGCGAAGGTGGTCCCACGCGCAGCGAGTGAAAGAAGATGGCCCACATGCCGCCAGAAATGGCCGAACGCACGCTGCTGAAGGAGCGCCAGCAATGAGATCGGGCGAAATGAGTGAAACGGGCTAGATCAAATTAAGATTTGGCCCAAAGCTTTTATCTGAGATTTTAATATATTTTCTTTTTAAATAAAATACCAGAAGTTCAAATAAGCAATAGAAAATAGCAAATGAACTTGGAAAAATTCTAGAAAAATCTAGAAAATATATCCAAGCACATAGAACCCAAATAAAATAGTTTTGACCAATGTTCATGTTGACTTTAATCATATTAAATTATTTTGATGTACAAAGTCTATGTTAAGATTTTGAATTAAATTCAAATAAAAGCAAATAGTGAATTTTCTCCTACTAACTATTTAAAATATTTTTTTTCAATCTCAGAAAATTGGGATGTTACAACGACACGGAGCTAGGGCGGGAGGAGACCTGGAAAGAAACCACAGGAGGAAAGGAAGGAAACCGACTCGGAGAAGGCAAGGAACGAAGATACTTCTTGGTAGGTTCGGTTCAGGTTCACTTTTGATTCGGAAAAGATTGTTTCCTACTTAATGTATGTTTGGATTGTGTCTCTAGTATTCGTTTAATAGGGGTCTGAGTTGTACACGACCCGTGTGTGATTTTAGTTGGTCAAACTAGATCTGGTTGATTTGTATCCGATTTTTTAGAGTTCCTTTAGAAAGCCAAATCCTCCAAAGCTGAAAGATAAGATTTTTAAAGAGGAGTCCGAATAGGAATTAGGGGTGTCGAACCCGGTAATGAAGGATCCTGAATTCTCTGTGTTTTATACACTAGTCCAGGAACAGCTAGTGTACACGGTCAAACAAAAATGATAGCAAATTAATATAAAGCATTTATTGAATAATTAAATGAGTTTATTACAATCGGGCCTGAGGCCAAATAAAAGATGCAACAGAAAAGCGTAAATAAAAGGTAGGCCGCACGATCTGCCACAGGCAATCATCTGGGGACGCGGCCTAGTCCTCCAAGTCCTCACCATCTGAATAGAAGTCTTCTCCCGAAGAAGAATTATTAAGCAAGGGTGAGCAAAACAACCGTGCTCCGCAAGTTACACCCAATAACAGATATAATGCATGCAAGATAATGTCAAGGAAGGTTCATATGGTTATTTTGCATAAAGCGACATTTTCAAGTTTTAAATACCATTACTAAGTTTCAAGGAAATTTTAATCCATAGTTAAAATCAAACTTTTATTTTGATTCATCAATCTCAAGTGTAGGATAAACTTCTATACACAAATGGTGAAGGACTAACCCCCTTACACTAGGCTTCCTGTCTAATTTTTCCAATTGGATTGAATATCCAAAAACATCTAAGTTTGAAATTATTTTGAAATCAAAACCAAGTCTAATCCATGAAAGGCTTTGCTCAGCATGTCCATGACTGCAGACACGGTTGTTCGAATAGATTATTACTCTACAGAGTTGGTACAACTTTACCCACAAGAGACAGTTTGCTTAATATGTCGGCCAAAACACGCTTCCAAAGGCGTGCGACTGAGCAACTATCATGAGGCCTTTACCCTATATTATTTCAACATATTTATGCTCGCTAAGGTTTTGTTATCGTCAGCTTCGCACCAAACGATAACCCCTTCTTGCGCCATGTGAGTATTAACACCAAGTCTTCACGACGCCCACACCTTTTCATGACATAATTATGGTGAAATAATATAGTTTATTTGGCCAAGTCTGTCCCACTCCAGATTTGTGGTGGTACGAGTTTGGCTTAACAATCCGCAACTCGCAGACTGGTCCTTACATGACTAGGCGACTTCCAAAACAATCCCTGGGCCTCAAACATTCACTGATTTGAGCCTGTGCATAAATTTGCACCCACCAACGGTCCAATCTGCCAAAGTCTAAACTGGTTTTATTTATTTTTCATATCAAAACATTTTCCAAACATTCTATGGTAAAGACAATACCATAGTCTCAATTTTAAATCAACTTTGTGTTTTGGCTAAATTCCCCAAAATCAATATTTTGGTCTAAGAATTGACTAAGCATAATTTTCTAATTTATTTTACTAAGGTGACAAGGAAATGATAATCCAAATATCAATTTTGGCCATACAAAGGAAATAGAGTAACTAGGAATTTAAAGCAGGAATTTAAAATATTAAACTATAAATAAGCATGCAATACTTTGAAACAGAATTTAAATAATAGGATCAAATATGATCAAAGAGTGAAACTTGCCTTGCTCAAAGTCTTGATAATCTAACTCTTCAGAAGGGTCAAGCTCTCCGGAGTCGTTAAAATTTATACGCGAAAACAATCCAAATTCAAACAAAAATCAAATAAATTAAAATAAAATTCAAATGAAATCTAAATTAAATAATTTTGGTTTAGTTGGCTAGATCTTGATTTTAGAAGAATTTATAAATTTGAATCATCAAAAACGAAGCTCGTATGAAGGAGAACGAGCCCTCAAAAGTTTAAACCCTAAAGAAAATAATTAAAATCCACTTTCTGAAATTACCAAATTATTTTTCTAAAGTAAAAGCTGATTATGATGCAAGCCTGACGTCATCGATGAATTTATTTTACTGAACGAAATATTTTTCTAAAGGAAATCCTTTTTATCTCTCTGACAGGTGGGATCATGGTCCGTGGACCATACCCATGAAAAGTCGAACATTGACCGTGAACGTGTTTCACGGAATAGTGCATGTGTGCGTATGTGCTGGCACAGTGCACCACGTGGGTAGTGATGCGTGTGAGAGATGCTAGCATGGCGCTTGCGTGGCGGCCAGGTGGCTGCCACGTTGGCGCCACGTCAGCTCGACGGTGGTGGCTTTACAGCGACAAGCTCATCGGCGCTTCACGCTACAGCGAGCCAAATGGGCGTGCGCAAAAGGAAGATCATGCGATGCTGAACCTGGCATGCACTTTGGCGACGCGAGAGTGTGAGGGAGTTGTCGGTGACGAGGAAGGAAGCGGCGGCAAGGTTCGAGTCTTGGTGGCGAGGTTGCTCCAGTGAAGCTCCGACATCGCAGAGGTGCGCCTCGGGTAGTCCATGACGTGGCGTTGGCGACAGTGCGGTCGGCAGTGGAAGGGTGTCATCGACGGCGAGGCAATTCAACGGTGAAGCTTCAACAGTCGTTGAACCCTAATCTCAAATTCCAGCGGCTAGAGGAGCTTTGGGGCGAATTGGGAAGCGAGGCTGGGATGAGATGGAGAAGGCACACCCGGGGCATCCTTTTATAGGGCAGGAGCATGGCCGTATCGGCGAGGGATTGTGGGAGTTCGTTTCGGTGCCGCAGCAAAATAGGAGATTGGTGGCGTTAGGAGATAAGATAGTGTTCGTTTCGGATGTGGGGAGATAGAAGGATAAGAATGGCGGCAGTTGCGTGGGATAAGCGGGCTGTTACGCCCGTTTTCGGGCGTATCTGAGCGAGGAAGACAACGAGAGGAAGGAGAAAGCCCCAACAAGCAGGCTCGTGCATCAGAGAGAGAGAAAAGGCACGACTGGGCTGGGTGCATGGATGGGCCGCGAAAATTGGGCTGCGCATGTGGAAAAAGAGAATGGGCTGGGGAGTTTCGGCCCAAAACCATTTTTCGGATTTCTTTTGATTTGTTGATATCAGAAATTGGGTGAAGTCAAATTAGCTCTAGAAAAATTCAGAAAATTCAAGGAAAATAATTAAAATTTATTTCTAACTAGAATTTAAAATTTGGGATGTTACAAGGAGCATGCATGCCTTTGTTGTTTTGATCGAGCTATAGCCTAGCTGATTGTGTTATTATAGGCGAGTCAGAGTTGGTGGCGCTGTTCATGATGTCGGGAGCAAGCAAGCATGGTGCGAACGATGGTCTGGGTGAGGAGTTGGAGGTGCCCGCCTATGGTGCTAATTTACCGCTGGACGTAAGTGTTCAATTCAACGCTACTACTAGCTACTTCCACCGTCGAGAGGAGGTGTTGCATGCTGATCTCGACAAGGGCATGAATGGATTGAACACATGGATTTAGGAAGTGTAGAACACATTAAATGCTCGACTCAATGAGGGTCTCAACAATATGACCTTGTCCATCCGTCGCTTGGAGGATAGGCTACTGTCACCGGCCACCGGGAGGGGATGGCGTACGGGGGCAGCATGCACCTATCCTGGGGAGACGTGCTATGTCCCATGACGACGACCACTACTAGGACGCTGATTTTGATGACAACGTGTCCAACGATCGTGGAGGCTTTCCGCGACATCTGCGGTGGGATTTCTTTAACCACCATGGTGTCGAATATGGAGTACATCGTGGAGGAGGTGCTGAACATGAGGACAATGGTCTTGGTAAAATGAAAATGACCATACCGGAGTTCAAGGGTAGAGCTGAACCAGAGCATTCCTTGGAATGGGAGATGCATGTCAATCAGATTTTCGACAACCAGCTCAAAGATTCTACGAGTAGTTTAACTGGTCGGGCAAATAGGTACGTGGCCTCTCCGATCAGGGTACTCACAGAGCAACCTCTGGGATTCTCATGACCACAGGGGTCATTAACTGCGGGGGTTATGACCACAAGAACTATGTGGTGTTTAATTAAATATCAAACTAATATCGAGGAATTTAATCCTCGTCAGCTAGCCCTGAACTTTTAAGTGAATTTGTAATGTGAACCTCCTCCGATGGAATCCTTATCGGTAAAACCTCCATTTAATGGCGAGGATAACGAAGTAGTATGTATTCACTTTAAAGTTGAGGAATTGCCTGTGAAACCAAAGAGGTTTCTGTCCATTGGGTTTTGGGCAACTACTTTTTGCAGTTAAAGAGTTGCGTCTATAAAATCCCCGCAGTATGCCGACTTAGGGGTTTTACGCTCTCATAATTTCCTTCAACTTTCTTCTGTCTTCTTGCTAAAAACCAACAATGTCGGATCCCATCTCCAACTGGTTGCCTTCGGAATTGAGCGAAAAGAAGCTAGAAGTTATGAAGAAGAGCAGGATGCTTCCTAACAAGACTTTGATTTCTCGGAGATCAGCAGTCGGAGAGCACTTACCTAGCAGCAACGAGGGAGAAATCCCCGTCTTTATTGTGTATGTCGAGTGTGGATTTAGATTACCAGCGCACCCGTTCCTCTCCCAAGGTTTGGAGTATTACGGAGTTGAGCTGGTGAATCTTTCTCCTAATTCAATCGCTAACCTCAGTATCTTCATCTATCTTTGCGAAGCGTACCTAGGGATTCCACCAGATCTGATGGTCTTTAAGTATTTCTACAAGATGGCGAAGTCGACGGTGTCACCCGGGGAGTGCGCTTTGTGCCTCCAGGACAGGAAGGCTGGGGAGTACATTCGTATGTATTCCAAGTCTTCATGGTCGTTATGAAAAAAGAATTGGTTCTACATGATGGTCAGCAAGGGAGATAGTCTCTGCTTTGTCGGTAAGGTGGCGGTCGAAAACCCAAGGTGGCGATCCTCCACGAAGAAGGACAGAAAGGTGGGGAGATGGATCGAGGCCATCCACTGCCTCAGCATCCGAGGTCTGACTTTTTAGCATGTGATGAAGGATTTCTCCACACGCCAAATAAGTCCTCTGAAGTCCTGAGAACGTACCATGCTTTGGTACATTGGTCGGGACGATACGACCAGGGATTCTTCGGAACGTAAGTCCTAAAGAATCCGACCAGTCTGATTTTATTCTAGTTGATTATTTAAAAGTCTCCTTTTCTCTTTTTACAGCCCTTTCCCTTGAGGATATCAGGGATCAGATCAAAATGATCTACGCCGGGGAGCCTGGTGACAAGGCTGATGTTCCACAAATTTTGGCTATTGTCTCTCTAGAAGAGAGGATAGAGAGGCTCAAGGTAAAATATAACAACATCTTTTCATCGTTTATGTATTTTTCGATCGGTATGCTATAACATTGCTTTAACATGCAGTACGTCAGGTTAGAGATCAACGAGCTCATCGAGAGCTCTAATCCAATCGATGTCCCGACCACTTCTACCCCAACGACCACTCAAGGTGGTGGCCCCTCGGAGGTAAAAAGAGTACCGAAAAGAAATATACATTTTAGATGAAGAATTTCATCGCCAAACTAACCTTGATTTATAATTAGACGGGAGAGAAAGAAAATCCACCGATCGAAGTTGCGGTGGTCGTAGACTCCGGAGCGGCTGTGATCGACCAAACAGTTGCCGCTGAAGTAACTGTCCCAGAGGTCGATGAAACCACGATCTCCGAACAGATGGCCAAGAAAAATATTTCCGACCAAGTGGTCGGAAGAAATTTCTCTGAGAAATTTCTTCCGACCTCCGGTCGGAGGATGTGTGGGGTTTGACCAGTCCTATCAGATTGGAACCAGTGAAATTGGTCGAAAATAAGAAGAGGAAGGCGAGCACTCTGGACTTCGCTCTAGGGCATTTCAACTTCAAAACCAAGAAGACAAGATATGTTTTTATTGAAAATTTTACATAAACTGATACCTTTGGACTCTCTCGATGGCCTGAAATTTTGCCCTTTATTTCTTATATTTTCATAGATCCTCTGGTATTCTGATCACTTCTGATCAGAGTACTCCTCAGGAGGAAACTCCTGAGGAAAGGATGATGGAGCCAGCCGTCGAGCGGGTGGAGGCGCCAATGCCCGCTCCTACCGCCCAGGATTCCTTGATGGCTCTGACCCCGTCTAAGGAGACAAAGGTTGAAGAAGAGCCCTAGTAGGTTCCGCCCAGTGCTGGGACTGAAATTGTCAAAGAGGAGGGAGCGAGTCTGCTTCCTTCTTTCTTCAGTGATCGCGTGGAGAGGAGTTATTCCTCAGTTAGGAGGTCTCCTCATCCCAGTGACATCCCCAACTGACCTCGAATCTTTGATAATAAAAGACTCGAGGAGGCTTGGAGGAAGATCTCAGACTGTTAATCAAAGACAGATCTTGGGATCATTTACTCCAAATATGCAGACAAGGGGGTCTAGGTAAATACCTATGACCACTTCTTATGGCATTTTTATGAAGTTCATTTAAAACTTAAGGAAGTTTACTATTTTTTTAGCATATGGTGGAGAACATTGCTGTGGCTAGAGAACTAACCCAGTGAATAACTTTCTTGGAAAAGAAAATTTTCGAATTGAAAAGTAAGTACTTCTTCTTCCCTTTTTTGTTTTTTTGTTTCTCAATTTCTCCCCTTATCATATTTTGACATATTTGGAGAATTTTGAGAAAGAGATTAAGACTAAGGGAGCCGTCATAACTACACTTGAGGAGAGGTGCAAAGCCAAAGATCGATCGATCAAAGACTCGTCGACCAGATTTAATGAGACCTCCCTCAAGCATAAGGAAGCTATTAAAGCTTTCGAGAAGAAGACTCAAGGTTACTGATCGTAAACTTGACCAGTTTACTATGTGTTTTAAGTTTATTTCGTTAACTTTGATCCACTCGTGCAAAGCAAGCTCAAAAGTTAGAACGAACAGAAAAAACTCTTGAGTTTGAGCAAAATAAGGAGATGGAGCTCAAGCGGAATCTTCAAGAGAAAATCCTTGCCTTCAACAAATTGCTTTCCGACATGGGGTCAGAAGTATTTTTGTCATCTTCAAGAGAAGTGACTGAGAAGGCGAACTGTGTTGGTCGACAGCTCGAGACTCTCCAAGGTCTGCTCACAACATCTCGGAAGAACCACGCAAAGACTATGAGAGACACTATCGCGGATGGAGTTAGCATTGCTTTGGCAAAGCTTAAAGCCTTTGACCCCTCAATCAATATCTAATCTCTTGAAGTAGACTTCAACTGCTCGAAGGAGGATGCAGCCAAGATCTTCGAGGGAGCGAAACCCTTCGAAAACAAGGTTGCAGAAGAGATGAAGGTCGGATCTCCAACTCACAGCGACCAGTCAAGTGGCTCCGAGGATTAAATAGATGTAGTAAGAATTGTAATGTAAAAGACTTACCTTTTGTTATCAATAAAGCTTGTGTTTATCTCTCAACTTGTGCACTCATATATTTTCTAGCCCCCGACTGCTTGTGTAGTAGAAAAACTTACTAAGGAAGCAGTAGACCAAGAAAAAGAGAACATGTTGTGACCAACGTACAAAGTATGTGCTGATTATGTTGTAAAAATGATCTAATTAGCACTAGGAAACCAGTTTGGTCGGAACTAGTGTATAATTTCGACCAGTTTTAGTTCATTTCCATAATCAAAATACCATTTAGTACATTGTATGGTCGGAAGATGTCGTAAGACTTATATTGATGATATGAATGACGAGAAATTATGCAAAAATGTATGCAACAAACCGATAAGTGTTTTTATTTATACATAATATCCAAGCTAGTCGTAAAAAGTGCTAAGAACCAAAGACATGATTGATACTTCACGAAACGTACTCGTACTCCAGTTCCGACTAGTGGCAAAGATCGTAGGAAAAAGACCGTCGCTAGGAAACTCCTTCTAGTGGGCGAACCACATGCAGAGAGGAGAGATTTCGACTAGGAGGTTTTCTGTGTCTCGACTAGGTGCAAAACAAGAGAAGAGAATAATGTTGAAATAAAGAAAGAAAGTCTTTAAGCCCTTAAGCATATAAGTAATTATATCGAGTTGTTTATGTGATGTTCCTTTTACTTGTCTTTTCTATGAGAAAAGAGTATGTGATCATTCGTGAGAACCATCTCTGTGACGATCACGATAAAGACCCTCGTGGCATTTGATAACTATGTCAAAGCCAAAAAAAGTAAAAGATATCCTTTAGAAGAATGTTGGAGAGCAATGGATCTTCTCCGATGATCTTAGACAACAATAGCATGTAACTAGGCAATGGATATGCGAAATATAAATAACATCACTCATCGGAAAGGAAATAAAAATGCAACTTTTTTAAATTAAAAAATGAAAAGAACATTCATACATAGAACTTACGTAATTAATCAATATTCCAAGAATTAGATAGAACACACCCATCTGACATGGCAAGTCGTACCGAACCTGGTCTGGTTACTTCGATTTAGGAGAAAGCTTGTTGCAATTTGCCTGGCTCTGAATTTTTCTGAGAACCAGATCACCTACAGATAGACTGCTAGGTTGCACCTTACGACTGTGGTACCTTCTCATGGCTTGTTGGTAAACTGCCGATCGTATCAAGGCTTTGTTTTGTCTTTCTTGAAGGAAATTGGCACTATTGAGTCGTCGTTTTGTTTGATCGTTCTCGTTATAACAATCAGTTCAAGTAGAGCCAATTCTCAATTCCGGAGGATGCATGGCTTCAGCGCCGCAAACCAAAAAAAGGGTATTTCACCGGTCGCACGACTGGTCGTGGTTCGAACATCCTATAATACAGAAGGACGTTCTTGAACCCAAATTCTTGGCCGTTTTATTAACTAGTCGAATACTCGGCATTTTACTCCTTGTATTATTGTGCCATTAGCTCGCTTGACTGCCCCGTTACTCTGTGGGTGAGCCACGGAAGCGTAATGTATTTTGATACCTAGATCATCGCAGAATTCCTAAAAATTCCCGCTTAAGAACTGGGTACCATTATCTGTGATTATACGACTGGGTATACCAAACGTGCGATAATATTTTTTGCGAGAAATTTCTTGGTAGCTTCAGTTATTACTTTAACAACTGGCTCAACTTCTATCCATTTTGTAAATATATCAATCATGACAAACAGAAATTCAAAGCCCCCGGGTGCTTTTGGGAAAGGTCCCAGAATGTCTAATCCCTAGGTTGCAAAAGGCCAAGAAAGATGTATTGTTTGCAAAGCTTATGCCGGCTGATGTACTTGTCAATTATGAAATTGACATTGTACACACTTTGTCACAAGTTCTTTTGTATCATGAAGGGCAGTTGGCCAACAATATCCTTGTCTAAAGGCTTTACCAACTAGAGTTCTGTAGAATGTGCTCCACAGACTCCTCCGTGTATGTCAGATAATAATTTCATACCATTCTCTTGAGAGATGCATCTCATCAACACTCCATGAGCTCCCCGTTTGTAAATGGTACATTCGATCAGAGTGTATGATTTGACTTTTCGAGCTGTATGATCAGCCTCTACATCATCTTTAGGAAGTGTGCCATGCTGAAGATAATTATAGATTGATGTCATCCAATCACTACTGGGATCGATCTGTACGACCTCCAATGGAGCATGTTCGTCTTCAAAATGGTCGACCACTGAGAGTGTATCAAGTTTCTCGAGAAAAACTCTGGGCGGGACATGTGACCTTGAGGAGGCCATCCATGCCAACTAGTCTGCCAGAAAGTTGTCCTTTCTACGAATATGTTGGATCTGGAAACCGAAGAAGTGCCTTTCGAGTTTTTTGTACTTCCGCCAAATAAGATGACATCTTAGGACTTGAGCATTGATACTCCTTCCCAACTTGATTCGCTACTAGTTGAGAATCACCTTTCACTAGTAATCTACGAATCCCGACTGCTTTGGTTGCTCAGAGTCTTGCTAGTAAACCCTCGTACTCTTAACACATTATTTGTAGCCGGAAAGTTTAACTGAATGACATATTTAATGTGTTCTCAGCAGGAGATATCAGGACAACTCCAGCCCCCAAGCCTTTGATCATCGAGGAACCGTCAAAGTACATGGTCCACTCCTTGTGGTGCTTGTACTCGAGCCCTTGGGTGGGTTCAGGGTTCGTCCATTCGGTAATGAATTCTGCTAAAGCCCGGGACTTAATTGATATTCGTGAAATGAAATGGAGATCGAAGCCCCCAAGCTCGACCACCCATTTTTCTATTCGTCCTAATGATTCCCTATTTTTGAGAACTTGACCAAGAGGATATCCAGTAGGTACGACCACTTTGTGGGCCTAAAAGTAATGCCTTAGTTTCCTTGAAGCCATAAGGAGACCGTATAGCAACTTTTGTATCTCCGGATATTGTTCCTTTGGCCCATGTAAGAGTTTGCTTACGTAATATATTGGTCGTTGGGTATTGTCACATTCAACGACCAGCACAGCACTGACAGCCTGTGGTGTCGCAGCTAGATATATTAGTAATATTTCTCCCGATCTTGGAGATACTAAGATCGGGGCATTTGTAAGGTACCTTTTGAGCTCTTTAAAGTCATTGTTTGCATCTTTAGTCCATTCGAAATTTGCGTGTTTCCAAAGAAGCTTAAAAAATGGTAATCCTTTTTCTCCTAAACGTGTTATGAAGCGACTTAGCGCTGCCATACAGCCGGTTAGTTTTTAGACTTCTTTCTTCATGGTCGGAGGGCACATCTGTTCGATGGCCTGAATTTTTTGCTGGGTTCACTTCAATTCCTCTAGCCGAAACTAGGAATCCAAGAAGATTTCTAGAAGAAATTTCAAACACACACTTCTCAGGATTTAACTTAAGGTTATGCCTTCTTAAGTTATTGAATGTTTCTTGCGGCTTGGAGATATGATCTCCAACATTGATGCTTTTTACAACCAAGTCATCAACATATACTTCTAAATTTCGACCTGTCTGCAGACTAAAGGTTTTTTTGCATTGACATCTAAAAAGTAACACTAGCATTTTTTAGACCAAATGGCATCTTAACATAACAATCAGTGCCATATGGTGTGATGAATGAAGTTTTCTCTTCATCATCTTTACTCATATTAATTTGGTGGTACCCTGAATACGCATCCAAAAAACTTAATAACTCACACCCAGAAGTACAGTCTACAAGCGGATCGATATGTGGAAGGGGAAAGTCATCCTACGGACAAGCTTTATTAAGATCTGTGAAATCGATACACATTCATCATTTCCCGTTACTTTTTCTAACCATTATAGAATTGGCGAGCCACTCTGCGTGGTCGACTTCACAAATAAATACAGCCTTGAGAAGCTTGTCAATCTCTGACTAGATTGCCTCCTTTCAATCTGGTGCAAAACGCCTTAGCTTTTGCTTGACTGGTTTTTTGTCAGGCCGAAGAGCTAACCTGTACTCGATCACCTCTCTAGGGACTGTAGGCATATCGGATGCCTGCCAGGCGAATACATCCAAATTGGCTCAGAGGAAGGAGACGAGCGACTCTTCTTATTTAGGATTGAGTCCTGCCCTGACCAGTACCTTTTGGGTGGTTGTGCTAGTATTTCTGAGTCAAGATAATGCTTTGACATCTTCTGGAGAAGCGTCCTTGTCGAGTGGAACTTCCCTGATCTAGTCGGAGGGCTTTGGTCCGAGTGCCCGACCGCTTGAGAAGGCGATTAGTATTTCGCCTAACCTCATCGACCGCTTCTAGGATTCACGATCGCATGCATATGCCATCTTTCTATCCTCGAACCGCCACTACTACAGAACCGACATCACGCAGGCGGTTGGGAATCGTTATCACGCATTTCGCTTTCAACCGCCTATGTTTGTTGGTCTGCGTGATAACAGATATTATCACGCACGGTACAAAACCGCTCGTGATATAAAATATCACGAGCGGTTTTATTAAAAACCGCTCAGCGAAGTCAAGTATCACGAGCGGTTTGAACCGAAAACCGCTCGTGATTCGAGAATATCACGCAGCGGTTCTAAATAAAACCGCTCGTGATAGGAGAATATCGCGACGGTTCTAAATAAAACCGCTCAGGATTTGTGACTATCACGAGCGGCTTTTATATAGAACCGCTCGTGATATTCTCCTATCACGCATTTGCTTATCGAAACCGCTCGTGATATTTGCCTTCACTGCAGCGGTTTTAACAAAAACCGTCTGTGATAGCTAATACCCTGCCCACAATTTGTTTGTTTTCTGGCTAGCCTCGGGAATTGCTAGCCATGCCCTCTGAAAACAAGCATTCACGTAAATGATTCAGCAATCACAAAACAAATTTCACAATAACATTCAAGCGACCATGACAACTCAAAGTGATCATTACTCAAAATAAATTACAAAAGATCGTGATTTGTTCAAGTATTGTCGCTATAGTTACAACTAGATTACAATTGTTTGCGTTGAGAGGTTTTAGTGGGTGATGCTCGGGTTGGCGACGGAGTGAAACTCTCCGTTGTCGTTAATGATTTCGAGTTGATAAAGGCGCAGAGCTTCCTCGAATGTCCTTGATCTCTTCCGCAACGAGTGAATCACATTGTAAATCCAAGACCCGCCGCTACCAATTAAGAGTAAAGTGGTAAGCTATATATATTTAAATTTATAATTAGGAAATAATTATTTCGAGATTGACAAACCTCGTGATCCTTCTTCTTAGTCAGAAGGATTAGTCGCATATGATAGCGACGAGATTGCACATAACTCATCATCTTTTCTTCAAGCGACCGCAAAAATAGAATTACATATATAGGTATAGTCGATTCGAGACGCTGCTATTATGAAGTATGATATAGTATTATTGTGTTGTAGCACGTCTTCGAAAATCCATCCTATGTGTTAGTTAGGCGCTTTTTCCATCGTATATATTCCTTTGTTGGCAACATAATTGATGAACGACCTACATGATTCAAAAAGTTATCCTCGCCATTTCAAACGAATGAAGACTACAATAGAGTTATGTAAGGAGGAAATGAGCATACCTCTCGAGTATTCCTCTTAGAGTGTCAAGTCGTGCTTGTTGCGGTTTAGGGAATCAAGGTATATCACATGGTTCCTCTTGGGTATAATAACTAAAAGGATCCAATGGTACCTACTCATGTATGTCGCTATAGTCATTAAACCTAAGTTCGTGCTTAGATAATGTACAAATGAAATTTGTATAGCAAGTAGTGACACTTACCCCGGTTGTAGGGCACCACTATGTACTTCATGTTCCTCTCAGAGAAGCAATGACCTCGTTATGTATTTCTCGGCGAAGGGCTAGTCTTGTAGGATGGTTTGCAACGATACCACGTGTGGGTCGAGGAAACCCACCGTTCTTTCCATTCCCGACATTTTGCAAAGATGTATCTATACATAAGCAATGAGTTGTGATATTTATCGGTATTAGATGAATGTAGAACTTGATTGTACGCACTTACAATTGTCCAACATCGTAGAAGCGAGACGCCGAGGCCAACGAGGTTGAATAGTTCAAATAAATCATTGAAGCCCACGACGAAGTACCTCGTCCCGCTGAAGAAATGCTTGTCCTCAGATCCGACGGTGATTCCAAAGATGTCGGACCCCTTCTTTTGGGTCTTGTCCAAGTACCGAGCATGCAAAGCGACAAGCATGTCCAATGCATTATCTCGGCCGAACACAACGGTTTTCCGATGATGTATTTCCGGTATCGCGGACTTCCTGTATCGCGGACTTCCGGACTTCTGGACTTCCGGACTTGGGAGGCGCTTTAACGCTCGTTGATTTCGATTTGGCCTTAGCGATTGGCATCGTTTTTGTGAGACGACTCGAACCGACACGTCGGCACGCTTTTGTCGTTCCTTGGCGCCTTCTCCACGGGAATCAAGAGGTGGCCTTTTGAGGCTAAACATGAGGTGGAGTCATCGAGGGTCCCGTTGGAGAGGAATGGTCGTGTCCAGATCGCAAGATCGCCGGTTCCAGGCGATGTTCTTCTTGGGCCATCGGATAAAAGAGAGGACGGCATCCCCTAGTGTTGTGATCTCTTCGTTCGGGCAAATGTCCAAATGATGGCTCGAAATTGACATGTACCATATCCACTGACCTTGGCGTAACTGCACACCGGTGGGCACCGTCAGACCGCCCCTTCCTCGTATGGATACACCATCCCTCGCACCTCAATACAAAGGACCCATCCATCCTCACTTGAGCTTACTGTATGCGTCGACTCCTACAAAACGACACGCAATTAGCTAAGGCGTCGTTAGGGTCTATCTTTGGTGCATTCCATAGATGTACGCTACCTTGATGTTGTCTATCTGAATCGGACGTCGTCATGTTCACAATTATGCGCGACGCGACGCTACTCCGACGCCGAGGAGGACCGCCTTCCAAATTAGCGGGCGGACTTGCATCACCGCTCATGAGTATATCCATTTGACTCGCAATGTCGCCATCTCTACTTGAAATTGGTTAGTAATCATCTGCACTAACCGGTTGTCGTGCTCGCCTTGGATCTCTTCCTAGTCCTATACGTAGTAGTCGTCGTCCGCTAATCCATGAATCCAAGGTACGTTAACCCCAAGGCCTCGTAAGCGACCGGGTGCTCCTTGTTTCCCAAGGTCAGATAGTATATCCTTCTCCTCGCGCGCGGAAGGAGCCTTGGGAAGCTTGGGCGATCAAGTCACGCCAGAAGAGGTCATCACGTTATTATAGACACTATGAAGTTATGGACTTATTAACAACTTAGTAGTTCGATATACTTACCACACGCTGGGACACTTCTGTCTGCCGGGTTTGTGAAGGAGATGTCGCCGAAGACGAGACTTGTGCCCTCGCTTAACCAAATTTTAGGAACGCGGGTCTGTGACATCGAAACGGGTTCTCCTTCTCCGCCGCCCATTCCTCATATTTACCCGTAACCGGCCGTGCCGAGTCTGTCTTGGTGAGTGTTTCGTGTCCGAGAGCTTTGTGCGCCGCACTTTGCTCCTTAAATTCGTACCGATGTTTTCATAGCCACAAAGGTGTCCCATGCTTCGCGTCAAGAATCTATATCGCGCAAGGGCGCCTCGACCGTGTTCACGTTTCGTGACAAGAATGCTCTTGAAGGTCCTCCACGATTTACCCATCGTGAGCATCGCCGTCCGTCGCCGCGCTGCGCACATGTGCTTCGAATAGTGAACTTCTCGAAAGTTTTGTCCACAGCTACGCCTTTCGCTTCTTTCACAGTCCTTCCACCTTGGTGTGGTGATGAGGACCTGCTCCTTCCAAGTATCCCGCAGATGGTCCGGAATCTCGCCACGATCTCTTGGGACTCAGAGGGACCCCAAAGTCACCGACCTCCGTGATGACCAGGCCAGAGGCATTTTCGATTGTCCTCTGCCATCTCGCCTGTGTCATTATCGCCGACGGTGACGGCCTCGTCGGCGCCTCTTCCATCTCGCGGGGTCGGTGTTGGCGGCCTCGTCGGCGCCTCTTCCATCTCAAGGGGGTGTTGGCGGCCTCGTCGGCTTTCTTCCATCTCATGGCGTCGGTGGCAATGGCAAAAGACAGTGCCTTTGCCATCTCGCTTACTTGCTCTCGTGAAGAAGTACAGAGGTTGACTATAGAGATCAAGATGGCAAATGAAGAGTTGAATGAGCTCATCTGACTACTAACATTCCTAACACTCCTTAATCCACGAGCTTCTATTCTAACACTCCTAACACTCCTTAATCCACCAAATTCTCTTGTGATCTTTGTATAGATAGAAACTAGTGATACAAATCTTTTGCCCGAGCCTACTTTCTAAGGAAATGCGATTGATGATATTATGTGCTCTCGTATGAGAGTAGCTAAAGAACAAGTCTTTGCCATCTCAATCCTATTGTCTATACTCTTCATGAAATGAATATGATAATATAAATTCAAACTATGAGCTCTAAACAATACTTTGCTTAATCACAAATGATCTCAACTGCTAATCTAAAACAGATTAAACTTCCAACAAACAGAGGTTGACTACAGAGATCAAGATGGCAAATGAAAAGTTGAATGAGCTCATACATACTACTAGAAGAATCACAAACTAGTCAATACAACCGATCAATTTGCAATAGAACTATGAGTCGAACCGAAAGTAACCAATTAACAAAGACAACATATTGACAAGAGTAAGTAATACAATAGAGCTCAAGTATGAACTAACTATCACATTCAATCTCAAGATAAGACGGAGTTCATCACGAGCATGTCAACAAAGCCCACCGATTAATTTGCAACTAGCATCAATATATATATATATATATATATATATATATATATATATATATATATATATATATATATATATATATATATATATATATATATATGCAAAGATCAACCGAATCGCCACAGAGGAGCAATACTACAGAGAGGATGCTGCACAAGAACTGGGGAGGCTGGTCAGGGGAGGAGGCCGATGGGAGGAGGAGGTGGGGAGGAGGTCGACACGGGAGGAGGACGGCAAGGGGAGAAGGCTTGCAGAGGGAGGAGGCCGACACGGGAGGAGGACGGCGTCCGAGGTCGGAGGCGCCAATGTCGGGGCGGCGGCACGAGGTCGGCGGCGGCGACGGGCTTACTGACTGGGAGGTGAACGGGCGCCGAGGTCGGGCGGCGCCCGAGGTCAAGGCGCCGAGGTCGGGCGGCGGTCAGAGGTCGGGGCACCAATGTCGGGCGGTGGCGCCGAGGTCGTAGTCGGCGAAGGCGAGCCCTAAACCCTAGAGGAGGCGAACGAGCGCGAGAGAGTAAGGGCGCGAGAGAAGTGAGAAGTGAGAGGAAAACCCTAGCGTTTCCGCCTTATAAAGTATATCACAAACGGTTCAAATGAGAACTGCTCAGGATATTAATATCACTGAGCGGTTCTCATTTCAACCGCTCAGGATATTATTTCCACAGACGGTTGTATAATAAAACCGTCTGTGATAGCCGACAACCTGAGGCCAATTTATGATATCCTGACAAAACATACTGAACCTGGTGAGACATAAATATCCTGAGAAAACAGAGTGAACCTGCTGAGACAAGTATGATGACAATTATGACAAGTCCATATGAATTCTAACCTGGTGACAAGTATGATGACAAGTTTATAACACATTTGACTTCAAAATTTCATATCTAATTCAACTCAACTCCAAATCAAGTGAAACCAATTTTGATACTCCACATTACAATGTACGTCCACACATTGACATTAATATCAAATATGACAAGTCCATAACAAGTTCATAACACATTTGACTTCAAAATTTCATATCTAATTCAACTCAACTCAAATCAAGTATGATGACAATTTTGATACTCCACATTACAATGTACGCCCACATTGACATCAATATCAAATATGACAAGTCCATAACACATCAACACATGACAATTTCACGCTGACATCAAAATATATGAGAGATTACAAGTCCATAACACATGATGTTATGGAATAAATTAATTACATTGGAGTAAATTCTTAATTAAGATATAGGCCTTCGTGATGATCGACGCATATATAGCTAGCTTCCTCACCGGGTTCTTCCTCGAGCCTAATGCCGCTTCCAAAGGAGGCAACTCGTCAAATTGATTGTATTCTTCCTCGCCCACTACATTCTCAACTCCGACAATCCTCCTTTTTCCATGAAGAACTACGTGGCGCTTCTTATTTGCCGTCGGTTACATAGAAGACTTGAACAACTTGGTTAGCCAAGACGAATGGTTCGTCTTTATATCCGACACGCTCGAGGTCCACGGTAGTGACACCATACTTGTCGACCTTCACCAGGCGAGATGGACCCAACGGCACCAAATAGGGGATCTTGAAAAGCACGTGGTCGAGCTCCCATATCTCGCCTATTTGCCCATAGTAGGAGCTCCTCATCCCATCGGTAGAGTGTTCTATGCGACACCGCTATTCTCGGATCAGGCTCTTCCTATCCCGAATGCCAGATAAAATGTGTACCCATTGATGTCGATCCTTGCTATGTGACAATTGTAAATTGTGGCCCTCGTACAACCATAGCAACAGATCATCACTTGATGACCTCCCAAAGATTCGCACCTTTAACCATTCGCTGAACCGACGGTTGTGCTCTCTCGTGATCCAAACCTCCGACCGGTCTGGATTCTGTTGGCGCACCATGTCTTTGTGCTCGTCGATATACGGGGACACTTGGGTCATGTGTTGCAAGACCATGAAATGGGCTTGAGCGTATGTATCCAGATGGAGTTATTGATTTCCTTCCGATGGTCCCGATACCATCCAGTCTCCCCTCATGGCGAAATAGAGGCACACCTATCGGTTCCACCTGAGCCATGTAGTCGACGCAGAACTCAATGACCTCTTCGGTTGCATAACCTTCGATGATGCCGCTCCTACGAGATCGATTCCAGACGAGGACTTGAGAATTCCCATGTACCTCTTTAACGGGTACATATGACGAAGAACACAGGTCAAGATATCTTTATCTCTCTCACAAGATGAACAATGAGATGGACCATGATATCGAAAAATGACGGAGGGAAGTACATCTCAAGATGACATAGAGTGGTCACCACCTCGCCTGCAGAGCATCTAGTCCTTGGGGATCAATGATCTTCTCGAGCAATTGAGTTGAAAAATAACACGACCTCAAGATTGCCACTCGGATCTTGTTCGCAAGATACTTCTAATTGCAATAGAAGCATTTGTGTCATCAAGACATGACAATCATGAGACTTCATACCAATTAATTTCAAATCTTGCATAGAAACAAGGTTCTTAATGTTAGCGGAGTAACCAGATGGGACTTTCACTCCATGCAAGCTCGCACGCTTCATTTCTCTCGCCTTGATAGAGTGTAGCAAGCTAGGGAAGGTACGTCGTCTCCAGACGGTCTCTACCTGCTAACTCATCCTTATGTTCATATCAACCAAGTCACGCCATGCTAACACCATCCTTTGTTTTGCCACTAATGTTCAAAGAAGAGACCAATCAAGCTATCACATACATTCTTCTCTCGCATGACATCGATGCAAAGGGCTAACTTCTAAGTGCTCCCAATAAGGCAAGTCCCAAAAATTGACCGCTTCTTCCAGATGTTCTTCTCACGGGTTCTTAATTTACGCCTCTTCCCAAGCACAACATCGACATCCTTAACCATATCATAGACCTCTTTCCTCTAAAAGCCCTTGGAGCTGAATCGTTCTCCTTATTTCCGTCAATTGTTTTTTTCATCTTGCGGTATGGGTGACTCTCGAAGGAACCTACGGTGACGATATACACGCTTTCTTGCGAGTTGTTCACCATACACTCTCAGAGCATCTAAGCAAAGTCTTGACAAAGCTTTGGCTCCTTTTGTATTGGGTTGTCTTGAAGTTACCAAGGGCGTGAAAATCATTGATGGTGCGTAACAACGTGGCGCGTAAAGTGAAGTTCTCTCGCTTGTACGCATCCCATACCTGCACCTTCGCTCCACAAAGGTCACAAGATCTTCCAAAGAATGGTGCTAGGTACACATCAATATCATTCCCTGTGTTGCTTCGCCCTTGGATAAGTAGTGACATCAAAATGTACTTCCGCTTCATACACGACCAAGGAGGAAGGTTGTACATACATAGATTCACGGCCAAAAGCTATGTCGGTGCTCATGTTACCGAAAGGATTCATTCCATCTGACTCAACCCTAACCTTATGTTCCTCGGCTCAAGACCGAACTCTTCAAGTCCGATCGAAGTTTCTCCACCGCGTAATCGCAGGTGTCTTAGCTTTCCATCTCTCTTACACTCCTCTCGAGTGCCAACGCAGAATCTCAAGCGCCCTTTGCGCTCGCAAATAAACGCTTCAAACGTGGGATCACAGCAGATACCACAACATCTTAGCAGAGGTCCTTGCTTCACCTTAGCAAGATTCTCGACGCTTGTATCGGATGCTTTGCACACAAGACATACATGCATGTTCCGCATACTCTTTACTAGAGGATACAATCATTCTGACATGCATGTATTCTTTCTACTTCCATTCCCAATGGACAAATAACCTTCTTTGCTTGATAGGTGGTGTTTGGGCAACACGCTTCTCCTAAGGATGTCCGCTAGAGACCTAACAACGCCGTGAAACTCTTATCGGACCAACCATTGCTTGCCTTCAATTTCAGCGGCTCAAGCACGGTTGACAACCTTGTATATTCCGCTTGCAACCAGGAACAAAGGTCTCACCGAGTCCTCCCTAAGCCCTCGAATTTACAAAACTCTCTCTCAGAAGTTCTCTTACGATCGCGTAGCATCCGATCCAGATTGTCATCGTGTGACATATCCTCATCAAAAGCAAGATATCCACATCCGGCGATCGTTGACTTCCTCGGCGGTGCCGTTATTACTAACTTCATGTGTAATAATCGCTTTTCACCGTGGTCGTCCAACATGTATACCCTTTTGTGAAACCCTTCAATCAAGTGCGCTTCTATTTGCGCGCGTTGTTAAACATCTTCAAATTACCGCAATCAATGCATGGACAAGACATAAAATTTATCTCCTTCTTCAACATATCCTCGCCAATGCTCTTCTAAAAGCAACCACGCCATTAATGTACTCTTGACTCACACGGTTCACACTGTACATCCAGCCGATCCATCTACACTACGCATGTAACAAATTAGTGTCAAAATTGATTAGCGATTAATTTATAGCAAATATAAAGGGTTATAGATCGTTACCCTCGAAGGTCACGAAGAAAATACGATTCCTCTCCTTTCCTTCTCCTCTCTAAGGTGGCGCAATGGGGGAGGAGGTGGCGGGTGTTGGAGGCGCTTAGGGCAAGGGTCCAACCTTCTCCTCTCTAAGGTGGCGAACGGATAATTATTGATTATCTGCATGATTGTTGATTAGATACGAGACAAAAGATAAGAGGAAGATCCTAATTAATAACTAGCAAGTTGGTTCGCGCCATTGCGCGGGTATCTGTTTTCATATAATTGAAACAATAAACCACTGTGATGACGTTTCTTCATGGATATAAATGGAGGAAATATAAAATACATCATTGCACATGTGACTTATCTTGGTGTGTCATAAATTCTTCTTTTTAATCTGTTCTAGAAAACTACTCATGAAATTAGTTACGATTAAGACTTTCACTTCTTTGCACGCATTTACTGCTTTTGTCTCATCGCTGCACAAATGAATTACTCCAGATTAATTAAAGGCTACATGTTTTGCTTTTCATTTTCTACAAATAGGGTCCATCAAATTGAGAGCTAGATGTACGACGCGTTTTGCCTTTTCCCATCAAGTAGTATTAATTGAAACCTAAACCCTATGCTTCCGATTAAGGAATACAACAAAGAAAACAAAACATTAGCGTCTATGTACAGAGTAGCAAAGTCGTGAAATTTACTAATCAATAGAGTGAAAAAGGATAATCAAGATTACTTCATCTGCTTAATTAGGGAGAAATCGCAGTTGGAGGAGCTAGGGAGGAAGTGGCCCGCACTGGGGAGAGAAGCTAGCTACCAGATCTAAGTGGAGCCCAAAGCAGAGGGCGGCTGCTGATTATATTTATCCAAACAAGGCAGAGGAGTGGTAGAGGCACAATGCAAGATCTTGCGATGGGACACAAGCGCAAGGCGAGAGGATGTGTCGCGCTCAATTTATCTGTTATGGGCATATCACGAGCGGTTCTTAATAAAACCGCTGCGTGATAGTCATCTATCACGAGCGGTTTGTAAATAGAACCGCTCAGGATATTACACGCATTTGTCTATTCACAAACCGCTCGTGATAATCACCAAATCACAGACGGTTTGTAAATAGAACCGTCGTGATATTACCGAGCGGTCTATTCACAAACCGCTCGTGATAATCACCAAATCACAGACGGTTTGTAAATAGAACCGCTCAGGATATTGCACTGATTTGTTATTAAATAGAACCGCTCGTGATTGGGGTGATTATCATAGGCGGTTTGTGAATAGAACCGTCGGTAATATCACGACGCTTCTATTTACAAACCGCTCGCGATAGATGACTATCACGCACGGTTCTAAAGAATACCGCGTGATATTCTTCCGCGCCACCCGCAGTGCGGCAATAGTTAATACGCAGGCGGTTCCAAAGGAACCGCTCGTGATGGGGTGTCTACTATAGCCTGCTTTTGTAGTAGTGCGTAATGACCCTTTTCGCCCTGTCATTTTTAAACACTGATAACCGTGATGCGTAGCTATCAGAAACTTTGCTAATGTCGGATGGCCAAGAATTCCATTGTATGCAGTTTCAAAGTTACATCAAATGAAATATTCTCTGTTCGGAAGTTATTTGGTCTTTCGAACGTAACCGATAGTGAGATTTGCCTTATCGGTTTAGCAGTAGAATAAGAAACTATGCCATGAAAAGCATACTTCACAGGCTTTACCTTAGACTTGAGAATTACTTCACAGGCTTTACCTTAGACTTGAGAATTTGCATTTCTTCCAATACTCCCGTAAACAAAATATTAAGAGAACTACCACCATCTATTAAAACTCGATTGACTTTGCAATTATTTAGAGTAGGTTCTACGACAATAGGAAACTGTCACAGCTCTAAGTTAATTAATGATAATCAGTATACATCTCATCAGCATACATACTATTTTTGAAGCGTTTGCATCTTTTATTGCACATGGAAAATCTTAATCAAAGATTAAACTTTAACCTTAATCAACTCCTCCAAAGAAAACTTAATTAAGTCCTTACAAAGACCTTTATAAAATAATTTATTCAAATACTATAATATTTATCATAAATTAATATAATTTATCCCAAACTTTTAGAACTTAATTCAACCTTGTAAAAATTCAAACTCAATTCAACAACCTATTTTAGGTTTGAATTTAAAATAAGAAGGATAAAACATGAACAATGAGGTTTAAATTTTTTTATGGGAATAGATCATTCCAGGAGCCTCTTCGAATAATTTCAGAATTTTAGGATTATATTTGCTATTTTATCCAGCTCGGTCAAAGTAGAAAGGTTTGATTTACGATCCAGCTGTTGGGTTCAAACTTGACCGAGCCAAACCTTTTGACTCGAGTCCGACCCAAGCCACTTGTTTCAATCAAGCCAACTTGATGCAAACGGTCGCACCAGGCTTTGACCAGCGCCACCTTGAGCCACTTACGCACCGGGCCCGCCTGTAAGGCTCATCCCCTACCTCCCGTTGGCGCCGCAGAGCATGCTCGCCACGTCGCCACCACGCTATGAGTGAACCGTTGGCGTGCTGCTCACTCTGTCAATCCCACCATGGCCATTAACCAACCCAGAGCGCTGTCTCTTGATGCCGCTTCCATTCCCGTCAACTCCTCGAGCTAAAGCCCCCTCCTTCGCCTCCATTTAGCTCATTCCTTCTCTCAGGGCTGAGAAGGAAGAAGCTTGTTTTCGCACCTCAATCGGGTAAGCTTCAAGCTATGGTGTCCCATGTACTCACCTTTGCATGTCGTTTCCATCTTGGCTAATTCGAACCTTTGTTGTTGCTTGTAGCGCTCGGAACACCTAGGGTGTCTTCTTCGGCTCTAGAGCGTGCACCGAAAGCACCCGAAGCCGCCTCCATGCAAAACCTTGTCTCCGATGAGACCCTTTCCTATTCTTGCATGTCATCCTGTGTCCTAATGCCTAAGGAGGAGTTTCCCTCAACTCTTTCCACCAATGCATCGCAGGAGCACTTGAATTTTGATGTTTCTTCTTTTCGGCCGAAGAACACCCCCTTCTTTCCCAGCACCGATCCGGTAAGGCATTGCCTAATTCCACGCATTTTTCACCGTCTACATACCTTCCTTAAGCATATCTGATAGTTGTTTGTCCTTCTCCCTCACCAGGGTCTCCTCTCCACATTGAAGCTCATCGCCGCAGTAGCCATTGCCGACGTCGAGCCATCTCTGAGCTTCCCTGAGCACCCATCTCTCTCAGGTAGCACCCTTGTACCCCTTAGATGCTGTGGCACCCGCTAAAGTGGACAATGCGGAGCTCGTTTATTTTTTACAAGTTTGCCCGTAGCTCATCGCCGCCCCTCTCCGGCTAAACGTCATTCTAGTCCACCTCAGTCGCCGCCACCACCACCAATAGGAGCGCTAAGCTATTGTGAACCCATTCCGGGCCTTGGCCGGTGTCGCCATGGACAGAGTCGCCAGTGAGGCTCTAGCGAAGACAGAGATCATTTTGTCGGAACTCTGACCGGTCCTGTAGCTGAGCCATTAGGGCATAATCGTGGTGATTAGCTCTTAATTGCGTATTTATGTCGGAAAACATGATTAAACATGTTATTTATTAAACTTCAGCGTATGACAGGTGGGCCCATAGGTTTAAGTGGTTTTGGTTCACAGGCCATGGACCCGTGAACCCAGTGCATGTGGCCACGTCCACGACAGCCATGGGACTACACTATCATTGACGGATGGGGCCCACATGTCAGAACGCTTTAAATCAGAAATTTAATTGAAAAAGCACACTTTTCATCGAATCCCACTTGTCAGCGACTACGGCTAGCATAGCGCTCGGTGCAAAAAGTATTAATTGCTTTAGGAAATCCCGAAATGAATTATTGTTCCACTGAAAAATATAATTAACTTCAAAAATGCATAACTAATTCATCTCAACTCAAAATGTTGTGAAACCAATTTTGATAATTTTTATTTTAAGTGAAATTTATTTTGAAATAGGTTTCAAACATGTCACCATCTCATAAAATATTAATTTTGAAGATTGATCCATAACTGATTTTTTTACACTAGAAAATGCTATCAAATTTGAAAATTCATAACTAATTCATATGAACTCCAAATGAGGTGAACAAAGTTATTTTGGTCTTATATTCATATTCTCTATTTATCTATGTTATACTTGTTTCCACCAATGCTCCACAAATTTTCACCAAATAATTAAAGTCTAATGAACATTGACAGATCACATTTTTCAGCATTTTCTCGAAATCTGATTTTCAAACTTCTATAACTTTCACATACTAACTTCAATTAGAATAATTCTTCCACCTAAATTCATTGGAAATCATAACTAGACACGGTAGAAATTTCATGCATTTTTGAGCAATTTGAATTTTTAGGTTTTTCTCGGTGTTTATTCGATGTTGTTTTTGTATAGAATCGGAAGTGATCAACGTAGGCTCTTATGTCACCGAGAGTGATCAACTTGAGTTCCAGCAAGGCAAGCATCATTTGAACTTTATTTTTGCACCATGTTGATCCCAGTTTTTGATAAGTAGTGTTTTGAAATGCAATGATATTTGCTTGCATGCTATTTCGATATGTCATTATTTTTGTGATGTGTAGTTAGTTATGTCCTACTCTTGATGTTATTTTTGTTATTTTATAGTACATATGTGCTTAAGGATAGAAGGTTGTGATGATATCCTATTTGGTTTATTGAGTGCTTAGTAATGCAAGTCTAGAGGTGCGTTAGTGCGGTTGACAGGATTAGCTGTCGATCATGGGAAACACCTCACACTTATCATTTTTGATTTTTGATCCAGATCTTTGTATTTGGTCTTTTGAGTCTAAACTTTGTTATTTCAAATGGTTTTTGTTTTGGACAAGAGGTTGTTAGTGAGGGTGCCATCGTGCACGAGACTCGGGTATGTGGTAGACTTATCCGAATCGTTAAGGACTGAGCCATGGGCTGTCTTTCCAAGTAACTATGATGCTACCACATGTGGGTTGGGAGCCGCTTGGTTGAAAATTTTATTGGATTAAGTCCCAGGTGGTGTAAGGACATTTGTGTTTGATCATCAGTTCGTAGGATCCGATGCAATTTTCTATAATGCACATGAGAGTGCTCTTTTTCTTTATTTACGTTGTATCGATATCTCCAACACAACTTGCGAGCCCACTTAGCAAATGCTATCGGTCGTTTGTACTAAGTTTGGGGTTCATCTCGCCAGGGGGACTTATCTCAATAGGGCTTTCTTGCTAAAAAGTATCAAATCTCGATTTCCCCAGCCGACATTCCTTAGGAAGTGTGCCATTATCCGGAGGCTTACGGGCTAATCGAGTCGTCTGGGTAAAGTAGTACTCCCCTGTAAGGATTAAACTATTTGAATAGCTGTGTCCACGGTTATGGATAACACTTGGTTTGGGATGTGTCATCGTTAGACTTTCAATTAAAATTTGATATGGTTACAACTCGGTGTTCGGCACGAACGGGTATTTATGCATGTTAGTTTATCAGTGGTTTGCCACTTTGGTATTGTTTGCTCTATTTATATATCAATGATTATCTTTGTCACATGTTTTTACTTTTGCTTTAAATCTGTTTTGTAAATGGCAATTGTAAAACTAGTATGTGTAGGATGAAAATTGTTGCGTTTTCTGCAAAACTAAGCCACTAATGCCATCCTTTGATTGTCCTCTAAGCATAAATAATTTTTACTTTGTGTAATACTTACGAGTACATTTTGTACTTAACTCGGTTGCTGCAAATTTAGGTGAAGACGATTCTACGCGTAACGAGTTTGTTAGCGCCGATTTTGGAGACGCTAACAAATAGTGTTGTTTCTAACTCCTAGTTGGCTGCCATGGGTTATGGGGCACACCATTTCTGGACCTTTTGGTTTATTCATATTGCTTCCGCTACTACTTAATGTTCTTATTTGAATTTGGCTGGTGTAACGTTCCAAAATTTGGCTTTCCAAAAATCTTTTGAGTAGTTTAGGTCTGTGAAAAATTTCACCAATTTTATTTAAATTAATAAAGCTTAAGTGGGAATTTTCTAATTTAAAAATATTTAATTTGACTAATCTAAACATCAATTTAAAGTACCGAGGTGTACAAGGATCTTGAAGTTGAATTTTCTAAATTAAAATTATTTGTGTATCTGATCAGGGGAAACTCAAGTAGTTGATGCTCAAACCAACCTTTGACTGCAAGCATTCTATTTTCTCTGAAAGTACCAAGGTGTACAAGGATCTTGAAGTTTAATTGTGATGGTCCAATATAAAGCAAAAAGTTGTAGAAGGTGTTACCATGTGTTTGGTATGTCAGAAAGTAGCTAACATGTCAAAGAAATCAACCATTTCATTCCTATTAATATCACCGAGTTTGGAGGCCGTTTAGCAGAGTGGTATACTATAGAGGTTGTATACACCAGAGATGGTACTCACTAGTATTGGTATAATGTCAGATCGACAGAGATGGTCAAGTTGCACGATGTGTTAGAGAAGTTAGCGTCAGATCGAGGATCCCGGTTTACCTCGTGTTACAAATAGAGGGTGTATGAAGCCTTGGATGCTCGTTTCAGTATCAGTACTATGTATTGCCCTGAACCGGTAGATAGATTGAAAAAACTGAGTTATGCCTTAATTCATGGTACCAGGTCGAGCAAGTAATTGTTTTGTGCAGAGTTCCTCGACAGTACCAGTTGTCAGCTAGTCACAGTTGTCACCATCTGAAATTCACAGTGGTTGATTGTAAATCATTGCTCAGCTAAGGGCAGATCAGATCACAAAGTTTGTGGATTTTTGCATTAATCATGAAGCATAAGGCCAAGAGTCTTTAATCCTAAATGGATTGTAAGTAGCGTAGTTCAAGCAAGAAAAACCACGCAGATTACACAGATAATCCCCCTTGCAGTCATGTCTATCACTAGGATACTTGTTGAAGATCTGTGTTAAGGATTGTACGACAGAGGTGATAGAGGTGTATTAGTCGGTTCCGATTCCGAAGCTCAGAAGAAGAATTTGTTAACCTAAGTTGCTGGTGTAGTAGGATTTCCTTAACTCCAGAAGTGTCTTCGGGCACCGATCAAGCAGGCTCTTAGAAGCAATCAAGTTGCTAGAAGTCCTTTCCAGCCAAGAACCAATCTGTCAAGTGTTCATTGAAGAGAGAAGTTCAGCAAGAAGCAAGGCGTTGTTCCATAAGTGTTCAGAAGAGCAGTTCTGTCAAAGTCAAAACAGTTTGAAAGCAAGAAGGGAACCCAAAGACTGAGTTCTTTAACCTATTTCTATAGCTAGTTTGAATCTCGGGGTCGGGGGGGAGGGAGGTTTGTAACGTCCCAAAATTTGTCATTTCAAAAATCATTTGAGTAGGTTAGGTCTCTGGAAAATGTCACAAATTTTATTTGAATTAATGTCACATCCCCATTCTAATAAATAGAATTATTATGCATCTCATGAGCATGCATTGTGTTTTTGAAGCATTTGCATAATTTATTGCACTTGAAAAATCTCAAACAAAGTGGAAACCTACAACTCAAATCTAAACCGCAAAGAGAAAACAGAAGCAAATGCTTGTAAAGTCCTCTGGGAGATAAGTTATTTAAATACTATATTATTTATCAAGAATTAGTATAATTTTTCCCAAATTTTTGGAACTCAAATGGACCCACAGAAAATTCAAACTCAAATCAGTAACCTAAGATAGGTTTGATTTTAAATTAAGCAAATAAAACTTTAACAGTAAGGTTTAAGAATTTTTGTGAGCACTAGACCTTCCCAGGAACCCCTCAGATTAATTTTAGATTTTTTAGGATTTTCATTGCTATTTTTAGTGGCCAGTCAAAGTAGAGAAGTCTAATTTAAATCCCAGTCAAACCTTGCACTTTTCGTTGGACTTGAACCAGACCGAACCACTTTCACTTGGTTGGACCCAACCAACTAATCACACCAGTCCAAATTGACACAAAGTTATTTGGCCCATCCGATTTAAAATCAACCGCCAGATTTGAGCGGAGCCATTCGGACTTTCCGAACGCGCAACGCATCTGGACCATCAAATCTCGATTGAACTGTCCAAACACGTGGTCCGAATGTCCCTCGGTCGCTCCGAACGTTCCGACCCGGGCGAACTGACTTCGCTCAACCACCTAAACGCACCGTGCCGCACCAGTCTCACTCGCGCGCGCATGTGAGCCACTGCCAACCAGGCCCCACTTGTTAGCTCTCTCTTCTACCTCCCGTTGGCGCTCACACAGAGCTCCTTTGCCATGTGGCCGCGACGCTTTGCCCCACTCCATCGATGCCATGACCACACCGCCCTCCATGGCCAATCCTAGAGCATCGCCGTTACACGCTGCCTCCATTACCGTCACTCCCTCAAGTTAAAACCTCTCTGAACCCTAGCATTTCCACACTTTTCCTCATTTCGGCCGAGGAAAAGGACGCTGGTTCTAGCTCCTCTCTCGGGTAAGCTTCGAACCCTTGTGTCCCTTTTCATTCTTCTTCGACACCGTTTCCATTTTGGCTAATGCCAATCTTTGCTTCGCCTTGTAGCTCCTGGAACACTTTGGTGTCTTTGTCGGATCCAGAGCACGCTCCAAAAGCCAACCCCGAGCTTTCTTCACTTCTGGTAGGTATTAACCTCAATCTTGCACGTCACCGTGTGTCCTTGAGCATGATTAGGAAAACCCCTCAACTTATTTGGGCATTGCACGATAGGAGTTCGAGAATTTGAAGTTTGGTTCATTTTCGGCCGAAGAACAACTTTTCATCTCCCACTTCGCTTTGGTAAGACATTTTCCAATTCTTTTCGTATACGTCTTACGACTAGCATTCTTAAGCTATCCCGACGATTCTTTTTCATTGATGTTCACCAGAACGACCTCTCCCCATTGAACCGTGCCACCACCGTCATGTTCTACGTCACCGGCCAGCCTCCAACGAGCCCCGACCTTTCTCCAGTGATCAGGTAGCCTCCTTAGACCTCATAGAAGCTTTGGCACCCGCTTGAATGAATGCTGCGGTGCTTGTGTGTGCATGGACGTTTTGCTGTAGTTAGCATCACCACCCCTCTTCGGCTAGCCGCCGGTACGGTCCTCCTCCGTCGTTGCCACCGGTCCAAGAAGATGTGCACTGCTATTGTGCATCTATATCTGGTCTTGGCCTGCTCCGCCGTGGCGCGTAGCGCCGGCGAGCCGCCAGGCAAGCGCGCGGACGGGGATGTCCCATTGTCATACGCGAACCAGCACTATAGCACGGAGATTAGACGTTAATGGCAATGATTAGTCATTAAGGGTTGTCTTAACTTTGTAATGTATCGCTTACATGTGGGTCCAGTGCATAGAAAACGGAAGAGATAAGTAACATGCCATAGAGACTGACGTGTGGGTCTAGCCCTTAAACGCGCTGTGCGCTACGCATGTACACCGATGAACCAAGTCAATGAACTTGAGTCTATGACTCTTGGGCTCCACAAGTCAATTTTGAATTTAAACCGGAGTTTAATAGAAAGCAACACTGTTCTTTGGGCCCCACCAGTCAGCGCCAGTGGCTAGTGTAGTGCTCGGTAAGAAAAGTGTTAATTGCTTTAGAAATTTCGGAAATCGATTATTTACATACCGAAAATTTGAATAACTTAAACAAATACTTAACTAAATCATCTTAAGTCCAAAACCAGTGAAACCAATTTTGTTAATTTTCATTTTAACTGAACTTTATTCTAAAATAGTGTAACATCCCAAAGCTCTCTTACCAAAATAAAAATAAATAAAGTTATTATTTTGTATTTTCTGAAATTTGAAGAAGTTTTATTGCTTTATTTGAATTTCTGAAGTTTTCAAAGTCAAAAATAAAATTTATTAAAGTTTTTGAAGTTTTATTTGACTTAAATTTAAAAATAAAAATTTAATTAATTTCTAGAATTTTACGGAATTTTAAAAGATTTTCCTAATTATTTTAAAACCAAAATGAATTTACTTGCAAAAACTATTACCAATTTTAAGTTGGAAATATTTTATTTAAGTCCAAAATAACTCTAGGAATTTCTGTGAATTTTTCTAGTATTTTTGGATTTTATTTGCTATTTTCTAAAGGCAAAATGAATTTGTGGATATCATGGGGATATGCTCATGATCTTAGGATGATGTTACAATGATGATGTTACAATTGGCAATGTCTTTCTCGGTTTGTCGAAATGGCGTTTTCAGCAAGTGTTAGGACAATCGGTTGTACCGGCGTTTAAGTCGTGGTACGATCATCATGGTCTAATATCTGAGGCTTGTAGATGGCGGTCGTACCGCATCACGGTTGAACCATTTGAGAAGCGGTATGGAATTTTCAGAGAGGATGTTTTTAGGGAGTTTTGGATTTCCTTGAAAAGCGGTACAACCGCAGGTATATGTCTTGATCGGCCAGCGGTCTTGTAATCTTGGCCTTTACTTGGCGGTAGTACCGATTCTGGTTCTAAGTTTCGTTTAACTTGGAGAATTGTTTTTGGGTTAGGTCAAGTTCATGGGTTTCATTGCATATGTGTTGCATGATGCATGTTTTGACTAACGTGGGTCAAGTTGTGAAGAACTTGTTCCCGAAATCGATTTCTTTGTCTATTATTGTGCAGGTTGCTTTGAGGTCAATGACGGTCAACGGCGAGGATGATCGGGACTAAGCTTGGAGAGCTGAGGTCCAGAACGATCGGGGATGCCGGGTGAGGTCAATGGAGTCAAGCATGGCGCATAAGGGACAAAGGTGACCAAACATGCAGTTCGGTGCGACGGGTTGGATCAAGCGGTGCGGGGGTCGGTGCAAGTGCCATGGTGGTTTCGGTGGGAGCCGGATGGGAGAGACTTGCCGACATGATGAGAGCCGCTGGATCAACCTACACGTGGCGAAGCATGGGAGGTGCTTCACGCAGTTGGGACTCGGTCTTTGCAAAAGATCGAGAAGGGTATTTGGTAATTTTACCAAATCCGCCTTGGTGACCTTTTGCTAACTCACGGCGCAAGATGGCGCAAGGTGAAGCGGATTAGGTCAAGAGATGAAGACGGTGCTTTAAAATGCGTGCGTATGTGACCCGTTTGTGTGTGGGCCTTAACGGGAACCCATTAGGGTTCAATCTTCTAGAAGGTCTAAGCATCCACTATAAATAGAGGAGGGAGGTGGCTGCACCCCGTCAACCCTTTCATTGTTTTGCAAACCCTAGTTTTGCTTTTGTGCTTAGGGAGAAGATAGTTGGAGGTTAGGGTTCTAGAGAGTTGGATTTGACTTCGTGCTCATGTATTGAGTCTTTGTCCTCCATGGTGGAGTGGCTGTAAACCAATACAATATCAAATCAATCCAAAGAAAGTTCTTTCAAAGATGAGTCTATTTGCCTTCTTTCTCTCTATTTGGTGATTTGGGGTATTTCTTTGATCCGCAAGTTTTTGCTTGGTTTCTTACCTTGATCTAACTTGTTGTGACATGTGGCAGCCCATCTAGGGTCATCTTGATCATCAATCACCCACGAGCAAGTCTCTAGATCATATTTTGGTTTTGACTCGGTTTTTGGAGCAATCTTCGTTCGAGCAGAAAAAGGTCAGAACTTTGGCAAGGATCTTTATGATCGTTTCATAGAATAGGTTCTTGACATCTTTAGGAAGGTGTGTTTCAAGTTTCATGAAGTTTGGAGTTACGGATAAAAAGTTACGTCAATTTTTGATTTCGTTTTTAGGCTGTTAACTATTCATTTGCTTGTTTTTACTGTTCATTGCGGTTGAACCGACACTGTTCATCCAGTACAACCGAAGTTCGGTACAACTGGCACTGTTCATCCGTACAACCAGTACTGTTCATCATGTTGTTTTTTGTGTTTTTGGTCGTTTCTTCTGGGGGTTTGAAGGGGATTCAGTACAAATCTTCCAGTATGCTTATATATATTGATCTTCATAGTTCTCATAGCTATTGTAGTGAATATCATGTTTGAATCCGATCAAAGCGAAAAAAGTAGATAGTGCACCTATTCACCCCCTCTAGTCGCCTTTTCGGTCCAACAGAATTAATCGAATTATTTAAAATCTTAAATCAAAAGAAATCCCTTTTACTGTTTTGGGCCGAATCTCCCTCGGTCCGACCCATCTCCACCGGGCAGCCCGCTCCACCCGCGCAAATCCCGGCCGTAGGATCCAAATCCAAAGCGCCAGCCTCTCTCTCTCTCTCTCCATCTCTTACACGTGGGCTCTGCACCCTTCGTCTTTCCTTCTTTCTTCTTCTCGCAGCCACACCACACACCGCCGCCATTAGCGCCCGGCTCAAGCTCCATCAATGTAGCCATTTGCTCCCCTTTTTTCTCGCCCGCGTGCGCAGCGTTTTCCCTTGATTTTGCCGGCCCCATGTCCTCCCTTGTTCCCCTTTCCTCACGCCCGTTCCGCCAAATTCTGAAATCACCGCCGGAGGACCCGCCCCGCCGGTCTCCTCGCCCAGTACCCCTCTGCCCCTATAAAAGGGAGCACAAGGTGCCCCTCCCATCACTCATCCCATCCCCCTCACCCACCCCTCCTCTCCTCTCCTCTCTTCGCCGGATTTTGGAGTTTTTCCCCGCCGGCCAAAACTCCGATCTTCGTCTCCTCCGGCGCCGTCAAGCCTCCCACGGCCACCCCGACCTCACCGTCGGCATCGCCGCCTCAACGCCTACCCTATGTGCGCCTCGTCCTCGCCAGAGCGCCTCCCGAACCACCGCGCCGTCCCCGACCCGATCTCGCCGCCGCCGGCCACCACTTCGTGCCCAACCGCCACCTTGGTGAGCAATGCGTTCCTCACCTCCCCCTCTTCGCCTTGATCCCCTCACCGGAGCTCGCCGTGATGCGTAGCGCCGGTGAGCTCACAGCTAAGCTGCCGTCGGGTTTGGGTGACATGGCACCGCCACGTGGGTGCCACCTCGCGGCCACGCATGCGCCACCTCACCTTTTCGCTGACGTGGCATGCCCATGTGTCGCTGACGTGGCGCACTCTTTAACCGCGGTTGATGACGTCAGCATGACGCAGAATTCCGGTTTTCCTTTACAAAAAAAATTCCGAAATCCAAGAAATTCCAAAATTCATCATTTCATGTGATTTTAAAACTTCCTGGGGTTCGTTCTCCTTCATACGAACTCCGACTTCGTCGATTCAAATTTCTAAATTCATATAAATTCAAGATATTACTAGCTAAACTAAAATTATTTAATTTGGAGTTCATTTACATTCTATTTTGAATTTTATTTGAATTTGGCTTATTTTCGCTTATAGATTTCGACGACTTCGGAGAGTCAGATTTCGACGCCATTTGAGAGAAACTAGTTGAGCAAGGCAAGTTACATCTTTTATCATATTTTACTTTATTGTTTCAAATTATTTAAATTCTATTTTAAATTATTACTGCATGCTTATTTATATTTGGTAATTTAAATTGCTGTTTTAAATTTATAGTTATGCATAAATCCTTTGTATGGCCAAAGTTGATATTTGAATTGAATATATTGTCACCTTAGATAAAACCTAGTTGATACAATAGTATGAACTAGGATCATTTGAAAATTATGCAAAGACCTGCTTAGACCAAAAATGTTTGATTTGGAGAATTTCAGCCAAAAATCAAATGTTGTTTAAATTGTATCCATAACATTGGGGTGTTATGGAAGTTTATAAATGACTTTGAAAGATGAAATAAAATGATGGTTTGTACTTGGGCGAAATGGTTGTTTGAATGGTGCATGTTGATGCACGGGATCGAGTCATTTCTATGATCGAGGCCCATGAGTTTTGTGGAAAGTCGCCCAAGTCAGTTAAGGACCAGCCTTTGAGCGTTCCTTGCTATGCCTTACCGTACTACCACATGTCTTGTGTGGGCGGGACCTGGCTAACTAATTTGTAACATTCCATCGTGGCCGTGCCGTCCGGTTGCGTGGGTGTCTATTATGACCTACTTTTATGTATTCCCACCTGGTGCAAGAGGGGGCTTAAATCTGGCGGATGGTTAGTCCAAAGGAAGTGAAACTTTAGCGAAGCGGGACTATGTTGGTGTAACATCCCAATTTTATGGAGTTGTTCGAGTTTTGGTCTTGCTTTTTTTCTTCTCTCTGTTCGTTCAGGCCTCTTTGGACCTCCCTTAACCTCTTTTGACCTTTTCCCCGTTTTGACCTCCTTCTTTGTTTAGACCTATTCATGGTTTAGACCTCCTTATCTATTTGAACCTTCCTTCGGCTGTGACCTTCCCTTGGGTCACGACCACCCCCGAGGTGCTCCCAGCTCAGGTTTGTGTTTCAAATGTCCTTAATTTCCGAAATCCATCGCTCGGGTTGAATTTCTCCTTCCGAGATCTCCTTTGGTTCCATCTTGACCGTTGAGACCTCCCCTGCAATGGTCTTGACCGTTAAGATCTCCTTTGGTTCCATCTTGACCGTTGAGACCTCCCCTGTGATGGTCTTGACCGTCGAGATCTCCTTTGGTTCCATCTTGACCGTTGAGACCTCCCCTGCAATGATCTTGACCGTCGAGATCTCCTTTGGTTCCATCTTGACCGTTGAGACCTCCCCTACGATGGTCTTAACCGTCGAGATCTCCTTTGGCTTCATCTTGACCGTCCAGACCACCCTTCGTTTGGATCTGAGGGTCCAGACCTCTCCTTGTTTGGATCCAAGGGTCTAGACCTCCCCGCCGTCAACCTCTTTTCTCTCTCCTTGCACGGGCGCGCTCAGTCTGAGCCGTCCGATTGTGCTTGGACGGCCCGATGTTTTGTGCTGTGCAAGCAGTCCGAACTTCACCTCTGGCTTGGGCCGCCCGATTAAGATTGGACGGTTAGATCAATTTGAGTTCGGGCGCGCGCTTCGGACTGTCTTGGACCTCCCCGTCCTTGTGGTCTCTTTGCAAAGATGACCCTCTTGGTCTTTTGCAAAGACCACCTCGGTTGGTCTTTTTGCAAAGACCACCCTTTTGGGTCACGACCTCCCTTTGAGGCCGCGACCTCCTCTTTTTGTCGTTTAGCCGCAACCTCCTTTGGTCAGGACCTCCTCGGTCTTTTTGCAAAGATCACCCTCTTGAGGCTAGGACCTCCCTCTGGGTCACGATCTCCCCTCGCGGTAGCGACCTCCTCTTTGGTCTTTTTGCAAAGACCACCCTCTTAGTCGCGACCACCTCTTCTGTGGGACCGCCCTCTCGTGTCTCAAGCATCGTGGGGGAGAAAAGTCTTCGTGCATTTAATGCTGCATTAAATGCTATCATTTCCACCATACCTTGTCTTTTTCTCTTTGGTCACCTCTTTTACCTGCTCATTTCATTCCTTTACCTGCTCCCGTCGTGTGCATTAAATGCACTGTCCTCCTCCCTGGACCTCCCCGTGCCTATATAAAGCACTGGAGAGGCCTCTTGCCTCCTTTTTGTTTCCCAGAACCTTGAACATCCCTCGGTTGAGCTTTTTCTTCTTCGATAGGAGCTTCGATTTAGTGAATCAAGTTTCTATCTTCGCCCTGATCCTGTGTTTTTCTTTGGCTTTGATTTGGTTCGTTCGTTGGAGTTTTGTGGATTCGTTTTATTTACTTGGTTCTTGTTCGCACGTGTAGAATCCGACTGTTCCGAAGACCTCCTGGACCCAGCTTTCTCAACAGAAGACCCTCAGTTCTTCAGTGAAGGCAAGTCATAGGCCTTTGATCATGTTGAACCCATTTTGCAAAAAGTATATTGTTTTGTTATGAGCGTGCATGGTTAGTTTTATAAAAATGGTTTCGGGAGTAGTTACAACACCCACTTGTCTTGTGACTCCTTGGATAATTGAAAGCAACATGTTGACATTTACCCTTGGAAATCCGTAGGATGGGTTATCTTAGTTGGATATTCTTGTTTACCAACATGGGTATCGAGTTTGCTTAGCCATGCTTGAGTAGACGCTGTCGTTCACCTCAATCATCATCCTTAGCTTACCCCAAATAGACCGGTTGTGGCTTGTGTAGTAGCAGCCGGTGTAGCTGATTAAGATGAAGTGTGGCCTTGTGTGAGGCCACGACATTTGTTGTCGCTTTAACTAAAATTTGTGTGCTAGGACTGGGGTGGTCCTCTGGCCAGGTTGAACCCAACAAATGCTAAATTTGTCTAATGAGCTATGGAACCATGGCAATGCCACTACTGTTAAAAGATGTGTGCCTGGGACTGGGGTGGTCCTTGGGCTGGTTGAACACAAAACCGTTTTATGCTCGGGTGAGAAGTCAGGGGGTGAGTAGTGGGTGCCTTGAGCACAGTAGGTTTGTGGTCCGACTCACCTGAGTAGCCAACTAAGGACTTAACCTTGTACGCCATCGATCTGGGTCACTCCCGTGCAACCACAAGTCCATAATAGGGTGGTCCTAGCCAACTAATTAGCAAGGTCCTGATGCGGTTCTGTCGTGATGGTCGAAATGGCGCAAGAGGGGGCCTAAGCATGGCGAAACCTTAGCGGGCAGAACCAAGTCAAGGACTGACATTTGTAAAGGCCTTGTCACGAGCTCTAGATTGCTTACCAAAGGAAGTGAGCAGGGGCATCGACGGGTGCCCAACCAACTAGAGGACTTCGTGTCTTGTGGGTAAAGTGCATAACCTCTGCAGAGTGTAAAATCTATTCGAATAGCCGCGTCCTTGGTTATGGACATGCCCGGTTCTTTCACGCAAGGGGTAGATCTTTCTAAAAATTGTGGTTTGGATCTGAGTAGTAGTTTGGCTCATGACCAGGGTAGTCGTGGGATGTTTTCAAAGAACTTGTTTACTTATGTATTATCTTTTTAACTTGTGCTTTGCAATCTACTTAATGTATTTCCAATAAATATTGCTTTCTGCAAACTAACCATACAACTTTCTTTGTCAAGCCTTACATAAATGTTATTGCATTCATTTTAACTATGGCTTGCTGAGTACATTCAAAGTACTCATGGCTTGTGCCCTCTGGTTAATCAGCAGCCGAAGACCTCCCCGGGTGCTCCGAGCACTACGAGGAGGAGTTCGTTGAAGACCTCGTGGACTAGGGGACGTCCTCCACTCGATAGCCTGTGGCTCACCGAGTGTTTCTGCATTGTATTTTGTTCCACTGCAAGTGTTCTTTTTGCTGTTAGCCCTGCGTGGAACCCCTGTTAACAAGCTTGACCGTAAGGTCTTTTGTCTATAAATATTAATTTGTCTTCTTCATCTTAAGTTTGTTGTATGGATGTGATGACACCGATGTTGGGTCTATGTGAGCCAGTAATATAATCTTGGGACTAGCTCATTATGCACAGAGACTGGGACCTCTGGGTGGACCTCTGGGTGGACCTTCGAGTCCTCCTGGGTGATGCTAAAGGCTCTCCGGGAGGTCCTAGGGGACCTCTTGGGAGGTCTTGGAGGACCTTCAAGACCTCCGGGTGGTTCGGTTGGATCTCCCAGGTGGTCCTGGGAGATCCCTCCGGGTCCTCTCGAGTCGGGTCCTTACAGTTGGGATGGCGCATCGTAAAGGCCTTGTGATAATCTTAGTCACACACCTTCGGAAGTGTGTTAGACGGACATTACAAGTTGATTATCTCTTGTGGGTAAAACTGTACAACCTCTGCAGAGTGTAAAACTATTCGAATAGCCATGTCTGCGGTCATGGACATGCCTAGCAAAGCTGCTCCAAGTTAGATCTTTGGATTTTGTTTTAAAAAGACTTTATCAACTGGTTTATCCAAATGGAAAATTGGGCAGGAAGCCATGGATAGGAGGGTATCCTTCACCATTTTTGTGTGGATATTATCTGACTATAAAACTAAGAATTTATAAAATGAATTTTAGTTATAGAATAACTACTTTGGAACTTAGTACAAGTATTTAAAGAAAACATTGTTTTATGCAAATTCTACCAATAAGCCTTCCTTTGATATATCCTTGCATGCATTATAATATGTTATTGGGTATAACTTGCGAGCACGGAAGTTGTGCTCATCCTTGCTTGATGCAAATAAATTTCAGAGGAGAAGGACTTTGCTACCGGTGTGGATCTCGACGACTAGGCCGCTACCCCAGTCGATTGCCTGTGGCAGATCAGCTGGACTCCACTACTTCTTTGTCTTCCGTTGTGTTCTTTATTGATGGCTTGTAAGCCTCCCTTGTAACAAACTCTGTTGATTATTAATAAAGTTGTGCGATTTGTGGATGTTGCCATATCTGTTTACTGTGTGAACTAGCTATTGATCATGGGACTAGTTCAGAAATACACAGAGGATTTGGGGTGTTACTCCTGGGTCCGACAAATAGGTTTCAAACTTGTCACTATCTCAGAAAATATAGTTTGTGGAAAGTGATCCAAAACTGAATTATTTTTACACTATAAATTGCTGTTAACTTTGAAAATTCATAACTAATTCATAAAAACTCCAAATGAAATGAACCAAGTTATTTTGATCTTGTAATTTTATCCCCTATTTATCTATGTAATCCTTTTTTTCCACCACTACTCTGCAAAATTTCACCAAATAATTAAATTTGGTGAATAGTAACATATCCTAATTTATTTGGATTTTCTAGAAAACTGAGATTCAAACTGCTATAACTCTCACATAGTAAATCCAATTGGAATAATTCTTTCACCTAAATTCATCTAAAATCAGCATCCAACCACTGTAGACAATTCTTGTATTTTTGAGCAATTTGAATTTTATGGTATTTCTCGGTGTTTATCGATGTCTTTAATTCTATATAGCCTGAAGCGATCGACGTAGACTCATTCGCCACCGAGAGTGAACAACTTAACTTCCAACAAGGCAAGCATCATTTGAACTTTCTTTTTTGCATCATATTGATCCCAGTTTTAATAAGCTAGTGTTTGAAATGCAATGATATTGCTTGCATGCTATTTTCATATATCGATATGTTGTGAGTAGTTAGTTATGTCCTATACTTGCCGGTTATCCTTGATTATTCCATTATACATATGCTTAAGATAGATGTTTGTGGTGTTATGTAATTGTGGGTTGAGTGCTTATCCATTGCAAGTCTAGTACACACAATAGATCCATCGACGGGGTTAGCTCGTCGATTGTGGAGAAACACATAACAATTCTTTTTTAGTTTTTGTCCAGATCGTTATATCTAGTTGTTGAGTCAAAAACTTGCTGTTGTTAAATGGTTTTTGGGTCTGGATAAGTGGTTGGTAGTGTGGGTGCTGTTATGCACGATACTCGGGTTTGTGGTTGCCTTGTCTGGACCGTTAATTAAGGACCGCACCATGGATTGTTATTCCAAGTAACGATCGTGCTATCACACGCGGTATATGGGTACCATGCGGTTAAGTAAGGGGAAGGTTTTATTGTGTTAAGTCCCAGGTGGTGTGAGGACAATTGTGTTCGATCATTTGTCCGTAGGAGCCAATGTAATTTTCTATAGCGTACATGGGAGCACCATTTTTCGTTTATTTACATTGCATCGGTATATCCAATACAACTTGTGAGCTCACTTAGCAAGCGCTATCCATAGCTTGTACTAAGTATGGGGAACATCTCGCAAGGGGGACTTATCTCAATAGGATTTCCTTGCTAAAAACAATCGTATCTCGATTCTCCCCGGCCGACATACCTAAGGAAGTGTGTCATTGTCCGAAGGCATCTAGAGGCTTATGGGCTAGTCGAGTCATGTGGGTAAAGTAGTGCCCCTCTACAGAGATAATATATTCGAATAGCCGTGTCCATGGTTATGGACAACACTTGGTTTGGTATGCGTCATCGTTAGTCTTGTAATTAAAATTTGACATGGTTACATCTTGGTTCGGCATGAATGGGATGTTCATGCATAATTTATCAAAGTGGGCAGCCACTTTGATATTGATTGATCTATACAATTATCTATGTCTTGTGAAATCTTTTTCTCAAGAAAATGGTTTACAAATTGGCTTTTGAAAAATAGATGGTCTAGGACTGTAAGTTGTTGCGTTTTCTGCAAATCTAAGCCACTAATGCCATCCTTTAGAATAACCTCTAGCATAAATATTTTTACTTTGTGTAAGACTTGCGAGTACATTTGTACTTAACCCGGTTGCTGCAAATTCAGGTGAGGAAGACTTCGGGCCCGATGAGCTCGTTAGCGCCGATTTAGGCGACTCTGACGAGTAGTGCTATTATTTAACTCCTAGTTGGTTGCCATGGGTTATGGGGCACACCTTTGCTGGACTTTTGGTTATTTATATCGTTTTCGCTGCTACTTATTGTTCTTATTTGAATTTGGCCGGTTGGCCACATGTAATAGTGGTAGACTTAACTATTAATGATGTATGTCTTTTGATTATCAATGTATGAATGTTGTATGGATGTGATCGATGTTGTATGTGAGTATGAGTGTGTTAGTCGCTGATCCTGGAGCCAACACGGTCTCATGCTCGCTGTTGGTGGATTCCCTATTAACTCATTGAGTGTGGTCTTGGACCGTTTGGGGAACCGGTCATCGTGCAGTGCTTGCAGAGGAGCAGTACGCATGATCATCAGAGCTCTAGTTCGGCTGGGCTTCTCATTTAGGTAGAGTTAATTTGGAATCTATTTACTTGAGGCCTATAGTTATTTCCATAAGACCGGGAAGGCTTCGGTCTTGCGAAAATAACCCAAGGGTCCTCACAGTCACAGCGCCTGGTATCAGAGCCATACTGACTGTAGGTTAGAACTAGCACGGGCGTTAAGTTTAGCAAGTCCTTGGTCAAAATTATTTTCAAATTATCAAATTAATTTCAGAAAGATATGTTATGAATATCTTTTATTCCTCATCCATCTTAGTATCATTCTCTTACCCTACTCTCATTTGATTTGCAAATTAACTCATCTTGCCCTTCTTGTCCTTAGATGAGTCGTCAGTACCTTGTCAAGGAGACTCAAGCTGAAGATGTGGATGGATACTCGGCACTACTGAGAGACATGATATGGAGGGCCAACTTCACATACAAACCGACATACTCCATCTATTGTCGAGACTGAGGACCAGGAATGGAAGAGTACCTGGCAGTGATCAACATCACCGCAAGACAAGTTATGGGAAGCATTCTGTACTGTTTCCAGGCACATGGTATTTCCGAGGCCATGGCGTTACAGGAAGTGGCTTGTGTGGCCATGAGCCATCTTCGTCATGACTTGACGGAGTTGTCTCAACCATCATACGACCACTTTCCCACGCGAGAACATGGTGCGGAGGTGAACACCTTCGCCAGGATCCAGTACGGGGAAGATCCCCAAGTGAGGCAGTTAGCAAGATTTGTTCATATCATGGACCAAGTCCATAGGTGTGCTATTGCATGAGTTGTACGAGACCCGACAACATCTCATGGTGGCCCAGGAGAACCTACAACTCATGTGTAACATGTGGCTCATTGACCGTAGCATGCTATATGGCGCAAACGAGGTATCCCCAAATGCTTCTGCACCACCGGAGTATCGTCTTCCTAAAGTGGGAGGACGAGTACCCAACTATGGGCCAAGACGCCAAGCCTGTATGTCGGTGGGTCTTGCTCGCGTCCATAGGCTGGAACCTACTGGAGGCCACGTGGTCGCACAAGGATCTCCATTGCATCTCGTCAACCCGTTGGACCTCGACGACACGGGATCACTCGGATATCATCTTCTAGATGAGTTCCCAGTGAATTTCGACCGAGATAATAGATAGGGTACTAGCATAGTGAGCTCGTTGTCCGGGAATGTGCTCAGTAAGCATGTACCTTTAATTTCATGGAACAGGTTAGTAGAGTTGAACTCTTTATGTGTTGTTACAAGAACTTTTCGTTTCGGGCGATTGCCATTCGCTTACGGGCTTATACGAATGTAATCGTACTGGAAAACTATGATTTGCTTTAATGGATTTTTATGATGGCCTTTGTGCCTTTGTATCTTCATTTGGTGTTAAGTTTTTGCATATTTTGTATCATTATGCATGCTCAAATAAGTAGTTATGCCTGCTGTCCAGATTTTGTTCCACACTCATGAGAGCATGCCCTAGCTTCCCCTCCGCTGGGACGCCTCCATGCGCCGCCAAGCCCGCCGCACGTGGCCTTGTTCTCCGAAGCTGGCTTGCGCCTCTCCTCCTCGTTCTCTGTCGGTGGAGCCTCCCGAGCTAGCGCGTCCACGTCATCTTGCTCGCACCGTCCTCCTCCTTCATGTGCTGCCACAGGTGGAGCTCCAGCGTCTCCTAGCGCTAGCCTCAACCCCATCTTCATAGACTCCGGCCAGCCACATTCGTCAACCTATTGTGCCATGTCCGGTGAGCTTCCAACATCATTGACACCACAATCGTGACCCCCCATGTGACGTTCTATCCGGTGCCCTCTTTCTTTTCCTAGTTCCATGCCACAGCGTCGTCGTCGTCGACGGCCGAGCGCGCGTTGCCACTTCCTTGCTCGCCGTCAGTGACCACTGTACTCGCGTTACTGAGATCGTCGTTGCTTCCTCTCCCCGTAGTGCCCATACTTTCGTGCCGCCATGGACCGTAGCTCCGGCGAGCTGGTGAGCTCCGAGAGCCACCATGCCTATGCTCTTGTGCGCTACCACCTTAGCGTGTCCACGTCAGCATGCCACCTCACTACCTCATTGCGCCACGTAGCCGCCAGCTCCTGCCACCGCAGCTGCCCTACCACCTAAGCCGCCCATGTGGCATCCACCTAACCCTAACCCTAAACCACCCGAGTGGACATGGTTCACCATGAACCTATTATATGACACATAGACCCCACCTTGTTAGCATTATTCCATAAACCTATTTCACCGTGCACCATAAACTCTAGATCGTGGACTTGGTCTATGGACCAATGGCCCACCTGTCATCTATTGTTCCTTTTCAGAAATTAATTTAATTTCTGAAATTCATTTATTCAGTAGGTCCCACCTGTCATACACTCACTTAATTTCTAATATTTTCAGAATAGAATATTATGAGAATATTCCGTAGACCCCACATGTCAGTTTCTCTCTGCCTTTTCTTTTTCATCATTAATTCATGTGAATTTCAATCTTCCGAGAGCTCGTTCTTTCTCATACGAACTCCGATTGAACCCATTGAAGTTTCTAAATCCATCTAAATTCATCATCTACCTTCCAGTACCATTCAATTTCTATTTAGAGTTTATTTGATTTGTCTTTTTGTATTTTGTTTATTTTGCGCTTTCTTTCTCATTAGACGTTGAAGTCCTGGAATCATCCGAAGGAGCTGAAGATCAAGGAAGTAGAAGATTGAAGATAAAATAAGATTATCATTGCTATAGAAAGGCAAGTTGTACCTTTGATCAAGTTGAACCCAGTTTTTAAAATACTTTGATTCAAACTATCGCATTTACTTTAAGTATTTATTTAAATGCTTTTGGGTTTAGTTATTAATCCAATTTGTTATTTGTTATATCCATCTTGTCTATTGTTATATCATAATCTTTTGTCACCCTAGATTGGTTTATTATTTAGTTGGTATTATCATAGTGCTAACGTGGGTTGGTTAGATATGAGTAGATTGCTTAGCCATGCCATGAGTCATCATTTCATGTGAGTTGCAAATATGAATCTGACTAAGTGATTATGGAACTTTGTGATAAAACTGTGTGCACTGTGTGTCATTACTCGTTGGTGGCATGTATTGCACTAAATCAACAGGGTGGGAAATGATTTAGACTAAGACAAGTGGTGGATACTGTGTGAATGTGAATGATAATCTTCGTGGCATAGTTAGAAATTGGAAGTCTTGCCTTGTTCAGTTAAGGACTTAACTTTGTGCGCCATTGAACTGAGCCTTACTGTACGACCACATGCCTGGTATGGGACGTGCCTAACTTAATAAGTTATGGATTCTTGACATTGATTACTCAGGTAGTAGGTTAGGCTGTGTGAAAGGGTGGAGGTGTGTACCACCAGGTAGTCGCATCGCGGGACGGTTCGCCGCTTCCCTATCCAATGGTGTGTGTTATGCCAAAGCACTGTGTTTGGGTTGGTATGACGGTAAAGCACACTACGAGTATCAATGTTTGAGATGAAGTTTCTGAAAGGTTTTGTTGTGATAAGCTCCGTACAAGTTGATTGCATCTTGTGGGTAAAGTGTACAACCTCTGCAGAGTGTTAAACAATCCATTCGAATAGCCACGTCCGCGGTCATGGACATGCTCGGGGATTTCACACGAGAGGTAGATTTTCATAAAACAATTGGGAAGGGACAGCTGTGTGATTTAATTCATGTGGCTGTGTGAAAGAAATTGATTAGGCTATGTGTCTTTGTCAAAACAACTGGTAAATTAATATGGTTTATTTGTTTTAAATTATGCTTTCAATCTATTATTTGTATTCAATTGCAAATATTGCATTTCTACAAAAGAACCACAGAAGCCATTCCTTTGGAATAAGCCATCATGTATACATTGCATTCTGTGGTATGACTTGCGAGTATGGTTTATTGAAAAATTTGGAGAGAGCAATAAAGTTTGGAGAGAGCAACATAATTTGGAGAGGAATTTATTGAAAAATTCAGAATTTTGTGGGTGTTTTGGGACCATGGGCTTCCGACCCAAGGCAACCTAGCCTTGTGGGCTGGCCCACTAGTGGTCAAGAGGGGGGGGGCGCCCCATCTAACCCTAGCCACCCCTCATCCTCCCCCTTGCCTCCCTTGGCGAACCCCTCCTCCCCATCCACCACCACTCTCTCCTCCTTGCGCATCCTCCTATCCAAAGACCCTTGTTGTCCATCTCCATCGATTGGTGGTCTTCCCTCCATTGATGCCGGCCAAAGGAAGGAGGAAGAAGCTCCTATGTGCTGCTGGCCATGGTAGAAGAGAAGAAGAAGAAGGGAGAGGAAGGGAGGAAGTCTTCACGAAGGCTTCAACGGTGTCTAGCGCTATTCTTGCGGGTAATTTCATATTCCCCATTAGTTTTGGTAGATCGTTCATATGCGAATTGTCTCCAATAGCCAGATTGTAACTGTTGTTGTAGATCGATTGTTTCTACTGATTTGTTGATGCTCGAAATTGAGTTAGTTCTATGTAGATCTAGTGTTTAGGGTCTCCTGGAGATAGGTGGGGAATTTCGTTATATTGCCATAAAGTATTAATTCGTAATTTTTGGATAAATGATGAATTAGTTATGAATTTTACAAGTCTAGGTGCTTATTCAGTCTCTAGATTCAGGCAGTGAGCTTAATTCTGTGAATTAGGGGTTTGAGATGGACGAATTTGGTTGTTTTATCTCCACAAGATATGTAGATATCTTTATGATTATTCCAGGAAGATAAAATTTATAATTTTTGGACATTTAGAATGAAAGATATCAATTTTTGAATTTAATGCTGTAGTCTATCCTTTTGTTGTGGGCGAGAGAAAGACTTGGCTATTTGCAACCTTTGTTGCACAGTGGGGATAATTGTGATAAATTTATTGAGAAAGCTAGTTTTTTGTAGTATCCAGAGAGTCTTAGAATAATGGGTTTGGATGTACCAAATAAAAGTTATGAAATTCCCAAGTCAGTAATACCGAAGATGACATAAAGGTCTTCGGGGTTAAAAACAAAGCCTTAGATGGGATAATTTGATCTTTCGGTCACCGGAGAAGTTGTAGCTATGCCTGTGTAGATTCCAGGAAAGTCGGATTCAAGACTTTTGGTGTTCTGACTCAAAATTTATGAATTTTACTTTAATAGCTGTCGGTTTGTATAGATTGGGATTTGAGAGTGTATCGATTAAGTTTCGGGTTGCGATTAGGAGCGATTGATTTCATTTTGTTCCATTGCTATGCTGAGAACTTTTGAATGGTATTCTTAGTATACTTTACGGTTGTTAGGTGGTGGTGAGAACCGGGGTTAGAGCCTTCCTGTCATCGTCATCCGTCTTGCGGTTGAGGCAAGTACAACGTGGATTATATGACTGTTATTTGTTTATAGTGCTTAATGCTTATTGTAATATCCCATATATATTTAAGTGAGAAGAAAGACATTAGGGAGGAGAACTAATTAGAGAGAGTGGATTTAACAGATGTCACATGGGAACTAGAGCCTCGCGTGCGCAGGCAGTATCTAGAGTTATTTACGTCGGGTACGGGTTATCTGTTGTTCGGTTTTGGTGGTGGTGTTCCTACGAGCAAAATGACAATAAGAATTCGGGGTCGAATTCTGTTTAAGAGGGGTAGAATGTAATATCCCACATATATTTAAGTGAGAAGAAAGACATTAGGGAGGAAGCATAAGCATGTGGTATGTTTTAATGCAAAGTTCTGGGATTTGATGCTGATGTTATAATTGTGTATTATAATGCCTTTTATTTGTACTATGCTGAGTCTGTGGACTCACTCTTGCTATTGTTTGTTGTTTTAGGTACCCTTTGCAAGAATGGCATGCATGGGAGGGAGTAGTCATAAATTCGAACACACACTGCCATGGATCTTTTATAGTTGATTAAATTTTAGATCGTGCTTTAATAAATGAGCAAACTGCTTAAAGGATTTGTTATGGTTATGCTTCATACATTGGACTATTTGTAATAGTGATGAGTAGCATATTTTGGATATCTTTGTTTATGCTTTAGTTGATTAGCATATTTTGAATGCCTATTGAATATGCTGGATGTTGGATTGTTTATTTATGATATATTTAACTGTTGGAACCTCCGGTATAGTTAGCTATACAGAGGAGGTTCTGCCGAAATTTAGTAAAATATCTTAGTTTTAATTTGTTATATTGTTAGTTTGGTAGTATTCCAGGTTCATGTTGGGCTAGGGTGTTACAGTTGGTATCAGAGCGGGTTGTAGGTTCGTGGTGACTAGAATAATTAAAAATTTGCTAATGGCTAATCAACTTAAAAGTTTGACACACTGGTGCATGGTTGGATGGGGATGGGCTAATCATTGCATTTACATTTCCGTTATATCGTATTGATGATTGCTGACATGAAATGAGTATGATTGCTTATTAATTGATTGTTATGAGTGGGAATAATCGATGTTGAGAGGTTGAGGTCGTAGTTGTGGCCCTGGGCTTTACCATGTTACACCACCGTTCCTAGAATGGGAATACTGAAGTGCTACCTCGGATATCTTAGTACAGGCGTTGATAGTGAGTATCTTTAGAAGTTGTTCTCTTCCTTGACTTTGAATTTGGTCAACTCTTGTCCAGTTGGGCTTGATGAATTTCTCTTGGGTTAGTAGTTTTTATTCCAGTCGATGTATTTCCATTGATTTAATTTGACCCTTAAAGCAATCATTGTTATGGATGTGTTTGAACGATGCCTTAGGGGATATTAATCCGGAAATTTTCATAAATAGGCTACTTGATGGTCATACATAATTGCTAGATTGAAACATGTATATCGGATTAGATGAATGTTGAGGTAGTATCTTGTGAAACCCTGTTTTACAGGAGATTTATTGCATAAAGTGGAATGTTGACTCGGTGTTTATAGATGGTTAAGTGATTACAAATAGACGTAGGACCCTATTTGCATACGTCATAGTTACAATTGTCAAATTGTTAATGATAGTTGAAGTGGGTGTCAAGCAACACTAATGGTTGAGTGGATGAATGAATAAGTGGTCTCTGATAGTGTGCCTTGCGAAATTAGTATTTGATAGCATGATCTGGTTAAAAGAGGTTTTTTTCAACCTTATGGCTTGTGTTTCTTTTGGAGAGGTTTATGATGGGATAAGAGGCTATGATGATTCTCGCTAAGAGTGCATTATTTCATTGTTAGTGTGATTGTCAGTAAGGGATTATGATGATAATATTGAATGTGTTGTATAAAGGAATTAGATCGCTCGCCTGATATTGATTAAATAAAAGGTTTCTAGTTTAGCCTTTGTGAACTTTTGGACCTCATGTTGATATGAAAGCTGAACTTGTTGCGAGCAAAGTGACGTGTTGAAAAGGTTTTATTAATTCCTAAGTGGTTCATGTGTTGTGGTCTTCAACTCTTTTTTTATTGAAGTTGGCATGGTGATGCTATAATCCAAGAAACTTGCAGTTATTGAATGTTGCCTAAACTTTCTGTTTTGCCCATCAAAGTTTCCCGAATTCCAAAAACAATGCTTTATTCTTGTTTGAGGTCTGATATTCTCCGCTCGTGGGACGTGTGCCCTCAACTAAGATCTCACCTTTTGTTTTCCGAGATTATTGCTTTTTGATTATTTCCCTTGATCTTGTAACTACTGTAAGTGGTAACGTTTTCCAATATGCTGAAATTTATTTCTACTTGCCTCTTTTTCTAAGAAAGGTTTAACCGATGTCGGGACCCAAAAATGCAATTCTGGACCCTCTGTATATAATGCATTAGTCCAGGATCACGCTAGTGCACACAGTGGCAACATCAGTGAAATACCATTTCCATATGCAAAGAAGACTAATAAATAGACAAATAACAATAAATATCAGAGTAAAGATCTTAAGGTCAAAGCTTACATATAATGCTTCAGAGGGCAGGTAGCTCAATGAAGCTACAGCGGAACGAAACAGAATAACTTCAGTGATGCCCATCCGTATGCCCACAGGCAATCGCCTGGGGTGCACGACCTAGTCCTCCACGATCCTTGAAGTAGACCTTGTTGACTGGCGATTCCTTCACCTCTGCTTGATTTATTAAAGCAAGCATGAGTACACACCGTACTCGCAAGTCATACCACAGAATGCAAATTATAGATGCAGGCTTATTCCAAAGGAATGGCTTCTGTGGTTCTTTTGCAGAAATACAACATTTGCAATTTAAATACGAATAATAGATTGAAAGCATAATTCAAAACAAATAGACAATAATAATTTATCAGTTGTTTTCACAAAGACACATAGCCTAATTAAGTTATTCACATAGCCATATGACTTAGATCACACAGCTCCCTTTCCAATGTTTTTATGAAAATCTACCCCTCGTGTGAAATCCCCGAGCATGTTCATGACCGCGGACACGGTTATTCGAATAGGTTGATTTAACACTCTGCAGAGTTTGTACACTTTACCCACAAGATGCAATCAACCGGATCAGAGCTGATCACAACAAAACCTTTCAGAAACTTCGTCTCAAGCATTGACACTCCCGATGTGCTTTACGCGGACTACCCCACACAGAAGCAATCCGACACACACTTTGTTGGATTGGGGACACGGCGAACCGCCCCGTGATGTGACTACTTGGTAGCACACCTCCACCCAAGCCCACAGCCTAACCTACAACCCTGAGTGATCAATGTCAAGACTCCATAATTTACTAAGTTAGGCTGTCCCATCGTGGCATGTGGTTGTCTGAAAGGCTCGCCAATGGCGCATAAAGTTAAGTCCTTAATTGACCAAGGCAAGACTTCCAAGTTGCTACAAATCCCTACGCACACAGGTTATTAAGCCATGCACACAGCTCCACCAAAAGTAGCACACAGTATCCACCACATGCCCCAGTCTAAATCCTTTCCCACACTGTTGGTTAAGTGCAACATATGCCATCAACGAGTAATAGCACACAGTGCACATAGTTTTTATCACATAGTTTCATAGTCACTTAGTCAAGTTTATATTTGCAACTTACATGAGATGATGACTCGTAGCATGGCTAAGCAATCTAATCGCATCTAACCATCCCACGTTGGTAATACAATAGCACCAACTAAATAAACCAAACTAGGGTGACAAAAGATTATGGCATACAATTAGACAAGGTGGATATAACAAATGGGATAATAGCTACACCCAAAAGCATTTAAATAAATACTTAAAGTAAATGCAATAATTTGAATCAAAGTAGTTTTAGAAAACTGGGATTCAACATGATCAAAGGTATAACTTGCCTTACTATAGCAATGATGATCTTAATTATCTTTGATCTTCTACCTCCTTGACCTTTCGCTCCTTCGGACGATTCCGTGACTTCAACATCTAACGAGAAAGAAAGCGCAAAAATAAACTAAATTCAAAAAGACAACTCAAATAAACTCCAAATTGAAATTGAATGGTACTGAAAGGTAGATAATGAATTTATATGAATTTAGGAATTTGAATGGACACAATCAGAGTCCGGATGCAAAAGATATGGGCTTTGGAAGATCACATGAAATGATGAAATTGAGAGAGAAAAAAATATTCAGAGAATATTCCTTTGGATTAAATAAAATGAATTGGAGACTTACAAGTGGGGTCCACTGGTAAGTGAGAGGGAGATGAACTCATTGGATGACAAAGGGTCCCACATGGCAAAGAGATGGTGCATCGTAAATCAAGTCCATGGACCTTTGGTTCGGGTGAAGAGTTGGGTACGCCACATGGGCTGCCATGTGGAAGACACAGGGGCGGCAAAACTGAGCTGGAGGGGGAGTTGGCGCGCAAGGTGGATTTCACGTCAGCAGAGAGAGGAAAACGAAAAGAGCCAAGGAAGGCAGACATGGCCACGGATTGGAAGCTTCAGCTCTCGGCTACGATAGCGAATTGAGGTCGTCCGACGAGGGACGAGGGAAGCATCGAGACGGTGATGGTTCTAGGGACCCAGAGAACACATCAAGATGGCCAGAGAACGAACAAGACGGCGGCAAAACGAGGTTGATCGGAGAACAAGAAGATGGCCGGCAGTGAGGCAAAGGCGACTGAGAGCGAACACAAAAGGTAGGAGTCGGATGAGATGGGCACAGGGCACAAAGTGACGCGCTAAGAAGGGATAAAAGCTCACCAGCGAAGCAGGTTGACAATGGAGCGACGACGGCCGGATTTGAGGGGTTGGCGCGTTGGTGACTCGTGCTCTCCGGGGATAGATGATGAGCGCACGATGTACACCACGATGATGTGAACCCGCAGGCGAAGGCAGCACGGGTGGAGAGGCACTGACGGCGAAGAACTCCGGCAACGAAGCAGGTTCGGCGTGCTCGGATCTTGGACAAATCCCGACGAGATGCAAACGGAATCGAGACCGGGCTGTAGAGCATCAAGAGAGGAGATGGAGGCCAACAATTTGACGTAGGGAGGCGAGACTAAATAGCACTGGAAAAGAGGTGTCCGAGATGAGGCCAGCAACACCATCGTGAAGAACACGGACACGAATCGGTGAAGTCCTTGTGGAAGACGACACTGTGGCGCTGTTAGGTGGGACCCGCGGGCTGGTGCTCTCGCGCGGCTACGGGCTGTGCACAAAGAAAAGCGGAAGGTGGCCGGCTGGGCTTCACGCGTGAGCGAAGGAACACGGGAGCGGGCTGCGCTTCGGCTTGGGCTGAGAGAAGGCTGAGGCGCGCTCGCGCGGCTTGGTCCAAGCGAAGAAAGGAAAACGGCGGTGGCTTCAGCTGAACGGCATGCAACGCAAAGGAAACAACGAGCTCAGGTGGGCTTCGGCGTGGCAAAGCAATGCCCAGAGCAGAGAATTACCGAACACACAGGAAGCACGCTACAGTGCCATGCATGAACAGTGCATGGCTGATTCATGCGCACGCGATGGTCGGCGGACGAAGGTGACGTAGCGGCAGCAAAGGGGCAAAACGGAAAGAAAACGACGAGCCGGACGCGATGGTGCGATTGGATTTTGGAAAAACTCACCGAGGAAGCGAGCAACGCGATGAACGTGGTTCGGCTTTACAGCTTGACATGGCTCCGGCGATCTACCATGACGTCAAGGGCGACGACGCGAAGCCAACACCGCAAACGGTTCGGCCGGCGGACGTTGGATGAAGGCGCAACTCGCCGGAGAAGACCTTTGGGGAGAGCTCGGTATTCTGCAGATGGCGACGAAAATAGATTGGTTTGGAGGAAACCAATTTAGGGGATTGAAAGAGGAGATCAAGATGGACGCGTACGCTTTTATACGCACCGTAGAGGAAGATATGGAATTTAGAATATTTGGTTTGGATACGGATACGGAAACGAGACTCTCGGCTGCAACCGATCGGCTGGGCGGTTGGGATACATGAACAGTATTCGCGCAATACTGTAGCACATGGGCAGGAGAGAGAAACATCAAATTTTTGGAATTAAAGAAAATCTCAAAAATCAAGGAGGCCAAATAAATAGCAAACAAATCCAGAAAAATCTCAGAAAATACTGGAAAATTCCTTGGAACACAAGGAAGCCAAATAACATAGGTTTTTATTTAATTGATATTTAGATTAGTCAAATTAAATATTTTTAATTTAGAAAATTCCCAATTAAGCTTTATTAATTCAAATAAAATTGGTGAAATTTTCCAGGGACCTAAACTACTCAAAAGATTTTTGAAAAGCCAAATTTTGGGATGTTACAACTGAGCTGTATTGCAAAGTCTTTTCGGATGTGTTTTGGCAACTAGATATTGGTGGTCTAGTAGGTGATTTTGTGAACCTTTAGGTGTCAGTTGTTTGAGAGGCATTGAGTAATAAATCAATTTATTAGAATAGTCCATGGAGAGGATTTGATTTAAATAGAGTGTTTGACTTTGGAGCTAACAGATTTCGTTGTCGCAACTAGTAGGACCTATAGCGAGATGTGATCTAAGATCTTGTGTTCATTTTGACAGAACATTAGAATTAACAACTGTGAAAATCTTGATCCGTTTATTAGAGTATCGCAATTGGGTACTCGGTAAGATTGTGTGGAAGAATTATGATGGTATAGTTTAATGAGAGTAGCAGTGTAGAGAAATCTAATAGTTGTGTTAATTAATGGGATAGCAGGGATTGTTGAGTTATTATCAAGTATGACTCGGCCTCAGTGAGTAACCCTATGGGAGTTAGATTATCTCTAAGGATAACTTAATCAAAAATATATTTATTTATTGATGTTAGTGATTGAGTATGTTTGAATCCTGGGCAATTAGTTAGGGTATTGTGAATGGGTATATTGTGGTCGAGTAGCTGCAATTGATTGGTGTGGGTTAGAGAAGGTCTAAGATTGATGAAATGAATCACCTTGGGCGGTTACTTGATTAGTGAGGAGTGTTGACATTAATGACTAAGGTTATTGTTGAGCTGTGTGAAATTTTAGTCATCAGATCTGAGGGTTACCTATCAAGTATACTGGAAATTCATTGTAGGAGTCTTAGATGTGGAATTTGGGCTTTGCATTTTTTTATGCTAGCATCTTGGTTTCCCATGATTAGGTTCCAAGAGTTATGGTGATATTTGATAGAATCCTTTAGATGCAGTAAATGAGTGTGAATGTGGTGAATTTCAAGTTGATTATCCTTAAAAGATTGGGGTGATGTGCTTGGGGCTGAAAGCTATATTGAGGTATGTTGTGAATTATTTGTCAAAGTAATTCTTTTGGTAGAGAAGTTGATCAGAGTATGTTATTGTGGATTGGAAGAGTCTCTCTACATAGGTGCGGATTTTGTGTTCAGTTTGAGCATAGCTTTGAGGTTGCCAATTTAAGAGAAATGAGTTATTGCGTTATGCGATGATTTAGGATCCTATGGTTTAAGAGAAAGTTAAATTCTTAAAAGAAAGATTGTGGAAAAGGGTGTGATCTCGGGTAGTGAGATATTCTCTTGGTTCTCGTTTGTGCTATGTGTTTATGACGGATGTCAATTACAAATGGAGTTGGTTCTTGTTGGTATGTGTGGTTCTTTCCGGTTAAGAAAAAGAAAGAAAGTGGTTAATTTGGTTATTGAGTGACTTCGCTTTTGGCTTATGTGGCATCTATTTCTAAACTATTTACTTGAAAATTGAAAAAGTTTTCATGTTGAGTCTTCGATTTTGGATTTGACTCTTTTGGAGGGGAGTTGGTAATAAGTAGTTGCGATGGGAATCCTTCGTTTGTCAGTTAGGTTCGGTTTGTAAGAGGGTTGGTTTCAGGCGAGTTGTTTGTGCGTCCATTGTTAAAGGAGATGCTCCTTATAGGTGAAGTGATTGATTGAGAGATGGAAAAAGAGTTCCGTGTGTTATATGTAGTATGTGTGGTCTGGTACCAAAGGGAAGGTTGGCCTAAGGTACACTAGTTTGTTTCTGGAAGTTGCGGGGATTTTGGAAGAAAGCGTATCGCTAGGACCGTCTCGAGTCTATGCGCAGGGTACACAACGTCTTGTATGACCTGGTGTTGATGGAATACTTGAGACATCTGGAGTGTGAGGTTTTGTAGGAGCCGTTGACCATCGAGTAAAACATACATTCAAATCCCAACCAGTGCAAATTCTAGAGGAATCAGAGCGAGTTCTGAGGAACAAAACGCTAAAGTATGTCAATGTGCTTTGATCACACCAGTCCGAAAGAGAGGCCACATGGGAACTAGAGCCTCACGTGCGCAGGCAGTATCTAGAGTTATTTACGTCGGGTACGGGTTATCTGTTGTTCAGTTTTGGTGGTGGTGTTCCTACGAGCAAAACGACAATAAGAATTCGAGGTCGAATTCTGTTTAAGAGGGGTAGAATGTAATATCCCACATATATTTAAGTGAGAAGAAAGACATTAGGGAGGAGAACTAATTAGAGAGAGTGGATTTAACAGATGTTTCACGGGTTTATTTGAGTATTTCAAACAACTTGGGCTGTGGGCCCACAACATTTAGGCCTAAGGGGGAGGGTAGCTAGCCACTTAAAAAGGGGGAAAACTCTAGCCTAACACTGTAGCACGATCAGACATCAGAGTACCGCATCACGTAGCTCCTTCCCCATGTGTTGCCTCCCTGCTGCCAGCCAAGAAGAAGGACAGGGGAAGGATCCCCATTGATTGTTGCCAGCCAAGGGATAAGGAGAGAGGGGAGAAGAGAGGGAAGGGGAGAGATCGTGGGTTAGGTTCGTGATCTTCAGCGGTTCTTCAAGGGTAAGATCCGATCCCCTTTAGTTTAGTTGATGAATTGATTATTAAGCAATGTCAGTATTTAGATCTGTTTAGAGCAGATAGGATTGGCCGACATTTTTCAGAAGTTTAATAGTAGAATCTGTCCTGAACGCCTCCTAGAGAATTGTAGGCGATGTTGATACCTTTCCGTAGAGTACTAGATCATGTTGTTTGGACGAGCGGTCCAAAAGTTATGAATTTCGTAGCACTGCTGTTTGGTAGATCTTCTAGAATTCTGACGGTTATTAGTAATCAGATTTAAGAGGATAGTTAAATGAGTAATTAGAGGATCCCATTATAATGAAAGATGTAGATAATTGCCTTAGCTTTCCATAAAGCTAAAGAACACGAAATTTGTATATCTGTACTATAAGATATGATAGTTTTATTGTCGCTATCCAGAAACCTGACGTGAAATAGATGTTCTATTAATCGTCTTGGTAAGGGTAGTAGATGGCCGAATCCGGTAGGCTCACCAACTAGGTTTAGTTGGATAATTTGATGAGCTTTCCAGAATGTCCAAGAACACCCCATTTCGATCTATATACTAAAATATATGAATTTTTTTATTATGACTGTCAGTCGAGGGGACAGACTGCTGTTTAGGATTCTGGAATTGGGGTTGAGCGAGAGAGTGTAGCTATTTCGTAATTGCTTCTAGTTTTGTTTTGTCCAGTATTGTTATCTTAGATGTGCTTGTTAACTTAATTCAGGTGAGGGATTGGTTCCGGGCGCAGCGGCCTCTTCGCGTCCTCCATTCTCGCATGGTTGAGGCAAGTACTTTGTTTGATAGAGTAAACGTGAATGTTTGGTCATGATTGTGAGTATTTAGTACGTATTAGATATGCATGGTTGTTGGAATGATATGTATGTTAATATTGGTGAATGCTCAAAGTATGATTAAGTTTTATGCATGTATGATGTTACTGCTATTACATGTTAATGATGAATAGAGTAACTGTACATGTGCATGTGAGATCATGATTGAGGCTTGGTCACGTGGTGACCAAGCGCTTATATTTTTGAGGTCCCCGTCATGTATATGACGGGCTTGTGGTCCCCACACTTGTGGAGTGTGGGCTTGTGGTCCCCATTACTTACGGAGTATTGGGCTCTTGGTCCATGTGCTTGCGAGCACAGGCATGGGTATGCATCGACGGTTGCATACCCTGCATTACCGGTAAAATACAAAAAGAGTTAAAGAGAAAGTATGCATTGTGCATTGCATAAGCATGTGGTATGTTTTAATGCAAAGTTCTGGGATTTGATGCTGATGTTATAATTGTGTATTATAATGCCTTTTATTTGTACTATGCTGAGTCTGTGGACTCACTCTTGCTATTGTTTGTTGTTTTAGGTACCCTTTGCAAGAGTGGCATGCATGGGAGGGAGTAGTCATAAATTCGGACACACACTGCCACGGATCTTTTATAGTTGATTAAATTTTAGATCGTGCTTTAATAAATGAGCAAACTGCTTAAAGGATTTGTTATGGTTATGCTTCATACATTGGACTATTTGTAATAGTGATGAGTAGCATATTTTAGATATCTTTGTTTATGCTTTAGTTGATTAGCATATTTTGAATGCCTATTGAATATGCTGGATGTTGGATTGTTTATTTATGATATATTTAACTGTTGGAACCTCCGGTATAGTTAGTTATACAGAGGAGGTTCTACTGAAATTTAGTAAAATGTCTTTGTTTTAATTTGTTATATTGTTTGTTTGGTAGCATTCCGGGTTCATGTTGGGCTGGGGTGTTACACCTTGACTCGGTCCCTCGCCGGATCTAGGCGTCCCCAAGGCCGTTGTCACTAGATCTCTTACCCTGAACCTTGACCCCCCCGGTCCCGACAGACCTCGACCCCAAGACAACCTCGTCATTTTCCCCACTGCGTGTCATCGTCCCTTCATCCACGCCACCCCCGCCTGGCCACCACGAACCCTCAACCGCGTCAGAGATCTGGTCACAATGAACAATTGTTCTTGCCTCTTTTTTCTTCTTCTTTCTTTTTCCTTTTCCAATTTTTTCTTCTTGTAGTTCCTAATGCTTTGTTCCGTGCTTTGTTGAGTCATAAAATGATTTTTTTTGTTTGCCTGATTTTTCTGCTGTTTTCGAGAATCAGATAATTTTTCCATGAAGGAAAGTTGGAATATTATTTTTGAGGTCAACGATGAACCGAGAATATCGTGCACTTGCTTCCATATTTGTTGTGTTCCATGGAAAAGAGCAAAAAGTAAAAAAAAAATCAAAATTTTCATTCTTGATATATGTGGAACTTTAGATCTCCTTCGATCTAGGAGTAGACGCAGCTGGGAGGAGGGGGTCGATGGGAACAATGCAGACCAGGATCATCTCTATTATTGTGATGGTGCAAGGCAGCCAAGGATTTGTGGTTGATGAGCCACTTCCAGGTTTTGCTGTGCGATGCCAATTTGCGCTCTCGTGTTAAAATTGTGTAATATTGATAAGGTGTGGTGTCAAATTATGACTACAATGTTGTAATTTTGGTTTCAAGAAATCTTGTGTGATACCTCTTGTGCATCAAACAAGGTTAAATGCATCCATACTCTTGTAACTTTGCTTGTACAAATGCATCCATAGTCTAGAATGTTCTTTCTCTCTTCTTCTATAATGGTTGATGTCTTTAGTTAGATATGCTACCATGATTGTTGAAACTGGATGTGAATGCTATCTGGTTGTGATCATATTTCATTGCAATGTGTGTGGTTGATATGTTAACTGAAAATGTCATGTTCAGATCAAAGAATTCTGACAGTTGTGAAAGCAATTTTTGTTGAGAAGAAGCAATGCTATTGGCAGACTTTCTTAGGTACCAATACAAGCTATCCTCCATGGGTTGCTGACTTTCTATTGTTGCTGCTACTACCAAATGAAAAGTACTCAAGCCAGTGAGACACTACATGCTGCCTTTTCTTTGGAAACCTAAGTTCAGAACGAGAAAAAAACTATACCATTGTATGCCTCCCATCTGCTGAAGCTAACCAACAATGAAGCTTCCATTCAACTTGTTCACATGACTAGTTCACATGTTATAAAGACACAAACATTGCAAACATTTCCACTTGATACAAGACATTTTAGCTTGTACAACATTCATATAGCCTGATTCAGTGGCATGCATCATGTATGCATCAATCATGCTTTTGTATAAAAAATGTAGCCATGACAATGATTTCACATTTTTATTCATAAATGTTGAATCACATGAGCTAACAAATGAGTTGTATTAGGTCAATGGCACTACTCTATATTCAGCAAACATGGCACTTCTAAAAAAACATGAAAATTACCAAGCATGCCAATTCTGAATTTGTTCTGCTATTTGAGCAATTTTGGAGTTTAATTGGAGTCATCACATCCTAGTACTATCCAGGACAACGAGGCATGCACATATGGTACTTCCACAAACACAAGAGCACTCAACTTATTTATACAATAATCTCATTCCATTCAGTGATTACACGCAATCAATATAGTGTCACGGTACATCTATAAATACAAAAGCACTCTACTACATTGCTACATCTAAAATGTTTACTTCAGTTTCTTGACACCAGATTCTTCCATGTTCTCCTCTGCATCCTTGCTATAGCGAACAGTGCAGATCAATTGGTTGCAATAAACACGCCTGCGTGGAGGCAGTCACGACATCGCCGCGCCGTGCCCCTACATGGAGGCCGTCGTCGCGGCATGCCGCCTGCACGGAGGCCACCCTAGGGCGCGGTAGATGGAAGCCGCTGTCGGAGGGGGGCTCGTCGTGTCGATAGAGGACGATGGTGCAGTGCAGCGGTAGGGGCAACAGTGCAGATGAAGGAGTCGCAGAGGCGGCGACAGCCATGGGTGGCTCGACGACGTCACTCCCTAACCCTAGCTCCTGTTTGGGGAACATCGAACGGGAGGAGTCGATCGATGGGTGGAGTCGATCGGACGGGTTGGGGAGAAAAGTCGCATGGGGTTTTTCACAAAAGCGCCATAAGTGGGGAGGTGGGAGCGCCTGGCTCAATCTCACTCGCCGATTTCGGATCAGATGGCTATGATCACGTATGTCTATATGTCCACAAAATAGCCCATGTTCACTAGATATGTTGCCTCCTTTGGCAAGCCTTGTATTTATATAATTGCATTTGGTGTGGGGGCTTGCTGAGTACTTTTGTACTCATTGTTGCTCAAATATGTGTGACGAGGATTCTTGGCCAGGTCAACCTTTTTGGGCAAAGTCAGAGTCTCTATCAAAGTAGACCCACATGTCAGAGGCTACATCTATAACGGTTATGAACCTATAACCAGTACTTAAAGAAAGTCTAATACCCTTTACTATGGCCAAACTGGTTGATGACCAGTTTGAGTCATGACACGACCAGCTATATGGTTTTGGGCAATCCCCGACCAATAAATTGGTCGGGAGACATGACAGCTTCCCACGTGACTAACGAGAAAGCGGTTATTGGCGCATCTGGCAACTTATGATAGTTGGATAAAAGACGTGACAGTTCAAGACTCTACTGAAGAACATGCGTGAAGATTAGAGGGGCCTTTAGTGGCATTAACTATAAAGGGTATAGCCCATATACTCTGTAATAACAAGGGTCCACAATGAATCATCTGTGACCATGATCATTGGATCGACTCTGTAATATTCCCCATTGTATTCTCATACAACACTTAGTGTGTCCATAGCAATAAAGCATCTTCGTTTTGACAGTGTTCTTATATTATTTTCCCAGATAAGCTTGATAGGAAACATCGTGTTCCGATCATCGACAATGCAAATTCAGACTATGAGACTGAAGACCGAGTGTATAGATACTTCTACGTGTCCGACTTTGTAACTAAAGATGGCAACGATAACTTGGTCGTAGCCCCAGTCGATTGCCTATGGCAGATCATGGATGCCCCATTTGGTTTACTTATTTTCCACTGCTTTATACTCTTTTGAACTCGATGGCATATTGCCCCATTATGTAAGAATTTGGCCTTAAGGCTTATTTGCGACTGTTAATGTAATATTAAGTACTATTTTACTATACATGTATGGATGTGACATTCACCGATATTGTATTGTGTGAGCTAGCTACTGATCTTGGGACTAGCTGTAACATCCCAAAAAATTTGTGCATTTTAAATTGTTGAAACTGCAAAATTTATAGAACTTTTTAACGCACCTTGTTGATACTTGAGTGTCCTGATTTTTATTTGGAACCTTGTCTTGTTTTCAATCCCCCAAAATCAATTAACCAAGTGAAAATTAGTTAAGGGCAAGAATTTAAAAATAAGTTAAACCAACTTTTGAACTTAAACCATCAAACCAGGACATTGAATTAAAGTTTGATCTTTGAAAGAGAAGAAAAAGGAAAACAAAGTAAGACCACCAAATTCAGTGTAGACCGAATTTGAGCTGGCCCACTCCCCCTTTTCACTTTCTTTCTTCCTTCTTTTCCTTTCCCCAGCCCAGCCTCGGTCCACTCGGCCACCTCCCACTGTCGGCCCAGTCAACCTTTCCCTTCTCCTCCCCTTCGCTCCCGTAGCCCATGCTACTCTTGGCCTTGCACTGGCACCACGCCACGGCACCACCTGCTCCTATCACCTCTGATCTACCCCCGTCACTCACACCACTTCAGCCGCGTCACCACCCACGCCATCACCATCCTCACCACAACGCCACCAAGGGATCGACACCCACGCCCTAGTTAGCCTGTGCTTGCCCCCGTCGGATCACCCATCCCGCAACCCACGCCGCGCACTAGTGCCGCCACACTTTATAGCCACCCCCTTGCCGCCCTACTTAAGCCACAACCCATCCCCCTTCCTTTCCTTTTGCCCCACTCCATCTTCTTCCTCCTCGAGCCGCATAGTGCTCTATCCACGACGGCCACCTGTCTTCGCCTCACCGTTTCGGCCACTCCGATGACACTATCACCACCCCTCACGTGTCATCTTGTGTTTCAGAGCCCTCGAACCCTCTCCCTCACGAGTTGGGTTCCATTCCCTAGAAGTCGCCGTCGACCTCGTTTCATCCAACCACGGCCGATGCCACCGCCACCGTTGCCACTGCTCCCCAGGTGAGTCATTCCCTAATCCCTTCCGCCTAAGAGGATCATCTCACCTTCCCCTACCTTCCCCCTGCCACGCACTTATGCTCTCCTTCCCCGCAGCACCGTCGCCACTACAAGCCCACTACGCTGCCATGGGCTCATGCCGCCAGCCCGCCTCGACTTCTGCCCGCAACCACCGATGGTCCTGGTGAGTTCCTCCCACCTCTTGGGTTCCCATGATCCCCCTAATTTCCTCCCTCTCCTACCCGGGCACCGCCGTCCCTCTTTTTCCCGAGTGCCAGGCGCCACTCGGCCTTGTGCCCCAGTGCCTTGGGTCATCCCCTACAGTGTCATCGCCACCCATGGGACTGCCTCCCCTAGCTTGTTCCATTTTGGCCATCGTCGCCCGCCGTTGTCGTCCCCGTCACTAGAGTCAAGCCCTCCACCGTGCCTCGGCTACCCTCCTCTGTTTCCTTCCTCTGTGATTTCCTGTGCTCTCTCTCTCTCTCTCTCTATGAAGGGGTATGAGTAAGTGACAATGACCCGTAAGAGTTTAGGGACAATTAGTGTTTTAAGATTATCTTCCTGACAATGGGCCCCACATCACTACATAATTAATCAGAAGTCAACTAGTAGGTTAATTAGTTAATGTATATTACAAATGACAATGACATTTAATGAGAGGGCGAATGTAATTAGGAAAGACATTGTAATTAAGTCAAATAGTGATTGGATGATTAATTAAATGTAAATTAATTGGCAATTCAATTAGCCATCACATTTCTAACTAAGTTCATTAGAGATCAAATTAGGGCAAATTCAATTAGGGATAAATCAAGAAGGTAAAGGGTGTAACATCCCAATTTTCTGAGCTTTAAAAATCTTTCAAATAGTTAGTAGGAGAAAATTCACCATGTGGATCTTATTTGGTTTTAATGCAAAAGCTTAATATGGACTTTGTACGCCAAAACAATTTAATATGACTAAAGTCAACCTAAACAATGGTCAAAACTATTTTATTTGGGTTCTTTGGGCTTGGATATATTTTCTAGAATTTTCTAGAATTTTTCCAAGTATATTTGCTATTTTCTATTGCTTATTTGGATTTCTGGTATTTTCTTAAAAAGAAAAAAGTATTAAAATCTCATATTCCCCCTTGGGCCAAATCCTCCCCGGTCCAATCCACCCTTTCCCGCGTGCGGCCCAACCGGCCCATCCGTCCCTACCGTCGGATCGAGGTTGGACGTTGGATCAACTCACCGCGCGTGCGCCTTTGTCTCCGCCCGTTGACCGATGGGGCCGCAGCCGTTGTTCGTCGTCTCCGTGTCCGAGCCGGTTTCGTCTCCGTGGAGCTTCCATCGCGGCTGCCATTGAAGCTCTTCAAAGCTCCGTCTGGCAATGGAGTTTTCCAACTGTTTTTCTTCTAGAAAGCGCGCCAAATCTTATCTCCTATCTCACCGCGTACGTATCTGCTTTCAATTGGTATTGAATTGGACTCTATCTCCTAATTTGAAACGAACTCGAAGAAATCCTGAATTGGGAATTCCTTATCCAGTGCCTCCCAACCCCTATAAAAGGGCACCCCGGGATCGCGTTGCCCTCCGCATCCCAAACCCTCGCTCAATTCCACTCGAGAGTTTCAGCGCCACCACTAATTCGAGTTTTAGGGTTTTGTCACCGCCGCGGTTTTTCTCCAATTACGCCGCCGTTGTCATCGCCCTGAGCTCGTGGTCTTCATCGCCGGGTTCACCGTCGCGTGGGCTACCTCCAGAGACCACCCACTTCGCCGGAGCCTCGCCGGAGTAGCCGTCCGACAACAACCGCACCTCCTTCGCCGCTTGGAGCTCGCCGTCGGCCGCCTCAGTCGTCCTCGACCACCCGGAGTTGGTCCAGAAGGTGCACAATAGCGCCAGCTACCTTCCAGTACCATCCATTGCCGGAGTAGCGCCGCCGCTCGCCGTGCTTTTGGTTCCCGCGCCGTCGCCGTCATCAATCCGACGTGGCGCCCACATCAGCAGCCACCTCAGCTTCTGCGTCCGCGTGTCGTTAACGCGGCGCACACGTGTCCGCTGAGTCAGCCGCCAACACACCCGCGTGCCACCTCACCCGATCTCCAGACCCAATCGGTTCGGTGGACCGAGTTCACCGTGGACCGTCTCGTTGACGTGTGGGTCCCACATGTCAGTATTTCTTTTAATTTCTTTATTCTGAGCGCTGACGTCATCATGGCGCAATAATCCTATTTTTCTTTTAAGAAATAATTCGAAAATTCAGAATAATTCAGTTTTAGGGTTTTCTTTTAGATTCAAACTTCCCAAGCTCATATCTTTGGCATCCGAACTCCGATTAAGCCCATTCAAATTTCTAAATTCATCTAAATTCAAGATCTATCTATTTGAGATTTTTATTTAATTTTTGTAGTTTGTTTTTCCTTTGTTATTTATTTGTTTCGTTTGCTTGTTTTGTTTGCGAGTAGACGTCGATACTTCGGGAAGATTTGAAGAAGAAGGAGCACCTCAAGAGCAAGATTAGTACTTAGACCTATTCCAAGGCAAGTTATACCTTTGATCATATTGAACCCAGTTTTCAAAAGTTATATTGATTCAAAGTATTGCATTTACTTTAATTATTTATTTCAATGCTTTTGGGATTAGTTAATATCCAATTTGTCATGACCTCCTTGTCTAATTGTATGCCATAATCTTTTGTCACCCTAGTTTGGTTTATTTAGTTGGTGCTATTGTATTACCAACGTGGGTTGGTTAGATGCGATTAGTTTGCTTAGCCATGCTACGAGTCATCATCTTATGTAAGTTGCAAATATAAACCTGACTAAGTGACTATGGAACTATGTGATAAAAACTGTGTGCCCTATGTGCTATTACTTGTTGATGGTATATGTTGCACTTAACCAACAGGGTGGGAAAGGATTTAGACGGAGGCAAGTGGACTATGTGATATTTTGGTGGAGCTATGTGCGTGGGCTTAATAACCTGTGTGCATAGGGATTTGTAGTTTAATTGGAAGTCTTGCCTTGGTCAATTAAGGACTTAACTTTGTGCGCCATTGAACTGAGCCTTTCGTACAACCACATGCCTGGTATGGGATGGGCCTAACTTAGTAAGTTATGGAGTCTTGACATTGATTACTCAGGTTGTAGGTTAGGCTGTGGGCGTGGGTGGAGGTGTGCTACCAAGTAGTCACATCACGGGGCGGTTCACCGTGTCCCTGTCCAACGGTGTGTGTCGAACTGACTTCCTGTGTGGGGTTGCCTGACGGTTTGTAAGTACACTGGGAGTGTCAATGTTAAGATGAAGTTTCTAAAATATTTTGTTACGATTAGTGCTAGCTACACTAGTTGTATCTTGTGGGTAAAGTGTACGACCTCTGCAGAGTGTTAAACAATCTATTCGAATAGCGCGTCATGATCATGGACATGCTCGGGGATTTCACACGAGGGGTAGATTTTCATGAAAACCTTGGGAAGGGAGCTGTGTGACCTAAGTCATATGGCTATATGAATAACTTGTTTAGGCTATGTGTCTTTGTGAAATAAAACTATCAAATTATTATTGTCTATTTGTCTTGAATTATGCTTTCAATCTATTACTTGTATTCAAACTGCAAATGCTGCATTTCTGCAAAATAAACACAGAAGCCATTCCTTTGGAATAAGCCTGCATCTATAATTGCATTTCTATGGTATGACTTGCGAGTACGGTGTGTACTCATGCTTGTTGTAAAACATGCAATGAAGAGGAGGAGTCTTCGCTTTGCTTTCGAGGAGGAGTTCATCGAAGGTGCTTGATCGTAGGGTCTTGATCCCAGTCAGTTGCCTGTGGTGAATTGATGGGATTCCGCTGAAGTTTCTTCGTTCTGCTGCTATTTTATTTCTTTGCTAGCCCTGCGTGGCTTAATAATTGTAAACTCGACCATAAGGTCAAAATAACTATTTGTTATCAAATTACTCGTTTATGTTATTAATCGCTTGTGTGGATCGATATTCACCTGTGTTGACTCTATGTGCACTAGCGTGATCCTGGACTAGTGCATTATACACAGAGGGTCCAGAATTGCATATTTTGGGTCCCGACAGAGGGTTAATTATATGATTAGTGTGGTAATATCATCTAACTTAAAGAGTAAACCTAATCAGAAACTATACTAAAGTATAATTGCCCCAGTGATATGTAATCCCTATGTCATTACTAAAATAGCAATCATAATAGTTGATTAAGATTAAACTGTATGTTATGTTAACAAATAAAACACCATGTCAAATGATCAATGAACCATATCAATTAGAGATTAGCTGAAATAATTCAATTAGTTGAATTCTTCATTTGCAACTTAAATTATTAACCCTGCCAGTAATTCAATGATAGTGGGTCACACCTTTAATTATGAATGGCATTTAATTAAAACTAACTAAGTATTAAAATAGGATAATTAAGCCAGACAACTAAACATTAACTAATTATCATTAGTGAGCAATTAGAATTTAAATTCACAAGATGGAACTCTAATTGGAAATCAAGTTAAAATTATCAATATTGATAATACCTTGATAATAGCTGGGCATCCCTTAGTTGGTTGGCAGTTAGATTGAATATTTATAAAATATTGTTAGGACATGAATAATTATGTCAAAGTACAGATTTAACTAGAGGACTAGTGACATTAGGTTTTGTACCACGACCCAATGACCTTATCTTGGTAGATGAACTCACTTTAATAACCCTAAAGCACGACATATAGGATCACATATATTTAGGGTTTAAAATAAAGGGAGAGAATAAAAGTGTTTAGAACTAGTCATTAGTGAATGACACATGGCCCCATATTAAGGCATAAAATTATAAGTGCCCACGTGAGCAAGGAGCCACAACAAATAGTTGATTAAATCAATTGCTTAGTTAAATACCTCTAGGGCTCACCTAACTAGGAGTAACCATGGGTAATTAGTACGACGCTAGGTCATAATCCTAAGATCCCTTTGCGCATGGGTTACTTAGTTTAACATGCCAATTAAGATGTAGTAGTGATAAATGTTAATCAAAGTTAGTTAAGGTGTCATTAATAATTAAATAAGGAATTTAACTATGGTGGTGTCAAACCATAAAGTTTGCACCTTGATAAGAATTAGTTATATAAACTAAGGAATGTCTAGGTGGCCATTAACCCTAGGTCGATGGCAATGGTCCAATTGGAGGGTTAATCTATTCAACAAATCCAATCCTATTAAAACAATGATAGGACAATTACGCCTCACACACAACTAGGTTTTGATTCGAAATAATAGCTAACATAATAAATTCATGGCATCTAACTTTATTAGTGCTATTGGATAATCATGAAAATTAGCAGTCGCTATGACATGTCTTCATGTTAGTAATAACAATCAAGATGCTAGGGTTAATCATTAAACATGGATTGGTAGATAAAATCACATAGGCCTTATACACTACAACAAAATAGTCTACTAGGGACGTTTTTATTTAGACGCTTTTATTGCATCTCTACGCCCATAATCAGATAGCACATAAAGACATTTCTCGAGACGTTTAGAATGTGTCCCAACATTTAGAGTCCAACCCATTTATCAAACACTAACCCCACTCAACTCCACAGTTAGCCTCACCCCTCCACTCAAATCTCGTCGTCCTCTCACCTCCCTGCAGCCTCTTCCACCATCTCCTCGCCGCCTCCACCACCTCCTCGCCGCCGCCAAATCCACTAGAACCTCCCCATTCCACATCTCACATCCTGACTCCTCTTCCACCCCTTCCGCTGCCGTACCCGCGCCCTCCACCTCCCAAACCCGGCTCCTCTTCCATCGGCACCGCCGCCGCACCCGCGCCCGCCACCTCCGGGACCTGGCTCCTCTTCCGTCGGCACCGTCGCGCCCTCCTCGCCCGCCTCCACCACCTCCTCACCACCGCCAAATCCACCAGAACCTCCCCATTCCACATCTCACATCTCGACTCCTCTTCCACCCCTTCCGCTGTCACACCCGCACCGTCCACCTCCCGGACCCGGCTCCTCTTCCGTCGGCACCGCCGCGCCCTCCTCGCCCGCCTCCATGCCCTCCACCTCCACGCTCTCCACTGCCTCGTGGCCGCACCCTCCACAGCCCCGCCCTCCACGCCTGGTCGCGGTGATGCTACCAAATTGCTTTTGGGATTGTAAATTTTGGCTTCATTTGAGGTGACATTTTTAGGTCTTGTTTGAGTGAAATTCTATATGGGGGGGTAGTGAAATTATGAATCATGGTTAAAATTAATTCATGCATTAGGATTATTAAAGGGATGCTGTTGGGGATTTAATCTGAAAACATTTGATCTCGAAAATGGTAACTCGGGTTCTAATTCGATTCCTTAGTTTAGATGTTTATGCAATTCTGGAGAGGGTTAATGTCAATGTTTGGACAAAATCAGGAGTTTGATTTATTTTGCACTGATTTGGCTTATTAGTGAGGCAGGCTTATTAGCTCATCAGTCATTAGTTGATTAAGTTATAGGGCTTTCGTATGTGATACTTTGTGATCATAGTTAGTCTTTTGTTATCCCTATAATTTTTAGGTCTATAACTATATGTGTATATTTGGCAAGCATTTCTGCACAAGGTAGCATGATGCTTTATTTCCGCATGTACAACACAGTGCAGTTAGCGCACAATTTTATTATTGTTTTTTCTCTGATTCTTATCTTTGATGCCTAAATTAGCGCTTTAGTGAACCAGTTTTGGTCGACTGTGATGTGCATAGATAATTCAATGATCTTAAGAAACAACAATGTAAGATTTTCATTATGTTTATTTTCTCTTCCTTTTGCCCTTTGTTGCTTATAAACAGGGCATGTCTATTTTCCCTATTCTGCTGATGGATGATTTACAGTTGGCTTGCTTGTAAGCCTTTTTCTAGGAGGCAAGCGCTCGGGGCTATAGGATTTTCTTTTTGCTTCCTCGAGGTCCTTTCACTTGTCGGCTCCGGGCTATAGTTCTATCGGTTTTGATTATTCCTTTCTACTAAAGTTATGTGATATTCGCAGAAAGATAAATTTAAGTCAAGTTGATCGCTTCTCTTGTGCTGAAGGAAGTAGAGCACCATATTTCAATTGGCTGGGCTCTAAAGCTTCACCGGATCATTGATTTGCCAAGTGGCCAAGCCATTCATGCAGCTCCTCAGTATAGAACTCGAAGAATATAAGGTTTGCTACTTCTCAAATTAGATAGAGACATCTGTAGGATAAAGCATGCTATTTTTTTTGTTCCTGCTGCTTTTAAAGTTCTTAATTATACAAATACAATGAACCTAACATGACAAAAAATTCTGCGATGCGAGATGATTTGATAGGAATTAAAACATCAAGTCATATATATGTGTGTAAGAGTATTGCATTGGTTGGTCCTAGGAAGAGATCTACACGGGACAAAGCAGTATTGTTGGTGAATTCTTTTGACATCCAGATCCTTTCTTTTGCAAATTCGACAACATAGTATAGCACCATTCTTTAGTATAAACAGATTGTCTCTTGAGACTTGATAATCATTATTAACAGAGTTAGCAAGTATATATTCCTTTATTGGTGTGAGGAACATTCTTTGCATAGCATTCTAAAAATGGTTACTTGACTTTATAGGTAGATCAAGCCAAATAGAGCACTATTATTGCATTGTTTTGGATAGTAACCTAGGAACTGGAATTACAGTTCCACTACATTGAATTATTTTAGCATTCTTAGTACACAAAGCAAGTTCTTGAAGTTAAAACAATCTTATATTTTCGAAGTAAAACATCTTTTCTCGAGCGACCATTATTTATTGTTGATAAGTCATTTCTTTATTAACACTATGTTCTTCTTTACTTATGCATCTTTAATGATAGTAGGCACTAATGTAACCATGGAAAAAAGCGATGACCATGAGTTGTGATAGTCCATTTGCACTGTCTGACACAAGGAGAGCTTGATACTGTACTAGATGGTAAAACATCGCAATCGACAATATAACTTGCACTTGCTACCTGAAATTTGTACTACATTAAGAATTACTACAATGCAAGTTACTGAAGTAAAACAACCCTCTATTTGCTTACATCCAACCTGCTAATTGGGCGAACATACTTCTCTGCACTAATGCATTAGTACATAGTCCTTTTATCATTTGACCATTGTTTCTTCCACACATGTTGGAACATACTTAATCGGAAACAAATTGCTAATGTTGTTCTAATGTGCCTACGAGTAGGAGTGAAATTTAGCATTCTGCATGTCTCCATTGAAGTGTCGAGTGTAGTAACTTCTATCCAAGAGCAGCAAGCTTCAAAGGTTAGTTCTTAAGGCCACTGAGGATGGGACGGATGAGGTCCACATAGATGGCTTTCCAGGGGGAGCAAAAACGTTCGAAATATGCGCAAAATTCTGCTACGGAATGGTAGTCACCCTCAGTCCCCACAATGTTGTTGCAGCAAAGATGTGTAGCAGAGTACCTTGAAATGACTGAAGACGTGGAGAAAGGGAACTTGATAATCAAAATTGAGGTCTTTATAAATTCTAGCATCCTCCAGAGCTGGAAAGATTCCATCATTGTTGTCCAGAGCACAAAGGCAATGTTACCTTGGTTTGAGGAGCTAAAGGTTGTCAGCAAATGTAGGATTTGTAGGAAATTTTTTTGATGTGTTTACAACTTTGTATGTGGATGCTAGATTCAGTTGTTAACTCGATTCAGTCCGCAACGGAGTGTCTATGTTTTTTCTTCTGATTTTTTTATATATCGACAATGTAATTCTACATTGGAAATGGCTTTACCAAAGATCTGAAACTTCTTATGAAAATATGTGATACTATATCCTCTGAATCATTGTAGTTTAACTAGCGATAAAATATTTCTATAGAACAAAATAAAAATGGACGTCTCTAGCTCAATCTAAATACGTCTATGAATGTGTATCTATGTTTCTTGGCACGCAATAAAGCGTCACTAGGGAGAGTAGAGACAATATGGAAATGCAAATATGAAAGCGTCTCCAAGCTTGTAGAGACGCAATCTAAATGACTCATATCATTGTAGACGCGCTTAACAATACGTCTTTACGATCTTTGACACGGTACGTGGGGAGACGCTCTAGAGACGCTTTACAAAAACGACTCTATGACGCTATAGAGATGATTGAAAACGTCTTTAACCCATAAAATAGGCGTCTCTACAGGGCTTTTATGTTGTAGTGATATAGTAGTTATCTACTTAACTAGACTTAGCCGTTAGCATGTATCATAGCTAACGATTAACCCAATAAAATAGGTGCACTTTAGTGTATGCATAGCCACATAAGTAATTAGGTTAAGTAAAGAGGAACTCGATTTTAAGGCTCTAACACCCCGGCTTAGTAAAAGCCCAAGATGTCACCTACAATTATTAACACTACAAGGTTTTATCTCAAACTCAAGTATTTTTACCTTCTAGGCGTCACGATTACACATTCGACAATGAGGTAATCATAATTTCAGCAAGCTAGTTAAACATAATTCAATCTAAGTAATTGTGAAAGGCCTTACAAATAGATTTCATTTAAGGGAAAACATCTACTAGCCATAATATCAACCATGAGAAACTAAGGGAGCCACAACCTTTTCAGTTATTACAATGTCTGAAATGAATGAATCATGAATTGTCTGAAATGAACATACAACGCTCCTACTCGTACTCAAAACCACAATTCTATCATGGCACTGAAACTAGCATAACTTTCAGCTCCAATAATGAAAGAAGATAAACCATGCCATTATGTAATTCTTAGACAATAGCCTACAACTTCCCAGGTGATCAAAAGTTCAGATTAATTTGTCTAGGCCCTCGTTTTTAACCATGAAGATAGATATGTCATCTTTGGTAAAACCGATTTAGAAATTTCATAACTTTTAATATGTTCATCCAAAAATAATGAACTAATTAAGCCATTCCAGAACCCACAAGATATAATATTTCATAATAAATTTATACCAATTTTCTATTCTGCCACAATCTTTGCTAATTTAGCATTTTTCCATGACTCATCCCAACAAAAAGTTAGATCTGGAACGCCTACTTAAAAATTACATAACTTCTATTATACATGTCCAAAAAACGTGTTCTTGGACTTCCTGGAATAATTGGAAAGTTATATATCTATTTCATGCAGATGAAAATCCCAAATTAACCCATATAACAATTTTTAATCTATCAATTACTACGACGGCCAGAATCAGACAAAAACTTTGGACAGCAAGATTAAATTAATCATAACTCTCAGTCGGTTTAACCAAAAATTGCATTCTTAGACGTTCAGGAAATCTTCAAAAATTATCTGCAATAAACATGTTGGTCAACTTCTCTGATTAGGTCATTAGCTATTTTTAATAAATAGATCACTATAATCTGCGAGAACCCGACAAAACCTCTAGATAGCAGCATTGTAAAAATCATATCTCGAGATCTACTCAACCAAACAAGGTGAACCAAGATTCTATGAAAAGCTAATGATATTTCCCACAATTCTCTAGAAGATGACCAGACCAAATTTCACCTTTATAGAATCCAAATCTACAACGCAATACGATCTGTCTACAACCGATCTGCTACCCGATATTGCCTGAAACGCAAAAGTAACAACGCAAAGGAGATTCGTTCATCACCCATGAAGACCACGCTAGAGCCCGCTGAAATCCCCGTGATAACTCCCTTCTCCTCTTCCTTTCTTCTTCTTCTTTCCTCTCTTCCATGGCCAGCAACAGTGGAGGGCAACGGCAGCAGGGAGAGGGGTGGCACAAGGGCTACAAGGGGAGGTGGTGCTACAGTACTTGGGGTGGCTAAAGTTTGGCTTCCCCCTCTTAAGCCAGTTACCACTTGGGCCAAAGGCCCGAGTTCTAATACTCCTCCTAAATTCTGAATTTTTCCTTTCTAATTCTATTTAATTTCAGTAATAATCACTTATTTGTTTTATTTTTAAATGGGATATTACATTCTAATCCCCCCTAAATAGAATTTGACCCCGAATTCTACTTGTCATTCTATTCGCAAGAACACCACAATGAAAATTAATCACAATTAACACGTATCCGAAGAGAACTCTAAATTCTGCTTGCACATGCAAGATTCCAACTCCTAAGTTGCTTCCCTCACGGACTTATGAGACCACATCACCTTGATGGATACCAATATTTATACCTCATTACTCTCTCTGACCTCTCCAGTACACGCATCGGATGAGACTCGAATGTACGATCTTACTCGTTGGTCAAGGCTCTAATGAAATCTCAAGCCTTGGATCTCGCAGTTACTCTCTCAACAACGAAACACAATAGATGCATGAACTCGAGACAGTTCTAGTGACATGCCAATTGTCAAAACCCCACAACTTTTAGAAACAAACCGATGTACTTTGGGCCAACTTTCTCTTTGGTACCAAACCACACAACCCGCACAAATCACATGGAACTCTTGTTCCCTCTGCCAATCAATCACTTCCCCTTTGCAAAGAGCACCTCCTTTAACTAGGGACACATAACAGAACTCGTTGAAAACAAACTCTTTTACGACAAAACACAACTGAAAATAAAATATTCTCATCGTAATCACGTATTACCCAACTCCCCACCAAAAGAGTGAATTAAAAAAAATGGAAGATTCATCATGAAAATATTTCCACTTTTCATCTAGGCAGTTTTGCAAGTAAACACCACGAAAGCCAAAGGAGAAAATCATTCGAATGCCCAATTCAAACACTTTCTTTATTTTTTTTGAACCGGAAAGAACCACACACACTAACATAAACCAAGCTCAATTTACGAAAGACATCTGTCATAAACACATAGCTCAAATAAGAATCAAGGGAGTATTTCAATACCCGGAAAAATACCATTTTCTCATTCTTCTTTTAAGAATTTAACTTATCTTAAACCATGAGATTCCAAATCATCGCATAACACTATAACTCATTTATCTTAAATTGGCAACCTCAACGCTATGCTCAAACTAAATGCATCATTCACACCTTGGTAGAGAGACTCTACTGACTCCACAAAACATACTCTAGCCAATTTATCTACCAATGGAGTTACTTTGACAGATGATTCCCAATGTATCTCAAAATAGATCTCATACGCAATCACATCACCTCAATCCTTAAAAAATAAACAACTCGGAATTCACATCACGCACACTCATGTACTACATCAAAAGGGTTCTATCAAAGATCATCCTACTATTCGGAATTCACTCTTATTCTACTACTTCTATACATAATCATTGGACGACCAAAGTTCTAGCATAAAAAATGCAAAGCCCAAATTTAACCTCCAAGACTCGTACAACGAACTTCTCATATAAAAGACGGGGAAATCCTTAGATTAAATCCCTAAAATTCCCACAATCCAAACATATTCAATCGTTAACATCAACATAGAAACATTTTTTCTCGACCAAATTATCTTTAGACAGATTATGACTCCCAGAAGGTTACTCACTAAAGCCAAGGCATACCTAACAACAACTCAAGACTCCCTACTATCCCATCAATAGTCATTATGATTAGATTACTTCGCTAGTCATTCTCTCAATAATCTACATCATCATAAATCACCTACACAACCATGCAAGGTACCCAATCATGATACTCTAATAAGTTGATCAAGATTCTCATACTTTCGATAATTCTAATGTTCCATCAAAATGAATAAAAGATCTTGGACCACCAATCACTATCCAGTTGTCACTAGACATCTTAAAAGACTTTGCAACACAAATCGGTTAATCTTTTCTCAAAAGGAGGGTAAATGAAAACAATTTTTCAGCACATTGAAAATGTTTACCACTCGTAGTAACCACAAGACCAAGGGAAATAGTCAAATAGCCATGATATTGGAAAAATAAAAGATGGGACCACAGTTGAGGGCACAAGTCTCACAAGAAGAGAATATCCAACCTTAGCCAATGAAAACAAAGGATTACTTTTGAAACTCTTATGCAGCAAATAGAAAGGTTAATCACGCTTCAGTTAAGCTGCAAGCTACAAAACTTGGCTCCAACCTCAAATACTTGTACTACACTCTTTCATTTAACAAGAGATAATTTTCTTAAATTACAATATCACTTTGTCACCTCAACAAAAAGAGCCTTTTAAAACGAAATCACATCAATCGCTTAAGAACCAAATAGAATTTTCCAACACGTCACTTGCTCAAACCGCTTCCAATTACGACATAAATCATGGAGTCATAAGATTGCGAACGCAAATCTCGAAATCTTTAATTTGAATAGTATCGAGAAAGCTATCAAATTCTTTTATTTATAGAGCACATCATCATCACGACCACATATTGACAATCATACTAACAACAAAATAATACATTCTTAGTAAGAATCATCATATCCTCTTATCCCTTCATAAACTTTTCCAAAAGAAAACACAATAAAGTGCTTCATCATGATCCTATTATCTAAAATAAGATTGCAACTACTTGATCCAAGGAAAGCCTAGTGCACAAGCCATAATATTAAAACAAAACTCTTTCAACAGGGTGATACTAGAACATGACAATCTCACAAAAGCACACTAGTATAAATCACTTATTAGATTTCGTTCATTTAACTCTTACTAACGCTCAACATCAAATTAGCATGCACTGATTGCACTATAGTCATTATCGTTAATAATTGATTATTATTTTAGTCATGGAAGCATTTATGGTATTACCTCTGTTTGCAATCACAAAAATAATTATGAGTATAGATTCAACATTCTACCTTATGTTCAGAAATCAGAACGAAATATCTTTAAACTTCAATAATAGAAGATTTATAAGATAAGGTTTCACATGTTAATACATCAACCTTCATCCATTTCTTCATACATATTTCAACAATTTAGCATGGCAAAATTAGGTGAATATGGTATTTGTACAAGTTCATCAAGTATCTAAATAGAAGACAGATTTAAGGTTAATATTTACTAAGGTAATAATCTAACACTTCCTTACTTAACCATCCTGAGCGGTCAGATTAATTACTTAAGACCAAATAATCCAGTTCATCCAACAAGTTAGAAATTTAAATAATCATAATGATCAAACCAGTTCCTTTTTTGTTTCACACCCCTTAATAACTCCATGAGTTCCAAACATGTATAGACAAATTCTTAATCACTTTTTTTTCAAGAAACTTCTACAAGACAACATCAAATTAATCAACTACACTTCCAAAGATGTTAGTTGAAATTAATTATGCACCATGCTAAAGTCCGAACTTGATAATTCATACCTTATCAAATAATTTATAGAATCACAACCTCTCACTTAAACACAACAAGACATCACAAAAGGGTTTTAACACGTTCCTTCAGAAAAGACAACATTAAACTTCAACATCCGAAATAATCCAAAAGAAATAAATAGAGCTAAAGCTATCACATGTTAACGAACTTGCAACAAAAAACCTTCATTATCCAAAATATCAAACGAATAAATAAGTCATGTTCTCCAATAAGAAAGATAGAACAATTATGGAAATATCAATCTCGCCAATTAACAATGTTCACAAGTAGCAAAAGCAACTCAACAGTCGGGAAAAACAATAATAGTTTTAGAAAACAATTAGAGACCTATTGAAACCCATCAACTGCAATGAACCACTAACCCAAGAGAAATTCATCAATCTCAACTGGACAAGAATTGGCCAAATTCAAACTCAGGGAAGAGAACAACTTTTCTAAAGAAACTCACCCTCGACACCGATAACTATGGTACTTAGGGTAACCACTTTACTATTCCCATACCACGAACGGTGGTGTAACCTAGCAAAGCCCAGAGCCACAACCACGACCTTTACCTCTCATCATCGACTACCCTCACAAGTACCAGTCATAGAACCAAATCATAACCATACAAGATCATCTCATAACATAAATCGTCAATACAACATAACGGAAGCATAAATGCAATGCTTGATCCATCCTATCCCCTATCCTATTGTGCACCAGTGCATCAAATTTTAAGTTAATTAACCATTAGCAAAATTTTAGCAAATTAAATTTACCTAAGTTGTCGTTCTATTCACCACGGACCTGAAGCCCGCTCTGATACCAACTGTAACACCCAGCTTAGTAAAAGCCCAAGATGTCACCTACAATTATTAACACTACAAGGTTCTATCTCAAACTCACGTATTTTTACCTTCTAGGCGTCACGATTACACATTCGACAATGAGGTAATCATAATTTCAGCAAGCTAGTTAAACATAATTCAATTATAATTCAATCTAAGTAATTATGAAAGGCCTTACAGATAGATTTCATTTAAGGGAAAACATCTACTAGCCATAATATCAACCATGAGAAACTAAGGGAACCACAACCTTTTCAGTTATTACAATGTCTGAAATGAATGAATCATGAAATGTAATGAAGTGCTTCTCAAGTGCAAAGATCCATGTTCTACTTTCTCCCAAAGTATGCCATCCTCAATGTTCACCTAAACATTAAATAAACATGAGTGAGTCCAAGACTCAGCAAGTACAAATAAATGGCATACGAAACCTCATATCAATGATAGATCATTCTCATTTTACAACATATGAAACTTTAAAGCACTGATAGATCATTCTCCTTATCTCAAATACATAAGTAAATGTCATGAATGCAAATCATGCAAATGACTCCACTTCTCTTCTGCATATACCGGTATAGCCGAGTGTAAAATCCGTCGGTGTTCACTCATGCCTGCATTCTCAAAATACAGGGATCCATTGCCCGTATGAAGAATCTTTCATACGGGGATCTAGTTGCCCATATTGAAAATATGGGGATCTCAATACCCACTCCCGTGGGTTAAGCATGAATGCTTGGAATGAATGAAATAAAATGAAATATATGCCATACTTTCCAGTGTGCATCATCAATTACGAAAGCATATCAACAAATGGATGTACTCATCATCCACATGAATGATCATAACCACAATCATATAACCAATTTGTATCACCAAACATCCATTATTACTCTAAAATGTACTTGTCTTTCAGTTGAAATGACCAGAATAGACCGAAGGTGATGTAAATCCCTTAACCAATCCACCTACAATAAACAACCCACTCAAAACAAGCCAAGGCAAGCAAAACAGCAATTAACATACAATGCTCCTACTCGTACTTAAAACCACAATTCTATCCTGACACTGAAACTAGCATAACTTTCAGCTCCCATAATGAAAGAAGATAAACCATGACATTATGGAATCCTTAGACAATAGCCTACAACTTCCTAGGTGATCAAAAGTTCAGATTAATTTGTCTAGCCCCCTATTTTTAACCACGAAGATAGATATGTCATCTTCGGTAAAACCGACTTAGAAATTCCATAACTTTTAATATGTTCATCCAAAAATAATGAACAAAGCCATTCCAGAACCCACAAGGGATAATATTTCATAATAAATTTATGCTAAATTTCTATTCTGCCACTATCTTTGCTAATTTAGCATTTTTCCCATGACTGATCCCAACAGAAAGTTAGATCTGGAATGCCTACTTAAAAAATACATAACTTCTATTATACATGTACAACGAGCGTGTTCTTGGACTTACTGGAATCATTGGAAAGGTATATATCTATTTCATGGAGATCAAAATCCCAAATTAACCTATTTAACAATTTTTAATCTATCAATTACTATGACGGCCAGAATCTGACAGAAACTCTGGACAGCAAGATTAAATTAATCATAACTCTTAGTCGGTTTAACCAAAAAATGCATTCTTAGATGTTTTGGAAATCTTAAGAAATTATATACAATAAACATGTTGGTCAACTTCTCTAATTAGGTTATTAGGTATTTTTAATAAATAGATCACTATAATCTGCCTGAACCCGACAGAACCTCTCGACAGCAACATTGTAAAAATCATATCTCGAGATCTACACAACCAAACTGTAATACCCCGATTCAATCTAAGGAAGTAAGCGGGAATGTAAATAATTAAATTTTACTTCGGAGGGGGGTTTTGCATTTGTTGGAAAACCTGGACCTCGGGCTTTAGCCGGGAGGCCTAAAGGGGGGCTGGCCGAGAGGCCCTTGGGGGTTGGCTGAAAGGCCCATGGGGCTGGCCGAAAGGCCCATGGGGGGGAGCCGGTCAAGGCTTAGGGGGGGCAGCTCAAACCCTAACCCCTCCCCACTCCCAAGCCGCCCCACCTCCAAGCCGCCGCCCTAACCAGATTGCCCCCCCTCCCCGCCGCCTCCACCTCTCCCCTTCCCATCTCCAAGCCGCCCCATCTCCCTTGGGTGCCGACCCAGCCATTGGTGCCTCCCCTCTCGCCCTCGGAGCTCCCTGCTGCTGCCCAAAGTGAAGGGAAGAGAGGAAGATCTAAGGGCCGCCATCCATTCGTGAGGGAGGAAGAAGGTGAGGGGAGAAGATCATCTTCGTGGGGTTTGTGCTTCATCTTCCTACGATTCTTCAAGGGTAAACAAGGGTCTTCTTCGCTGTATGAATTATATTAGATGCGATTATGATTTCGTTTAGTGGATTGAATCCCAACTGCTGCTAGAACGTGTTCTGTCCAGAATCTTGTGCGGCCATTTTAGGTCATCTAGAGTTTGAATTTGTAGATCCCATCTCCTAGAGTTATATGGGATTCATTCTTAGTTTTCCGTAGACTCCAAGAACACCCAATTCTGAGCTATGGTCTGGAAGTTATGAATTTTATAGCGTGACTGTTCTGCAAATCTGTCGGTATCCTGACAGTTTTTAGTAATCTGAATTAAGCAAATAGTTAAAGGAACAACTAGAGGAGCTCACTATAACGAAAGATGTATACTATTGTCTCAGCTTTCCAGAAAGCTCAAGAACACGAAATTTGGACAATTGTACCGAAAGATATGATGGTTTTAGTGTGACTGTCCAGAAACCCGACGCGAATTCGATGTTATATTAATTAGCTTGGTAGGAGCAGTGGATGACCGAATCAGGATGGCTCACCAACTAGGTTTAGTTGGAGAATTTGTTAACCTTTCCAGGAAGTCCAAGAGCACCCCATTTGGACTCCCGTATTAAAATATATCAATTTAGAATGTGACTGTCTACAGAGGGGACAGATCGACATTTAGGAGTGGAGTTGGGATTGCGCTAGAGAGTATAGCGAGTTCGTTTGTACTTCTAGTTTTGTTATTGGTCCCAGGGGCAGCGCCCTCTTCATGTCCTTCATTCTCGCACGGTTAAGGCAAGTACCTTGGTTGATAGACTTAATATGAATGAATAGCATTGTTTGCTAATACTATGAGTATATGTGCTGTTCATGGTTGCTAAGATATTATGAATATTAATACTCATGTTTTCTAGTGTTATAAATTATGTGCTATTCATGGATGCTTGAAAATTATGAACGTCAATGATCATGAATGCTTATAGTATGAATAGGTTTATTCATATACGATGTTGTTGCAAATGCATGATTATGATGATTTAAGATTTCGTTCATATGCATCATGATGGCATATTGAAGACTTGGTTATGTGATGACCAAGCAATTGTTGAGGTCCCCGTCATGAATATGATGGGCTAAAGGTCCCCATGCTCGTGGAGCATGGGCTTAGGTCCCCATACTTGTGGAGTATGGACAATGGTCCCTGTGCTAGATGGCACAGGCATGGGTGTGCATCGACGGATGCACACTCTGTATTACCGGTAAAATGCAAAAGAGAAAGAGAAAGTTAAAGTGCATTTTGAGCATATTGCATAGCATGAGCATGTAATATGTTTGGTGTATAGTTTTGTGGATATTGGTTGATGATTACAATTATTTATGTTGTTGTTGCTATTTATTGTATTTGCTGAGTCTTTGGACTCACTCTTACTATTGTTGTGTTTTTAGGTACCTTTACAAGAATGGCATGCATGGGGGGAAGAAAAGATTAGAAGGGTTGCACAATAGCATGATCTACACACAGTTGATTCGATAGAATGATAATTTAATAGTTGAAGATTTGCTTAAAGTATTCTTTATGATTACTTCTTTACTTGGCATAAACTGTAATAAATGGATTAGAGGATTTTGGATGCTCTTTGGATTATATCCTAGTTGTTTAGCATGCTAAGGATGATACAGTAATGATTAGCTCAATTTTGGATGTTCGTCGATATTTAGGTTATATTGGATGACTTGAATATTGGGTTGTTGTTATATTAATCTGTGGAACCTCCGGTATAGCCATCTATACAAAGGAAGTTCTATCGAAATTTAGTAAAAAGACTTAGTTTTTACTTGTTACTCTTTTAGTTTGGTAGCATTCCAGGCCTTTGTCGGGCTGGGGTGTTACACAAACAAGATGAACCAAGATTCTATGAAAACATAATGATATTGCCCACAATTCTCTAGAAGATGACCAGACCAAATTTCACCTTTACAGAATCCAAATCTACAGCGCAATACGATCTGTCTACAACCGATCTGCTACCCGATATTGCCCGAAACGCAAAAGTAATAAACAACGCAAAGGAAATTCGTTCGTCACCCATGAAGACCACGCTGGAGCCCACTAAAATCCCCGTGAGAACTCCCTTCTGCTCTTCCCTTCTTCTTCTTCTTTCCTCTCTTCCTTGGCCAGCAATAGTGGAGGGCAACGCCAACAGGGAGAGGGGTGGCGCAAGGGCTGCAAGGGGAGGTGGTGCTATAGTAGACTGTACTACAGTACTTGGGGATGGCTAGGGTTTGGCTTCCCCCTCTTAAGCCGGATCCCACTTGGACCAAAGGCCCGAGTTCTAATACTCCTCTTAAATTATATTTTTTCCCTTTCTAATTCTATTTAATTTTAGTATTAATCACTTATTTGTTTTATTTTTAAATGGGATATTACAAAGGCTCAAAATCATAGACATCACTGATTAAATTGTGCTGTTGATATCCTATTAATAATGGTAAGTTCCACCTAACTCATGGAACTTCCTCGATAAATAGAAAATAATAATAAAAGAAATCATTAAGTAAGCCAGACCCCACGTGTCGGTGAGACTTATGTCTACCCTGTGCAAACCCCTACGCATAGGTCTCACCTGACTTTCATGGAACTTCCTCAATAAATAGGAGATAATAATGAAAGAAATCATTAATTCAGCTAGACGTCGCATGTGAGTAACAATAAGGCGTTCCCAAGGGAATGATAGTAATTGAACCATCAATCAACATCACATAGACTCCAACTATCAACCATCACTATCCGCTCCCAGTAGACGTACAAGTCGTAACCTGAATGTAGATTGGTGAATCCTACCTAATAAGGTAATCTTCTCCATCCAAATAATCTAATAGGAATGTTTTTTTTTAATATTCTCTTCCTTTCGTTGGATTCATAACTTTCTTCACCAACGAACTTCCGAGAGTCCGGTCTCTCTCGCCCTAACTTCAGATCAAATAGTTACCTGACCCTAACTAGACCAAACCCCACCACTAGACCAAACGAATAAAGTTTAGATTTATTTACTTTAGTCTAAAGAATTTCCTTCATCGAAAATATCCTTGGATATACTTCGTTTCATCTGAAGCATTTCCTCCATCAAACATCCTGGGGTTATCTAATTTTGTATGCAGTATTTCCTTCATCAAACACGCTTAAATGTACTTACTTTTGTCTGAAGTATTTCCTTCATTCGAAACACCCGTGGATGTGTTTAATCTCGTCAAAAGTGTTTCCTTCTTCAAACATTCTTAGATTTATCCACTTTTGTTTGAAGAATTTCCTTCGCTCAAACACCCATGGATAGATCTAATTTCATTGGAAGTATTTCCTTCATCAACCGCTCTTGATTTATTTAAAATTCTGTTTGGAGTATTTCCTTTTGTTTAAATGACTATGGACTTATTTAGGTTTTATTGGTTATATTAAGGTGTTCTTACTTTCAATCGTATTTCACATAATTAGAAATCGAAGCCATGATGGAGCGTGGCAGTTCAAGCAAAAGCAAGAACAAGACCAAGGTCATCAATACATTGAGCAAGGCAAGTCAACACTTTGATCATTTTGCACCTACTTTTGACTACAAATTATATTGATTTAAATTATGAAATCACATTACTATGCTTTATACAATTATGTTGACTTAGGTTATAGTTAATACCTTGATGTTAATTGAGTATAAACTTTCAATTCTTGAACTTGGACACTATCCCTGGCCACCCTAGGAATAATGGTATACATGACTAGCCACTAAGTCTGGATCTAAGTGTCATACTTAGCCTTCCTTAGATACATCGACATATGTGCATTAATTTGCTCGACAACTTTCAAAACTCAAAACTGGATTTGGGCAGTTGAGGATAGAGTCTGGTTGGTATGTTGAAAAGAGAAAGATATTTCAAAAGAGAATACCTAGAATCTTTTATTAGACTTGGGCGGATGGAAAGCGTCGTGGATGCGTAATGGAGTACGCAAGATAGGTATGGGGAAGAGTTGCCAAGTCGATTAAGGACCAGGAACCAGTTCCTGTGATGACCTCTCATATATGCACTAACAGTGCAACCATAAGTCTACCATGTGTATGACCTAGCTCACTGATACGGGGTGGCCCGATCTTCTCGAGTAGAACTGTAGATAAATAGCACTTGACGACGAACACCGCTCAACTGTACACCACGCGCCAGTGCACGGACTTGCAGCTCTATGGATATTCGCCAACACGCACCAGGATGATCGCCGCTAGACCACGAGCGGAGATTGCCAAGCCCTCAATTCCCAGCGGAAAAGCAAACTTGACCTTGAAACGCAGAACCAACAATTGATCGCCTAATTCTCTCTCAGAAGTCCTCACATGAACTCTGTTATGAAAGAACAAGCAATAACTTGTGATCTATTCTTTTGCATAAATGTGGTCTACTTTACAATGGGGGTCTACCCCTCAATATATAGTCTCGGCCTAAGAACTATTCGGCACTAATTTTCTATGTGGTACTATTCATACATGCGTGCTGTTCATGGGCCCGTTACTGCAGCGTGGCACTGTTCATGGCTGGCACTGTAGCGCGTGATGTTCACGGCCCGATTTCTGTTCGCGCCACAGACTTGGGCTTCCTTCCTTGTTCCTCCATATGGGCTTTGTACTTGACTGCTTGGGCCTTGATCCCTCGCTTGGCCGTATGGACATTGGCCCTCTCCTTTTTGGCCGAATGGGCCATAGGCTAGCGCCTTGACCTCCTCATTTGATGGCTTTCTTTGGATAACGGCCGCATATCCTTGATCGCCGTCTATCGCTGAATCTTCAAAACTGAACACAAGCAAAACACTGTTTTTAGGTAGTATAAAATGCTCATTTAAATCAATGACATGTTCATTAAGGAGCAAGTTCACCTGAGTTTGTAGTTTCTTGGCACGTGCTCTTGTTATTGGTCCTATTGGCAACTCGAGGCGTATATCATGAGCATTAGGTGGAGGAGAAGAAGGTGTCATAGGGATGCCCTCATCACTCACTAATTTGCTTCACCTTAGTGTTACATCATCATCCCCAGAACATGGCATGCATATAGTCATAGTTGAGAACCACCTGAGGGTGGCATGGCTATAGTGCATTAGGAAACCACTACGGCGCAAGAGGGGACCCCGAAGGATTGTAGTCCAAAGGTGGTGAAACCTTAGCAGGTTGGGTTGCGTTGGGGTGGGGCATTGTAAAAGCCGTGTGAAGATTTTCTTAGGCCTCACACCTAAGACAGTGTGTTGATATTATAAGATGATCGTCTCTTGTGGATAAATATGTGTGACCTCTACAAAGTGTAAAACTGTCCAGATAGTCGTGCCCACAGTCATAGGTGATACAGAGAACTTGCTTGATTAGATTTTTGTTTTTTACAAAATGATTTGTGGGTGGAATGAAAAGCCGAGTGGGAGCACAGGGATTTGGTTTATCCTGGTGATATCCAGCGAAAGGTGTCAGGTGTATGCAACCGTGGGAGTGCAAGAGGAATGTGACCAGAGATTCTTGGTAGGATGCTGTCTGGAATTGGCGGGGGAATGCGGTTTGGATTGCCAGGGGAATGTAGCTAGGAATTCATGATGGGTGCGGCCTGTGTCATCAGGGGCATTTAGTTTGGAATAGCTAGGGGCATTCAGCCCAGAATCTGAGGGTATTCAGCCCAGAATTGCCAGGAGTAGTCCGGCCAGAATTGTCGGGTGGATGCAACCCTGGGAAATGATATAGCATGAGGTGAATGGAACTGATATCTATGTGTGAATAGATGGAACCTTCGTGTACTGTTATCCACTAGAGGTGGATGGAACATTTGCTACTATTATACAAAAACACTGAATTTTGTTAAAACTTGGTTTAGTTAAAATGCTAGGTCTCAGGACTTGTCTACTACCTAATCTATTTCAGCATTGGCTTCATGAAAATAAAAGAACCACAAGCCATTCCGTTGATCATCCTTGCATATTATATACACTACAAGAAAACCCCTCATAGAGACGCTTTTCAATCTGTCTCTAAAATAAGGATTTATATAGTCTAGAGACACCTTAAAAATCACCCTAAAATTTTGTATGCTAGAGATAGTTTTGAGACATTTTCGAGAGACACACAAAATTTTATCTTCTAGAGACATTTTTGAGACGCTCTCTTGTTCGCCTAAAGGTTATGTTGTGTAAAGACATTATTTTGAAACGCTTTCCAACTCTCTAGAGGCGTTTTTTTCGGTGGTTGATATGTGTTAAAAAATTGCATATAAATATTGCAACATACAACTAAACACGTGAGGTTGTAAGGTTGAGGTGGCTAGCGTGACAAGTCTAAGAGAAGTATTTCTCATAAGGTCTAAAGTTTGAGTACCAACATTTGCAAAAGTCCACACATTTTTTATATTTTTTGTTGAGGCATAATGCAACGTCCCTACATAACGCCGCATATCCTGTAGAGACACTTTAAAAACATTAATATTGTCATAGCGACAATACATGAGATGGCATTTATGAGGCGTTTTCGAAAATGCCTCTACAACTGCCTAGGGACGGAAAAAAAGTGCCTCTATTATACAAAGAAGTTGCCTCTACGAGCAAGTTTTGTTGTAGTGATAATTGCATTCTGTGTGTTGACTCACTAAGTACGGCTGTGTACTCACACTCGCTCAATATTACATTCAGTAAGTGAGAATGAAGAAGACTTTGTGGCACTTATGCGTGATCATCAAGACTAGAAATTGAGAAGGCCAAGAACTAGGTCGTGGGCCCTAGTTGATTGCTTGTGGGCATATCTTGAGGGTCCCACCTGTTATGTTTTAATTCCACTTCCGCTGTTGTTCTTTAAAGGTATTTGTCCTGGCCGACCGTTCTGCAAGCCAAAAGCCGTACGGTATATTTATGTTTTGTTTATTATTATGCAATAGACTTTCATTTACAATATGTGTGTTTTGATATTCATTGATGTAACTGTGTGCACTAGCTACTAATCCAGGGACTAGTGCTGGTATACATAAAGGGTTTTGAATTGCAAATTCGGGGTCTGACATTAGCTCAGTATACATAGAGGGTCTGGATGCAAATCCGAACTCGACAAGAGGTGGTATTAGAGCCATATCAACCGTAGGCTAAACCATAGTTAGAATCGTCGCTAGAATAAGGATCTCAAGTCTTTCAAAGTATTATTTTATTTAAGAAAAACAATTGTGAAAAATATAGCCTTCTACTAATGTTTCTCCTTTTCACTCTTATTGTCTTACTCTTGTCTTACTTCTGTTTACCAAACCAATTTACTAATCTTTTCCTGCTCCTCTTCAAATTCTTTGTAGATGCCAAAGCCAGGAAAGATCACCCACGGCGAGAACATGGGTCTTTGGGTTGATCGCTTGGCTGAGCTACTAGGATATATGCAGTACCAAAGGCATGCCTTCTTCGAAGGACATCGAGTTTACTTCAGGAAACCGCATCGAATTCAACGCATAGTGTGGACATACATGTCAAGCCCGGATTTTCCCAAACAATCCTTGGAATGGACCAACGTGCCAAGATTGTCAACCGACAATCAAGTTCTTAGCCTAACTCTACAGCGCAGACCAGCCCATCACAAACCACCCTCCTGTTAACTAGTAAGGTGTTCGTGCATTGCAACGGAATCCCAAAAGAGAGTAATACATATCATCAGACGGGATCCTAAACCGCATAATAAATATCAATTTTCTTTTACACACATATAAACAGAAACATTAACTCCACCTATTACATCACCTGCTTCTACTACTACCTGGAAAATAAAATTTTGAGATCATAGATTGTTTACCTTTGGAAGTTGAAGTTAATACCGACTTCTCTCCCTGACGCGCTGCCCATTTCCAACCATTGCCGACTGACAAGGAAGAGGGCTACGCGTCGATGGCCACCTTCTTCAACCCTAAAACCAAGCCATGACTCGATTCTCATGGCCATTGGCCTCTGCAACCCTCGGCAGGCATATCGTGGTGAGGAGATGGGAGGCCGGGGGAGGAGGCGGTGGTGGCGTCGTGGTGGTAAGTGAGGAGGCAACGATGCTTGATCGGTCAGCGCGGAGTAGGAGGCGATGGTGGCGCAGGGGGGATTAGGATGAAGAGGATGCGGCACGGTGAACTCGAGACGGTGGCGTGGTGAGGAAAGGACGCCTTCGTCTCTGCCTCTTCCTCGTGCGCCATTGTTGCCTCCCCTCCCTTCCCCGGTACCGCTGCTTCTCCTCCAAGGTATCATGGCCTTCTCTCCTCTCTTCCCTCCTAATGCTTTCTCCTATCCCCAACGCCGCCTCCCCTCCCTGCTACATTCTCCTATCGCCGGCACTACCTCCCCGTGCCACCGCCTCCTGCGCTGTCGAATCCTCTCATCTTCGTGCACGCCGTCGCTGTAACCCATGGACTGAGTGTCGGAGGGGGTTGGGATCTCTGAGGCACGAAGCGAATGCCGAACGGACGCAAATGGCAAGTCGTGGTGCAGCGACGGGTTGGGTGGTTGTAGAAGAAGTGGGGGCATGGATGCGTTCACAAGTCACAGGGGATGGTGGGACAAGACTTTGTCCTTGTCAGGTTGGGTCCATATGTTGGTGCACCTCGATGAGGAATTTGAGAGGGGTGGGAGATGCCAACCATGCGCATGGGAGAAAGGACATCACCCCGATGCGCGAGGGTAAACTCCTTATTTTATTAGTTAATAGGGATGGTGGGGTGAGACGTTGTCCCTATCAGGTTGGGTCCACATGTTAGTGCGCCTCGATGAGGAATTTGAGAAGGGTGGGAGAGGCCAACTGTGCGCATAGGAGAAAGGACATCGCCCCGCTGCGTGGGGGTAAACTCCTTATTTTATTAGTTAAGATTTGCTTGTTAGCACACGAACCATTTTGAATTGACATCAATTGATATTGCAAAGTGGTAACTGAAATGAACTAACTAACCTACAGATTTTCCTTCCTATTAGCCTTCCATTTAGTTGTGGGGCCCATTGTCATGGACCTGAGAGGTAGACAGAGAGAGAGGAGGGGGTCCACATGACATTGCCAGATTGATAGAGATAGACACAGAGAGAAAAGAGGAGCAGGGGAGGCGGCTCGGGCGGCGCTTGTCGTTGGCGATGGAGACAGCGGCGGTGACCGTAGGTGGCAAAAATGGAACCAGGGAGGGGAGGTGGTCTAAGGGGTGGTGGTGGCACGGCTCGAGATGGCCGGTGGAAGCGCGTGGAGGCCGGCCGTGGGGGAGGAAAGGGGACGGGGCACCGAAGAGGGAGAAGGGGAAGAATAGGGGAGCATGAGCATGAGGAAAGTGAGGGGGTACTACTAGAGTCGACCGTGTGGGCAGAGGGAGGCTGAGGCGGTCTGGCAGCAGCAACCCGGGGCAGTGTGGGTGGCTCACTGTGGCGGAGGGGCCTAGGTGAGGGAGAGAGGGAGTGAGTGGTGGGGAGAGGTATAGGGTAGTGAGGAGGTGCTCCCATGGGGAGGAATCGACGAGAGGATTATTGGAGGAGAAACGACGTTGATGGAGGAGGATACGGCCGGAGTTGGGAAAGATGACCACTGCGTGAGCTCCCGTGGTGGAATCCCAAAATTGATGGACGGGTCTTGTCTGTGAGGTTGTGGAATGCGACGTGACGCAATTGTTTGGGGGAGGAGCTCGACGGTGCGGCCGGAACGGCGGTGGTGTGATGGAGGCACAGTGCGCCTCCACAAGCTACGCCAGACGCACCACGCCCACACCACCCATGACATCTTCTAGGGCGTCCGCGTCAAGTGGACCTCCACCACACGCCTTGTCGAGTGCGGCGCGTCCAGCGTCGGGTACAACCCGTACATCTACAGCCACACCTCCGAGGGAGGCAGCGGTGGCGACCAACGCAGCCTCAAGTTCCAGTTCCACGGCAGCACCGGGACCTCATCCACAACCATTACATCCCCACCACATTGACGAGGCCACCAAGATGCGGTTCAATTTGCGAGAGCGCAGGCTCTACACCAACCGCGCGGCCTCCCCGACGACCACCACCACCGCGTCTGGACCTCGCGTGCCTTCTCCCACCCTTCCACCTTCGACACGCTCGTCGTCGATCTGGCCCTCTGCAAGGAGATCCGTGCGGACCAGCTTCTGGTGCGACCACTGGTGGAGCGATATTGTCGAAGATCGAACGTCGGTGTGGAGATGGAAGACGTAGGGATCAAGCAGTTGGCGGAAGGAGGGGAGCCTGATGACCAATGTTGTTTTATGTCATGGAGCCACGTGGAGGATGGCAGGTGTGTGGGGGAGGACAGATGCACATGGGATGGGATGATTGCCCCCGCTGCGCGAGGGTAAACCCCAATCTTCATTAGTTCACATATCGATAGGCATTCATATTTTCCCCCTGAACGAAGAACTTGTTGGCAAGTGCGTGGGGGAGGAGAGGAGAGGACGGATGCACGTGGGATGGGACGATTGCCCCCGCTGCGCGGGGGTAAACCCCAATCTTTATTAGTTCACATACCGATAGGCATTCATATTTTCCCCCTGAACGAAGAACTTGTAACACCCCAAAAATCACTTTCAGCTTAGTTTATTTTTAAATGTGGGATTTTAAAAAATTTATTACGCTTCGTCAACATTTGAATTTTTGAGTCGTTAATTGAAACCTCAACCCAAAAAATAGAAAATCGAATTCAAACCTAAGTTTAAGAAGAAAATAAATTGAGACCTCAAGAGTGAGGTCTGGGCCGAAAGACACTCGACCTAGCCCAACAAATTCTTTTTTCTTTTTCTTTTCTTTCTCCCCTTTTCTTTTCCTTTCCTTTTCCCCTGTTCGTCTCGGCCCACTCGCCAGCCCATTTTTATTCTTTCTCCTTCCTCTGCTCCTTCTCCTGACTGTGCCCACGCCCGATCACCAAGTCCCGCTGGCGCCTACCGTGCCACTTGCTTCCACCGCCCTCGCCCACCATCGTCGCTCCTGTAGCCATGCCTCGCCCGTCGCTCAAGCCTCCCTTCACGTCGCCTCCGTGCCACTACCACCACGCCATCGCTGCCTCATCGTCGTCCAGCCCGTCCCTGTCGCCATCCTACCAATGCCAAGCCGTGCCTCATCTCGGCCTATAAATCCCACGAGCTGCGCCCTCGCCCTCCCTCTGCTTCCCCCTGCCATTCCCCATCTTCCATTCCAAGCTCTAGAGAGCAAGAGCAGCCGTGTAGCTCGCAAGCTCTGCCTCGCATCGCAAGCACCATCGCCGAGCTCGTCCCATAGCTCGGGTGAGTCCCCGCTGCCCCGAGTCATTGATTCGGGTCCGCAATGGCCTCCTCTATCACATGCTTACTCCCATTCCTCTCAATTTTCCTAGGAGCGCTGATGTCACTTCTTCTTCTTCCTCCCTGACGTTGTGCCCGCGTTGGCCACCACGCGCACCCAATATTCCGGCCGCACCGACAAGCTCCTTCCCAAAACCACTGCGTCACGTCGTGTTCCACATCATCATGAACATGACCCTCAATCAATTTTGGGATTCCACCATGGAAGATCGCGCCGCAGTCATCTTCATCAGTTTCGGTTGAAACAGCTGCCGCAACCGCCATTTCTTCTCCGATAAGTCCCAGCCCAATTCCTCTCTACCAAAGTATCGCCTCACCTCCCTATACCTTCCCCCACCTCTCACTCATGATCTCCCACACCCAAGCACCGCCCCCACGAAGCCCCCATCGCGCCGCCCCAGGTCACCGCCACTAGCCTACCTCGGCCACTCCCCGCTGCCATCAACCACCTCGGTAGGTTCCCCGCTCCCCACCAATGCCAGTCCGTACCCCCTCTCCTTCCTTCTTTCCCTCCAGCACCGTCGCCCCATTTCCCCTCCACGGCCGTCCATCGCATGCCGCTGCCCCGGCCACCACCGTCCACCCCCAGCCGCGCCACCACCACCCATGGGGTCGCCTCGGCCTCCCCATTCCATTTTGCCCGACCCCGGCCGCCTCCGATGTCTCCCTCGCCGGCGACGAGCGCCGCCCGTGCGGTCTCCCTCCCTCCTCTGTTTCCCCTTCCATTGCTCCCTCTCTTTGCTTTCTCCCTGTGCAAATGATTCCACTGCTCCTTCTCTGTGCTTTCTCTTTGTGCAAATATGACTAAGGGACTTACAGTAGGGCCCACCTGTAAGGACTAGCTAGCAATTAGGGTTGCGAGGATACTTAATTGACAGTGGACCCTACCCCTTTAGTGGTTAGGTAAAAATTTGTTAGAAGGTTAAGTTGCAATTGAAAATGGCTTTCTACTTAAGATAACTAGTGGAAGATATAATAGGGTTAATTTAAGTTATTAGAGGGTAGTGACTGACATTAGTAGTTAAACCCAAGGAACAACATTTGGTGATAGATCATATATTATAAAAATCATCCCAGTGACATGTGAACACTAGACCAATGCTAAAGTGATTATAGCTATAATGATAATGGATTAAGATAAATCAATAGATCATTATATACAGATGTTAACAAATAATACCCCATGGTTAATGATCAGTAGACTATACCCATTAGGACTTAAGGTTAAAATCGTTAACCTTGTCGCTTTTCCAACAAACGATAGGTCAAACTGTTAACAAGAGATCGTGTAGTAAGTGACTAACTAGAAGAATAAAACTAAAGGAATCAACCCAAGCAATTAGGACCCAAGATGATATAGACATGTTAAGGCATATACATACACGCATGATCCAATGACTAGTAGGCCTAGGCCATTGTAATAGTAATAGTAGTAGTAGTAGTAGTAGTAGTAGTAATAATAATAATAGATATAGATATAGATATAAATAGTGATTAGCTTAGGTGATCAAATGATAACTAGGATTGGTTAGCACATCACTAGCCCATAAGACTCAGATGTTAACTAGTGGTGTTAATGATTAGTAAAACGCTATGATGATGATTAAAGTAGACAACATTCGGCTAATCAACTCCGCTACAACTGGGACCTTTGATTAAGATGGTGCCAAACCTTCAAAATGGACACCTTGATAGGAAGTAGTCATATAAACAGTGAGGAAGGTTTAGGTGGCTATTAACACTAGGTCATTAACAATGACTAAGTTGAGGGGTAGCTCATTCCACAAGCACAGTCAATGAAAACATGATAACAGGTATGCCTCACGCATCACTAGGTTTTACCAGGAACTAGAAGCTAAAAATATAAACTTCGTAATATATAAGAGTACTAGTACTATTAGACAGACACAAAGGTTAGCGGTAGCTATGACCTAGCTTCATACTAGTAATAGTAATCCAGACAATAGGGTTGATCACTAAACAAGGATTGGTAGGTAAGAGCCCATAGACCTTGTATTGTAGTTATCTACTTAGCTAAAAGTGGTCATTAGCAGGTTCTATAGCTAAGGATCAACCTAGTACAATAGGTCTACTTTAGCATATGTCGGGCCACATAAGTAAGTAAAATGAGTGAAGATCATTTGAAAGATTAAACCCGAAACCGTAGACACCACTGAGGGTGTAAGACTAATGTCTAGCTAATGCGGGGAAGTTCCACCTAGCTCATGGAACTTCCTTGATAAATGTAAAATGATAAGAGAAATCATTAAGTGAACTAGGACCCAAGTGTCGGTGAGACTTATGTCTACTCTATGCGAACCCCCAAACTTATGCATAGGTTTCACCTAACTATCATGGAACTTCCACGATGAATAGGAAGTAATAGCTATAGGAATCATTAGATCATCTAGGCGCAGTGTATGGATAGCGGTGATATGTCTCCAAGTGGATGATGGTAGTCCAACCATCAAACAACATCATATAGGCTCCAGCTATCACTCATCGCCATCTACTCCTCGTGGAAGTGCGATCCGTGATCCAAAAGCAGATATGAGAATCCTACCTAGCAAAGTGATCTCTCCCATCTAGGTAACCGTTAGGGAATGTTCCTACGAACATTCTCTCCCTCTCCGTTAGATTCATAACTTTCTACACCAGCGGACTTCTCAAGAGTTCGATCCCTCTCGCCCTCACTCCGGATCAAACGGTTACCTAACCATAAGTCTAACTTGTTGGTAATATGCCCTAGAGGCAATCATGGAGATGATGATATCACATCTATGTTTATGTGTTATTGAATAAGTGTTATTCTATTCCTTGAATGAATCATTAGTTATGAAGATTAACAAGTATGTGACTTGTTGGTGAAACTCTTTTAACTTATATGATATCATTCTAAATGAATCCCTGGTCGGATGTCACTAGTCGGAACACTAGTGACTCTGTCGACCAGCCCATCTATTGATTGATGACCATGTTTCACCTGTCATGGATATAGGGATATCAAATCAATAATGTGAACACATGTTAGAGAACAGGGGGTTGGATTGACCCACCTTGAGACACTGTTGAGATTGCTATGATTTTATGTGTCGTCGGTTGGTCTCACGCAATGATGATGTATAATCCTTAAACCTGATATCAGCATGGTTTCCTACATGCGTAAGAGTACACTTTAGGGTTGCCAAACGCTACTCCGTAACTGGATAGTTATAAAGGTTGCTTTTAGGTATGTTGTGAAACATGCGGAGAAATGTGACTGGTCGGATATGGGATTTGCCCCTCCTAACATAACAGGAGACATATCTCTGGCCCCCTCGATGTGGTCGGATAAAGAAAGTGCATGGCCATGCCACTAGTGGTCGAAGTGTTCGATCACATAAAGTTATCCGACACTTGATCGAGAAAGTATTGAACAGTCTATGGATGACATAACATCTCACCTGGAGTTCAACCAGATATCGTGAGGCAAAGGGAGAATATGCGAACTAGTCGTTCAGTTCGATCAGATACAGAATAGTCATATGGAGATATGAGCTAGTTGTAGGCTAGTCGAACATAATCACTAAGTGGCCGAAACCTGGTCGTAAGGAGTTACGAACTGGTCAAGACCAAATATGAACTAGTCGTATAGAGATACGAGCTGGTTGTCAGTGATATGGACCTGGTCATAGATCATATTGCATTAAGATTCGTTTGATATAATTTGTGTGTTTTTGGGAATTGTTATGTTCTGCTAAGAGCCGTTGAGGACTCATGATTGGAAAGGAGCTTTTGAGTCACAACTGATTACGCATGAACCTAATGGGTCACATACTTAATGAGTTGGAACAAACTAGTACGAATACGATTCATCAAACGTGTTCGAATAGGATCCGTTACGGGCACTATATAAGGTGATGCTTGAGGCTGTTGGAAGAGAGCGACGAGACAGAGGATATTCACATAACAGACAGAGTATATACGATATACGAGTTGACGTGAGTTGCTTAGAACCCTAGCCGCCATCTTCTTGAGAGAGCCTTCTCGTGTGATTTGGTGCTAGCACGCCGGCGTACGGTGTTCCTTCCCTAGACGTGTGGATACCGTAGGGGCGCTACTGCGATTGCTGTTGCATTTGAAGACGATCCGCGATCTTCACAAGGAACTACAGAGGTTGCTGGAGAAGACGATCGACTTGCGAGGACGCTGGACGATTGACTACGACCACTGCATCGACGTACTCGACGTAGGATGATCGACTACGATCACTACCTCGACGCGCTATTCGTTGGACCAGGCCACTCCAACTCTTCTTACGCTGCACTGCGCGTCTGGTGGTAACGATCTATGATCTCTTGCTTGCATAGCATCCTAGTTTACGTGGTAGAATTTTTGAATTGTCAGCTAGCGTAGCCTACCCATATCCCTTCATAACTATCAACCCAAAACCCCGCCACTAGACCAAACCAGTAAAGTTTGGATTTATCTACTTTGGTCTAAGTATTTTTATTACAAATATCCTTGGATATACTTCATCCGAAGTATTTCCTTTATCAACTTTCTTTGGATATACTTCATCTAAAGTATTTCCTTCATCAACTCCACTAAGTAGGTTTAGTTTCATCTGGAATGCTTCCTTCTTTCAAGATGCTATTAGATATGTTTACTTTCATTTGGAGTGTTTTCTTTTGTTTGAATGTATTTGGATTTATTGGATTTCATTTGGATGCTTTCAGACATTGTTGGGTTTGATCGTATTATGTGTAGTTAGAATTTGAAGCCATGATGGAGCAACAGTTCGAGCGGGAGCAAGAACAAGACCAAGATTATCATAACATTGAGCAAGGAGATTATCAGAACATTGAGCAAGACGAGTCAACACTTTGATCATGTTGCACCTACTTTTGAAATGCAATTATATTGTTTTAAATTATGAAATTGCAATGCTATGATTTATACAACTATATTGGCCTAGCTTATAGTTAATACCTTAATGATAATTGCGTATAACCTTTCCATCCTTAAACTTGGACACTATCATTTGTCACCCTAGAACTAATGGTATACATACTAGTTAATAAGTCTGTATCTAAGTGTCATGTTTAGCCTTACTTAGATACATTGACATGTGGGCAATGATTTGCCCTGATATTATTCAAAACATGAAAACTAGATTTGGACAGTCGAGGTTAGAGCCTAGCTGGTATGTTGACTAGAAAAGTATTTCAAAACAAAAGAAAACCAAAAATAGATATCGACTTGGACGGCTGGAAAGCGTGGCGAATGCTGGGAAGAGCACGACAGAGTGGGTATGGGGAAGTACTGCCCGAGTCAATAAAGGACCGAGTTCTTGTGATGACCTCTCATGTAAAAACAGTGCAACCACAAATCTATAATGGGTACAACCTGGTTGATTAATTTGTTCGCCTCAGCGTTGCTTTATCATCCTGCTCATGTGGCATGTATTATAGTATTAGTTAACAACCACCCGGAGGATTGAGATCTAAAGGGTGGAGCGGCTATAATGCATTTGGAAACCACTACAGTGCAAAAGGGGGCTACTGAGGGTGGCATGCACTATGGTTTTAGTTGACAACCACCCGGAGGATTGGAGTCCAAAGGGTGGCGTGGCTATATTGTATTAGGAAACCACCTTCGGTAGCGAAACCTAGCGGATGGGGTTGCGTTGGGTAGGGCATTGTAAAGGCCTTGTGATGGTTATCTTAGTCTCATGCCTACGGTTGCATGTTGACAGTATCAGACGATTTTCTCTTGTGGGCAAAGTTTGCGAACTCTATAGAGTGAGAAAACTATCTAGATAGTCGTGCCCACGGTCATAGGCGGTGTCGAGAACTTACTTGAATTAGCTTTCATTTTTATAAAATAATTCATGGGAAGGAATGAAAAGATAAGTTGGAGCCCAGAGTTTTGAGATGGGTTGGAACCCAGAGATTTGAAATGGCCTGGTTAAGAACCAATAAGAAGTATGGGATGTGACCCGAAAAAGAATATGGACATTGGGCAGATGGAGTCACTCAATGGTATAGGAGGTTGAAGCCTCCACTAGTATTTACAACAAAAACTCAATTTTATTAAAAACATGTGTTCGTAAAAATGCTGGGTCTTAGGGTTTGCTTACTAATTATACCAATTCAAACTTAGCATTGTGCAACCAAAAGAATCATGAACCTTCCTTTGATTGGCCTTACATATATAATAATTGCATTCTGTGTGTTGGCTTGCAAAGTACAGTTGTGTACTCACGCTCGCTCAATATTATTATTCAGTAAGTATGAAAGAAGAAGGCTATATGAACACTTATGAGTATTCGTCAAGATAGGAAATCAAGAAGGCCAAGAACTAGGTCACGAGACGCCCAGCTGATTGCTTGTGGATATATCGTAAGGGTTTCACGTGTTGTATTTCAATTTTGCTTCCGCTGCTGATTCTTTAAAGGTATTTGGCCTGGTCATCCATTCTAAAAGACAAACGTCATCAGATATATTTACACTTTGTTTATTATTATATAATAGCTTTATGTTTTCGTGATATGTGTTTGATATCTAATGATGTAACTGCGAATACTAGCTACTGATCTAGAGACTGGTGCTATAAACACAGAAGATTTCAAATTAAAAATTTAGGGTCTAACAGAACTGGTACACACGATGACACAAATGACATTACACACGGTGACAAAGATGACAAGAATAGTCTCACTGACACCGGTCACCAACGGATTTTTTTAAAATAATATTTTTTTAAATATATTTACAAAAATAAATAGCTGCCCCAAAAAATTACAAAAATGTGTCCCTGTCGCCTAGCGACAGGAAGTGAACAGTCTTCTTGTCGCCAGTTGAACTGGCGACAGCTTCCTGTCGCAATTTGAACTAACGACAGGAAGACTGGCCCTATAAAACCCTCTTGAAACCCTAAAATTCGGCACATGACTCACTTTTATTCAGACAAAAGAGAAGGAGAGAAGAGTAGAGGGGAGGAGAGAAGCGCTACCTGTCCGGTTGCCCACCTCTCGGGTAATTTTTTTAACTGAATGGATTACATAGTTTTAGATGTATGGTTACGTAGTGCAGTACGTTTTACATAATACTTTTCGGTGGGTAGTCTAGTTTTAGATATGTGGTTAATTGTGATGTGGTGGTTGTTCCACACATTCCAAGTGGACCGTGATGTGTACGATCTGAGATTGAGTTGCCTTGCCCCGCGAGTAGCACAGTCCACATATTGGGAGTTAGTGCAGCTGTAGGGAACAAATTTATGGCAGTCATATGTACACATGGCGAGGGAGGGAAGGTGGAAATTGGTCCTTCTGGTCCAAGCATATGCCAAACCCACTCCTCCATCCGCGGCTGAACAAGAACGGGGTGCTGATGCCGAAGAAGAAGTCGGGGACTCCATCCACAGCGCGACGCACATAATGGCTAAAGCTCCTGGAGTTGCTGATGCTGTCGATGAAGACCCTGCGGAAGTAGCTCCTTCGGTCAGGCAAGCTAGTGGTCTTGCTGACGAGGGTGAGGAGGTGGAAGCCGTAGTGCAAAGGATGGATCTCGAAGACCGAGACTACATGTCATTGTCTGAAGATGAAGGTTCCGACGACGAGGATGATGTGGACCAGCAGGCGGTTCCATCCGACTAGAACACATACCAGTTCGACAACCTCGTCATCAACAAAGGCTCCCGTGTGCCGTGGGAGTATGACCAGAGTGAGGTCAAGCTAGGAGCTATGGACAACTGCAAGAAGGCCGTGTAGGACGCAGTCCAATTCTGGGCCTTGTCGGTGCGACGCACATTCACAGTCGTCAAGTCTACCCCAAGATTCTACGACGTGAAGTGCGGCATAGAGGGATGCCCTTGCACACATTTCAGCCTAAGTGGGACATCTACTGTAATTGCTCTATAGTGGTCCCTTACACATGTGTTGTTTCTAAGTCAGCGCAGTCCCACCGGAACTTGTCATCAGGCTTCATCGCCAACCTCATGTACAGTGAGATCGTGGGTAATCTAGATTTTGAGCCACAATCCATCATTCGGACGATTAAGGCAAGATTCCAGTACACAATCAGCTATGCCAAGGCTTGAAGGGCAAAGCAGAAGGCATTGGAATTAAGGTTTGGCACGTTCGAGGATTCCTACCATATCCTCCCCAGCAATTCTGAGTCATACAAGACAGGAATCCCGGCACCCATATCGACATTCAAGACGTCACGCATCTGAAGTGGGCCAATAGGAGGGTACTGCAGCGAGCATTCTTCGCCTTTGGTCTATGCATCAATGCATTCCAGCACTACTGTCCAATCTTGTGCGTAGATGGCACATTCTTGACTGGGAAGTACAAGGGCCGACATCGATCGCAATAGCGACGAAGGAACAATCAAGTTCTTCCTGTGGCATTCGCTTTGACAACGAGAACACGCATACCGTTGTGGTTCCTGAAGAATGTGGGGATTTCTGTTGTGCAAGGCCATCCCAACGTATGCCTCATACATGATCGGCTTGCAGGCCTATTGTGTGCAATAACCCAGCTGCAACAAGGAGAGAACGTACCACTTCCATGGCCGAATCTGCAGAGCAGGTGGTGCATGAGACACTTGGGTGCAAACTTCTACAAATAGTTCCGCAACAAGAACTTGATGAACCTGTTCAAGCGGCTGTGCAACCAGCAGCGGAAGTTCGAAGCACTCTGGAAGATTTTGGATGAGCGGACCAAGACGCACAGAAGGGAGGCAGCGAGAAGGGTCGCCCCAAGCACTGACTAGGCGCTCAAAGCATTGCCACAGCTACCCATAGATGCTCCTAGATTGACGAGGAGGACGGGAGCTGTAAGCATCTAGGCCCCTAATTCGTGTTTTGGTGATTAATGACGACTTAATTATCGGGACTAACTTTTTGTTGATGTTGCATAAGTTCAAGTTAGGTCGCGATGATGGTTTGGTTATGTGGGCTATTTGTTGAGCCCTAATGGACTTTGAAGGCAAGCTTGTATTATTGTTGAAGATTAAGGACTTTGTTCTTTAGAAATGATCCAAGGAGTTGAGGATGGATCATTGTAGTGATAGGTCCTTTGTTTTTATTTTAGCCGCACTATTAAAGGGGTTTAGGCTAGTAGCTTGAGCTTGGTTAGGTTGAGAAGCTAGTTGTGATGCACACTAGGTTTATTTAGCTCATCTCTAGTCAAATGAAGCTCTTGGATGAGTTGGAGTTGAAATGGAATCAATTTGGATCTTTATTTGAGAAGGATGAAGAGTTGATAATTGCATTAAGGATGATTCGAAGCTAACGGATCATTGGAAGCGAAGGCTGTTTTCTATGGTGAAAATGACTAAGACCTTGCGGATGATTCAAGAGCTAACGGATCATTGACCAAGAGCGCTTTTGCTGAAAATTCATGCCTTCCTGATGATCCGCAAGCTAAGGGAGCATCAAGCGGATCATTGGAACAAAGAAATAATTCAGTTTTGATAATGCATTCGGATGATCCGCAGCTAACGGAGCATCAAGCGGATCATTGACCAAGACAGATTTTAAATTGGACAAATGGTTACCGGATGATCCGCAAGCTAAGGGAGCATCAAGCGGATCATTGGACCAGTACCGAATAGGATTTTGACAAGGCCTTCCGGATGATCCGGATGCTATCGGACTATCAAGCGGATCATTGATCCGAGAGGTATTTTGGATGAGCTGAAAACCGAGTACTTTATGAATGATCCGGAAGGAAAGGATGATCCGGATGTAAGGATGATCCGCAAGCTTTGATGATACTTAAGCCTTTAACGGCTAGTTTTGTGACCGTTGATTTCGAGCTTCGTGATGATCCTAAGGGTTCCGTGATGATCCGGAATGTGCTTTTTTTCCGTGATAGTAGGTGTAACGGCTAGTTTCTTTGAGAAGGCTATAAATCTGCTCATGGACGTGATTGGAAGCTCTCTTGGCCACTCTACAAGAATATCTAATACCAAGGGAAGATCAAGGACACCCATGATGATTTAAGAGCATATTTTTGAGAGATTTGAGAGGTAGCATAGGCTTAGTGTGCATCACTCTAGTTGCTTGATCTTTCTAAGTTCAAGTGATGGTCTAGGCTTGTTACCTTTGGAGATCGGCGTCTCCTAGACGGCTTGGAGGCGTGGTTCTCGGTGACCTTCTAAGGAGGAGCTTGTGGAAGGCACCGGGAAGGTTGTAAAGGTTTGGAGTCCACCCATCCGGAGAGGAGAAGGACTACCACAAGTGAATGGCTTGATACCTTGTTAGGTTTCAAGTCGAGCAATACTCTTCTTGAGAGTGCTCCAACGAGGAGTAGGGGAGATCGCCGAATCTCCGAGACCTCGGTAAAAAAATTGGTTGTGTCTCTTGTCTCTTTTACATTTACGCATTTACTTTCTAGCTCTTTCTAAATTTCTCTAGAATTGCATAGGAGTTGTTTTTCCTCACTAGATTCAAGAGTTACATAGTTTTATTGTTAGAACTGTTGTTTAAATTGTTCGTAATCTAAAACAAAAAAAATAGATTCCCAATTCACCCCCCCCTCTTGGGTATTCGATCCACTTCAATTGGTATCAGAGCAAGGTTGCTCAATTAGGGCTTTACCGCCTTGAGTAAGGATATCGGGTGAGGGTGTGAATGTTGGTAGGGCTCCACTTTTGATGGCACAAATTATAACTATTGGAAGGTTCGCATGGGGTGTTACCTTGAGGCTATGAGCTTGGACGTTTGACGTGTAGTTGAATATGGTTTCTGGCTCCACGCAATCCTCTTGCACCCACGGATGTGGAACTAAAAACCTTCACTACAATGCCCAAGCAAAGAATGCACTTTTGGCTCTCTTAGTATTGAAGTCTTCAACCGTGTTAGTAATCTTAGCACACTCATGAGATATGGACTACTCTTTGTGAGATTCACGAGGGCACATCAAATGTGCGAGAGGCCAAAATGTATGTTTTTAAAGAGCAATTCGACTATTTTGTGATGCGACCTCATGAGACGGCTAATGAAATGTTCTCTCGCATGAATAGTATTGTGAATGAGTTGAAGGGTCTTGGATTAACTCTTACTAACCTTGAAATTGTGAGAAGAATGCTTAGGGTTTTGCCCAAGGAGTACAAGATGCTTGTGGTGCTACTCACAAATGGAGATTTGAACTCATTGACACCAACCGCTCTTTTAGGAAGGCTCATCAGATATGAGCTTTTCTTGAAGGAGTATGAAGAGTCTCCTACAAGCAAAAAGAACATTGCTCTCAAGGTCAAAGGAGATCATGAGGAAGATGATAGTAATCATGTTGAAGATGATGAGTCCGAAGACTCCGATGATATGGCTTTGCTCATGAAGAAGACAAGGCGCCTTCTCAAGAAGATAAATGATAAGGGGGCAGACTTTGACAAGAGAAGAAGATCTTCATCAAACTATTTGTCGAACAAGAAGAACCCTTTTGCAAACACCATATGCTATGAGTGCAATGAGAAGGGCCACATTGCTGCAAGATGTGAGAACAAGAAGAAGAAGAACAAAGACACATATAAGGGCAAGAAGAAGCAAGATGGCAAGAAGATGAGATTCAAGAAGCTAAATCGAAATGGAAAGGAAGAAGCTTATGTTGGAGAGTGGATTACCGATGAGGAGAGCTCCGAGGCTGACTCAAGTGAAGAAGATGAAGGTCCAACACCACCAAAAGGCCTTGCTGGACTTGTTCTCACTGAGTCCACTCCACCGCCTCCAACCTCACCTTTTTGCTTCATGGCAACGCATGATGAGAAGGTACATGACTCTCTTCCCTCATATGATGAGCTTGTTGAAATCATTGAGGAGCTCAATTCGGCTCTTGGTAAAGAGAAGCAAAAGTTTAAAGTGCTCAAGAAAATACACACTTCACTTAGCACCGAATTTGAGGAAGTTCTTGCCAAATATGAAGAACTTGAGCTTGAACATGATTCTCTCCTTAACAAAGATTTTGTCGTGACCAAGGTTGATAGGGGTATTGCATGTGATCTCTATCCTCAACAAATTGCCACTCAAGCATGCAATGCGTCCGTCATGGTCGATAGCTCTACTTCTTGTAATGATTTAATTTCTATGCCATGCTCTTCTAAAGTAGATGCTAGTCCTACTTGCAATATTCCTTCTTGTGGTGTTGCTTCGTGTGCCACTAACCTTGTGAAGGAAAACTTGGAACTTAAAGCAAAAGTGGATATGCTTAACAAGGGCCTAGCAAAGTGCTATCAAGGAAGTGCCACTCTCGATCGGATTCTTGGGGAGCAAAGGTTCTCCTTGGGTAAGGAAGGATTGGGATACGTCCCAAAGGTTGTACCCAAGGGAGGTGGTTGGATAAGACCCAAGACGGTTCAGAAGGAGGGCTATTTTTGCTACAAGTGTCATGGTGAAGGCCATAAGTCCGTTGCATGTCCATTGACCACTTCATTCAAAAATGCTTCAACCAAAAGTTTCATCTACGACTCTCACTACTTGCTCCAAAAGGGCAAGGATGGTACATTTGTTGCTAAGTTCATAGGTGTTCCAATGCTTAATGAAAGAAAGAAGGCTATTTGGGTGCCTAAGTCCCTATGCACTAATCCAAAAGGACCCAAAAAGATTTGGGTACCTAAAGTAAAGACGTGATCTCTACTTTTGTAGGTGAACTACAAGACCGGAGGTCGGCATTGGGTGATTGATAGTGGATGTACCCAACACATGACCGGCAACTTGCGGATGTTCACCTCCTTAGAAGAAAGTGTGGACTCAAGCAACAAGATAACCTTTGGTGATAATAGCAAGAGTAAAGCGATTGGACAAGGAAAGGTGGCAATCTCAAATGACCATTCAATCTCCAACGTTCTATTGGTTGAATCCTAAACTTTAATTTACTTTCCGCTGCTCAACTTTGTGATTTAGGGTTCCATTGTCTCTTTTCTAAGAAGGTGTTTTGGTTTTAAACAAAATGACCAAAGTTTGATCTTCAAAGGCTTTTGTTTTCAAAATCTTTACCTTGTGGACTTCTCCTCTAATGCTTCGTGCATCTCGACGTGCTTACTTGCTAAATTTTCACTTGGTTGGCTTTGGCACCGCCGTCTTGGACATGTGGGGATGTCTACTTTGAAAAAGCTTTTCAAAAACGGTTTGGTTGTGGGCTTAAAGGATGTGAGATTTGAGAAGGATAAGTTATGTAGTGCTTGTCAAGCCGGCAAGCAAGTAGCAAACTCTCATCCCACAAAGAATTTTTTGTCCACATCTAGACCGCTAGAGCTCTTACATATGGATTTGTTTGGGCCAACGTCCTATAAGAGCATAGGGGGCAATTCTTATTGTTTAGTCGTTGTGGACGATTTCTCAAGGTTTACTTGGGTATTATTTCTACAAGACAAGTCCGAAGCCTCCGGTATTTTTAAAAGGTTTGCAAAAAGGGCCCAAAATGAATTCGAAACTCCAATTAAGAAAATCCGTAGTGACAATGGAACCGAGTTTAAAAATACTAACATTGAAGATTATTGTGATGAGATAGGTATTAAGCATGAGCTTTCCGCTACTTACACACCTCAACAAAATGGAATTGTTGAGCGGAAGAATAGGACTTTGATTGAAATGTCGAGGACTATGCTTGATGAGTATGGTACTTGGATCGGTTTTGGGCGAGGCCATCAACGATCTTGTCATGCTATCAACCGGCTCTATCTCCACCGCTCTTAAAGAAGACATCATATGAGCTCTTAGTAGGAGAAGACCCAATATCTCCTACTTTAGAGTGTTTGGATGCAAATGCTACATTTACAAAAAGCGCACTCATCTTGAAAGTTCCAAAGGCGATGCGACATCGGATTTCTTTTGGGTTACTCCTCAAATTCAAAAGCTTATCGTGTCTTCAACAATGCCACTGGACTTGTTGAGGAGACTTATGATGTGGAATTTGATGAATCTAATGGCTCTCAAGGAGAGCATGAAAATCTTGATGATGTAGGTAATGAAGGCCTAAGAAGTGCAATGAAGAATATGTCTCTTGGTGATATCAAGCCAAAGGAGAATGATCAAGAGGTACAAGTCGAAGCTCAACCCTCATCATCAATGGCGCCTCAAGTTGATGAAGAGGAAGCAAATAAAGATGATGAGGATATAGTACCTTCTCCTTCACCTCAAGTTAGGAGTCATCACACCATTGCCAAAGATCATCCCATTGATCAAATCTTGGGGATGTTACTAAGGAGTTCAAACTCGTTCGCGTCAGCATCTTTTTGTGAACATTACTCTTTTGTGTCTTGTTTGGAACCCACTAATGTAGATCAAGCACTTAGTGACGCAGATTGGGTGAATACAATGCATGAAGAATTAAACAACTTCACCCGCAATGAAGTATGGACATTGGTGGAACGTCCCCGAAATCAAAATGTCATTGGCACAAAGTGGATTTTCCGTAACAAACAAGATGAACATGGAGTGGTGATCCGCAACAAGGCAAGACTAGTTGCTCAAGGGTTCTCCCAAGTTGAAGGACTTGACTTTGGAGAGACTTTCGCTCCGGTAGCAAGACTTGAAGCCATTCGTATCCTTTTAGCTTTTGCATCATGTTTTAATATCAAGCTATATCAAATGGATGTTAAATCCGCGTTCTTAAATGGTGTTATTTCGGAACTAGTGTTTGTAGAACAACCTCCCGGGTTTGAAGACACTAAACACCCAAACCATGTCTATAAGTTATCTAAGGCGCTATATGGGCTTAAGCAAGCGCCAAGAGCTTGGTATGAGCGTCTTAGAAACTTTCTACTTGCTAAGGCCTTCAAAATCGGGAGAATTGATTCTACTTTGTTTATTAAGCATTTTGATGATCATTTCTTCATTTGTCAAGTATATGTTGATGATATTATTTTTGGATCAACTAATCAAGAATTTTGCAAGGAATTTGGTGAGATGATGTCTAGGGAGTTTGAAATGTCTATGATAGGAGAGTTGAGCTTCTTCCTTGATTTCAAGTCAAGCAATTGAAGGAGGGCACTTTTATCTCTCAAGAAAAGTATATTATGGACCTCCTCAAGCGCTTTTGGAATGGAAGATGCTAAGCCCATCAAAACTCCTATGGCTACAAACACACATCTTGACTTAGATGTGGGAGGTACCTGCTTGATCAAAAACTATATAGATCAATGATTGGTAGCTTGCTTTACCTTACCGCATCTAGGCCCGATATCATGTTTAGTGTTTGTATGTGTGCTAGATTTCAAGCTTCCCTAAAGAATTGCATCTAGTTGCGTTAAGAGAATTCTTAGATATTTAAAACACACCCCTAGCATTGGTTTGTGGTATCCCAAAGGTGCAAAATTCGAGTTGCTTGGCTATTCGGATTCGATTATGCTGGTGTAAAATTGACCGTAAAAGCACTTCGGGGATGTCATATGCTAGGTAGATCCCTTGTCTCATGGGCTTCAAAGAAACAAAACTCTTGCAGACTCTCAACCGAAGCGAATACATTGTCATGGTAGTTGTTGTGCACAAATATTGTACATGAAGCAAACCCTTCTAGACTATGGGATCTCCTTCAAAAGTGTGCCTCTATTGTGTGACAATGAGAGTGCGGTAAAATTGCAAACAACCCTGGTTCAACACTCGCAGCATAAAGCACATTGATATCCCATCATTTCCTTAGGGATCATGTTGCAAAAGGTGACATTGTGCTAAGTTATGTCCGAACCGAGGATCAACTTATGGATATTTTTACCAAACCCTTAGATGAGGCTCGCTATTGTAAGTTGAGGAGTGAGTTAAATATCATAGATTCCTCTAACATTGCATGATCATATTCACTTCTCATGTAATATATTGTCATTGTCTTGTGTGTTCTATTTGCCTTGCTTGTTTAGTTGTTTGAAGTTTTGAGTGTTTCAGCTTGTTTCGGTTTTTGTGAGCTCAATGGGATTATCACATTAAGGGGAGCATTATACCTCTCATGTATTCTTGCAACCCTAAATGTGAACAAATCAATACTTTGCTAGATGCATCTTGAAAAATGCTTTTCTCATGCAAATGTATTATATTGTATCAAATGCTTTCTAAATGTTTTGCTTTTCAAAAATTTTCATCATAAAAAGAAAAATTGATTTGCTTGAAAAAGAACGTATGTCCAAAACTATGATTTAAAAAAATTATCTTGAAACGAAAAAGGTTGGTCAAGTGATTTCTCAAATGCTTTATATTGGCCAACATCTTAAAAACAAGTTTGACAAAGTTACCAAAACTCTATTATGTGCTAAACCGTGAGCTTTCTAGCATAACATGGGTCTAAGTCACTTGAGCCGAATGTTTCCATCACTTGGTTCATGGTGGCACAAAATTAGGCCCATACATTTCCAAAGATCGCCAACCCAAACTCATTTGGTTCACATTTTTTTTAAAAAAAGGGGGTTTTGAAAAACTATATGCATATAGCAATATCTTTTCAAAAATGTCTCAAGTTGGTGTTCTAGATCTTATTCTTCGTTTAACCATGTCCAATCAAGTGTTTATGTTGATTGTCGCAATTTTGGACCATGGGAGAACACATATTCTCACTTAAAATACCCTCTCTTCTTACCCAAATGTTTCAGATCATCTCAAGGATCGATCATCCGTTACATAGGGTCTTCTCGTTAAGCTCCTTACCCTTTGTAGTTTCTATCTCAACCAATGGATCCCGTTAAGTCATTTTGGATGGTTCAGATGCTCTCATTCTTCGCCTTTAAGGTTTGTTTCTCATCCGTTAGATCTTTCTTGATCACCCGAGCCGTTGGATGCCACTTATTCCTACCCTTCACTTGGTTCTCATCCCGACCACGAGTCTTTGTTGCTCAATCCTAACCCTTGATCTCCTCTCTACTCATTGCCTTCTTCAATTGGTATCCGTCAAAATCCCTAAGCTTTGGTCTTCTTTTCCCCATTCGATTTCTCCCGAGCGCCATGGGATAGCGCCCGCCTCCATCAGATTTCTCGCCGTCGGCCTCACACGCCATGGCGACCACCAAATCGACTCCCTCACAGATTCACCTATTGCCTTGGTTCCGCGAGGGACGCTTGGTGTCGGCGCATTGTACCTCCTCCACCGCCTTTGGTGTCTTCCTCGCTCCGGGGTTTGCCGCTTCTCCTCTCTTGAGTAAGTCCTTCTTGTTCTTGAGCCGAGGCCATAGTGTGTACCTTGAAGTCAGGGATTGTTGCTTAGTGTTAGTTCTGTTTGTGCTTCATAGGGCGAGGGTTGGTTTGTAGGTTCACAGGGCAATGGCGATCGGTCTCGTGGTTCATAGGGGCGATGGCGATCGGTGTTTGTGCCGAGATTGGTTGTTGCTACAGAGGTCGCTATAATTTGTGCTTGAAAGGATTGGTTCTCGAGGTTCACCTCTTATTTTCGCTTGGTTGAGATTCAACATTGCTCGCAATCTTGATCTGTGAGTTCAATGAAGAAAGACCAAATGGACAAAGGCAAGGGCAAAAGGAAAGCAAGTCCAGATCCTCCACAACATAGCCTTAGACCTCGACAATGAGGCATTGTCATCACTCGATGCGCCTTCAAGCATACTCCAACAAGGAGACAATTACACCTTCTTCTCGTGGTCGCCAACTTTAAGTCGACACACCGAAGACGCTCAGACCCGTAGTAGGTCCCGAGGATCCTCATCGAGTGGCTCTTCCTCTCTTGAGCCAAATCGCAATGCAAGATTTGCTATCGTTGATTACTCCACATACAAGGCCGACAAGATGAGAAAAGTGAGGAAGGTTGAAGAATCTAAATGGTTCCTCAAAAGCGAGATAAGATCACAGATGTTGGGACCGACTTGTATTGACAAAGGTGCGAAAAGATATTGTTGTTATTCTTGAGAAATGTAACAAAATTCAGAATCACAAATGGATTGATCGGACAACTATCAATGAATATGCAAATGGCACGATATTCGCCCTCATTTTGCAAATGACTCGTGGTCTCACGTAACTTCTTGAGACTAAACCAATGAGGTGGTTGGATAATATTATTTTCCAATTCTATGCCACTTTGTGGATCCCTGAAAATCGAGAGTACATTTCATTCATGTTTGGAAGCGAGCGCCGCCGGCTTGATCGCAAAGATATGTCAGACCTTCTTGGTATTACTCTTGGTGGCGACTCTTTGCACAATCGTGCTTTTCCTTCCGGACGAGGTCATGCGAGATGGTGTACCACCTTCACTTGAGCCGATTCAACACATGTACCTTGATCCCGATGCAAAAGATTTTAATTGGAACGTTCAAGCCACGTTTCTCGTGAGGCTTTTGTTACTTTGTGTGTGACTAGATATACCATTTTGCCAAGGAAGGGATCTAGAGAGGAAATTAGTGCTCTTATGGGTTGGTTGCTCTTTTACTTGATGGATGACATGGAGATAGATTTCATTGACCTTATGGTTGGAGAAATGCAGATGCTATCAAAACCACCAACCGCATGCTTCCTTTTGCTCCATACATTGTCAAGATGTTTCTTAATGCCCGTTGGATACCTCGCTTAACTCATGATAGATATCCAAAATTTCTTGCTCCATACAAAGCTTTGTCTCCACAGATAAACGCCTTTAGACAAATAAGGCTCCTCCTCCACCATTAGATCCTCGGGTCGATGATGCTATATATCAAGATCCTCTACCTTTTGATCATCGTGAGCCACATGGATTATTTGACTTTAGGATCCACTTTCGATGTTGATTTGGATGATGATAATGATGGTGACAAGGATCCTAGTTTTGATCCAAATTGATGATCTACCTTCAGCAGATCCCTCCAAAGAACGAAGTTCAAATCTGGCACTCATAATTCTAAGGCAAGTAGTTCTGGTTCGAAAGCTGCCTTTGATCGCATTGAGAAGAGGTTGGAAATGCAATACAAAGAAATCACACACACTCTTCCTTTCAAAGAACAACCAACTTTCTAGTCTCAAGAAGAAGAATGAGATCCCATCGCACCAAATCGGCCGCCACTCATTCAAGACTCTTCTTTTCAATGACAACCTGGTCTCGGAAGAAGAGATCATTTTGATTCTCGATGCGCCAAGTGCATGTACCTCCAACAGATCTTCACCAACTTGTTGATTCTTTGATTTCTTCACTCCTTTTCTTCTACAAGTGATTTAGTTGGTCGTGTTCTTGACTATTCCTCTTCTCGATAGAGCTCTTTGTTGATCAAGAAGAGGGAAAGATATCACCCAAATACCGCTTCTAGACACTCCTGCTCCTTTACATATTCTTCCCAAGACCTCAACTGCTCCAAAGCAGCTCAGATCTTTCTTCAGAGCTCCTCTTCTCCTGCTTCCTCAAGGCACACTCTTGTTGTTCAGTGGCTCTCCCACCGATGATCCTCGTGCCATGACTCGCTATGACTGCTCACCCATAATGATTTACTACGCGTCCGACGCCGCCCGACTTTTGGGCAGCCCTTTTCCTTTTTTTTTGTGCTTGATGTCAAGGGAGAGATTGGTGCTAGTGTTTGTTTGTTTGATACTATGCTTGTAAGATTGGTGCTTGTGTTTTTGGTTGAGTCTATGCTTGTATGAGTACTATTTGCATCATCATGTATCATGCATAGACTTAGGGGAGACTTTGTTATTTTGTGGAGCTATCTTATGAGCATGTGTGTCTCATTGTCTTATCTTGTATCCCGCTCACTTATGCTTTATCCAATGCTTACTTGAGATATTTGCTTGATCATGTTCTCGTTATTTCTCTATATATTGGATCAAAGCTTTCATGTGCTTATCATGTCAAGTTTATGCCTTGCTTTTGCTTATGTCATATACTTAAAATCCTTTATATCACTTGTGTTGAGTTTGTTGTCATCAATCACCAAAAGGGGAGATTGTAAGCATCTAGGCCCCTAATTCGTGTTTTGGTGATTAATGATTTACTTAATTATCGGGACTAACTTTTTGTTGATGTTGCATAAGTTCAAGTTAGGTCGCGATGATGGTTTGGTTATGTGGGCTATTTGTTGAGCCCTAATGGACTTTGAAGGCAAGCTTGTATTATTGTTGAAGATTAAGGACTTTGTTCTTTAGAAATGATCCAAGGAGTTGAGGATGGATCATTGTAGTGATAGGTCCTTTGTTTTTATTTTAGCCGCATTTATTAAAGGGGTTTAGGCTAGTAGCTTGAGCTTGGTTAGGTTGAGAAGCTAGTTGTGATGCACACTAGGTTTATTTAGCTCATCTCTAGTCAAATGAAGCTCTTGGATGAGTTGGAGTTGAAATGGAATCAATTTGGATCTTTATTTGAGAAGGATGAAGAGTTGATAATTGCATTAAGGATGATTCGAAGCTAACAGATCATTGGAAGCGAAGGCTGTTTTTCTATGGTGAAAATGACTAAGACCTTGCGATGATTCAAGAGCTAACGGATCATTGACCAAGAGCGCTTTTGCTGAAAATTCATGCCTTCGGATGATCCGCAGCTAAGGAGCATCAAGCGGATCATTGGAACAAAGAAATAATTCGCTTTTGATAATGCATTCTTGATGATCCGCAAGCTAACGGAGCATCAAGCGGATCATTGACCAAGACAGATTTTAAATTGGACAAATGGTTACCGGATGATCCGCAAGCTAAGGGAGCATCAAGCGGATCATTGACCAAGATCGAATAGGATTTTGACAAGGCCTTCCTGATGATCCGGATGCTATCGGACTATCAAGCGGATCATTGATCCGAGAGGTATTTTGGATGAGCCGAAAACCCGAGTACTTTATGAATGATCCGGAAGGAAAGGATGATCCGGATGTAAGGATGATCCGCAAGCTTTGATGATACTTAAGCCTTTAACGGCTAGTTTTGTGACCGTTGATTTCGAGCTTGTGATGATCCTAAGGGTTCCTGATGATCCTAATGTGCCGTTTTTTCCGTGATAGTAGGTGTAACGGCTAGTTTCTTTGAGGAGGCTATAAATACTGTTCATGGACGTGATTGGAAGCTCTCTTGGCCACTCTACAGTAACATCTAATACCAAGGGAAGATCAAGGACACCCATGATGATTTAAGAGCATATTTTTGAGAGATTTGAGAGGTAGCATAGACTTAGTGTGCATCACTCTAGTTGCTTGATCTTTCTAAGTTCAAGTGATGGTCTAGGCTTGTTACCTTTGGAGATCGGCGTCTCCTAGACGGCTTGGAGGCATGGTTCTCGGTGACCTTCTAAGGAGGAGCTTGTGGAAGGCACCGAAGGTTGTAAAGGTTTGGAGTCCACCCATCCTGGAGAGGAGAAGGACTACCACAAGTGAATGGCTTGATACCTTGCTAGGTTTCAAGTCGAGCAATACTCTTCTTGAGAGTGCTCCAACGAGGAGTAGGGAGATCGCCGAATCTCCGAGACCTCGATAAAAAATTGGTTGTGTCTCTTGTCTCTTTTACATTTACGATTTACTTTCTAGCTCTTTCTAAATTTCTCTAGAATTGCATAGGAGTTGTTTTTCCTCACTAGATTCAAGAGTTACATAGTTTTATTGTTAGAACTGTTGTTTAAATTGTTCGTAATCTAAAAAAAAAAAAATAGATTCCCAATTCACCCCCCCTCTTGGGCATTCGATCCACTTCAGGAGCGCAGGTGAAATGCTTCTCGGACTGGATTGAGCATGAGTCTAAGGAGAAGTGTTTGCTGCTACATGACAAGGGTGGTGCTCGATATGGTGTCATGACAACTAATCTAGCCGAGGTATACAACTGGGTCATGCACGGCGCAAGGTGCCTCCCTTTGGTTGGTATTGTGGAGGCAATTCTCCACGATACAACGAACTACTTTGTCGACAGAAGCAACAACACGTCGCTCGCCATGGCAAATGACAGAATACTCTACTCCGCCATAGTCACCAAGTACATGAAGGAGAAGAGCAAGAAGGGTGACATGCACAGGGCATTCAAGATGGGCATAAGGGAGCTTCGCTTCGATATAATGTGCAGGGATAAAGGACGTCGCAGGACGAACCGCGAGAGGGTTACCCACTAGTGCACGCTACGCCGTGGTAGTTGCATATGCACTTGCAACAAGCCCCTTCTTCTGCATAGGCCCTGCTCCCATGTCATAGCCGTATGTTCGACGATGGCGCAGCATCCCAGTCAGTATCTCTTTGATTATTTCACCAAGGAGGAGGTGATGCAAACTGGATTGGAGAGATGTATGGTTACGCTATGGTTGGCCATTTCACTGGCCATCCGACCTGTGAGCAACTAATCTAGGCCGCGGACTTTGATAGGCTCAAGGGAAAGGTTGTCCAGCGATAGGTACGGTGCACCAGGAACGATATGGACGAAGCAGAAATCAAACGTTGTACGAAGAAGTGCTCCATTTGTAGGGAGTCTGGGCACACCTTCGAGAAATGTTCCACGAGAAATATTCAGGATGAAGGAGACATCGGCACTCCGGACGTCGCCGCGGGGACCTCATCTGGTCACCCGACTCGAGGTAGTCCACATAGGGGACATTGAGGTCGCGACCACGAGAAAGCACGGACAGTAGTAATATGTTATTGTTAATGTTCTGAATTATCATTTTGATTAAGTGTTATGACATATTGTTGAATGTTATGTAATATCAGCGTGATTTATCGTAGTTTCGATAGTAATGGCAAATTCATATTTGTTTTCTTACATAATATGTAGTGCATGTACATAAGCAAGTGTATGAATTCTCGGGCGCATTGCAATATCACTTACCTTCCTACTTACGAATAATTGGTACCTCAATCATCCTCGCAAAATTATTCAGAAATTCACCGCACTAGAACAACATACAACGATCACAAAATGTTGTTACAAGTCTAACAGATTTCGCACCGTTCAAAATCTATGAAAATCACAAGTAGACAAATCATATTAGGATTTCAAATACCTGTCGCCAGTTCAATTGGCGATAGGTATCTTTCGCCGTTTCAAATGATGATAGATTGTCGCTATTGAATCCCATGACAGGAGAGGATCCATGTCGCCGGGCTCAACTAATGATAGCTTCTCCTCATTCAACCCATGACATACGACAAATTTTTGTAATTTTTGGGACGACTATTTATTTTTGTAATTATCTTTCAAAAAATATAATTTTTTTGAAAAAAAAAATTCGTCACCAACGACCGTTTCCACACGGAGAACATAAAGAAGCGGCCGTCCTTGTCCATTTGTGCAGAGTATTAAAAGCCCATAGAATCCTTCCTGGCGGTCCTCTACCTAGCTTTTGTCATCAAGTAATAACTGTACACTTAAGCAAATCAAAGTTATAAACTACCCCAAATTGCCAAATGCCAATGCCACTTGCATCTCTGAGCCACTCAGTCACCGGCTGCCGCCGCCTGCTACTCATGTGCAGAAACGGGAAAAGAAAACGCCAAAACTTAGGTCGCACGCATTCCGTTGTACCATCACCGAAGAACCGAAAAATTGGTAGTTAAGTAGTTAATCCCTTCCTAGGTTCCTTGCAACCACGTCGAACTGAGCCTGAGCGGATGAACCGTCAAATCCTAATCGGACAGCGCTGCAGAGCGAGCCCAAAGTGCGGCAATAATACAGGACATCCTGTAGACAGAGTACGTTCCCATCTGGCAGTGGTGGCAGGCAGGAAATAACGAGAGTTTTTTAAAAATGTGTTCTGTCCGTGAGCGAATCGGTCAAAATAACATAGGTGTCACATTCAAAAGCCATAGCGGGATCTCTACCGTGAGTTCAGCGTGAGTCAATTTTTGCTATTTCGTTTTAGAATCGAACCATTTTAGCCGAAAACTTGAGAATGCACGGCCACGGCAAGATGGGAACGTGAGAGGTGAGAAGAATTAGCAAGGTTTGACAAGATAAGCAGAGAGAGAGAGAGAGAGAGAGAGATTAGTAGAAGATAAGAGTAGGGTCGGGGTCGGAGACTCGGGAGTCGGAGCGGGGGTGGGGGCGTGGAAGAATCTGCTTTTGGCCGTGCATATGCGTGCGGTTTCTGGCAAAGGCACAAACGTAGTAGAAAGCGAGAAAAAGAGTGTTTCGTGAGAAATCCTTCTACTGCCTTCTCTTCTGTCGTGTTCGTCTTCCTCGCCGCCGCCTCTTCCCTCTGTGGGTAAGGGGGTTGGGGTGGGGGTGGGTGCGGTGGTTGAGATTTAGTAGAGGAGTCGGGAGTTGGAGGGAGGGACGGGTTGGGTTGGGTTGGGTTGGGTTGTTGGTGGGATGGGGAACCGGGTGGGGGGGAGGCGGCGGCGGCCGGCGGTGGAGGAGCGGTACACGCGGCCGCAGGGGCTGTACCCGCACCCGGACATCGACCTCAAGAAGCTGCGCCGCCTTATCCTCGAGGCCAAGCTCGCGCCCTGCTACCCCGGCTCCGACGACCCCCGCGCCGAGCTCGACGAGTGCCCCATCTGCTTCCTGGTCCGTTCCCTCCACTCCACCGTTCCCTGTTCCTCTCGTTGTTGCTGCTGTGTTTAATTCCGCCTCCGATGGTTCGGTTCGATGGATGCGAAGATTTGATTGTCGTTTCTCCGTTGCGCTTGCAGTATTATCCTAGCCTGAACCGGTCCAAGTGCTGCGCCAAGGGGATTTGCACGGGTGAGTTGGGGATGTATATTATGTGTTCTTGATGCCGCGGTCTTCGGCTATGGATTCGGTTGGTGTTTGACTTGTGCTTGTTTGTGCGTGCAGAGTGTTTCCTCCAGATGAAGTCGCCCACCTCGTGCCGCCCGACCCAGTATCCTACCCCGATTCTGATCAATTTTTATCTAGTGTAGATGTTGAAGAGAGGTGTTCTTCGTTTCTGGTGTTACAAGTCCACACACCTCGGCTATGATTCGGTTGTTCCTTAACCTGTTAGATGTCCGTATTGCAAGATGGTGAGTTACGCAGTGGAGTACCGCGGCGTCAAGACGAATGAGGAGAAGGGCATTGAGCAGCTTGTGAGTGCCTGCAATACCGTGATTTTGTTCAGTGCTGTTTGTCTGCTTTGCTTTGGTTTATTTTTGCCAATTGGGCGGTGCTGGCAATTGTGGGTAGGAGGAGCAGAGGGTGATCGAGGCACAGATTAGGATGCGGCAGCAAGAGCTCCAGGACAACGCCGAGCGGATGAAGAAGCAGCTGACTACTGCTTCGACCGATGCAATGACAAATGAACAAGTTGAATGTTGTGATACTGGTGACACATCCACGACAGGTGTGTAGATTGCTGTAGGTTATGTCTCTCTCTGTCGTTTTTTGTTGTGCAGTTACTGACCGATCCTGTCTGTTTTGTTGATAGCTGCAAGCAGTGAGCAAAGCAATGATGTGCTCTCATCTCAAGTACAGCATTCGGAGTTACTATTGAAGAATTCTGAACGCTTAAAGCAGATGCGGTTTGTACTGACTAACTCATTTGTGCCTTTTATTCTGTTGAAGTCGCGTTATTATGGTTGCATCAATGTATTGGGGATTATTTGTGCTTTCTAGATTGAATTCTGTTGAAGTACCATGATTACTGTTGCATAAATGCATTGGGAATTAGGAAGTTCTGTAGGCAAAATATTAGTCCTTATGTTGTGGCATAGCAACAGCAGCAGCAAGTATCCAGGAAGGAGAGGAAAATTAGTACGTATTTGTTAGGAGTCTGGTTTTGTTAGGAAGGAGGCTGGTTTTGTTAAGAAGATATTCTTGTTACGTACTACCTCAGGAAAGGTTCCAAGCGACAGGAACTCATGAGGGGTTCGGTCAGGGAGGAGATTAGGAATATTAGATGAGTTCAAGTCATGTTAGGAGTCTTAGTCTCAAACGTCAAGTTAAGGTAGCACTATATAATCAAGTCAGCTGTAACTATTTTGGGGGAAGCAAGAAATAAACTTCCTCTTTCTATTATGCTATCTCTGTCCCTCTCGATTCTCTAATCCTTGTTAGTCGCTGGACTCTTGCTCTTGGTGATAGCAAGATCCTTACTCTCATCGAGAGGATAACACTTGGAGATGGGGCAATTTTCTTTGTTTATTTCTCACACAATGCTATGCCAACCCGAGGGGTTGGGGATACAAATTTATAGGCACCAAATTTCAAAGATATGCTAAGATGCTAGTCTAAGATGCCGCCCTAAAGCGATCAAGATGTCAGTCCTAAAGATGTCAGCCCTAAAGCAATCAAGATGTCAGCCCTAAAGCGCCAAGATGTCGCCCTAAAGCGCCCAAGATGTCGTCTAAAGATGTCTGCCCTTGGAGGACAAAGACAAGCCAACACAAGACTTATCCATCATTCTCCCCTAAGTCTTGTGCGCCGCCTTGTGGGAGAGTTGAACCATCCCGATCCCGGAGCAGAGCTCGAGGAATTTGACCTCCCAAGAGGCTTGGTGCGAAAGGTGTCCGCAAGTCGATCCGTGGTGTTGATGTAGCTCGCCTTGATGTCGCCTTCATCCAACAAAATTTCTGGATGGCGGTACTTCACCCGGATGTGCTTGTCCGCTCATGGAAAACGGGTTCTTTGCCGAGCCGTAGCGGACTTGTTGCCCACCCCGAGCGCCACCGCTTGTGTCTCGCCGAGGAGATCACCAAGGCCGAACGAGCCAGAGCGCGCGAAGTCGAAGCGCGAGGCCGCTATGTACTCGGCCACAATGACAGGCTACCACCGCCGCTTGATCGATCGCCACTAACGAGGCACTTGCCGAGGAAGAAGAGAATCCCGCTTGTGTTTTGCCGGTGTCGATGTCGCTGCGTGTCGCGTGGTCGCTGCCGCCAGACATTCGATGAAGCGCCGCCACGACACTCGGTAGTGCAAGCCGTGGTCGGAGGTGCCCGCAACGTAGCGAGGATCCTCTTCACGGCCGCCGATGTTCGCCGCTTGCCGCCGCATGAACCGACCGACGAGCCGACGGCGAACGCCAAGTCCGGCCACAGTGCGGACAAGGTAGCGGCGGTCGCCCATTAATGCGCCGCAGATCGCTAAGGCCCACCTCCTCCGCCAGGTTGCCGCGGCTCGGCTTCACCTCTCTCCATAGGAGCGTGGCTGGTTGCGCTGGCGAGCCCGCCACCAACGATGCGCTGGGCGAGGCGGTCTCGCGAAGGGAGATACGAGCTGCCCCGCGGACCTCGATCCCTGTGTAGGAGAGAGCCCCAAGTCACTCATCTCGAAGGCGGTCTTCATCTCCGCTTTGAACGCTTCGACCTCGGCCTCCTTGGAGCCGGTGATCACCAAGTCGCCGACGAGACACCACCGCCAGGCGTTGCCGCTTGCCCCGCCGTAGACCGCAGCTGCGCGCGCTTCATTGAACCCCATTTGCATAAGGGTGGAGTCCAAATTAGCGTTCGGTGCTCGTGGTGCTCGCCAGAAGCCGTAGAGGTTTTGCGTGGCGAGGACCTTGCCCTCCTTGTCGGGATGACGAATCCCGGCACGACGGACGACCTCCTCCTTCAAGTCGCCGCTGGAGGAAGGCGGACTTGACGTCCATGCGATGGACGTGCTAACCCTCCCGGGCGCAAGCGCGAGGAGAAGACGAACGGACTCCACGCGCGACAGCGCGAAAGCGCCGTCAAGTCGATCCTCTCGCCGCATGAAGCCTCGTGCCACCAAGCGAGCCTTGTGCTTGACGATGGCGCCGCCATCCCGCTTCGCTTTGAACACCCACTTAAGGGTGATCGCGGCGACCGGCAGAAGATCCGCCACCCCACGCCCGGCTTCCGCCGACGGCCCATCTTTGTTTATCGCGACACGCCACGCCGCTCTCTCCGCCTCGCCAAAGAAGGAAATAAGCCATTGCCGTCAGACGCTAAGCGCAGCCTGCCAAGTCGTCTTCGCGCACCAGTGGACGGCAACACCGAGGATGTTATCCATGGTACGCAGAGCGCAGAGGCTCGCCGTCGTGGTAGCGCGACGCGATCTCGCTGCGATACGGAGTAGCGAACTCCACCGCTTGCGCTTGCCGTGGACCGGTTGCCGGGGCCGATCCCGGTGTGTGGCCGCCGCAGAGAGCGCGAGCCGCGGGAGCCGCCGCGCGAAGAGCGGGGCGAGCTGGTGCCGGCGGCGCGGAGCACTCGCCGAGCCGCGGCGAAGCGAGATGTCGAGCTCGCGAAGACGAGCCGCTAGCTCCCGCTTCTCGAAATGGACGAGTCGACAACGGTCCCCGGGAATCGGTCAATCGCCGCCCACCGCTTTGTCCTATGTCCACCGCTTCGCCGTCGAACACAACGCCACGCGAGATGCGACGCTACCGGTGTCGTGGTCGAGGATGCGTAGGCCTTCGAGCCTCCGCGTAGCCGGCGAACACTCCCGAGTGCTCGCTGCCGAGCTTGCCGGCTGCCAAGCTCTTGGCGAACGCGAGGGAGCCAAGACCCGCAAGCGAAACCGCCGGCTTGCGCCATGCTAAACCTCAGACGGCCCCGCTGCCGAGCGCTTTGGTAGGCGAAGCGGTTGAGGATGTAGACGGCCACCACCGCTTCCCCGAAGACACCAGATCCCTCTCGCTGGTGAGGGCCCGAGCCATCCCCACAACCGCTCGTTGCCGCCGACGACGCTGCTTCGGCGCGGCCAGACGGCGCTGGAGAAGCGGCGCTGAATGCCCTTATCAAGACAAGACGACGCGAATTCACCGTGAATTCGGCCATTGTTCTCAGGCGCAAAGACGCGCAGCCTTACGGCCAAGACTTCGCCTCGCAGCAGGCACTGCGGCGCTGATGGCGCCCGCAGCTTCTCCTTGCCGCCGAGGACCATCACCCACATGTAGCGGGAGAGGTCGCCGACGAGCAAAGCAGGAAGTAGCGTTGTTCTCCCCGGCGGGTGGTCACCGCCACACAAGTCCCGGCACGAAGCTCGAAGTTTCCTGGCTCTAAACTCGCCACGGGAAAGCGGAGTCGCCGCTTCGCCAACACGCAGACGCCGCAGAATCGCTTCCACATGGTCAAGGGACGGCAGCTCGCACCATCTCCGTGGCACCGAGCCGCCGTGGCCTCGGGCTGGGTGCCTAAAGCGCTGCGTTATCGCCACGCCTCGCCGTCCCGACGAGCAACGAGACAGAGGGTTGTGCCACCGCACGTGAAGGATGTAGAGTCTATTTGCGCCTCGTTACCTTGGCAAGAAGGCTGGCGGCGAAGATCCCAAATCCGCGAAGACTCGCGGCTCGATCTCGACATCGCTGAGCCGCTCTCATCCAAACCGCCCCAAGCCGATGATGGAGTTCTGCAGACGGGATGTAGTAGACGCCGAGAAAGCGGCTGGCTTTCGCCAGACACGGCGGCGAAGATGACGAGCCGACGCCTTGATTTTCACGCCGAGGCGCCCCAAACTTGACGGAGCTCGAACGCTTGAGTCGAGCTCGAGAAGAACTCCGCCGCCCGGTCATGTGGTGGGGCGGCGCTGTCGAGGCACCACCCGCCGGTCTTGTTGTTGCTTAATCGCGCGCCGGCGAGGTATGTGCTTTTGGCTCGCTAAGGCGGAGGAAGGTCACGCGGCGGCAGGCAAATGGAGGTAGTTCGATGCTCGTGATGAGCAATGAACAGAGCCGGCCGCTTCCTCCTCCGCTAGCGACGCGGGCTCGCCGCTGCGTGGTATCGACAATCCTTGGCCCAATGACCAAGCTTGCCGCAGCTTGTGGCAAGAGTCGCCTCGCGTCGCTTTTGCTTGCCGCCAGCCGCCTGGCGCCCACGGCCATCACCTCGTGGTCGCCGACAATCCTTGGCCCAATGACCGCTTGCCGCATTGTGGCAAGAGTTGTCTCGTCTTCGCTTTTGCTTGCCACGCTTATGCCGCTTCGTCGTGGAAGAAGGCTCCTTCTTCCTCGTCACCTGGCCGCAGCCCCACCGCTTCCCGAGCGAGGAGGAGCTTCCCGCCAATGGTGACGGGTCCCGAGAGACGCCAGGCTCATCGCCGCCAACGACCTTGAGGCGACCCAACGCCTCGATCGTCATCGTGAGAGGTCTAGCAGAGACTCGACGAGCGAGCCATCCGCTTGTACTTCTCGTGGACGCAATGGAAGAGCTTCCACGCTCTCTCTCGCCAGAGGTGTCGCCGCCGAATCGCACTAACTTCGCAACAGAGTGTTGAGACGGAGAGCAAAGTCATCAACGCCCTCACCGCTTGAAGGCTGTGTTCTCCCACTCCTGCGTAGTGCCCGCAATGTAGACTTGGCGCGCCGCCGCCGATGCGTCGCCGCAATGATGGCGCCCCAAGCCTCTTTGGCAATCCGCTTGTTGGTAAGCGAGAATCGCGATCTCGGGCGGGGATCGCAGCTGATGAGAGATCCAATACCGTCCGATCCCGGGTCGAGTCGACGCCTCCGCACGGATCGATCCCACATATGCCGCGACTGAGCTTTACCTCATCACCGCAGCCCACTCGACGAAGTTGGTCTTGGCGAGGTAGGCCACCCGCCGGGCCGACGCCCTCGACGACAATTTTGGTACTGTGGTGACCACTTGCATCAACCGGGAGAGAGCCGCGTCGCCGTGAAGGCCAAGCTCTCCGTCGACCAGACGCTGCCGCCAGCGTCGCGTTTCCTCCAGAGCGCCGCCGCTGCGTCCGCTGTCGGCGGCCGCCACAGCTGGGGGCGTGTCGCGGTTGCCCATCGCGCCACTCGCCTCATATTTGCCTCCTCTCCAGCCGCTCAAGGTCCGCGTCGGCGCCGCTATCACCGAGATGGAGTCCGCTTCGCGCCAGAAACTCGACCTCATTCTTTGCCGCTGACGCTGCATCTGCTCGCCGCCGCTTCCACCTCCGCTGAGCCGCCTACCGACGCTTTTTCACCGCCAAGAATGCTCAGGTTGCCGCCGCTTCGCTTCTTCGCCATACAATGAGCCGAAGTTCGCTTGCCGCCACAGGCTCGAGGCGCATCGAAGGCTGAGATCGCCTCTGCGGACATGGCGCGCCCCGGGAATCGCTGCGGAGAGAGAGAACCGCTCATCATCGGTCGGGCCATGGGCCGAAGCGAGGTCGAGAAGGGATTGAGCAGAGATGCTCAAAGTTGCGTGATACTACGGCTCGATACCACTTGTTAGTCAGCCGGACTCTTGCTCTTGGTGATAGCAAGATCCTTACTCTCATCGAGAGGATAACACTTGGAGATGGGGCAATTTTCTTTGTTTATTTCTCACACAATGCTATGCCAACCTCGAGGGTTGGGATACAAATTTATAGGCACCAAATTTCAAAGATACGCTAAGATGCTAGTCTAAGATGCCGCCCTAAAGCATCCAAGATGTCAGCCCTAAAGATGTCAGCCCTAAAGGGCCAAGATGTCGCCCTAAAGGCCAAGATGTCAGTCCTAAAGGGCCCAAGAAGCGCCCAAGATGTCGTTCTAAAGATGTCAGTCCTTGGAGGACAAAGACAAGCCAACACAAGACTTATCCATCAATCCCGCCTCATTTTCTTTCTTCCTCCACCATGGCACCAACTCACCGGAGACGTCTGCAATTACCAGAACTCCATCCATACTTCCTACGTAGCAACTCTGGTCACAGCAGTTTGGTATCAGAGCCGACCATCATGTCTTCCAATGCAGACAAGCCAGAAGATGGCAGCAGCGATGATTTGGCAGCAGCCATCGCCGAGCTTACCAAGCAACTCAAGGAGGGTTTTGCTGCTGTACGTGAGGATTTTGCTATTGTACGTAAGGATCTTGCTGCCATGGATGCACGCATCAAAGTTTTGGAGACCGGTGATGGACTTCTTCCCAAGCCAGCTGATCTTCCTTTGTTGCCACAAGGATCACAAACAAGATCGTTAGGCTCGATGGAGGTAATCCTTCAAAGACCACTTGCGACTACCGTGATAGCAAAGATCAACAACAAAGCCACCGCCTCGCCACTTAACTTGCCACAGATGTCGCCGACGCCGCCACAGATCGGGTCATATCGCAAGGCTTTTCCTTCACACAAAGAAGAATCGCCGCCACCGACGCCACAGCTTAACAGAACACGGTACCATCAGTTCGATCCATCGCCAGTACAATCTGCAGCAGCTTCTTCGCTATTTCAAGTTAGATTTTCCTACATATGATGGCAAGGAAGACCCACTAGTTTGGTTAAATCGCTAGAACACTTCTTTTGGGGACGAAAATGTATAAGTCATAGGGTGTGGTTAGCAAGATATCATATGGTGGGAGTTGCCCAAAGAATGGTATATACAACTTGAGCACACGTATGAACTCTGCTAGGGATCGCTTTCAAGGAACTCTGCCATCTACGGTTTGGGCCGCCGATTCGTTTGAATCCCCTTGGAGAGTTGGCCAGGCTTCATCTAACTGGAACTGTGGCAGAGTACCAACAAAAGTTCTTGGCTCTATTATGCCGAGTAGGAGCATTATCAACAGAGCAGCAGGTTCAATTGTTCACCTTGGGGTTATCAGATATGTTACGCGTGGATGTGGAGCTTCAAAATCCTCCCAATCTTCAGGTGGCCATGAGTTTCGCTTGCGCATATGAACAACGAGCCCTTATTGCTGCTTCGACCTCATCAACGACAAATGGACCAGCTGTGGTTTGCAGCATTGAGTCAGCAGAGACCGGAGGAAACATAGGGGCTGGTAAATTGTGTCATTTAACACCAGCGGAGATGGTAGAACGGCGGGAGAAGGGTTTGTGCTACAATTGTGATGAAAAATTCATCAGGGGACATAGATGTCAATGACTCTTTTACCTTGCAGTGGTGGATGACAAAGATGATAAGGGGCCACCTTGAAATCCAGTCTTTCGAGGAGGGGAGAAGTGTTGTGGCTTAGCAACAGCAGCAGCAAGTATCCAGGAAGGAGATGAAAATTAGTACGTATTTGTTAGGAGTCTGGTTTTGTTAGGAAGTCGGTTTTGTTAGGAAAGAGTCTGGTTTTGTTAAGAAGATATTCTTGTTACGTACTACCTCAGGAAAGGTTCCAAACGACAGGAACTCATGAGGGGTTCGGTCTGGGAGGAGATTAGGAATATTAGATGAGTTCAAGTCATGTTAGGAGTCTAGTCTCAGACATCAAGTTAAGGTAGCACTATATAATCAAGTCAGTTGTAACTATTTTGGGGGAAGCAAGAAATAAACTTCCTATTTCTATTATGCTATCTCTGTCCCTCTCGATTCTCTAACCCTACCCCTGTTACCTTTCTTCCTCCACCACGGCACCAACTCACCGGAGACGTCCACGGCCGGCCCACCCATACTTCCTACGCAGCAACTCTGGTCACAAGACTCACAACACCTTACTTGTCCCTCATTGGGAAATTTTGAATTTCGATGGCTCACTATGTGTACTTTCTGATAGATGGTTGTGCATTCTCTCCTGCTATCAGGCATAGCACAATAGTAATGGTTTGGCAATTAAATAAGTAATAACACAGATCAGTTATATACTTATATGTTGCCATGTTGGTTGTCAAGTGACGGTACCATGTTGATGATATTACTACCAGTTTAAGATTTTTTGTTTGTTCTTTTGGCTATCAGTTAATTGAACATGTTGGAGATGCCCTTGAAAGTTGAAACCTTGATTGTGCTGCTCTTGACTTGAAGATAAATGGTTGTTATCAATTTAATATACCTAATGCTTGTTGCACCTTAATTAAGCACTACATATATATGTATTCTAAGTAATTAATTATTTCTGCTTTTGGCTTTTCTAGAAGACCTTCTGTTTATTTGTACTAAATAATTAATAATATGAAAATTGCTACCTACTGTTCTGTACAATGAAATCCATTACTAGGCAATACAGTAATTTGCCCATCCATCCTGAACTGCAAAAAGTTGACTATTGTTGGTTTTTAACTCGCCTTTATCTGAGGATTTATATGTTGATTTTGTGGGAAGCTTCTATATTGCTCGGGAGACTTTTACAAGAAAGGTCTTTCCGGTGTGAATGCACCTGTTTTAAGGATCCTAGGTATGGCTTGAAAAGAAGAACTGTGCTTTGTTCACCTGTTTCATAGACCCTATTAGATAAGGAAGTTTAACTGGTAAACATGTACAATGCGCAAAGCTTCTGGCCCCTGCAAAGTTTAAGAGCATTAATTTGTTTGTTGGTGATACTTGATACCAAGAAACATCTTATTTGTTTTGACCATTTCTTTTGCATAGTTTGGGTCAGCTCTATGTCAATTGTCATTTGGAGGAGAATAGAGTGCTAAGACATTTAAAGCAGTGATCTTGTCGTAGGAAGAACATAACCATAAGAAAGACGAGTTAATAAAAACAAACTTGCTGCCATTCCCTTTTCCTCCCTTATTAACTACATTCTTTTTATTGGGGTATGGATATATTACAACTGTTGGTATGGATTATTTACTGATGGATTCCTCAAAATGCAGGGATAATAATTTTGACATGGATCTTGAAGAAGTTATGCTTATGGAAGCAGTTTGGCTTTCTATTCGAGTATGTTAAGATATTATTGAATTTACTTATCAAAATAGTTCATCTCTATAACTTGATTTTTCTCAGAGAGCTCATCAATTAAGTTTCAAAAAGGTCTATGCAGGGATCAAGTCATATTTTGTTGCCACATTACAAAAATGAGTTTGAATTCTTTGGGGTATAGTTTATAAAGCATGATTGTTTCAATGATGATGAAATCTAAATAACATCGCATTACCATACTGGGTACATCTTTTGCAGTTTACCATCTTCATTCACACGATAGCTGCTTTTCATTCAATTATCTTATGTCCTATCATTCATAATCAGTTGGTTCAATATCCTTTTGAGTTTGTGTAAATTTACTTCGAACTTGCTTATTCACATAAACTTGATTTGGTTTTCATAATTGAACCTGCATTTGTTTTCTTAAAAGTTATGCTACCGACCATTGTCATGTTTGTGGGTATATGGTTTCCGTTAGTGCAAGCATACTTATTTCTGAGGAAGAAAACACCATTAGATTGATGTAAACTCCATGTAGACGCTGCTTGTGTGTGGTGGTGGGGGTGGGGGTGGGGGGTGGATAAGACTCCTCATCTTGTTAACATTATCAGGTTAATTGTCCATTTTATTATCTTTGTTTGTTCGAACAGGATCAGGAAGCCTTGGGAAATCCAGGCTGCGCCAGTGCTGTCCCACCAAGAATTCCTTCAAGATGTTTTGATGCCTCTGTGACAGCTTCAGCTGAACCAGCTTCTTTTGGTGGATTTGCTTGTGCGGTCGCAGCTTTAGCCGAGCAACAGCATATGCATGGAGATTCTTCCAGTGCAGCTACTTGCCACACATCAAGATATGATACTCTCAGCAGGTCAGAAAGGTCTTTTACAGAGGATGTGAGCATAGCTGGGAGCAGTTCTTCAGGCACCAGAGTTGAGGAACCATTGAGCAGCAGAGCACACCAAGCAAGAGAAGGTGCAGAGTATTCTAATGAGCGGTGGTCAGAGGTGGCTGAGGCCGGTACCAGTTGTGCCGGCTCTGATGTTACAGTGGAGGCTGGGGCTGCCAATTTGGCTGCTTCAGATGGATCTAGCATTGGTTCTGGCAATATTCCTGATAGCTTTGAAGAACAGATGATGCTGGCCATGGCTCTTTCATTGGTTGATGCTCGGTCCAGGGCAAGTTCTCCAGGGTTAACTTGGCGGTAGTTGCTTTACCCCTTTTATTTATTTGTTTCAGTTGGTTGGTATTGTTCCTAGATTTCCTTGTCACATAAAACATAGGATTAGATGGGGAACAGATTAAAAAAAAAAAACTGGCTGTGGAGGTTGTGAATAGTGAGATAAATCTGCACATTTGCAGGCAGTGTTTGGCTATTTTTTTCTCTCCCTTTTTTTTGTTTCTTCAAGACAGAAACAAGGTTCTGTCAGGCAGACTTTCTGCCTACATAAATTATGCCTTGTTGTTGCAGACATGGTGTAAATACAGAAAGTGACTCTTTTCATGATCTGAGTGATTTTCCTGAATGCTATGTATAGAACATCTTACATATATGCATATAGTTAAATCAAACAAACAGCTTAAAACTCTTGCACGTGGAACACAAACTGTATATAAGTAATTAGCAATTATTTCTGGTGAGGCATGCAAGCAGGATGCTCACGTTCTATGTCCTTGCTTGTTCTAATTCCTGTATCCTTTCCAGTACCATTTCTGGCATGCTCAGCTGAAACTGAAGGTGCTTCATCGTCAAGGCTCTGTCCTCCTCCGGGATCGACCGTAGCGGAATCCTTACGGTTGCCGCCTTCCTTCCTGTGGCAGCCGCCGCTGCAGCCTGCAGGTAGTGTCGTGGTTGAAGACGACGCCGTACACGGTAAGGGAGGCGGTCGACGCGAGGAGCGTCACGACGAAGAGCCCCCAGAAGTTCTCTAGGTTGGGACGGTACAGGTCGCCGCCGGGGCCGTCCTTGGTCGTGGCCGAGCAGTTGTACGCGGACAGCATCGCCGTCTCCAGCTTCTGGATGGTGCCGTTCTCGAACACCTGAAGGATGGCCTGCGAGATGTCGGCGAGCAGCGGCGACCCCTTGGAGAACACCTGAGACGACACACCCTATATATAAATGTGTCGATCAGCTAACTCTTGATCCGAGAGCTAGGTTAATTAGTCGCAGGTTTTGGAGAGGGGTCGATGCGAGGCTTACGAAACCGAGGCCGCCGACGTGGTACACGGGGCCGGAGGTCATGAGCTCGTTGCAGTACTTGGCAAGGAGGAGCTTGCTGTGCGAGACGCGGAGGAAGGTGGCGTTGACCTCGCCGGGGCTCAGGGCGCGGCGGTAGTCCTCGTCCCTGGAGAACCTTCTGATGCTGCCTGTGTTCGAACAAAGATGTGGTGTCCTGCTTAGGATCAAGGAACCCCACGAATCGAGGCAATCACCCATGACAGCCAAAAGAGAGAACGAGGGAGAGAATGAAGAGAAATCAGATGAGGAATAGTGAGTCTTTTCTTCATTCATAAAACGACAACTATTCACCGTCATGCTTTTAAACAACTCAGAGATTACACTACCCAACGGGCCCTCACATGCCCACGCTCTTCACACCGGTTTGGTTCCTTCCACCACGTCACAACTCCCTGACCACAGGGCCTCTTCCTCCTTCCTTGAACCATCAGTGTTCATCCCATAGTTCCCTTCCATGGACAGACTTGAGTAGTTGTGACATTCGCCCCCGCTTGAGACCGAGCTGTCCCCAGATTGTTGAAGCAGGAAAACGATGGCGAATCACTAAGGAATCCTCCCGGGTTGCGCATTCCGCCGGCAAGGTAGACCATTTCACTAACACTTGTTGCATGGCTGAACCGCCCTTCTTCACCAAACGTTGGTCCAAAACTTCCACTGGCTCTGGAGTGCCTACTGTCAAATCGCCCACCACTTCCAAATCCTTGAAGACAAAGTAGTAATTAGAGTGAAGGGCTTCAATTGTGAAACGTGAAAGACCGGATGAACCGAACTATTTGGTGGTAATTGTAATTTATATGCTCGCACTAATACGCCCCATCACCTAAAAGGACCAAAATACTTGAAAGCTAGCTTCGGAATGGACGGTTCACCATTGATCGCTATGCATAAGGTTGCGCTTTAATAAAGACTGCTCCCCAATCTGAAAATGTTTGTCCCGGCGATGTTTGTCGGCCAATTTTCATCCGATTTTGCGCCGAGCTAATTGGGTCTTGAGCATGTCCGTAGGATTGCCGATCTCCGCGACTACTTCAAGATCAAGATTTGGAGGAGCCGAGAGATTTGGCATGGCCCCAAAGTTGGGTTCTACTCCATACAAAGCTTTGAAGGGTGAGCAACCCAAAGAGGAATGATGATTTGTGTTGTACCAAAATTCAGCCATTGCCAACCATGCCTTCCACTTCTTAGGACAGTTGTGTACTGCACATCGGAGGTACATCTCCACACATTGATTGACCCGTTCCGTTTGCGGATGATAAGATGTGCTATAGTGCAATTTTGTGCCCACCAATTGAAAGAGCTCCCTCCAAAATGAACTAGTAAAGACCTTGTCCCGATCGGACACGATGGAGTGAGGTACTCCATGTAATTTCACTATGTTATCCAGAAATACCCGAGCTACTTGTGGTGCTGTAAATGGGTGTCGTAGAGGAAGGAAATGGACATATTTTGTCAACTGATCGACAATGACCAAAATGACATCACAAGTTTCTGATTTGGGCAGCCCCTCAATGAAATCCATAGTGAGATCCTGCCATGATCCATCTGGCACCGGTAACGAATTGTAAAGTTCCAGCTGAATGTGTATGTTCATGTTTGGCTTGTTGACAAATTTGACATTGTCAAACAAAGTCCTCTACCCCACTCTTCAGTCCACTCCAGTGAAAAAGCTTCTTGATGCGTTGGTATGTGGCCAAAATGCCCAAATGACCACCCACTGCAATTGCATGAAAGTTGCTTATCAATTTTGTGCGTAATGCTTGATTGGTACCTATCCAGATGCGGCCATTGTATTTAATCAGCCCATGTTCCAGTGAGTACCCTTTGTTGTCCGGACTGGAAACTACCAGCGTTGTTAAGAGAGCTTGTGCTTCCGTGTCCATTTCATAGGAATTCAGCACCACCTGTACCCAATCAGGGCGACAAACTGAGATTGCTTGGATGGCTAACAAGTGACCAACTCGGGAAAGAGCATCAGCTGCACTGTTTTCGACGCCCCTTTTGTATTGAAATTTGAATTGTAAGCCAACTAATTTAGTCATAGCCTTACGCTGCAACTCGGTGCCCAGTTGTTGTTCTTCTAAATTGCATAAACTCTTGTGATCGGTGAGTATTAAGAATGGGCCTCGCTGTAGATAAGAACGCCACTTATCAACTGCCATGATTACCACCAAAAACTCCTTTTCATAAATTGAGAGCCTCTGATTTTGTGGACCCAAGGCCTTGCTAAGATAAGCAATTGGGTGACCTTGCTGCATCAAGACAGCTCCCACTCCCGTTGCACATGCATCGGTTTCAACTGTGAAGGGTAATGCAAAATCAGGAAGGGCTAGAACCGGTGTATGAATCATTGTGTGTTTCAGGTTAGAGAATGCATCAGTGGCTTGATCATCCCAGTTGAAACTCTTCTTCTTCAACAGATTCGTTAAGGGCTTTGCAATAAGACCATAATTCTTGACGAATTTTTTGTAGTATCCGGTGAGGCCAAGAAAACCCCTCAATTCTGTGATTGATGTTGGTTGAGGCCATCTCTCCATTGCACTGGTCTTGTCAGGATCTATTGATATACTCCTTCTTTTGAAATGACATGCCCTAAATACTCCATACTATCCCGAGCAAAACAACATTTAGACCATTTGGCATACAATTGATTCTCCCGCAGCACATTCAACACTGTTTTCAGATGGTCCAGGTGATCGCTGAAGTTGCAGTTGTAGACCAAAATGTCGTCCAAAAACACAATCACGAACTTGCGGACATAAGGAGCAAAAATAGTGTTCATTAGACATTGAAACGTGGCCGGCGCGTTGGTAAGACCAAATGGCATGACCCAGAATTGAAAATGACCTTGGTGTGTCATGAAAGCCGTTTTCTCTTTATCGGCTTCCCGAACGGATTTGGTGATAACCGGATCGAAGGTCCATCTTGGAGAAATATTGAGTGCCTGCCAGCTCGTCTAATAACTCGTCCACTATTGGTAATGGAAATTTGTTTTTGACAGTGTATGTGTTGAGGCGGCGATAATTGACACAGAATCGCCAACTATTATCTTTCTTTTGAACAAGTAACACGGGTGAGGCATAAGGGCTCATGCTTGGCGTAATGACCCTGGACTTCAACATCGCAACCACTTGTCGTTCGATTTCATCTTTTTGTAGTGGAGAGTAGCGATATGGCCGAACATTAACAGGTGGTGCACCTATTTCCAAAGTAATGGCATGATCATACTGTCGGTGAGGAGGTAAGCTGTTGGGTTCCTTGAAGATGTCTGTGTATTGTTGTAACAAAGACTGGACTACCCTAGGTGTGTCAGTGTTTGAGGGCTGACTGTCTGGTGACTGATGTTTCAATAATGTAATGGACCATATGTCATTACTCGTATACCACTTGTGAAGTTGTTCGGCAGATAGCTCTGTTACTGTAGCTGGTCCCTTGGTCTGAACCCCCTGGATGGAGACCTCCCTTCCCTCATATTCAAAGGTTAATGTTTTGTGCCCCCAGTGACAATTCATAGGACTGAACCGCTGGAGCCAATCCATTCTGAGGACAGCATCATATGCACCCAGATCCAGTACACGCATGTTAGTGCGGAAGGTAATACCCTGAATCCACCAGTTCAATGAGGAGATCATACTATCACAATGTAGTTTCTCTCCGTTTGCCACTTTGACTGTCACCTGTGAAATGGGTTGAGTCTTGAGTTCAGTTCTGTGTAGGAATTGCCGGTTGACAAAGCTGTGGGTACTGCCGGAATCCACCAGAATCAACATGACCTAGTTGCCGACCAAGGCCCAGAGATGTACTGTCTGCAATTCCTCGGATCCTAATGTTGCGTGCACAGACAATTTGAAGCATTCTTCGTCTGTTGGAGCTTCAGAAATATTTATCGCCTGTAAGGTATCGTCCGGCAATACTTCCCCAAAATCACCCACTTCAATTGTTAACAGTTGTAGTGGTTTCTTGCAAGCGTGCTCCTTACTATACTTATCGCCGCATTTGAAACACAGCCCATTTGCTCGCCGGTAATCTCGTAACTGGTGTTCACACCAATACTCCTCACCCCCTTGCTTTCTTTGGTCGCTGTGTACAATATTGTTTGTCGGACTTGGCACTGTAGCCAGTAATGTAGCTGGCGATCGATGTAGAGTTGAGACCCGATGGCAAGGTCGGTTGGCCTCTAGTTCCTCCTCGCCAGATCCTTGATAAGATCGTCGCTCGGTGACGCCGGGTCGAGACTACAGTCGAACTGCTCCTCTAATTTCATCCTTCAGCCTGATAAGAAATTGAGTGACAAAAAATTTGTGGTTCAGATTGGTATCTAAGGATAACAGGTGGTACATGGTCGCTTCAAATGTGGTGCGATACTCAGTTACAGTGCTGGTTTGCTTGAGCTGCAATAGCTTGTTCATCTGAGTATCATACTCATCCAAGCCAAATTCATCCTCAATTGCATGAGCGAACGAATCCTATCCTACCAAAACCTGCTGTCGTTTATACGCCTGTAACCAAAGAGCTACGTGACCCTCCATGAACATGGTAGCAGTTGACACCCATTCACTACTACAAAAAGGCTAATACTGGACGCCTCATCACAGACGGTTGACCAAAACCGCTCAGATATATGCAATCCTGACGGTTTTGGTTTAGAGACCGCTCAGGTTATCGGGTCTAACGCTAAAACCCGCTCATGAAAAGGTAATATCACGCACGGTTCATAACTAAAACCGCTCGTGAAGTATGATAGACGGTTCGCTTTCTAACCGTCAGGATAATTCTACATATCACGCATTTGGTTTTAAAAAGAATCAGATGAAACATCACTGCACGGTTCTTAACAATAACCGTATGTGATATTGCTACATATCACGACGGTTTTTGTTATAACCGCTCGTGATAATCGCCATGACTCTGATGAGTTTCTTCGTCGCCGATGCGTTCTTCGTCGCATCAGTGCCGCCTCGGCTCTGCGTCTCTTCGTCACATCAATGCCGCTTCGGCTCCCCGATGCATCTCTTTATCTCATGCTCCAAATTTATTCCTTGTTTTATAAAAAGGATCATCCGCCATCGAAGATGATCATCCCCACTTATACAAAAAAACGTAAATGGTCGCCTCTTACATTTCCTTGTCGCCGCATTGATGGCCTACTTGGCCGCATCACTGTCACGAGCACCTCTCTCGTTATCGTTGAACTGCGGCGGAAGAACACTGCTTCAACATCGCTTTCACTTCTCTCTCGAGAATTTGCCGAGCGGTGACGGCCACCTTCCGCCGCCTTGACATCCTCCTCCGCCATGTCTTCCGGTGATCTTCACTTTTGGCGAAGCTTATCATCGATCCGACTGTCTCTTCCAAAACGACGCAGCACGCTTTAGGAGGCTTGCCGCCACTTGATCACAGAATCGAGGCGGCAAAGCATCGAAGTCAACCAAGCCGAGACCCTCAAGCAAGGAAGAGAGCCTATGGGCTCAATTCTTCTTGGTTCAACACCGAGGGTCTTCAGAGACACTCGAACGAGCGCGTCGTGGATGGACGATTTCGAGCTTCGTTCACGATGATCAGAACTCGTCTGGCGACGACGCCGCGCTATGAAGTATTGAAGACGGAGATAGCACCTACCTCCGCCACTAGAAAAACTTTATTTAATTATAGGTTTCTAATTTTTTAATATATATATATATATATATATATATATATATATAGTTAAAGCAAATTTTCAAGAAGATTTAAATGAAAAATTGACATATAAACATGTAATTTCTTCATGTCATGTAAGTGTATATATAAGATAAATATACTTGAGAAAAACTATTTCACGATTTGTTCTATTATGGAACCGCTTATGATATCTTGACATATCACGCATTTCCCCATTATGGAACCGCTTGTGATAATTATCGCCGACGGTTCCATAATAGAACCGCTCGTGATAAGTCTCTTTATTAGTAGGAGCTCGCCGCTAGGGTTTGGCGCCGTCCTAACTCATCACTCCCAGCCGCTAGGGTTTGCGCCACCCTAACTCGTCACTCCTCAAACAAGATTTACTCTCATCCGCTTCCTCCCCACCTCGACGCCACCGCCCGATCCCGTCGCCGTCGCCGTAGGTTGTGACACCACTTTGCATTGCACAAGATCGTACGATAGTCGTAGTGTCTTGTGCAGTGTCAGGGTCGTGCCACAACTACGGTGACGCCGCCACCCCACGTGTCGCCTGCACCGCCATGGATTGGTTCTCCGCTTTCGGCCTCAAGGCTTTCGGACCTGGCGGGCTTTGCTTTCCCATCCTCCTCTATTCTCCTCTAGATCTGTTAGCTTAATGTCTTTTGTTGAGTTTGATTTTTATGCTCGAGCCTTAAGTTGTGTCCTGATGTTTGTGTGATTTATGCAAGGTGAAGGAGATGGATGAGGGTTGTGCTGGTAGTGGGGTCGCTGCCGTGGTTGCGCTGTACTGAGGTTTCACCCTACCTTACTCTGTGATGTAATGATGTTAATAGTCTTATGCTGAAATTGAATTGATAATTAGTTCATATTAATAGTCCTCTTGCTCTGTGATGTAATGATGTTAATAGTCTTATGCTGAAATTGAATTGATAATTAGTTCATATTAATAGTCCCCTTGCTCTATGATATAAACTGAGGGCTATTGGTGTATGTGCATTCTGTGCATCTTGCTTAGTTCATGCTGTGGGTTCAGATTGACAAAAATGAATGGAGCAAAATGGTGGGTTTGGTTAATGCTCTCTGATGGGTACTAAGGGTTATTGATGCCGGTTCTTTGTGCTTGGTTAGCTTACATGGGATCGATGTGGTTCTGGATGGGGCTTGGCGCAATTAACTTTTCATATTTGTGTCCCGTGTCAAGTTTTCCTCCTTGCGTCCCTGTGCACGATATCGCCCTACCATTCTATTCCTCATCTCTTCTCTATAAAACCTCCAAGCAAAGGGTCGCTTGTGCCTTTAAAATATATATATATTATATATATATATATATATATATATATATATATATATATATATATATATATATATTGTAGTCCCTAGCCCTTTCGATTGGTGGTGGGAGGATAAGACAGTTTGCCACGGCAACCTCTCATCGAGCCCTTGCAGATTCAAGAAGTAGTTTGCAAGGGAAGGCGCGTGACATTACAATTACCACGGATGTCGCCGATAGGTAATTGGACATGACATCAAGAAATGGTTGGTTGTCGATACATGAAGCGGATATCCAGGTAATTGTATGTCCACGCCTTTCTCTTGCAATTCACTTCATGAATTTGCGGTGGCTCGGCGAGAGGTTACCCGTGGTAGCCGTGGTCATCCTCCCTCACGACCCCCTAAAGTGGTCAAGACTACAAACGATGTAATATATATATATATATATATATATATATATATATATATATATATATATATATATATATATATATATATAGTAGCCATTGCTTGGATGTTTATTTATATATCACGACGGTTCGTGTTACAAACCGTCGGTGATAGATAGTTATCACAGACGGTTCTTAACACAAACCGTCTGTGATAGACATTTATCACAGACGGTTCTGAACACGAACCGTTTGTGATAGTCATATATCACAGACGGTTTTGAGTTAATAACCGTCTGTGATGACCTCATGTCATCACTGACCTATAAACTCAGACGGCTCACGAAACCGTCTGTGATGATGTTTTTAAACCGTCTGTGAAGGCCTTTTCTGTAGTAGTGATTGTAATATGGGAACCCGATACATCTCAAAGTAAGTGCGGCAATGATCTAGCCACAGACGGGGATTCTCGCCAAAGAATTTGGTAAAATCCAACTTAGGAGGCTTGGTGTATCCTCCGGGCTCAGCAGGTGGTGTTGGTGCAGGGACTGCTCCATATGTCGAGTGGCCACCATGGGGTTGGGAAAGCAACGGCGGTCCCTGATTCATGAGCATGCCAGGATGAACCATGGTGGTTACTTGATCGGGTTCCTAGTGGAGCTTCAGTGCTGGAGGTGGTTGTTGCGGTCGTGGCGGAGGTGGTGGGGGTGGTGGAATCGGGGAAGATGACCGGCGTAGGAACCCCACTTGGGTGCGCTTAACCTCATCCATACTATCTTGTTGGATTCCTATTTGTTGTCCCATGTTCTTCATCTCCACCGACATTCGGTCGAGTCTCTCGGTCTGACCATCGAACCGAGCAAGTATTTCGCTCAAGGTCATTTGGATCTAGCCGGATTGTTCCTCGATCGCCATGATGACCTGGCGCAATTGCAGAGACGGCTTCGCAGGCGCTGTGATGAACACCTTCATGGTTCAAACCTAAGATTGGGAATTACGGGACTAATTTGGTCTCCAACCTTCTCCCGGGATTTTACTGAACGAAGAACTAGCCGGAGCAGCAGAGCGCGTTGGCTCTTATACCAATTTGTGGTGTCCCGTTTGTGGATTGAAGGAACCCCCACATAATCGAGGCAATCACCGATAATGACACAGCCAAAAGAGAGAACGAGGGAGAGAACGAAGAGAAATCAGATGAGGAATAGTGAGTCTTTTCTTCATTCATAAAATGACAACTATTCACCGTCATGCTTTTAAACAACTCAGAGATTACACTGCCCAACGGGCCCTCACATGCTCACGCTCTTCACACCGGTTTGGTTCCTTCCACCACGTCACAGCTCCCTGATCGCTGGGCCTCTTCCTCCTTCTTCTTCCTTGAACCATCAGTGTTCATCCCATAGTTCCCTTCCATGGACAGACTTGAGTCAGGAGTTGTGAGACAGCAGCACCTCCTGTAGGTACTTGGCGACGACCGAGCTGTTGGTGGAGCCGATTGTCGCGCCGCTGTTGGAATCAATCTTGTAACAGAGTCGAGTCTGAAACGTGTTCGAGTTGTGTCATCGTCTCCAGTCATGAGCGTGTGAGCCAAGTTGAAGCCGACTCCAACATGGTTGCTGAGTCTGTCTACGTGCGACGCAAGACGAAGCCGTGTCCGCTTGCTGCACCAATCCGTTTCCTTAGGAGCCAGTGCATGGGTGCTTTCGGCCCAAGTCGACACACGTTCTGCATGAATCTCGTGTCCGTTAGCTCCGCGCGAGTTGTTTTCATGTAGCGTGTTTTTGGTAGTAGTTAGTGGTTAGCAAACAACACAAGCACATGAGATTGTTAGGCTGTTAGTCGTTTGCACGTAATCAGTCAGTAGTTAGCTTTTCTTTTGGTTAGTCGGTTGCACATATAATCTATATATAAATAAGTCAAGAAAACGCTGTAGCTCTGTGGCATCACCAAAAATCCTCTCTCCTAATTCTCTCGTACGTGTGTGTTGATTGGTTGCATGTGCGTGTGTTTCTCCAGTATGTTCATGTGTTCTTGCTTCTAGCGAGTACTTGCCTCTAGCGCAAGTGCGTGTGATCGCTTTCTTCTTCGGCTTGGTTCTAACAAGTGGTATCAAAGCGAGGTGTAGCGCGTCATGTCGAAGCAGATGCTGTCCCCGCAAAAGTCCGTGGGCGACACCTCGGACACGGCGGCATCCAAGGCACCGGCGAAGGAGGGATCGGTAACCCTCCAATACCCAATGCTCACTGAGACCAACTATGACTCTTGGGTGGTGAAGATGAAGGTGTTCATGCGCGCACAAGGGGTGTAAGCGGCGGTGGAAGGCAAAGAGCTGGTCGTTAAGCGCAAGGATCAGATGGCTCTCATCGTCATATTCCAAGCCGTGCCCATGGCCATGATGATGGTCTTGGCCGAACATGAGACGACCAAGGAGACTTGAGACACCCTGAAGGAGATGCACGTCGGCGCTGACCGCGTCAAGGAAGCACGAGCACAGACCCTCATGAGTAAGTTCGAGGCGATGTACAAGATGGAGACAGAATCCATCAAGGACTTCGCCATGAAGCTGACCACCATCATCAATGATATTCATGTCCTCGGAGACAAGATGGAGGAGCGCACCGTCATGAAGAAGTTTCTTCGTGCCGTCCCCAACAAATTCTTGCCGATTGTCTCCACCATTAAGCAATTTGGTGATATAAAGAAGATTACGATTGTGGAGGTGGTTAAGCGACTGAAGGCGTACGAGGAACACATGAAGGGATGGTGACGCGACGAAGAAGGTGAGTATCTACTACTCACCCGTGTCGAGTGGGAATCCAGGTCCAATAAAAAGGGTGCCAACAACTTTGGCATGAAGAATCGCAAGTACAACAAGGCGAAGGTTCATTGCTACAATTGTTAGGACTACGGGCACTTCGCTTTTGAATGGCGTAATCCTAGGAAGGAGAAAGCGGAAGTGCATTTAATTGTGGCTGATGCTAAAGACCATCCGGCATTGCTCTGATGCTAAGTTGAGTCCAGGACGTTGAGGAGATGTGTTCACCGTCTTGAGTTGAGTCCGTGGAGTTGAATCCGGGACGTTAAGGAGATGTGTTCGTCATCCTGTGTTGAATATTAGTTGGGTAAGTCGTAGTTGAGACCGACTGCCTCAACAAGTTAGAGATGTGTCATAAACTAGAGCTAGTTGATGTTACAAGATTAAGAGGGTGATTATTAGAATTAATCTTGAAACAGAGTCGAGTCCGAGACGTGCTCGAGTTATGTCACCATCTCCAATCATGAGCGCTCATCCAACATGGTCGCTAAGTCTGTCTACGTGCGATGCAAGACGAAGCCGTGTTCGCTTGCCGCATCAGTCTATTTCCTTAGGAGTCAGTGCATGGGTGCTTTCGGCCCGAGTCGTGCGTGTTCACACGTTCTGCACGAATCTCGCGTCCGTTAGCTCCGCGTGAGTTGTTTTGCATGTAGCGTGTTTTTGGTAGTAGTTAGTGGTTACCAAACAACACAAGCATGTGAGATTGTTAGGTTGTTAGTCGTTTGCACGTAATCAGTCAGTAGTTAGCTTTTCTTTTGGTTAGTCGGTTGCACATGTAATCTATATATAAAGAAGTCAAGAAAACATTATAGCTATATAGCATCACCAAAAATCCTCTCTCCTACTTCTCTCATATGTGTGTGTTGATTGGCTGCATGTACGTGTGTTTCTCCAGTATATTCACATGTTCTTGCTTCTAGCGAGTACTTGCAGTTTACATGTTCTTGCCTCTAGTGAGTACTTGCCTCCGGCGTAAGTACGTGTGATCGCTTTCTTCTTCGACTTGGTTCCAATAGCCGCCGCCCTTGAGCGACTCCACGGTGACCGCCTCCTCGAGGCGTTGCACGGTGAGCAGTGAGCTCAGGCTTGCCGTGTAGTTCATCGTTAGCATGACCACAACGAAGAGGCCACACCACCATGGACACCCGGGACAGGCTGCTGTTCAGCCTCTCCCCTGAAACCTCATCATGCACAGAGAACTGATCCGTACTGGCCATTTCTGTCGCAACCATCACAATTCACATGTAAGATTACGACGAACCTAGGGAGAGGAGGGTGGTGAAGGATAGCCAGAACACGGTGGTGACTTGCTTCCAAAAGCTGGCGCGGTAGTCGTCGTTGTACTTGCGCTCGATGATCCATATGACGACGCCGTTGTACAGCCCTACGGTGGCGCAGAGGAACCACATGGCCGGGGTGAACGGTCAGAGGAAGATCCACGACCGGCTCAACGCGTCCATCTTGAAGGGCACCACCATCACGAGCCCAAACTCGGTGTACGGCTACGAGAATTCCACGAACTTGTACCGCCCCGACGAGATGCTCATGTCGCCGACGAGGATGTCGTAGTTCCTCATGCGGTCGTGCTCCATGAGTGACTTGTAGGTTTTTCGTTGAAGGGGACGAACTTCTAAGGCAGGTGGTAGGGCAGGTGATCCACGGTCGCCCTGAACATGTCGATGGAGAAGCCTCGAAGCTTGGCTCGTTTGCGTCATCCTGGCCACCGTACGTCACCTTGACGAAGTCGGGGAAGACGGCCTTTTTAGGCACGGCGACGGTGAAGGGGTTGCCGCTTGTTGGCGCCAGTGAAATCGTTATCACCGAAATTTCAGCGTTACCGGTGAATTTCGGTCTTATCGGTGGGTCTAGGTAAGAAACAGTGTCAGGCAAAAAAATTGGGCCCATTCGAAGTCGCAACCCAGCCCAGCTCATCCGAGCATAATTCTCATCTTCCTATCCCCTTCTCTTCGATTACGCATGGAGGCGATTTCTGTGGCTCATCTTCGAACTGAGCTGAGGCGAGGTCCATCCCTTCGGCGCCATGGGCTCTCTGTGCTCCCTACTGTGCCTTGCGTGTTCTCTCCGGCCGTGATGTCCTTCGGCGATGCCTGCTCTCCCTCGCCGTGAGTTCCTTCAGTGACGCCTGTTGTCTCTGGGCGTGAGGACCTTCCGCGACGGCTTCGGCAGCGGCTCCTCTCTCTGGGCTTGAGCTCATTCGGTGACACCTCCACTCCGTGAGGTGAGCTTCTGAGTCTCGATTCCCGACTTCCCGAGTACTGCCTCCTCCTCTCCCTATCTCTCATCCTCTCTTCTCCACTCGCTAGGGGCATGGATGACGTCTACGGCAGGGGTCGGGGCACAGATGGCCGCGACAGCAATCCGGTCGTTGGTGGTGGAAGCGGCAGAGGAAGTGGGAATGATGGGGGTGGTGGCAGGCGGGGTGCCACGGATGGTGTAGTCGACAGAGGAAGTGGTACTGATGGCAGTGCCACAACGAGCAATGCCGCAGCAAAGGATTTAGGTAAATCTAGTCGATTTGGCTATTGATTGTTATTGATTGCCACCCGGTGGAGTACTCATTGATAGTTATTAATTGCAGTCCTTTGATATTAGAAGGACACCACATTTCGTTTGAGAGAAGAAGCAAAGCATTTGACCTTAACTATTTATATGGCGTGGAGAAGGTAAGATTCTTCTTGGCATATTGATATCCCCTTATCACTTTGGTTGCTCTAGTATTCTTCTTGCCATATTGAAGGCATCATTAAGTTTCATAGCAGCTTTAGTTTGCTGGATATCGTGGTGTCTCTATTTGTATGAAATTTTTTTTTTTAGTTTAACACAAAGCCACTTAAGTCTTTTGCGTGTTGAAGTTGTAAAAACAGAGCCATACCAAACATGACATTTATCTAACACATTCATATGTATATAAGGAATTGCATGGAGCATGAGGGAGACCAAAGCTACCCCTAGCACCCTGCCTCCGTCCGTGACTGGTGAGGCAGTCCAGAAGAGAGAAGAGGTGGTTATAGGCTGGTTGAGCGAGCTTGGTAACCTCGAGATTCATGTAGCCTTGTGGATGATCTGATGAAGAATGGACGGTTGAGATGGATGGGGGATGAGAGGAGAGGAGTTTGATGCATAGGGTTGGATTTGCTGTAGTAATGCAGTGCTGGAGTCGCAGAACAGCCTGGGTCTGCATAAGCAAATTATGCAGTAGTAAGCTTCATGTACATGACTATTATTTACCTAGGTATTTCTCGAAAATGTGTATATATAGTTTCCCGTCAAAGCAACACATACTATATAGTATATACTCCTACTGAAGTACTATAGACTGCAAATCCTTTCTTGTAAGGCAATTCACTTAGCAAACAAAAATACATGCGAAATTTCAACAAAAACATAGGCTGGATTTTGCAGAGATTTTGGTTTAGGTTTATCCGAGCTTAGTTCAAATTAACGTACTACTGTAGTCTACTTGGTTTCAGTGAAGGTGTTTTAAATAAAGAAATAATGAACAAAAACATCTACTTCAAACCAAAGTGAATATACGCTTGTTACTAGTTCAAAAAGAATAAGAGAAGAAAGAACACATGCTTGAGACAAAAAAAAAAGAAGTAATGCTAGATGAAGATGTTTAACTGAAGAGTTGATAAGGATCTAATAATCCTCAATTAATTAAATTATTTATCTGTAATGTTTATTATAGATAATAATATCTTTATACAATCATTAGAGGAACCACTTATCATTAACTTATAATGATCAGAGAAAATTATAATTATCTAGTGGTCGTAAGCTCTTCTACGATCACATTATGGTCGTAAAACTTTTACGACTAGGTCAATCATGATCACCCTATAGTTGATAGAACTCACAGACATGTGAACCCAATCGACTAAGGACTTTATATAATGCGCTCATTTATGCGTAGTAGTTATATACGTGTTGTTTGTCTCTGACATAATTGAACGTAAGTTTCTTTATCTCTGACGTAACTGCATAACAAACGTGCAGAAGGATGTTTCTCTGACAATACCATCATCGAACGTGCGCATTTAACCAACCGTTGAGACGCCTCCTGACACATAACAACTACCACCCTTCAAAAGCTTTATAAGGAATAATGCCGGTGGACAGAGAGAGAGAGAGAGAGAGAGAGAGAGAGAGAGAGATACAGACAAAAGTCGTTAGTCTTAATTTCAGTAACTTCTTTCTGATTGTAAATACCATCAATATAAGAACACAGGAGTAGAGTTTTTATTCTCTCCAGACAAAACCTGAATCTGTCTAAAAATTCCCCATGTCTCCTCTTGCATAGTCTTGATCAAGGAGGCCCTAGCATTTATTTTATAAGATCGATATTTATATTTATATTTACATATTTTAAGGGCTGGCTCATATATATCATGAGTGAAGATGTTCTTTCATGCATGCTATACATGTGCAAATTGTCCACAGAGAAGAATCAGCGTGCGCGCGTGGAATATTTTAGTGCTGCATGCGTCCATCTTTTGGATGGACTTAATTCAATTAAAAGATTGAAGATGTCATGCGCGCGCTCATGATGTTTGCATGGAAGATCAAATACCCCATGCATATATTGTAACCCTATGAGACCTGGGTTGATATATTGTAACCCTATGAGACCTAGGTTTGAGGTTGAACCCTCATCTGAGCATGACACATGACGTAAATTTTATGGGAGGCTTTTTTAAGGAACCATTTCATGGGACGGTTCGTAAGGTAATGGAATCAAAGTTAAATGTCATACACTACTGCAGAAAAGGTCATCACAGACGGTTCAAAAAGGTCATCACAGACGGTTTCATGAGTTGTTTGAGTTTATCGATCAGTAATAATATGAGGTCATTACAGACGGTTTTCGAACCGTCTATGATGCAGACTATCACAGACGGTTATTAACTCAGAACTATCTATGATAGTTGACTATCGCTGACGGTTTATAGATGAAAACGTCTGTGATACTGTTGTATCACAGACAATTTATAGATGAAACGTATGTGATAGCTGGTGTATCACAGACGATTTGTAGATGAAGCCGTCTGTGATAGCTGATGTATCACAGATGGTTTGTCCAAAGGAACCGTCTGTGATAGTTGACTATCACTAGACCAAATGAGTCAAAAACTACTACAACACATCTTCACCTGCCTCTCGCTATTCATTTCACCTTTGCCTGTGTAACCGTGTTCATGCCGGTCAAGTTCTCCTCACTTGTGTCCGAGGGTCTTACCATTTCATTCCTGATTTCTTATCTATAAAATCTCCAAGTAGTGGCTACTTGTGCCTTTAAATCCTCCAGGTGCTTGTAGAATCCTCCTAAAACTTGGGCTACCGTGGCATGAAGCAAATCACACACTCCAGTGTGTCAGGTTCGATGAAGTAGACCGTGGTTCACCTGCACGTTTAGGATGAACGCCCAAGGAGCGAGCTACCTAGCTGAATTCAGGCCTCGAGTTAGCTATCAGGAATGGAATGGTAGAACCCTAGGACGCAAGGGAGGAGAACTTGACCGGCATGAACACGGTTACACAGACAAAGGTGAAATAAATGGTGAGAGGCAGGTGAAGATGTGTTGTGGTAGTTTTTGACTCAGTTGGTCTTGTTTTGGAATGGAATAGCAAATTTTGCCTTCTCGTGTCAGAAATTATATCAAAGTTAAATGTCATACACTACTGCAGAAAAGGTCATCACAGACGGTTCAAAAACGTCATCACAAACGGTTTCATGAGCTGTCTGAGTTTATGGGTTAGTAATAATATGAGGTCATTACAGATGGTTTTCAAACCGTCTATGATGTAGACTATCACAGACGGTTATGAACTCAGAACCGTCTATGATAGTTGACTATCGCAAACGGTTTATAGATGAAAACGTCTGTGATACTGTTGTATCACAGACAATTTATAGATGAAACGTATGTGATAGCTGATGTATCACAGATGGTTTGTAGATGAAGCCGTTTGTGATAGCTGATGTATCACAGACGGTTTGTCCTAAGGAACCGTCTGTGATAGTTGACTATCATAAAACCAAATGAGTCAAAAACTACTACAACACATCTTCACCTGCATCTCGCCATTCATTTCACCTTTGCCTGTGTAACCGTGTTCATGCCGGTCAAGTTCTCCTCACATGTGTCCCAGGGTCTTACCATTTCATTCCTGATTTCTTCTCTATAAAATTTCCAAGTAGTGGCTACTTGTGCCTTTAAATCCTCCAGGTGCTTGTAGAATCCTCCTAAAACTTGGGCTGTCGTGGCATGAAGCAAATCACACACTCCAGTGTGTCAGGTTCGATGAAGTAGACTGTGGTTCACCTTCACGTTTAGGATGAACGCCCAAGGAGCGAGCTACCTAGCTGAATTCAGGCCTTGAGTTAGCTAACAAGACACTACGATATATATATATATATGAAGTCGATTTTAAAGGCACAAGCAGTCACTGCTTGGAGATTTTATAGAGAAGAGATCAGGAATGGAAAGGTAGACCCTAGGACGCAAGGGAGGAGAACTTGACCGGCATGAACACGGTTACACAGACAAATGTGAAATAAATGGCGAGAGGCAGGTGAAGAGGTGTTGTGGTAGTTTTTGACTCAGTTGGTCTTGTTTTGGAATGGAATAGCAAATTTTGCCTTCTCGTGTCAGAAATTATAAGAATAACATCGCGGTAGACTAGTCAGGCGACACATATCCTCTACCACGCTTCGGATGCACAACAACATCCTACCATTATCGTAAGTGTCTGTGATGGTAAATTGGCCCTCGGGCCTTTTCGATATTCCTCTTCTATCACGCTTGGATTTTCCAAAGTGTGGCACATCAAACGCATCAGGTGACGATGACGGAGAATGAGCAGACGATATCGTCATAAGAAATAGAAGTTCTAACATGCATGAACATATTATCATAAGATTCTCTATGTGTATGGGTATACACACCAATTAATAAAACATGTGTACTCTAAAAAACTAAAACATATATGATAAATCACCTTCTTAGTGTGTACTACTTAATTCAACAAGAACTGTATTCTAGATGCATATCTGATAAAATGGAATCATGGAGCCGCTCCAATTAACCCAACATGTATGATTATAAATTGAAAAGAGTGCAAAGTAGTTTGCACAGAGGATTTTATTCGTTCTGAGATATCTAAAAAAGGCACCGGCTGGATGGTGTGACGACCCAGCCCTAGGGCACCGAGAGATCCTCCAGGACCTCTGGAAAGTCCACCAGGACCTCCCAGGAGGTCCACAAAGGACCTCTCGGACTGACCACCAAGACCTCCCAGGAGGTCCAGTAGGACTTCCTGGAGGTCCAGGAGATCATGACCCGAGAGGGTCTTGGAGCCAAGGAGCACCCGAGGGCCTTACTACGGCCAAACAGAGAAGGATGAGGAGGTCTGAGAGCATTCCCAAGACCTCCCACGACCCTCCAGAGGAGGTCGTGGAGATCTGGGACCACCCCAGTACCTCCTGCATTCACTCCACTGTGTGGACATGGAGGTCCAAGCATACTCCAGGGTTCCCTGTGAAACCCGAGCTAGTCCCAAGGATCATGGCTAGCTCTTCACAAAGAACAACAAAGGATAACATAGCAGCAACATAAGCTTTATTAATAACCAAAGGAGTTGTTTACAAGAGATCTTACAAGCCGCCAGGCAAAGCATAACAAAATGAACACAGAGCCACCCGATACACCACAGTAATCGGTCGGAGGGCGCAATCCTAGTCGATCTGACCATTTGGTCCACCGAGCGATCACCTTAAAGCTCTCAATTCTCGCTAAAAGATAGCATCAAGCAAGAGTGAGCACAACAACCGTGCTCGCAAGTTACACCGTCGATAACAAGATGACATGCATAATGGATATCACAATGGAAGGCTTAATATGGTTGATTTGCATAAAGCCATGTTTCTTTCAAATACATGTATTAAGTTCTAAGGCAAGAATACAATAATTAAAATTCATTTTATCAAATCGTTTTTCAGCTTGGATAACATTCATCATAAGATGGTGAAGGATACCTCCCGACATTAGGCTCCTCGCCCAAACCCATGGGACGGCGGTCCCAAAACAGATTTGAAAATCATTTTAAATTCCCAAAGTCAACAACTAACTTCAAGTGGCCTTTGCCAAGACGCCCATGACCGCGACACGGCTATTCAATAGATTTAACTCTGCAGAGGTTGTGCACTTTACCCACACGACATGAGTACTCTAGTTTGTCCCATTCGTCAATACCACCTCTCACTTCCAAAGGTAAGAGATCTAGAGCTCATGACAAGGCCTTTACAATGCATTGCTCCACCACGACCTTTCCTTGCTAAGGTTTCACCCCTGTGGATAGCCATCCGTGGAAGCCCCTCTTGCACTTTGGTGGGAACAGAGGGTTATAAAAGACCATTGGCCAAACAAGACCTCCCACACCTCCAATGGAGCAAAGATATGGTAGAGTTTTGCAGATTAATCGGCCAGTCCCACGCCCATACCGAGACGTGGTTGCACGATTTTGGCAATGGCCCATTATAGGCCTAGCATTGGTCGCTCAAAGACCGGTCCTCAAATGACTAGGGCGACTTCCACAAACCCAAGGGCATCGATCTATCATAACGACACGATCCCGTGCATAAACTTGCACCAACCAAGCCAACCAATTCGCCCCAGTCCAAATCCATTTTTATTTTCTTTGCTTCCCCAGCAATACTTTCATACCTCCATGACAACCCAATGTCATGGTTTAAACATTTAAGAGAAACAGTTGGTCATGTTGGTAAAGATTTCCCCAAATCAATACTTTTGGTCTAAGCTTAACTAAGCATGAGTTTTTCAAATGATTCCTGGTTCACATTATTGGGTCAACCAGATTTTTCCTAAGGTGACAACAAATTCGGTTCAATGTCAAAGTTGGCCATATGAGAGAAAGTGGTATAACTATGTGTTTAAAGACAGTATTGAAATAACTTGGTAGAAATAGGCATGCATAATACTTTGAAACAGAACATAAATAAATTGAAATCTTGGGTGCAATATGATCAAAAGTGTAACTTGCCTCTTGCTTGATAGCTTAAGATTTTACTCACTCTCACGGCTCGGCTCTCTGAAACGCCAAGATCTACACTAGTAAGAAAACATATTCGCACCCGGCTCCAAATAAAGAACAAACAGAGACTCAAGCAAAGAACCAAAAGAACTCCAGAGAAACCTCAAAACTCAATTAATGTAAGAGCATTGTATTTAGAATAGATTCTTTGGAGGTGGTTCCAACTTCTTCGAGAGGAAGTGGTCTTTTGACAAAGGACTCCAAAGGAGTGGTCTTGACCAAGGAACAGAGGGACCCTGGAAGGTAATCCTTGCGCACGGCCAAGAAGGTCCAGAAGATACTCTATGTGCAGAGACCACAGAGGAGGTCCTCACATAGAAGCCACAGAAGTCCGAGCGAAATCCAAGAAAAGGGGTCCTGGGAAGGATACACCCGTTTATTATGGCAACAAGAACAAGAACTGAGCAGGAGTTGAAATGGTGAGCGTGGTAAACACAGGAATGGAGCAGACTACCAAAGGAACTTACCAGGGACAAGAAGTAATGGATGGAAGGGAAGGTTGTGAGAGCCAAGTCTTCCTCGATGTACCATCGGACGAAAGCCAGGATGGTGAATGTGAAAAAGGTAAAATGGTAGAGCTCCCTGGACTAATTATAGACAAAAAGGGTGAAGAAAACTGGAAATACATATGTCAAGGATAAGTATGGAAGTAGGTCCAAGATGGGTGAGTGGCGAAAGGTGTCACTACCACCACAGTTAAGAAGTACGAGAAAGGACAACTTATGTTGCTTTGGGAAGGGACTAAGAAAAATGTCGAGAATGCGGTTAAGTGACCCAATTCAAAGTAAAACACCACGATATGGATGCATTTAATGTGACAAGACCCGCATTAAATGCTCAATATAATAACGTGGCGAGGAATTGAGAATGGTTAAGACCGGCAAAGGGGTAGGTCAAATTAGAAACAATGGGTCAAAAGGGGAGGTCTAAGAAACTAAGAGGTCCCGATATACACAAAGGAGGTCCGAACATGGGGAGGTCCAAATACACATGGAGGAGGTCCAAGTGACTAAGGTTCGGACAACCAGACTCCATCAAAAGGAGGTCCCGCGACTCAAGGAGGTCTCAAGTGGAGGAGGTCCAGAGATGCGGAGGAGGTCTCGGACATGGGAGGTCCCGACGGCCAGATCAACAACAGGAGGTCCTGATGGTGAGGATCTCTTCAAGAGAGGTCTCGCGAGGAGGTCCCAAGTCACTCTAAAAGCCACTTGAGAGGTCCCGGACAGAGATCCAAAGAACTACCAAGAGGTCTCGTGGTTAAGATTAAGGACAAGTTGAGGTCAGGCGGTTGGATCTCCAAGAGGAGGTCCAACACCAAGATCAAACGTGAAGGTGAGGTTCCAAGGAGAGTAATGCACAGGAGGTCGGACCTTAGGATTCAAAGTAAGGGAGGTCCAAACCGTTAGATTCGAACAAAGGGAGGTCCAAATAAACTCGTGTGTCGGCAACTCAAAAGAGGTTTCCACCCGCCAAGGTGAGATCAAAGCCTTGGCAATTACGATGAACCCTAAAGAGGTCCTTCGCCAAGAAGGAATGCCAAGGGTTTCAAATGAATTCAGGAGGATCAAGGCATGTAAGAAATCCACGAGGTTACAAGGAGGTCCGAATAAAAGAAGTCCGGGCATTGAGAAGTGCCCAGTGACAAAAGGTCTAGACTTAAGAGAAGTCTCGAATGTAAAAGAGGTCTAATCCAAAGAGATTCAAACCAACAAAGAGATTCAAAGTAATCAAACTTAAAGAGAAAGGTCTGAGCGAATGGGAAAGAGGTCCTAAAGAATGGTATTACCGTGAATTGGGGTGGCAATACCGGATCGCACTAGAAGGACCTTTCCAAATAGAGGGCTACAAGGATCGGGGCTAAAAGGAGTCCAAGTGATCACCAAGAGGTTCACCAGAGCATGGAAGGAACTCAAGTGGTTATAAAAGGGAGACCTAGACCCTGAGAAGGTCCAAGCACTTAGAAGATCTAGACCTAAAGAGGTCCGGATCCTTAGATGATGATCACAAGAGGTCTGAACGATTCAGGCCTTCACATGGGAGGTCCGACTCTCAGAGGAAATCGAAGGGGTCCAATTGAGCACAAAGGTGGTTCAATCAATGCAAAGAAGATCTAATTGGCCATGTAGGTTCAAGTGAATTATTGAGCATTCCAAGAAGCAAGAGGGATACTCAAGCAAAAGATGTGAGGGAGGTCCGCTAGATCAACCTAGAGGGAGGCTCGGGCACAAGAATATGCCCAACTGAAGATTGTGGTCTAGGATCAAGAGATCCGCACAACAACAGAGGTCAAACAAGGGGACTATGCGGACATATAAAAATATCCAAACAGGATGAAGGAAAAGAAATCCTATCAAGAAAAGGGAGTTAGCTCTAGAGAGCTAGAGCTACATCAAAAGAACCAAACTTTGATTTAGTTGAAGTTTAGATTAGTCATTTTAAACAATCCAGATCCTGAAATTCTCAAGTTAAGCTTTGAATTATCATCAATATCAAATGGTTCTTTTTATTTTGAAAATTTTCAAAAAGGCTCTAAAAATCAGGGTGTTACAGATGGCATATGTTCATTCTTTCGTTTTGTGTACCAGTTGGCCAAATGAGTCCATATTACACACTTCGAAGGTACCTTGCCAGAGGAGATGTGTGCTCGGGGGAGGGGGGAGGGGGGCTCGGGGAGGAGGCGTGTCGGGCACGCGGAAGGAGGGGTGCCAGGTTCAGGGAGGCGGTGGCTCGTGCTCGGGGAGGAGGCAACGGGCTCGAGGGAGGAGGTGTGTCGGGCTCGAGGGAGGAGGGGCGTCGGGTTCAGGGAGGCGGTAGCTTGTGCTCGGGGAGGAGGCGTGCCGGGCTCGAGGAGACGACGACATCGAGGACGTCAGCGACGGGCTCAAGGGAGGAGGGAGAGTTAGAGAAACTTAATCATTTGAGTGAGGATGCGGGCAAACTCTAGAGTCCGAATATAAATAGGGTTGGACATCACAGACGATTCTAAAGTAGAATCGTCTGTGATAGTTGACTATCACAGACGGTTTGTAGATGAAACTATCTGTGATAGTTGATGCACACAGACAGTTTGTACATTAAATCGTCTGTGATAGCTTATGTATATGAGCAATATACTGATAGCTAATCACTATGATTATTACTACTGAAATTATATATGAATATTTGCTAAAACTGCTAATTTTACGACAAGTAGTTCAACACATGTGCAAAGAACTTGGTGTACTTATGGCTAATCCTACAATCGTCACTGCTGAAGACGACGTAGTCGCCCCACCCTTCCGTCACGCCGCAGCCAGTGCTCGTGCACCGATGGCCGTCCTTCGGCAGCGCCAACACCCGGCCATGCGGCCCGGCCATCTTCTTCCACGTCGCCTCCTGGACCACGTCCGTGACGAGCCTCCGGGACCGCCTGCACTCCTGGTTGGTCCTCTTGGCCAGCTTGCACCCGCCGCTGGCCGACTCGCCCTCGACCTAGCTAATGTAGTGCTTCCCAACGTCGCGCACCTCGCCAACCGTGTAGAGGAGGAGGCCGAGCAAGTAGGCTGCGGCCTTGTGACCGACGATGGCCGCCCGGTCGATGCACACAAGGCTGCGCTGCATGTCCTGGTGCGCGAAGACGAGCGTGAGGCCGACGATGACGCTGGCCAGGTGGTTGACAATGACGAGGTAGCGCTCGTTGTCCAGCCACTTCATTGCCTTCTCCCGCTCCAACGCCACACCCCTCCCCACGGCGCGCTCCTTGGACGCCTTATACATGGCCTACAAGTCCAATATACGTACATGTACAATTCAAGACAAGGAGTAACGTCGGCGTACGAGATGAAGAGACACATCATAACGTTGGCGCGCAAGACGAAGAGATGCATCACGCGGGAGCCGAAGCATTGAACATATCACAGACACTTCTAACCACAAACCGTCCGTGATACAAAATTATCACACATGGTTCTTGTTAAGAACCGTCTGTGAATTATCATATACGGTCCTAGCTATCGCTAGCAAAAATCGTCTATGATAATTACAACACTGATGTTTCTGGGGAACCGTCTGTAATGAGACATCCAGTATAGCCTCTTTTGAAGTAGTGATATGTCATGCTGGCTAAATCCAAATGGCAACCAACACCCATGGACATGATCCAGATGTGTGCCTACTTCAAATTAAACCTTCGGAGCATGCAGTGCATGATTATCTAATCCATTGAACCTTGCCAAGCTACATGAAACAGATTTCCGGACGTTCATAGAAAGATTATTGCTAACTGCTAAAAGTGAGAAGCAAAAATATTCTGATAAAGACGTTCCTTAGTAATATCATCATGACTTTCGAAATCATGTGTGGTAGCAATTCCAAACCATGTACGATGAGTAGTGGGGTCTTGAGATAAGCCTTGGCTAAACCTAAGAAATCTTAATTCAATAATGTCTTTCAAATCCTCTAGCCACTATCCTACTACAATAATTCTCGCTAAGAAGAATGCAAAGTAATGAGTTACTCCTACAACACGTCTTTGTATAATGCTCAAGGCTAGGCTGAGTAGCAGGAGCAACTTTGAATTTGTTATGAGCCCAAATGTTAGATTCAATGAGTTCTTGCCGATAACCACGGCCGTTGAATAATCACTCGAGTTCTATAATCCTTAATTAATTAGTAGCAAGCAACAACTGAAGTTGATTTAGATTTAGATCACGTGATGTGCATTTGCAATCATCTTCTAAAACAAAGTCCTACATGTATACTTTGCTGAGAGTGCTATAGGGGTAGGGGTGCAAACAGAGCGGATAGTTCCCGTCCATCTGAATGAATTCAGATCGTATTCGGAGCGTGAAACCGGATATTCAGAATTTTCTCGGATTTCAAAGCTAGATGGTTTGTCTCAAATATGGGATCGGATTCGGAAGAGAGGTATTCGTCAGAATCAAAGCTATCCGAAAATTTTATCGGATAGTATCCAGTAAACTCTAGGCCCATGAGTCATGACTCAGCCGGTCAGCCCAATAGGCAAGCCCATGAGGCTGTGGGCCCACGAGTACATGACTAGCCTCTCACTTGTCTAGAGTAGCCCATGAGGCTTTTCCATTATTTAAATTAGTTTTTATTTTTATAAAATATAGGAAATCCAAATAAGACAAGAAAAATAGCAAATGAATTCAAAAAATCTAGAAAATTTAGAACAAAACTTTTGAACATAAGAAACTTAAATAAAATAATTTTTAATTTAATTGATGTTTGATTTATTCATATTAAATTATTTTATTTCTAAAAATCCATTTAAGCTTGGTTAAATTCTAGAAAATCATGATAAATTTTATAAAACCTTATTTTAAATAAAAGGTTTTGAAAAACTCAAAAATTGAGATGCTACATACTTGCGATCGGTCAATGTTCTGTGTATCCCTAACTGGTTATTACTACTGGTCTGTAGGCTTGGTATATGTTGTATTTGTCCTGTTATATAGTTAGCTAGTTATATTTTGGACATCTTTTGTACTACTATTACTATGACTTGCTACTTGCTACTTCTTTAACTAGTCGCTGTGATAGTGTGATGTAGTCAAATTTGCTTATTGAATTGCTAATGTAGTTGCATTTTGGATATGTAGCACGTTCAATTGATCCTTATATGTGCGACATATATGGTTTATGTTTTCACACAATATCTGACTAAATATTCGTGAATGAGATTATCCGCATTCGGCTCAACATGTATTCGCTCCGTATTCGTGACCGAGACAATCCGCATTCGTATTCACATCCAGCATAGTTTGTGCTCGATTCCGAGAAAAAAATGTGTAATAAGATACAGAATGAGCGATATTTGTCCGTATCCACTCTAATAGCACCCCTGGCTATAGGTCCTTTCGTTTTTCACGTAGCAATATTAGTAGTGCGTTACACTCTCTCCTCGCCCCAGCCCGCTTAACTTGAGTAGACGGGATGTAGCAAGCCAAATAGGGGATGACAAATCCAGCCTAGCCCAATTGAAAACCTTTTCACATGATGGGCCGGCCAGGCCCAACCTAGCAAAAAGGCCCCTAGTCAAGAAAAGAAAAAGAAAAAGAAACGAAACGAAACTATCCAATGTTAAACGCCGGTAATTAGCCAGCCAAATCACACGATGCAATGCAATTGGACGGAGCAACGCGTAATGCGGCCGGCAAAGTACGAAGTATCTGCTGTATCCAACCTTTCACTCAACTAGTATTTTCATATTGCCGCTGATTCGCATATGATTCGCAATGCAAGTACCGAATATAATCATATCATATGTTTCATAATTCAGAGTACTAATACTTGTGTACTTCATGCTGACCTGTCACTCTTTGTTTCGTGTTTCTTTTGATTATTCTCTTTGCAAGTATCTGCATTTCTTTCAGAGTGGTTGTGTTGTCACCATGATTGGAGGCAACAGCTACGGCCTAATTTCCCAGTTGATCCAATGCACATATACATATGCATCCATTTTGTATATAGCTAGCATCATTGCAAAATTAGTTGTACGCCAGTTAGACAAACCGCAGTCGGTTATACCAATCCCTCCGATTATTCCCAGTCGCAGCCTTAATTTGTTGACTGGCATCGTTACCACTAGGGTTTCAGGATCCGGATCCTTTGCTCATTTGCTGCAATGCAGAAGATCGCTGTGTTATGTTTGTGTATGGGTGGACAGTTCTGACTGTAGCAACGATAGAATTTTTTACTGTAGCAACATTGTAGAAACAGATCTAGACCTATATTTTTTGTGCTAATTAGATCCTCTGCATTGAGGATCCATTTCCGGGTTTCAGGCTTCCGTGAATTTGTAAGTTTGCCACGGTAAAGGTGATAATTGCTCTGGTGCCACGGGAAAGGTAGGAAATGGTTTTTTTGCCATTCTGTCAAAGTCAATGGAGTTGACCGAGGGGAAATGACTATTATACCCTTTGCAAAAAAAAAAGAACAGATGATATCAACGGTTGAGGCATTCTATCGAGCAGCTGCTGGGCGTGTATCTCACAGGCAAGCATTGCTGCCGACCACCGCCAATCCCACTGCACGGACGCGTCGGCCTCCTGGATTCTTCGTGCCACCATTTCGCGCTGCGCACATCGCAGCTGCCGCTCGAGCCCGCGCACGCCGTGGCCGCTCGCTCTGCCATGTCGCACTCACGCACAATGCGGGTGCCGCTCGCGCCGCCTTGTCGCGCCACGCACGCCGTGGCCCCTGCTCACGACGTGGCCGCCGCTCGCGCTCACGCCCGCACGCGTTGTGGCCGCCGCAGACGCCGCCGTGTTGCGTGGCGTTGGCTCGAAGGAGACGAGCACGAACGACAGAAGGATGGGGAGCCGGGAGGTGTGGATGGACAAGAGATAATGCAGGAGAGAGGAAAGAGATGGGCAGAAGAGAGGAAGAACCGAAGAAAGGGTGAATGGCAGTTTAGGCATTTTTCGAAAATTGGTGTCCGAAGTGGCAAATAAACCTATTAGGGCATTTACAATGTTACAGAGAGTTGCTATCTATACCTACTCCTCATATCACCACTAGACAGCACTATAGACAGCTTATACAATGAATTGTTTTTTCACTTGTCTTTATAGATGACACAATCTTTTAATACTTTTATGGATCTAAGATATTTTCTTCTTGGTTCTAGTGATACAGTCGGCTACATGATTATAGACGATATATTTCTCTCCATTTATTCTCTTTTATCCACATCAATTTAAATCCTACGTAGCAAAGACTATAAATAGCTGATATAAGTCTATTATACATAACATTAGCATCGTTTACGGTGGCATACAAGTGATTACATCGTTTATAATGACATATTTACAATTGCTTCCTAATTTGTCCGAGTTTTTTAGTCTATACCTATGTCCACTAGTTTGGAGTACCATACTAGTAGCTAGATACTTAATTAGACATGTGCTTATGCAGTATTACTTCCTAGTTGCAACCGACGGCTCACACCGACGTGCATGCGCCCAAGGCAGGAGCACCTCGTTTCAAGCAGCCCCAGAAAGAAAACTTATAAGGGCATGTACAGTACGTGCCATTAGCAGTTTATAATCTTTGATATGTAAAATTTTTAATGATGTGGATGAGAGAGAACAAGAAGAGAGAATAAAGTCGTCTAGCATGCAACAGACAGTCTATAAAACCCTTATAGACAGCATAAAACATCATTGTATGAGTTGTTGTCTATAACAAATATTTTTTTCAAGCAAAAACTAAAAGAATGTGGGATCTCATATAGACAACTTATTATATGAGTCGTCTTTAGTGATGTCTATAGGTGATATGGATGACTGATATAGACACATGTTATCTGTATCATTGTATATACCCTAAGTGGGACATACCCTACACACGGATACCGTATCCTCCGCAACCAACCATTCGATAACAATTCAGGTTACCATCTAACCGCCACAGTGGGTGCCCTTGTGTGGGGTGTGTCTCCGTAAGTCCCTTTCGAAGAACGTGAATTTTTTTCGATTCCTGCAAAAATTAAACTGTTTTTTGTTGAAATTTATGTGTTCCAAACGGATAAAGGGTATTATCAGTTTTCTATTAAAAAGATTTTATCAATTATCTTGTCTTCCCCCCCCCCCCCCCAACGAATCCTTACCTCCATTATTACCATTAATCAATCGATGCATTGCATGCATAAGTAGGAGTTGCATTCAAGTACCTGCCTTTTCGCTTCCGGGCACATCAACCGGACAGTTACATTACCTTGCATTGCACTACACACATATGAAACGTAGCACTCATCGCCATAATTGTACAAGGACACGCCGATCTCGACGGCCTGTGTCCACGACAGTGAGTAAACTAACAACAAGAAGAACAAATCGTGCAGCCGAATTAGGCGGATCATGACGCGACTGGCTTCTTCTGTAGTTGTAGCTATCTAGATATTTCATCGTTAGCTTTGGGATGCATGGATTTAACTTAACATAACCTGTTGCAGTGTAAAGTGGGTAAATTAGTTACCACTACTTTTTTGTCTGTGCAAAATAAGGTGGTACACCCTTTATTTAGCAATACATGCCTTTTTTTTAGCATAGGCATGGTCTGCAATAGGCAATTTTGCTACAAGTTTTTATCATAATAAGTTGATAAAAAACTAAAAGTACATAACATTTTGAAAGTGGTATTTTTATGACAAATCTGCTAATGTTACTTCCATTGGCCAATCAAGATAGATATATTTGCTTACAATAGTAGTCCAAGTTGAAATATTTTGACTGTATAATATTATTCTCCAAATCGATATATATTTGTGGGCGGAGGGAGTAATTAATTGAAACGGTCTAGTGTAAGTGTGTAACATGGCAAACATGCGGCCAATGATCGGCGTATCAGGTGCGGGAAGTCCTTTCTGATTAGCTCCGCCGTCGCTGTTGGTGTTGGCTGAGCCAGGGGAAGAGAACAACATCAACGTACCAACCGTGGCAACCCAACGTGCTAACTATCTAATCTCTTTGTTCTTCTTGGCTTGTTTGGCTAAAATAGGCGTTGTTAGTGTGCGAAATAATAAATCTAACCCTCTCTCTCCCTACACATCAAAGGCAAAAATGACAACTCGTCCTAACCTTGGGGGCCGGATTTGCTGTGCGGGCGACACATAGCCTCGTCCTAACCCCTAGGGGCCAGATTCCCCTCGTCCAAACCCCTAGGAGCCAGATTTACCTCGTCCTAACCTCTGGGGGATCAGGTTTGCCTCGTCTTAACCCCTGGAGCACGATATTTCCCTCATCCGGCCCCCTAGGGGTGCGGTATTTCCCTTGGCCGGCCCCAAGGGTGCGGTAACCACATCCCTTTGTTTTTTTATTTTTTAAACTAAAATCTTGCTTTCGAAGTCCTCGAATTCTCGCTAAAATCTGAAAAAATACTGTTTGATATGATTTTATCACATGTGATAATACCCCCTCCCTTCACAACGAAAGTTTGATCTGATCAACAGGGTTGGGCCAGACGGCAGACCATGTGAAAAAATTTTGTGGAATGCAAATTTTGGCACATGTGATAATATTTACTTCTTGTTTTTTACCTCCATAAAGAAGATAAAAAATCGTATCGGTATGTTTCCGTGAAGTCGGAGTACGATTTCCTCTACGTCCCGGTCGACTTCGGGTGCCAATACTATTTTCCTTCGTGCACCGAGTAGTATCAATCGTACTACTATTATTACTATCTACGATTTTTGGTTCTTTCTGATCTGATCACTTGATTCGTGGACTTTTAATTACTACACATGTCCGAACGTGAGGTTAAAAAAAAGAGAGGGGAATACCGGGCCATAGGGGCACGGAGAGAGTTTTTTTTTTTTGCTAAAATAGCACCTGTTGGCGTGCGAAATAACAAATCTACCCCCCTCCCCACGCGGTGCATCAAAGGCAAAAATGACATCGCAGAGCCCTCTATGCAAGGTGGGCTAGAAGATTGAATGTTTTGTTGTAGCTCATAGAACAAGGGTAAGTTAGTTCGGAACAAATAGGGTTGGAAAGCTATTTTAATTAAGACAAACTTCTTAATTAGACCTAGTTAATTTTGACTAAATAATTAATAGTATTTAATGTAGCCTAATTAATTACGCTTAAAAGTTAAAAATCTAGGACAAATAAATTTCGACTAATTTATTACGATAAATTCACTACCACCGCAAAGTTAATCATGACTATTTTAGTTAATACTTACTAACAACGACTTTCTAATTAAGTAGACTAATTAATTATTATTATTATTTAATGAAGTCTAATTAATTATGATTAAATTATTATGTTAATTAAATACAACTATTTTAGTTACTTAATTTTAATTATGACTAACAAACTACGAGAAATTAATTATAACTAAACTAACTACAAGTGAAAAATTACGACTAATTAACTACAACTAATTAGGGCTGATTTAATAATAATTATTATTATTAACTCTAATTAATTAAGACCGATTAATTAATTAGGACCGATTAATTACGATGACTAATAAATTACGACTTCATTAAAAGCAACTAACTAATTTGCAAAGTAAAATGCGACTATTTAAATAAGACTAATTAATTACAACTATTTCAATTTTGACTAAATATTTATGACTAACTAACTACGGCTAATTAATTACGGTTAAACACTTTAAATACTAACTACACAGTTCAAAAAAATAGTGCATACGAGAGAATTACCTCATGTAGAAGATATTCAATTGATGTCAAATTAATTCTACTAAAACGATCGCTAAACACTTTTCTAAACACCCTCAAATCGGCAGCAAAATCGGAACTAATTTCGGCTAATCGCACAGCCTCTCGCTCGCTCGATCCTTTCTCTCTACGCAGAGCGGAATGGTTATGGTGTGGGGGAATGAGAGTGCATTGTCAAGCGTTTATAGTCGTCTGGCCGTCGACCGCAGTTTAGAGACGAAATTGTCGGTTTTTACGTGCATGCAACCTGCCGGGTTTTTCGCGCATGCAGGGAGCAACAAGAATTCGGGGACGCCGAAAACACGATTTTAGTTTTTTTTAAATAATAATAATAAAGGGAGATCGCAGACTCGTGGCGCCGAGGAAATACCACGTCCTTAGGAGCTGGACGAGGGAAATATCGCGCTCCAAGAGTTAGAACGAGGCAAATCCAGGTCCCAGGGGTTAGGAAGAGGTAAATCCGACCCCCGGGGTTAGGACGAGGATATGTGTGGCTCGCACGGTAAATCCAGTCTAGGGGTTAGGACGAGGTGTTATTTTTGCCTTTGATGTAGGGGGCGGAGGCTAGATTTGTTATTTTGCGGGCTGGACTAAACTGCCAATTAGCTCTGTTTTGATTTTTTTTTTGAGGGTATTACGATTTTTTGAAGACTTATTTGGATTCTTTTTAACTCGACACATTCTGAGATTTCCGATTCTGCTGCACACATGGATAATAAATATCGCAATCCGCAAATTGTCGATGCTGTACTCAAGTGGATCCCCACGAAAGTCAAAATGAAGTTACTCCTTGTCCCCATTTTCAATGGCAATGAGATCGAAAAAGAATAAAGCGACAAATCCAACAATAGCAGTATCACGCTGTAAATAAAATTCAGCAAGTCAGCAGTCATCAGTGGCCGAGGCGACTAAGATAGCAACGTGGGAGCAAATAGACGAAGGACCTGATCTGGACTTATATCTAACTCCAACCCTGCACCTTTCCACCTTCCCTCCCACTTCCCCCCTCTCTCCCTCTCCGAAAGGTGGAGGAGATCCATTGCTTCCAATGGATGCCTCCCTTTTCTGATCTCTCCCCGCCCTTCCTGAAAGCAACTCCTGATCGGATTCAGACTCTGGACCTCTGGTACTTAGTTTCTGCTCTCTGCTTCTTGGTTCTCTGCTCTGCTCTACTCTGCTCTGCACCTGGTTTTTAGCCTCTTGGTTTGGTTCTGCTCTGGGTTTATGAGAGGCGGGCTCTCTGTCCTGCGATGGATGAGCAGAGGACTGGATGAGACATGTGTTTGTTTCCTGGGAGGTTTTGTCTTCTTGGTCAGGTTAGGAGGAAGAGGTCCCAATCTTTCTTCCGGGAGCCTTGACAATTCTGAAAGATTTCACTGGGTTCTTGGTTCCTGTTTTATTGCTCCTCTTGTTCGATTTGAGTTGGCTTGCCATTCTTATTCAATTTTGGGAAGACTTTTGGATACAGTTTCTTCAGATTTTACATACAAAAAAGGGTTCTTTTCTCATGCTTGCTGGTGCATATTTATAGTAATTCAGAAATACTAGGGTTTCTTATTTACTGTATGCAGAATTTTTTTCTTTTAATTACGGTCTCAGAGAGATTCAGAATGAGCCACTAAACTTGGTTCATCAGTAGTATTTTCTGATCAAGACATGTTGCACCAGCTTGAGCTGTGTTTTTTTCTTAAACAAAACAAATCCTAGATAATTTATTCTCCTTTTCTTTTCCATGTGATCTAAGCAAGGGGACTTGAACACAAATTGATATCTGGGGTGCACTCCGATTGAGGAAGCCATGGGGTCCGGGGACTGGTTCAAGACGATCATCAGCAAGAAGAAGTCGAAACGGGGCAAGTCAAAGCACGCAAAGGTACTCACTCCATTAGCCTCCTTTCTGTCCCAGTCTCGAGAAGACGAAAGAAAGTCTTCTTTCCCAACTTCCAAGTCCCTCTTGAATGCCCTTTACATCTTGTATAGCTGCATGTTTTCTAAGGGCAGGTAAAATAGTACAGTTAGCTGCTATCTATAGCAACTCTTTATGTTATCTGTAGACAGCACTAAAGATAGCTCATAGGGCAGGTAAAATAGTACAGATAGCTGTTATCTATAGCAACTCTTCATATTATTTGTAGACAGCACTAAAGACAGCTCATACAATGGGTTGTGGTAATATAGTCGGCTACAGGATTGTAGACAACACACAATCTTTTAATGATTTTCTTGGTTCTGGTACTACAGTCGGCTACAGGATTATATACAGCACATTTCTCTCTTTATTCTCTTTTACCCACATCAGCTTGAATCCTACGTGACAGAGGCTGTAGATAACTGATGTAAACTCATTGTACATAACCTAAGCAATCTGAAAAAAGATGTCATCCATTTCATTCCATCATTAAGAAGGGCCAGGACAACACAACCTCTCTGTGCTGCAACTTGGTGTCTTGTTGTTGTGGTCATCATAATAGAAAGTTGGCCGTAAGGAAAGCTTGATTTGTTGGTAGCAATAATGGTAGGTACGACCGATGCTGACTTGTAGAACAGTATGTGTGAGTTTGGTGCCACCTTTGGAATAGAAGAAGCCCTCTGCATATTTGGAATTCGGGTGAGCTACTGCTAACTGACCCCACCTACTGACAGTAGGAGATCTGAAGTCGTCAGCATGGATGATGAGTGTGTTAAACATCAAAAGATTGTTCTTTGATTAGCTGAGTTCTATGTTGAGTTTTCATGTTCTATGGTTCAGAAATCGGAAATGAATGGCCATTATTTACTAGGGACTCTTCTATGTTACTACTTTAGGAGGAGATCTACAAAGAGTCCCTAAAAAAACTAGATTTATCATTTGGGAGGCTTTTCTCAACAGTTTCTGTTAGATTCAGTTACCAAATATGTTCAACCCTCACTATTGGACTTGGACTGATCAGTCGAAGTAATTTGACTGTTGAACATAAATTCATAACTTTTTTTCTGCTACATCAATTCACAGACATCAACTGGCCTACCATTTCCCATGACTCCTCCCTTGTACAAAAGCTTGCTCTATTAGTACATTCTGGCCGACATTGCTGGTGTAATTTTCGTTGCTGGGGTTTTTGCCATACGCTGGCGGCTGGTCGTTTGCGCCTGGGGTCTCGGACTCCTTGTACCTTATTTCTTCCTCTTAATGAAATGGGTCGATCTCCTACTATTCTTTGTTTTTTTTAATAAAAAAACTATCCTGGCATAGGACTTCTATACATTTTTAGAGGAATTAACTCGTGGATCTTCTACAAATGATCAACTCACAGCCATTCTCACATGTTTTACTTTGCCAATGAAGCTTGCTGGTCAAGTACCCAATGGGGTCAACCCGACAAATCAGAAGTCCAATGGTCCTTGTTCAAGTAGCCCTGAAGACAATGCAGCACTAGAGGAATGGGCAGCTACTCGGATTCAGAATGCGTTTCGGCGCTACAAGGTAACACCAATCATGTATTGCTTCCTTCATTTTGACTACTGCATTGAGTGAATTGCTAATTAATAGGTATGTATCTGTTTTTTTTGTTGGGTATCATTGCTTAAATGCAGGCAAGGAAAACTCTCCGTTGTCTGAAGGGAGTTAAACGATTACGCATTATTGGACAGACCAATCCGGTTAACAAGCAAACTGCTGCCACATTGAGCTACATACAGTCTTGGAACAAGTTACAGGCAGAGATAAGAAATCGGCGTGCTTTCATGGTCACTGAAGGGCGCAATAGGAAGAAGAAGCAAGAGAATCAAATGAAACTCGAAGCAAAACTCCATAATTTGCAGGTGAGTTTCCTCTCCCAAGGACCAAAGGTTCCTTGTAAATTATTTTTACTCACCTGCTTATGTAGTTTATTTGCCATTACAAAGTACTAATAAATTTTTTTGTGAGGAAAATTCTAGAGAGAAAAAAAATGTTCTTTGACATTGCATTTTAATTTTGTTCCTTGGTATGTTTTGACAGGTGGAATGGAATGGAGGCTCGGATACTATGGTGGAAATACTTGCGAGGATTCAACAAAGGGAAGATGCTGCAGTTAAGCGTGAGCGAGCCATGGCGTATGCGTTTAGCCATCAGGTTCGTACTAACTACTAATATTGACGTTACAACTCATTCATATTGCAACACTTCATGTCTAAGATTTGGATCCAACTTATGACAGACTCTTCCTCAACAGTGTAAACTAAATTCTGCCCTTTTGCAGTGGAGGGCAAGGTCTGCCACAAGTCTAGGAAACTTCAACTACGAAGTCGGGAAGGGTGGCTGGGGCTGGAGCTGGATGGACCGCTGGATTGCTGCACGGCCATGGGAGCCCCGATCTCTGGTCCACCCCGAGAACCAGAAGAAAGGACAGGCAAAGAAAGACAACAACAGCACAAACCAGTCAGCTCTGAAGCTGCAAGGCTCAATCAGTCTAAGCAACATCAATGACCGAAAAGTTTCTAAGAAGAAGTCATCATCACCCTCTCCCACTGATCAGAAGAAACAGGTAGCAAAGGAGCAGAAAGCGAAGGCGACCGTCCCTCCCAAGGCGAAGTCGAAGGACATGAAAGGGAGCCAAGAGAAGCAGCAGCAGCAGCTGCAGCTAGAGCTTCCATCGCTCAGCGCTTGAAACCCGCTGCGAAACCATTACTGCTCATTGTATGATACATCTTGTGAAGTTCTCTTTTGTATTTCTTTACACTCTTTGTTGCTTTTTTCCCCTTTTTGTTGGAACAAGAAGTTACCAATGTAGAATGTATTTGGTTTGAGCGATTCCACACATATATCTGATGAGAGTGGTTTTGGTTAGGACTAGGATCTCTGCTATTCATTGTGTGTTGTTGTAATAAGACGTGCCTGGCTGCTGTCTGCTTTAATGGAAGGTTTTGTCGGAACAAAATTTGAAGTTGCTTATTTTCTTCATAGTTTTAGGATCAGATGGTAAATCTAACAAATATATTTGATAACCATTGACTTCTTAGAGTGAAACTAGGAAAAAAAATTATGTTTCACCTCTCATTATGTATAAAAATCTTCAGTCTGATTCTCATGGAGAAGTAATTACAGTTTTCCCACTGAACTGGACTGAATTTGCAACAGTAGCTCTTCCATTTGCTCTCTGAAGCATGGCAACGCCTTCTCCCGCACCACGACGAACGCTTTGAACCCTCGCCGCCGCCTCTCGTCCGAAGCGGCTCGCTGTAGGGCAGGAAGAAGCACGGCTCCTGTCAGATCCCGAGAATTCAGAAGTTCAGCTGGGAGTTTTTTTCGGGTAATCAACAGAGGAGGCTAGAGGAGACAAGAACAAGCACTAGGGTTTCTATGAAGCTAGCTACAGAAGATACGAATATGCTGTTCTTTCTTACTTTCCCTTCCCGACTCCACTGGGTTATAAGCCAGGGAACTTAGTTCAGAATTACAGCAAAGTGAAAGTAAACTGAAGTGAAGAAAAGTTCAGAGTTAAACGACAACAATGTAACCAAAAACAGTAAATCTTCTGATGTTCCTTGGCCGTTGGATCCTCGGGCCGCCCATCTCAGCCTCTTCTTTTGGTTATAATGAAGTCGACGAAGTGGTATACTCGCTGCCGACTTCCTCCTTAGCTCTTCCTCAACAGCAACAGTGAATCTTTTCAGTTTTGGTTTCTTCGGTTCTGTCATTGCCTTCCCCCTTGAGCTCCACCTTGTCCTCAAGGTGTGAAATTCGGAAAAGTACTTTGTATGAAAGTTGTGTCTTCCCAGGTCGCATCTTCAGGTCCCAAATTCAACCATTGGATCAACCATTGAGCTACAGGTTCATTTCGGCGAGGCACTACCCTTCTGTCAAGAACAGCAACCGGTTCAGTCTTGATTTTTCCATTTTCTCCAACCAAAGGTAGTCCTGGAATGGGTACAGCATGTGATCCCAAATGCTTCTTCAACTGACTCACATGAAAAACGGGATGTATAGCAGCATTTTCAGGTAATTGTAAGTGATATGCAACTGATCCTATCTTCCTTTGAACCCGAAATGGTCCATAGTACTTCGACCTGAGTTTCAGAGATTCCCTTATGCCAAAAGCTATTTGCCTATAAGGCTGCATCTTGAGGTACACCATGTCTCCGACTTGAAATTGCATCTCTGACCTTGACTTATCAGCAAAATGTTTCATTCTTTCCTATGCCTGATGCAGATTTGCTTTGAGTTGTTCCATCATATACTCCTTTTGCCCCCACAGTAATCCGAGCCTCTTCTGAGAGGTTACATGGGATAGTCAACTCACCAATTTGAGGAGGGGCGTAACCATATAAAGCTTGGAATGGTGAAATCTTCAAAGAAGTATGATAAGATGTCTTATACCACCATTCGGCTAGTGTTAACCAAGCCAACCACTCTCTCGGTTCCTGGAATGTCATGCTCCTCAAATAGGATTCCAAACATTGGTTCACTCTCTCGGTTTGCCCATCCGTTTGAGGGTGGTACGCGCTACTCAGTCTCAAGGATACCTTCAGAGTTTTGAAAATCTCTTGGAAAAGATGGCTAGTGAATATTCTGTCCCTATCAGTCACAATAGCAATGGGAAGTCCATGTAATTTGAAAATATTATCCATAAAGATTTCTACCACTTGTTGCACCGAATAAGGATGAGCTAGTGATAAGAAATGTGCATATTTGGTGAATCTATCAACCACCACATCACCTCTTTACTCTGGATTTGGGTAATCCTTCTATGAAGTCCATGCTAATATGAGTCCATGCCATATCTGGTACCTCCAACGGATTAAGTAATCCAGGAATGTGTACATCACTACAACAGGACTGACTTAATACAACACATTGTTTGCAACACATGAGCTATGTGTTGTAGCTGCAATGTTTTTGCATCACATACTATATGTTGTTAAGGCTCTTTGCAACATATAGTTCACTCATTACGGAAAAGTGTGTTGAAGAGTCTCATGGCATCATATAATATGTGTTGCTCACATATATATTGGAAATGCAATGTGTACAGTGTGGAAACAGATTCTTTTTTATTGCCGTCAATGAAAAAAAAAGAGGAGCACTCAACAGGGCTCGAACCCGCAACCATTCCAAATTGTGCACAACGCTAGCCCTCATAACTAGGGATGCAAATGGAACGGATAATTTCCGACCGACCGAATAAATATGGGCAAAATTCGGAGCATTTTCCCCGTTATCTGATTTTTTTTTTGGATTCGGATACGGATTCGGTAAGCACATATCCGATGAATTCAAAGATATCCAGTAAATAATTCGGATCTACCCGTTAACTATCCGCGTCCCTACGAGCGCCAAACATTCACCTATTTGCATCCCCACGAGCGCCAAAAATTCACCAATTTGCATCCCCCGAGCGCCAAAAATTCACCTATTTGGCCATTCACCTGCCTCCCACAGGCCGCAGCGCAGTCCTCCACCCCCAGTCCCGCGCCCGACTCCCAAATCCCTCCTCACCGCCTCCTCCCCTCCTCGCCGCCGCCTCCCTCACTCCCCACGCCGACCAGCGACCACGCCTCGCCTCCTCCCCGCGCCCGGCTCCCAAATCTCCTAACCTAACCCCTAGACCACCTCCTCACCGCCGCCGCTTCTTCTCCTCGCCGACCACGCTCCTCCTCCGTGCCCGGCTCCCAAATCCGCTAGACCCCTCCTCACCGCCGCCGCCCTTCCTCCCTCGCCGCCTGTGAAAGCTCAGACCCCTCCTCTGCAGCCACCTCCGTCGCCGTTGCCGCCTCCCTCCTCCTCGCCACTTGCGCCTGTGGAAGCCCATAGACCACCTCCCTCCGCCGCCATCTCCGTCGCCGTCGCCGCCACCTCCCTTCCCCTCTCTCACCGCCGCTGCCCAGGTGGAACCACCTCGCCACCGCTGCCTAGTAGGCATTTTTTTGTTACCAGCTAGTGCAATGTTCTTGGTTTATTGCTTTTATTGACGGATGCCTGCTGCATTTGTGTTTTTCAGTATCATTGACCGTGATGTTTTTACTAGGAATCATCAATGGATTGTCCATGATACTGCCAATGATCACGTGCTCGGATCTGAGGTATAATTTCTTCTTCTTTCTTGTGAACAGAGTAGTATTTGCTGCCTTCAGTCTTGTAAGTAAAAGATTATACTCTTTTATGGCCATTGAGCCGATTAATGTGGTTGAAGTTGTGTCTTCTTGATGTGTCTGCTGCTTTTTGTTCGATAATCTAGGTAATGGATATCATCATTGAACGCCTGGAAAAAGAATCTAATTTGTATAAAAGGGTGGACGTGTTCTTCCTTGTCAATTCAATAATCCAATGTTCTCGCAATCAGAAAGGTACTAGCACCATTTCCTCATGTTTTTCTCAAAGATTTTGAATGAGCGGGGTTTTCAAGCTCTTGCCTTAAACCTTGTAGGTGGAGTTGGTGATGTCTATCCTTATCTAATCCAGCAGCTCCGCCACGAATACTATATGCTTCGCACCTCCCGGAAATTTCGCATGGGAGAATCGAAGGCAATGTCTTAAGGCAAGTGCTTTTCAAAGCTCGATTAGAACATGTGATAATTTGAGTGTTCTTTCACCTTTCTTCACACGCTTGTGTGTCTTGATATCGTGTTTTGATGCTCTAGCTTGAGAGGAAAACCCTTTCGAATATATCATTTGCCATCATATTAAATAGCTTGAAACTCTTAATGAAGCATCATTTGAAGTTCTCGACGCCCTTCGTGACGAGAGAGCCTGAATGACCCTTTATGGGATAATGAAGGAATGCTTGTCGATGAGTATGGAAGGTATAGATCTCTAGTTTTCCATTATGAGAAGTCGTTACTAAGATTTCGTGAATGTACTACTGTTGCTTGTTTGTGTTCTTTGTTCATTAAGTCTGTTGCATATATTGAAATTATTTTGCAGTCTTTTTATCACTATTTTGTGGGATATGTGAGGATTTTTTGTTAGTTTTTCCGTAAGTACCAAGAAAGATATGATCGCCAGTGCATGAGTTCTTACTTTTAGTGCTTATAGTGAACCAGCAACTTTACTGAGTTTGCTCAAGCCTAGGTTACCTATAATTGATATTGTCGTATTGGACTAGATTACTAGATAGTGTTGGATGGTCAAAACCTGCTCCTCGCTACTTCCTACCAGTAAGTGGGCCGGTACCAAAAAGGGCCCAACTCTCAAGACATTGTTGCAAAGAATCGGATATATGTTCACTCAAGCTATTCTTGGTGGTTTGTAGAAAGCTCAATAAACTTTGTGAATTTGAGTTTTACATTTGACATGTAAGAATAACTCGACATGGCTACAAAGTACAAACAATATGGGTTTGGTAGAACTAGTTAGCACCAGAACCAAATAGTTGGCGCTGTCTTCATTTCAACCCTAATCGACATTAGTGGAACCAACAGATGCATGTTCAACGTTGACCTTTTGTAATTCGTTTGGGACCATTTGAGTTGCTGCAATTTAGCATGCAGATATGGTGGGCGATGACACAGCACTTGGTACAACAAATATTGGAAATACTTGGAAATAAGTACCACAAAATCTGGCAGAGAACATAAACATAAAAAATATATCAAGCATGCGAAATTTATCATGAGGGCATTGCCATGGCGTTTAGAATACCAAATGTTAGTAGCATATGACCATATGTATAATAGCATGACATTGTGAAGGTGTTTAGAGGACTAAACAAAAATGCGAAGATATTGATTTGTCGACACCAACTTGGATTTGTCTATCGTGTGTTCTAGTTTTGTGTGGGTAACAAACCGCCGCTATGCATTCTCAAGTATGCTATGTCATCTTTTTATACAAAAATTTATCTATTTACTAGTATCAATGATTGATTATTCTTCACAAAGAATATCTGGTTTTCATCTTCCAAATGTAATTTGCACAAAAATACTTGATGAGGAAGGAGGCTTCTCTCCCGGAGGAGCTTTGAAAGTCATTACTCTGAACATGAAGGTACAGTGCTAATGAGCAAGAGGTATCTCAATTGCATGCGGCGAAGCATCGACTGTCTTGGAAGAAGTGAATGGTGACCTTGAGATGGAAGATGTAGCGCCATCATCCGTCAAGCTAGGTCCGCATGCCAACCAGATTTAATCGACAAGTATACAACAACTAATCAAAATCTTGATTCTGTTCCTCCCCTACTTGAAGACAAACCTCCATCTCCTCCTCCATTGCCATCATCTCCACCACCTCTGCCACGTCCACATTCTAAGCATAATATGTGTTGCTCATACAACATAGTGAAAGCTTCTATATTTTCAATAAAATTTCTACAGGTGGATGTCTCTATATAACAGCAATAAACAATGCAATTTACATTCAAAGACTGTTTATTTACCTGTCATTGTTGTGCCATACATTCTATGATTCTTTTTTACCTGACGTATGAATTTTTTGGCATCAAATATATGACATTGGGAGTATTGAATGGTCATTCGGATCTTTCACTATGAACAATGTCCAAGTATTTGCTGGCTATGTTCTGCATATTGGTTTATTTACAAAATGTTTCTTGTCTGTTGGTGATAAAGTGACATGCAAGGTAACATTCTTTACATTCTTTACCAACAGAATCTTTATACTGAATCAGTTCATCTGTGATATTTGCTAAATCATATTTGAATAATCATGTTACCGTTGGTAGGTTGATTACGTCCAGCGTGCTCTGATCGCTCCAAACCATACGTGTACCCATACGCTGAACTTTGCTCCAAGGGTATGTTTCTACTCTAAAATTTACACAGATGCTCTTTTGCGCTCTTGAATTCTTGATGATTACGCCATTGTAAGTGCAGGAAGTACTTGGTGGTCATGTCGACCAGAAATGTTCCATTGTTCTCCCAGAGAAGTTGAGATTTGATTTCTCCCACGGTATGATATGGTTCTTTTCATATTCATTCACATGATGCATTTCCTTGCTTGTCAACTCAACTGTTGGTCCATAACAGGGAAACCTGTTCAGCCTGAAGATTTGAGAAAAAAATGAGTCTATAGTAAACCAACAAATAAAGGACAAGTTGGAGGTATTTGCACGAGAAATAAAATTAGCTGATGCGAAGCACATAAATGGTCTACGAGCTGTGTTTGGCGAAGTAAGTTTTCTTGGCTTAACATACCATATATGGTGCAGCCCATTTATACTATCTTCTTAGTTCTCACATCTCTCGTACTCTTTCATTTAAGCCTACGCTTGGGCCCAGACTTGTCATTTAGACCTAGGCTTGAATTGACTAAGCTGCAACTTGGTCAGATACTATTCAATTGTGTTAATTCCCATCAGTGGCATTGGTTAACTGGTCGTTGTTATTGATTGAAGTTCCAATGTGTATCTATAAAGCATTTATGAATTAATCATATTTACTTGCTTGTCTTCATGATCCATAATTCCCTAAATAGAATATTCAATTCAAGGTAATTTTATGTAAGCAAGCTCACCTGCTTTATAGACCGTGTGTGGTGAGCTGTGATTTATGATTTGTGAACTTGTGACTTGCTAGTTAGTAGTTACACTTGCTTACTTAGCCCTTGTCATGTACTTGCTACTTGCTAGTAAGTAGTTAGTAGTTACCACTAACTACTTTATGATTTGTGAACCATTAATATTTTTTGTTCTTTTGGCTTGTTAGGAAGTAATTAAATATTAACATATTTGATGTGTTGAGTTTCTTTCCACTATTGATTTAATTATCGTTGTTCCATGCATCTTTTGAAACTAGTTACTTTATTTTGGATTTAGATAAATTATGCTCAGCCTATTTATGTGCATGTAACACTTTGTGATCGTGATGGCAAAGTTTGTACTTATTGCAAAATAGCCTAATTAATGTGTCTTCCTCCAACACTATAGTTCACAAAGAACAAGGTGCAAGAACAGGTTACTCAAAACAAGATCCCACGCCGTGCGAGTTCAAAAAAGGCACATCCTACTGCAATGACGGTATGAAAGCATAATAGAAGTGTTCTGATTAAACTGTTATAACTATTTCCTTTTTTTATCTTAATTGTGCTTGCATGTCAATATAGGTTGGTACAATAGTAGTACTGAAGTCCGCCAAATATCCAAACAAAGAGTCTGTGGCATATGCAACTTTGTTAAGTTGTGATCCAGATGCAGAAGTTGATGGTGTTAAGCTTGGTAATCAATTTTGGAAACTGCGTATAACTTTTCCAATTGAGGAAAATGAGGTGCTGGTAAGGTCATGGCACCACTACAAGACAATCGGTGATGCAAAAGGAAAAACAGTAGCTTGGCCTTCAACTTTGTATGTTTGTCTTGGCTTGCTTTATTTTCAATGAGTTATATCTATATCATACATACTTATACCCCTACAATTTATTGTTGTCCATGCAGGTTGAAAAGGTTAATGGTTGAATTTTCTATTTGGATCTATTCCTCACCAACTCATCAAGACGAAGAAGAGACTTCATGAAAATTAGCTAGCGATACTTATGTTTGGCTTTTTAGGACTCAATTTAGATTTGTTATAATGTTTAGCATTTTCAACAAACTTCAGTTGATGTATGGAATGATGTGAATGATAATACCTTTATTTATTTCCATGTGCAATGCAATCTATCTTTTCGGTGTTCTTATATTGAGTTGTATAATTTTTATATTCTCAAACATTGAATGAAAAGTATTGAGATAATAGTTTGTGTACTTTCATAAATTGCAAAAATAATTATTATTTCATTATGTTGTTGAATTTGCTACAAATATGCAACCGCCATAAAAATGTGTTGTTGATAACAAACATGTGTTGTCGACAAGTGTTTGCAATGTCATTGAAATATGTGCCACATGTGTTGTTATAATAGAGAAATGCGCTATGTGCCTCATATATCAAGAACACCTATTCTTATGTATAATAACATTTAATTTGTGTTGCATGTGCTCATCCTAGCAACGCCACCTATAACAACACTTAACATTTGTGTTGCTAGAATCAGTAGCAACACTTTTTCGTACATACAGCAACACATACCTGTGTTGCTATATGTCAATCCTATAGTAATGCATGTTCAGATTTGGTAATCTGACACACTGGACATTCAGAAATCAGCATTTCTACATTTCTTTTGAGCCTTAGCCAATAAAATAGCTTCTTAATTCGGTGGTAAGTCACTCTCATACCTGAATGCCCTCCAATAGTAGAAGAGTGGAAGGATTCCAAAATTTTTTAACTGATATCATTGCCTGTTCCAACATATATCCTTCCCTTGTACCTCACCAACCCAAATTTTATTGTGTAGCTGCTGTCAGTCCCCTCATTAAGCTGATTATTGCTCACCAATTTTTCATACTGAGGGTCAGACGTATAGCTGGCCTTAACATCTTCTACCCAGTCAAGTAGGATAGTAACTATGGCATTACAGACCTCTTCACTCTCTTTGTAATTATGATCTCTCCTGGACAATGCATCAGCTGCAACATTCTCTTTTTCCTTCTTATACTCCACAAGGTAATCGAATTCCAACAGCTTAAGAAGTAATTTATGTTGTATTCCTTCTACTAATCTCTGAGTTGTGATGTATTTCAAGATTTTTTTTGATCTGTCCTGATTACCAATTGATTGCCCAACAAATAGTGTCTCCACTTCTTAAGTGCTTCCAAAATGGTCATTGCCTCTTTATCATATATGGACTGTGCAGCTGCTCTCACTCCCAATGTTTTGCTATAATAAGCAATGGGTCTACCTTTTTGCATTAACACCGCACCCAATCCAGTCCCACAAGCATCTGTCTCTAAGATGAATGGCTTTGAGAAACTAGGTAATGCTAGAACAGGACATGTTGTCATAGCTTGCTTCAATCTTTCGAATGCTATTGATTGAGCTTCACCCCATATGAATGCTTCTTTTTTAAGACTGTCAAATAAGGGTTTGCATATCTTTCCATACCCTTTCACGAATCTTCTGTAATACCTGGTTAAACCCAAGAATCCCCTCAGTTTGGTGACAGTGTTAGGAACTGGCCAATTCACCACATCAGCTATTTTTCCTGGATCTGTAGACACTCCTGAACCATTGATGATATGTCCCAAATATCCAATCTCAGCCATAGCAAAACAGCACTTGTTCAATTTTGCAGTTAATTGGTTTTGTTGTAGAATATGTAAGACTGTGTGTAAATGTTCAACATGATCCGTCAAGTTCTTACTATACACCAAAATGTCATCGAAGAAGACTATGATGAATCTCCTTAAATGTTGCCCAAAAATGGTGTTCATGAGTGATTGGAAGGTTGCTGGTGCATTGGTCAACCCAAATGGCATCACAGTATATTCATAATGTCCTAGATGGGTCCTGAATGCTGTTTTAGGGATATCTTCTTCAACCATTCTAATCTGATGATACCCTGATCTGAGGTCCAGCTTTGAAAATATTGTTGCTCCTTGCAACTCGTCCAACAGATCCTCTATAATTGGCATAGGGAATTTGTTCTTAATTGTCATAGAGTTAAGCTGCCTATAGTCCACACACATCCTCCAAGAACCATCTTTTTTTATAACCATCACAGCTGGAGAGGAGTAAGGACTTACACTCACTCTGATCTCTTCATTTTTCAATAACTGTCTAATGATGTCTTCCATAGCATCCTTCTGGTGGTGAGGAATTCTGTAAGGCCTGAGGTTTGGAGGATCTGCATTGGCTTCAAGTGGAATGGAATTATTACAACCTCTCTTAGGAGGTAACTCCTAGGACTCTCTGAATACATTATCATATTGTTGCAATACTTCTTGAACCTCTATTGGTATTACTGTCGACTCCTTGAGTTCCTCCTCTTGAACCCAATTCACTTGAATCACATAACCCAACACCTCTTTTCTCATGATCTTCTCCAACTTACTAGCATTCACCATGTAATGTTTACCAGGAGAGGTATGATCGTTGAAAGTCACTATTTTGCTCTCTTTGTAGATGGTCAATTCCCTAGTTTTCATATCCATTACAATAGGACTATGGTTATATATCCAATCGGTTCCCGGGATAATGTCATAACTCCTAAGATTTAACAGCTGAAAAGAGTTTGTGAATGTACTCCCTTGTACTACATAATGAATATTTTTGGTCATAGCATCTGTGCACAATTCTCCCCCTCCTGCTACAGCCACTCTCTTTGTCGGCCTATAAGTTAACTTGCAATTGCTTCTGATAGCAAATTCATAATCCATGAAGGAGTTTGTACTCCCACTATCCACTAGCATCATTGCCCTTTTGCCTCCTATCACTGTGATTAAGGAGAAAGTTACAGGTCCTGTTGTACCTTCCATTGCATTACTAGAAATCAGCATGAGTCTTTCCTTATCCGCATTTTCTTCAACTTTAGCCGGGCTCCCTGGAGCAGTAGCATATCCTTGCTCCACAGCCACTTCTGGATCATCAGATTTCTCTTCTACCTCCTCTTCTTGCATCAGTAAGGCATGTAATGCCTTTTTGACTTTACATCTCAAATTGTGGCCGGGTGTCCAAGGTTCCTTACAGTGCCAACAAGTCCTCTTGTTGAATTCCTGTTTATTTGCTTTCATCCGTTCAGTTTCTTTTGGGTTGATGATCTTCTGTGTTGCTGGTCGATTGTTACTGAGATTGGTCTTGCTTCTGTTAATTTCTCCTGGATGACTATTCCTCCTGGCTATTGATGCTTTCTCCTCTAGCTTTGCAAACCAATAAGCTTCTAAGAGTCCTTTGGGTTGGTGACTACTCACAACATATTTGATTTCATCCTTTAAGCCTCCAACGAAACAACTCATCAGAAAAGCTTCCTACAGGTATGGATGATCTCTTCTCACCAGTTCAACACATTTCTCAAAATAATCAATGTATTTGCTGACATTGCCCATGTGCTTCATTGTTTGTAATCTTTCTACAGCTTCATGAGCACCAGCTTTAGAAAACCTATCTGTTAACATGACACACAATTGCTGCCAGTTCAGCACCTGCCATGCAATGCTAATCCCTTTGAACCAAGTGTGTGCTCTTCCTGAGAAGTGCCCAGTGGCTATATTGACCCATTGATCCCTCGGAGTGCCGGCCATCTCAAAGAGTTTTTCACATTGTTCTAGCCACCCAATAGGTTCATCACCTACAAACAAAGGTACTTCTAACTTTGGTCCTTTGATTACAGCATCCACATTTTGGTGACCACTACCATTGATATTCCAGTTCATGTTCCCCATCAGCCCACTAGGATTCAGAAATGTGTCCTGACCTGTGTTAGTGTTCAATGTTGGATGATAATAGGTCTGCGCTGCGGCCATTTGCTGTGTATGTTGTCCAATCCAGGGCGGTACCCATGTGTTTCCTAATCCAGGGTTAAAGTTTGGCTGTACTGTTGGATTAATTGCTACAGGAAGTTGTTGAGTGTTCATCTGATTCACTCCCAACCTTGTCCCCATGTCCACTTGAGCAGCGGTTCTCATCGCTGGTGAAAATACGGGGGAAAAACTAGGTACCATAGTATTTGGTTCCACAAAGAAAGGTGCTAAGCTCCTACCACCCTTGTTCTGTTCATTGCCCCAAGTTGTATTTGTTGCTATTGGAACGAGACTAGAAGCCATTTGAGAAGTCATGCTGTAAGGTAGATCCACGCGTTTGGACCGAGAAGGTGGATTCATACCTGCTTCAGTCAGGGTCGGCCATTCCTTCTGGAGTTCATCGGATGCCGGGTCAGTTCTTGATGTTGAAGCTTGGGGAAAGTTTGCAATCAGTAGCGCTTTAATCGCAGCTACATCAGATTTTAGAGTGTCTAACTCAAGCAGCTTCTCATGGATCTTAGCAATCTCTGCACGGTTCTCCATCTCGATGTCGTCTTCTTCAATTGATCTGTGAGAACAAGTTCTCACCACCATCTATAAATCTCCACGGGATTCCAGATCTGGCCGAGTTAAGGAATTTTACGGTGGCAATCTTCCGATCACCCCAACCCTCACCCGTCAGACCTCAGCTCCAAGGATAGTCCTGGTGCTCTGATACCAAAATGTCAAATCCCGAGAATTCAGAAGTTCAGCCGGGAGTTTTTTGGGGGTAATCAACAGAGGCGGCTAGAGGAGACAGGAACAAGCATTGGGGTTTCTACGAAGCTAGCTAGAGAAGATACGAATAACAAAGCTAGCTACAGAAGATACAAATATGCTGTTCTTTCTTACTTTCCTTTCCCGACTCCACTGGGTTATAAGCCAGGGAACTTAGTGCAGAATTACAGCAAAGTGAAAGTAAACTGAAGTGAAGAAAAGTTAAACGACAACAATGTAACCAAAAACAGTAAATCTTCTGATGTTCCTTGGCCGTTGGATCTTCGGCCGCCCATCTCAGCCTCTTCTTTTGGTTATAATGAAGTCGACGAAGCGGTATACTCGCGGCCGACTTCCTCCTTAGCTCTTCCTCAACAGCAACAGTCTGAATCTTTTCAGTTTTGGTTTCTTCGGTTCTGTCAGCTCCGTGCTCCCGAGCAGCCGCCACGAGAGCGGCAGCACGACGTCCGGCCCTCCCCACCCGAAGTCTACCTCCGAGTGGCCGAGGCGCCGCCAGTCCGTGAACGCGCTCACGCCGCGCCCCGCCGTGACCCCCTTGCCGCGGCGCAGCTCCTGGAAGTCAATGTAGGACCGCACGTATTCGTCGTCCACCTCCTGCTTGCTCTTCTTGATCAGAGCAGCTGTCCTTGCCAGCGGCAGGCCGACGATCTCGCCGGCGGTGAGGGCGACGTACACCGGGACGCACATGTTGCCCTAGTAGCCGTCCGGGAGAGGTGGGTCGAGGAGTTTGCTTATGTTCATGGAGTACACCATCTTCACGAGCTCGTCGGGGGTAGTTCCATTGGCCTTGACCCTGTTCGATCACCAACTCCTTAACACTTTAACAGAGTAAACGAAAAAGCAATCAACTTGTTGTCACAGGTGTTCGACCGAATTCCTTACCTGGCGCGCCAGATGAACGCGGCGAGAACCTCGAAGGTTGTGAGCTTGAGGCCGGCCTCGTCGGCGAGCTGCGCCCTGAGCGCCTCCACGTGCGCGTCGCTTACATGGAAGCACTCCCTCGCGAGCTGTTCCTGTCTGTCGCTCGCCGCGCAACGTCGTCGTCTAGCGCGAGGACGGGGTCGAACGGCGTCACCGCGCGCGGCGGCCGCCTGGACCCCAGCCGGTCCTGCCGCTCCCAGACCGGCGCCACCTCCGGCTCCTGCCCACGCGCGAACCGCGCCACGGCGGCGAGGAACTTGGTAGCGCCCGCGCCGTCGCAGAGCGCGTGCGCCACCCGCATCCCCAGCGCGACGCCGCCGCAGGTGAACCGCGTGGCCTGGAGCGCGAGCGCGGGGGAGCCCGCCCCGTCGCCGTCGCCGTCTCCCGGCGCGAGCCGGTCGAGCAGAGCGGAGTCCGGCCTGTCGGTGTCAACGTCGGTTACCGACAGGCTGGACACGGCAAGAACGAGGGGAACGGTGTCAGTCCCAGAGCAAACGACGCGTCCGTCGTCGCGGAGGGATCCGGCGAGCGGGGGGAAGAGGCCGAGAGCGGCGGCGAACGCGCGCGGGAGGACGGCGAGCGGGTTGAGGGACGTCGGGTGGGGAGGGAAGAAGCGGAGCGTGCGGAAGGTGACGTCGAGCACGTTGCGGTCGGCGTCGAGGCCGGAGAGTAGGACGGGCACGTCCTGCGCCGGAGCAGGCGCCGGGGAGAGGTGGACGGTGTCCAGGACTCGCAGCTGCTGCTGCTCCATGCCGAGGAATGCGTGTGTGTGTCGTTCGGCCGCGAGATTGTACTGTCGCCGGAATGGGAGGGACGACGGGCTGTCTGGGTTTAAAAGACGTTAAAAAGTTGGAGGTTGGATCATGGAATGGAAGTTGGAGGCCGCGAGAGGGGTCGGTGGAAGGAAACGTTTGCGGTTCCAGGGAACCGGCGACGTGGGAGCACCGGCACCAGTACACTGAGCTTGTGAGCGGCTGAACAAATAATGCAAAGGAGTGTCTATGCTTCAGGTGATTGAAAATTTTTTATCTATCGGTCACATTTTTTCACCGTTGGATCAATATTCTATGGGTCAGATTATCTCTTTCTAAAATAGACAAAAGTATAACAAGAAAACCACAAAAAAACACAAAAAAAATTCTAAACTAGACAAAAGTAAATCTAAGTGAACCCTACAACCCTACAAATACAAAAAAAAAATACAAAAACAAATAGAACTAAAAGTTACCGTAGAGTTGTACTAAAATTGCTCATCACTTGGTATTGCAATTTTAGATTTAGTACTGTGCAATTGTAGGTGACTGATGGATAAGAAAATTTCAGGCAACTGAAAATTAGCAAATCCGTAATGCAAATGTGCAATTCCCGGTGGAAAGATTAACTCACAATCAAGATTACCAGATGAAAGCTTGGTAGATCTACATATAACCCATCTGATACATCGTAGGCAATGTTGGTGATATGTCCTAGAGGCAATCATAAAGATAATTGTATCACGTCTATATTTATGAGTTATTGAATAAATGTTATTCTTTTCCTTAGATGAATCATTGATTATAAGATTAACAAGTATGTGACTTGTTGGTAAAACTCTTTTAATTTATATGATGCCGTTCTAAATGTATCTTTGATCGGATGTCACTGGTCGGAACACTAGTGTCTTATTGACCAACACATATATTGATGTATGACCATATTTCACCGGTCATGGATATAGGGATATCGAATCAATAATATGAACACATGTTGGAGAACATGGGGTTGGATTGACCCCACATTGAGACGCTGTTGAGATTGTTATGATTTTATGTGTCGTCAGTTGGTCTCAAGCAATGATGATGTATAATCCATAGACCTGAGATCAGCATGGTTTCCTACATGTGTAATAGTGCACTTAGGGGTTGCCAAACGTTACTCCGTAACTGGGTAGTTATAAAGGTAGCTTTCAGGTATACTATGAAACATGCCGAGGAATATGATTGGTCGGATATGAGATTTGTTCCTCCTAACATAACAGGAGAGATATCTCTGGGCCTCTCGATGTGGTCAGATAAAGAAAGTGCATGACCATGCCACTAGTGGTCGAAGTGTTCGACCACGTGAAGTTATCTAACACTTGATCGAGAAAGTATTGACCAGTCCATGGATGACATAAATCTCACTAAGAGTTCAACCAGATATCGTGAGGCAAATGGAGAATACATGAGCAGGTCTTTCAGTTCGATCAAATACGGACTAGTCGTATAGAGATACGAGGTAGTCGTAGGCTGGTCGAACATGATCACTAAGTGGTCGAAACCTGATCGTAAGGAGTTACGAACTAATCGAGACCAAATATGAGCTGGTCGTATAGATATATGAGCTGGTCGTTAGTGATAAGGACCTGGTCATAGATCATATTGCACTAAGATTCATCCGATATAATTCGTGTGTATTCAGGAATCATTATGTCCTGCTAGGAGTCGCTAACGACTCGTGATCAGAAAGGAGTTTCCGAGTCACAACTGATTACGCATGAACCTAACGGGTCACACACTTAACGGGTTGAAACAAACGTATTCGGATAGGATCCATCATGGGCACTATATAAGGAGATGCTTGAGGCTGTTGGGATAGACGAGAGATAACATGAGTTGCTCCACCGAAACCCTAGCCACCATCTTCTCGAGAGAGCCCTACCGTGCAAGTTGGTGCTAGCACACCGACGTACGATATTCCTTCCCTAGGCGTGTGGTTACCGTAGAGGCGCTACTGCGGTTGCTGTTGCACTTGAGGACGATCCATGACTTCGCAAGGAACGCGATTGGTTGCTGGAGGAGACGATTGAAATCGAGGAACGCTGGACGATCGTCCACAACCACTACGTCGATGCGTTCTTCGTTGGATCAGGCTGCTCCAACTCTTCTTCGCTGCACTGCGCATCTGGTGGTAACGATCTATGATCTCTTGCTTGCATGGCATCCTGGTTTACGTGATAAATTTTTTGTATTGCCAGCTAGCGTAGCCTACTCGTATCCCTTCATTGGTATCAAAGCCATCCTGTATATTTTTTATCTAGATCGATCGCATATACTTAACATGTGGCAGTACTAGATTGGATCTATTACTGGTCAGGTCTGGTAACCTAGATCGGTCCATATGGATGGAACGGTCTAGGCATTGGTCGATAAGATCGATCGGGTTTTCGGCGGTAGTAGATGCGTTACGAGGAGGTATAAGTTAAAAGGACCAGATGGTTAATTGCGCTTGTTAACGATCACATTGCATGATACTCCTACCGGTCAGAATTCCGCCATCGGAGTATGTCGCAGTGCGTGGTCATATCAAGGCAGTGATCAGATTGGTTCGGAATAGGGTTAATATGATTAGTTTGATGATTTCTGAGGCTCGGTTACGTGAATAAGATTCATGTCCTCGAAAAATTTTCCGAGGGCGCTGCCCCTTCGAACCCCACCCGCTAACCGGCTAGAGGGATCGCTATGGTCGTAGCCGTGTTATATAGTAGTATGTGTTCATGTCGCCCGATAGAATTGGATTCTATGCATAACTCATTTTGCAGGGATTGATGTGAATAGTATGGCCCATTATGTATGTGATGCATGAATGGATTTCACCTGGCCTGTGTGCTATGTTGTGTGATGGCCATCGAGCTACATATTATTGTATAACGGTCTGCGTACTGACATGTAATGCTTGATATTATCCTATGTAATTCATTACTAGCTTTTAGGAGTAAATGCTTAGTAGATGAATGCAACCAGAGACATCAAGGATGATGGTCGGAGGACAAGAAGCATGATGATGGAGCTCAACATGTTAAGGGCAATACTATTTCACAGTTTAATTTGATTATCTGTGAATGTTTATTCCTGTCATGCTATTAATCATGTTTTATCATTAGATGTTTTAACATGGTAGAATAGTATCCCTCAAGGATAATTAAGTTAATTTGATGCCTTTCCGATTGCTGCGCCTGTCACGATTTTGATCGTTAATTGGCAGGTCTACCAAATTATAGTGCCATTGACTATCTTAATAAGATGGGGTGGGTGTTGGACACCCACATGCATAGTATTGGTTTAACTTGACGATGCTATCAAAACAGTTTTGGGTCTTGGAGCATAATGTTAGTCGCCGGGGCATAGAGATGCCACCCAACAAACAAGAGTCATATGTGATATGATTGTCAAGAGGTTGCCTATCTAAAATCACTAGTTTTCTAGCAGTGATGCCAAAGCTCACTAGGACTTAATGATTTTTGGATCTTGAACTCACTATATGATGTTAGAGGGAAACATAGTTTAGAACATATAGTGGGAGTATCTTTTATTAACTGTTGTTGATTAAGTCCGACCAAATATGGACTAGTCGTATGGGGATACAACTAGGTTCAGACCAGTTGTATGGAGATACGAGCTGGTCGTAGACTAGTCGAACATAACCACTACCATGCGTGTCTAATAGAAGATCTTACATAAACATAGTGCTGAATTTTTGCATATTCTGTTGTAGATCATGGCACCTACTACTTCTTCTGCACATACCTTTAATTTGCGATCTATTATTGAGAAACAAAAGCTGAATGGAATCAACTTTATTGTCTGGTTTCGTAATCTGAAAATTGTTCTCAAACAATAAAAGAAGGAATATTAGAGAGTCCCTATACCGAGGAACCGAATATCGATGCTACTCCAACTAAAAAGAATACTAATGAGAAGCATTACAATGATGCAGTCGATGTGCACTGCCTTATGCTTACAACCATGAACTCTGAGCTTAAGAAGCAATATGAGACCACAGACGCTTACAATATGATTGTGGGTCTGAAAGGTATGTTTCAGGATCAAGCAAGGGCAGAGAGGTTCAATACCTCTAAAGCATTGTTTTCTTGTAGACTGTCAGAGGGCAACCCGATCAGTCCTCATGTGATCAAGATGATTGGTCACATTGAGAACTTGAAAAAGCTTAGTTTTCCCCCTTAGCCAAGAGTTGGCTACTGATGTGATTCTCTAATCGCTCCATGCGAGCTTTGAGCCTGTCATATTGAATTTTCATATGAACGGCATGGAGAAATCAATGACTGAGTTGCATGGCATGCTTAAAGGTGTTGAGGAGAGCATCAAGAAAAGTTCCAATCGTGTGATGATAGTTCAAAAGACTACCAACTTCAAGAAGAAGGGTAATTCGGAAAAGGGAAAAGACGAAGGAAAGACTCAAGATGAGACCGGGAGTCTCAAGGCTAAGCTTAAAAAGCTCAAGCTGGGTCCTAAGTTTGACACAGAATGTTACCATTGTCATGAGACTGAACATCGGAAGAAAAACTATAAGAAGTACTTAGCATAAATGAAAAAGAACAAGGGAAGTAAGACTTCTAGTTCAGGTATAAATGTTATAGAAATTAATCTTGCCACTTCTCCGACCAGTTCTTGGGTCTTTGATACCGAATCGGTTGATCATATTTGCAATTCGATGCAGGGACTGATAAGGAGTAGAAGCTTGACAAGAGGAGATGTTGATCTTCGTGTGGGCAATGGAGCAAGAGTTGCCGCATTAGCTATTGGCACTTTACTATTAGCTTTACCGTCAGGATTAGTTATGGAACTAAATAATTGTTGTTATGTTCCAACCTTAAGCAAAAACATTATTTCTGCTTCTTGTTTAGGAGCAGAAGGTTATGAGTTCAGAATAAAGAACAATTGTTGTTTAATTTATTTTGAAGATATGCTTTATGGCCATGCTCCATTGATGAATGAATTGTATGTTTTGAATCTTGAGGATATGTCTATCTATGACATAAATGCTAAGAGACTTCCACCTAACGATATGAATCCCACTTTTATTTGGCATTATCGTTTAGGTCATATAAATAAGAAGCGCATGATGAAGCTCCATAAAGATGGTCCTCTAAACTCATTTGATTTTGAATCATTTGAAACATGTGAATCTTGTTTACTTGGTAAGATGACAAAGGCACCCTTCACGACCAGAGGTGAGAGGGCGAGTGATCTACTGGTCGTAATACATTCGGATGTATGCGGACCAATGAGCACTCCGACCAGAGGTGGTTTTCAGTACTTTATAACTTTTACTGACGACTTCAATAGATATGGCTATGTCTATTTAATAAGACATAAATCAGAATCCTTTGAAAAGTTCAAAGAATTTCAGAATGAAGTGAAGAATTAACTTAGCAAGACAATCAAATGTCTACGATCTGATCGTGGAGGTGAATATTTGAGCCATGAGTTTGGTGACAATCTAAAGAAATGTAGAATTATTCCACAACTCACTCCACCGGGAACGCCTCAATGGAATGGGGTGTTTGAACGACGGAACCAAACATTGTTGGATATGGTTCGGTCAATGATGATGTTGGGACCCCGAGTAGCACCCCGGGACCCTTTGTGCTCACTAGACCAGTCCTATAATCAGTGGCTAGTCCGCACAGAGATCAACAACGATGTTATCACAACCATACAACAAACTAAAGGTGAAGCAGACAAATTAACAATAATAATAACAAAAGACCTTATGGTCAAGCTTGTTACAGAGGTCTGCCGCACAGGGCTAACAACAAAAGATCTCACAGCAGAAAGCAAAATTAACACATGGAGGCCATTCGACATGCCCACAGGCAATCGAGTGGAGGACGTCCTAGCACGAGAGGTCTTCAAAGAGCTCGGAGCACCCTAGGAGGTCTTCTTCAGCTGCTGATCAATCAGAGGGCACAAGCTGTGAGTACTTTGAATGTACTCAGCAAGCCATAGGGAAATGTATGCAATAATACTCATGCATGTCTTGACAAGGTTAGCTTTATGGTTGTTTTGCATAAAGCAATATTGAATTGAAATACAATAAATAGATTGTAAAGCACAAGTTGAAATATTATCACATAAGTAGACAAGTTTTCTTTTGAAACAACCCATGACCACCCTAGTCACTACCCAGACCACTCACGACCACCCTGGTCGTGAGCTAGACCACTCACAATCACCCTGGTCATGAGCTAGACCACTCCAACAAGTTTTGAGAAAGTCTACCCCTTGCGTGAAATCACCAGACATGTCCATAACTGGGGACATGGCTATTCGAATAGATTTACACTCTGCAGATGTTGTACAGCTTTACCCACAAGACACGAGTTCTCTAGTTTGTTTGGCACCCGTCGATGCCCCTGTTTATTACCTTAGGTAAGTAGGCTAGAGCACGTGACAAGACATTTACAAGGTTCTGCTTTGACTCAGTTTCGCTCGCTAAGGTTTCGCCTTCCTGGCCCCCTCTTGCGCCAAGTGTGCATGTTCATCCTAAATCTTACACACTTCCACCAAAACGGAACCAAATCAAAGTATTGCCAATTAGTTGGCCAGGACCACCCCATAATGGTCTTGTGGTTGCACGGTGTGGCCCGGATCAATGGCTTACAAGGTTAAGTCCTTAGTGGGTGCTTAGGCGAGACCTCCTCATCCTAGTGTGCTTCTTGCATCCCCTTTACTGCACGATCACTCGCCCGAGAAAAAACATTTTGGGTTCAATCCGGCCAATGACCACACTAGTCAGGGCACCACAAATTTTATTAACGGCAACACATGCCAAGGCAACGCTTGCCAAGACAACGCATGCCAAGATAATACGTGCCACAATTCCATATTCACTTAGTCAAGTTCAACATTAATGAGACATGTGATCGAGACATCGCATAACTATGCAGGTCTAAGCAACAAACACACCCATGTTGGTTATCACAAAGGGGGTCCAACTAAGATAACCCAACCTATAGTGGTCCAAAGGTACATGACAACATGTCAAACACAATTATCTAAGGGGTCATACTGTCAAGTAGGTGTTTAGCTAATTCCCAAACCATTTTTATACAAATAGCCATGCATGTTGATATAAAACAAAGTAATTTTGTAAAACTAGATTCAACATGATCAAAGGTCTACGACTTGCCTTCGATGAAGAATAGAGATGCTTCAGTAGAGGTCGCCGGGTCCACAAACTCTTCAGTGAAGCTGGAATCTACACGGGCGAAAAATAGCCAAATAAATACAACAAATTCAAATAAAAACCAACACTACCAAATAAGAACCAAAAGAGAAACACTGAAATAGAAACGGACTCTCGGGAGGAGGTCATGAGGAGGAGGTCCACAGGAGGGGATCCACAGGAGGAGGTCCTGAGGAGGAGGTCCATAGGAGGAGGTCTTGAGAAGGAGGTCCACAGGAGGAGGTCCTGGGGAGGTCCAAAGAAGGATACAACTATTCAACGTGGTCGTATAAGGGATACAACTACGCAACATGGTTGTAAAAGAGATACAACCACACAAGATGGTCGTGAGAGCAAAAGAGAACAAGGCACAGAAACACTCACATGGACACACACACACACACACACAGGATGGGAGGAGGACGGCGAACAGCGCGGATGCTCCGGTGAATTCTGCGGCGGCGAGGAGGTCGGAGACGGCGCAAGCTCCAGCGGCGCCTTAGTGACGAGGAGGCTTCAGCGGGCACCTTGGCGAAACTTCAAACACGGAGAAAACAAGGTGAGCGCAAGGGAGAGCTGGGTGAGGAAAAGGTGATGATAGAGGGCTGCTCAGGCTTTTATAGCCAGGGGAAACGAAGAGAGTCACAGAGACTCAAAAACGCACGTGCAAGGGCAGGTGAGGGGAAGATGGGAGCAGATCGAGAATGAGACAAAAGGAGGAACATGTACTGCAAAAGCGAGAGCATTTAATGCGACACAATATCATTTAATGCGCTAAGACCTTTACGCTAGAAATGACACAACAGGTGGAAGGAGAAGGTGAACAGAACTGACAAGCGGGGCTAGTCAAAACATGAAAAGGTGGTCCAACCAAAGGGGAGGTCGAAACCAATGGAGGAGGTCGTGACCCAGGGGAGGTTGTGACCCAAGAGGTGGTCTTTGCAAAAAGACCAAGAGGGTGGTCTTTACACGAGGGGAGATCACAGCGCAAGGGGAGGTCGTTAGGACCACCTGGAGGTCTTGGACAGAGGGGGAGGTCCAAACAAGGGGGAGGTCTAGACTGAGAGGGAGATCCAAAAAGAGGGAGGTCTAAACCAAAAGGGAGATCTAGACTGAGAGGGGGGTCCAAAGAGAGGGAGGTCTAAACCAAAAAGGAGGTTTAGACTGAGAGGGAGGTCCAAAGAGAGGGAGGTCTAAACCAAAAGGGAGGTCTAGACTGAGAGGGAGGTCCAACGAGAGGAAGGTCTAAACCAAAAGGGAGGTCTAGACTGAGAGGGAGGTCCAAAGAGAGGGAGGTCTAAACCAAAAGGGAGGTCTAGACTGAGAGGAAGGTAGGAGCGAACAAGGAGAGGAGATTAAACACCAGAGAACTCCAGCAACCCAAAAGGAACCAAACTCGAATTGGTTGAGGTTGGATTAGTTCAGGTTAAACCATGGCAAATTTCCGAAATCTCCAAGTTAAGCTTGAACAATTCAACAAAACCAAATGGTTATTTTTGCTTTTGAAAACTGTTGGACCGAAACGGCGACTAGAGGGGGGGTGAATAGGAGCACAATCACTTTTTCACCTTAATTGAATTCAATACCAATTTCACTCCAATAGCTATGAAAGCTATGAAGATCAATATACAAGCACAGTGGAAGACTTGTATTGAATCCAATCGAAACCTCGAAGCAAAACAACCAAAATTACCAAAAACTCAATTCACAATGAGTTGGGCGGTCAGACCTCTCAGCCTAGCGGTCTGACCGCTCCATAGGGCGGTCTGACCTCCAACCTGATGAACAGTGAAATCAGCCCGAACTTCCAAAACACAAAAAGGTCTAACTTTTGATTCGTGATTCCAAACTTCACGAAACTTGAAACATACCTTCCTTAGGATGTTAGGAACCTATTCCAATCAATGATAATGCAGATCGTTGCCAAAGTTCTGACCTTTATCCGTTTTAGTAAATGTTGCTTCAAAACCGAGCCAAATACGAAAACGGTGATTGATATGATTTCGTGGGAGGAATCAATCCAAGATGGCTAAGGATAGTCTCCCATACATCCTAGCATCCTCAATCACAAGAAGAATCAAGACAAAAGCCCTCAAGAGCAAAACCCCCTAAAATCACCATTTCTTTCACAAAAACCGGGCAAAAACAAAACTTAAATCCAAAAGCTTGCTCGTGGTTAATTGATGATCTAGATGATCCTAGATAGGTTCCCACATGTCACAGCAAGCTAGATCAAGAGAAGAAACCAATAGAAAACTCGCGGATCAAAAAAAAACCCAAAATCACAAAATAGAGAACAAGAACACAAAGAGACTCATCTCAAGAAGTGATGCTTGGATTGATTTGAGATAGATGGATGTTTTACAGCCACTTCATCATGGAGGAGAAAGCTCAACGCATGAGCACACACTCAATCCAAACCCTAGAAACCCTAGCTCTCCTCCTTTCTCCCAAAAACCCTAAAACATAAAATAGGCTTATCAAAATGGCCAAAGGGTTCTCAAGTGCAACCAACACTTAGCCCTATTTATAGTGGAGGCTAGCATCTAGATAATATTCCATTAGGGTACCTGTTAAGCCCACACACACGCACGTATCTCAAAGCGTCGTCTTCATCTTCGTTTAACCTAAACCGCTTCTCCATGCACCGTCCTGCGCTGCAGTTTAGCCAAGGCCAAAAAGGTGGTTTCGCACACCACCACTTATCACTTTTTCGGTATAGAGCAATTTCCCAAAATGCCCATCTACCGACCTTTTGCAATTCCTTCATCTCGAAGCATCTCCCATGCTCTGTCTTCATCTATGTGATCCCAATGACTTCCCGCCAAGCCTCTCACGCATCCGGATACCACCGAACCGTCCTTACTTGCAACTGGGACGAAGTCACTTGGCGCACCACATGTCTCACCATCGGTAGCTTCCGCTCCGGTTCCTTCTCTTCTCGGCTTGTAAGCACTCCGCTAGCCTTAGTCATCTTCCAGCACAACCTCGATCGTTCTGGACCTCGGTTCTCCTACCTAGTCCCGATCTAGTTCGTCTCACCATGACCTAGCTCCGGTGTCCAACAACCATCACAAACAAGCAAACCGTTACGTAGCACCGCACGATACGCACAATCATCAATTCTCATAATTGATGAGGCATGAGCACATACCTTCACAAAGGCCTTTACTCAAACTTTGCCTTCTATGGTTCTTGTCCATCTTACGTCTTGCTTGAGTCCAACCATCTCACCCGACATCCACGACCGTTCTGGACCTTGGTTCTCCTAACCAAGTCCCGGTCCTCCTCCTCGTCGACCATAGCTGACTCCAAGCCACCTGCACAACAATAGACCAAGCAACCATTTTCGGGCATAAGTTCTTCACAACTTGACCCATGTTAGCCAAAACATGCATCATGCAACATCTATGCAATGGAACCCATGAACTTGACCTAACAAAACAATCATCGCCACCGAGTTGGCCAATGAACAAGCCAAAACGGTCGATCGCCACTTTGGTAGGCTCGACCGCCCTCGGCTAACGGCCTCGATCACACTGTTGGCTTGGCCCGACCGCCACCGGGACTTAGCCAAAATTCCAACTTGGAAATCCGAAACCTTTTGGAAATTTCAAACGAATAGAACTTTTGACTCGAAGCTCCAAAAAATATAAGACCAAGTGCAGTAGAATTTTCTCTCTTGCCTACACTCTCTATTTTTGGCCTAGCTTCAAAATCCAAAATCTACTTTGGCCGGTCAGACCGCCACCCATTGGTCGGTCTGACCGCCAGCCACTTGGCCTAAGCCTGACTTGAGGCTCGCCGGGCCCGACCGCCACACAATGGCGGTCCGACCGCTGAGACCGACAAAGAGAGGATTTTACCGAAAACAAGGGTTGCTCCAAACACCCCGACGCTATTGCCAATTGTTCAACACACTAAGATTAGGATCATATCCACATGATCTCAACAATGTCCCCCTTGATGAACACATTGGCAATCTTCTCAAAAATGCAAATTGAAGGTTTGAAAATGAAAATACTCTCGTTTTCGCGCAAAGGCACATCTGGGTCCACAAGCAAGAAAAAGCTATAAAAATGACCAAGATAGCTTTAGATTAGCGTAGGCAAGTAAGATCGAGTCAAAGAAAGCAAGAAAGCTCCAATTTCCAGAAAAGAATCAAAAATCTCACTTAAGATCCATATGAAAGAACAATTGTTCTATTTGACCTTCGATCATTGTGAGTCTTCAAGAATTGCAATTCAAATTCAGAAAAGACAATAAGATCAAAAGAATGCAATTTGAAAGCACCCCCTCACTAAGACCAACACTTTGTAGAAAATTTTCATTTTTCTCATTCATTTTTTTTCATTCCTTCTCCCCCTACATCCAAAAAGCTTTTTTTCACATTTTTGCTAAAACTTCTCCCCCTTTGACAATGTATTCATCAAGGAATCATGCCTTCTTCTCATCCAGAGAAGACAAATGCAGAAATATGGAAGAAGCATAAGAAAGAGCATGCATGAAGTGCAATGGAGTGGCTTCAATTTTTGGTATTTTTCAATTTTTAGTAAAAGAAGCTTTGGAGATTACCCAAAAGAACAGACTAGCATTTCTATTATCACTCATGACATATCAAGCCTGACACAGCTAGCAAGATCATGTTAAGACATATATAGCAAAGCTAAGCTAGTGAGCTTAAAATGAAGCAATAAATTTTAACAGTTTAAGCAAAAGCTTCAAAATTAGCAAGTTCAGCAACAGGTATCCTAAAGTGAGAATGGCCATGTCAGAATGTCATTGTGAGATCAAGAAGCTAGCAAAGACTATTTTAGAGACAAAAAGTTCTGAATTGAATCATTTTGCTCAAATTATCTCAAAAGCCCAATTTTCACAATAATTTTCATTTTAAGTTGATAAAAGGTCTATCTTAGTAAAGAAGATCCTGAACTAGGAGCCATCCACAATCTTTTCCTAAGCTTCAACCAATTTTAATAATTTGTTTTCTTAGCCATGTGCTAGATCTCAAGCCTTGCCGCAACCATCCCAAGCAAAAAAGCTTTAAAAAGTGGTCTAGATTATCCAAAACTCCCCCTGAGTTCATGCCTAGTGCAATGGCAAGCCGTCTCATGAGAAAGAATTGGTGAGATCAGTTTTTTCGCATAGAAGATATCATTTTTCATTGTTCACAAGAGCAATTTTAGATTCTTAAAAGAACAAGAAGCTCCATAAATGCTCAATCCCAGATTCAAGAGCTAAAAAAGCTATTTTGACAGGGTCAATATCACAAAAGGATCACTAATTGTGCAACTAGCTAAAAGATCCACAAATTGCAATTTTCAGTTCAAGTTATCTTAAAGTTCTGGCTCATTTAGTAAAGACATTGCTGCACATGTAAAAGCATGATAATTCTAGCAAGTCAAAGAACTAGACACGATCTTGAGCAAGAATTAAAATACTAAAGCTCAAGAGGGTAATAAGCAAAGCTTCATTAATTAAAAGACAGAAGCGGTAAAGCTTATATTACAATGCATCTTTTTGTGATTTTCATGTGAATGCAATATGATACAATGAGATGCACGAAAGACTGAAAAGCCTAAAAAGGATCCAAAGAAAATACCACTTGAAGAAGGTATCAAAAAAGATCCACAAAAGTTCAGATGAACAAGGAAAGTTCAGAAACGAACCAACTCCCCCTCAAACCAACCCAAAGGGATAAATTACCCCTAACACACTTCTCAAGGTGGCAAACCTTGTTGGGTCTAAAGGTTTGGTGAGGATGCCTGCCAATTGGGCCTTGGACTTCACACTAGTACAAAGACTTCCTACTCCACAAGATCTCTAGGGGAAAAGACTCGACTAGCTAAGGAGCGAAACAACAACACTAAAAAGCTTATAGGCTGCTCAGAACCTGACAAGGACTAGTGACTAGGAGACAAGCTCGACCTAAGCTGTGAGAAGAGTGCATCCTAGCAAACCGTGGGATAAGAAGAGTGTCTAGAAAGGACACGTGCTAGAACAGAACCTTCTATCTACCCTGAACTCAACAAGCCCAACCCCTGACAAGAACCAAATGCTATGCAAAGTAGAATAGGGGTACCATACACAAATGTAAGGTATAGGAGTTCGAACCTGAGTCGCACCGCTTGGCAGTGGGATGTAGTCGAATGAATAGAAGCTGGATCATATTGTGTCTCCAAGAAGTGATAGTCAGCATCGAATGCACATATGAGGAAGAGAACCAACAGCAAATGTCATGAACCACATGTTCTCCTCAACTGAAAAGACTACACCAAAGAGACAGAAGAAGTCTATGCCTTGGTACTAGGTTAGTGAGACATTATCGAAGAAAACAGTACCGAGACACACGACTAGCAAGAATAGCAGAAGATGATCCAAAGCTCATAAAAGCATATAATCAACAAATCAGGGTATGAGCAAGAAGATAGATAAAACAATTGCAACACATGCTATCCAAGATATAATAAAGCTCAAAATATCCTTAATCCATAATAAGGTATGGGAGCAAACAAGCGCATAGCATATCACACAATCATACACGAGTCAAGGGAAAAGCATGCTAGTGAAGCTAAGGCAAAACCCATGTATCCACAATTAACAATAAGGTACAATACCATGTAAGCATAAGATATGTTATAGAACAAATCATGGATAATGAATGCTAACATGGATATCAAGTAAGCATGTGAATACACAAGGCAAAAATCAACAAGAGCAAGAAATATACGAAACAACACAAGCTCATGAAGACAAAACCAAACTTATATACCCATTGGAAACAATGAATAACAATCTAGCTCATGGATACATAAGCAAGGTACTAGCAAAGGCATGATGAAAGATATTATAAGAGAAACACATGCCGATATGATACAAGTGAGCACAAAGAAAAGCACAACATGCCAAGAATGAATAATCGTGAAGGTAAAGGCATGAAGGTGTAAGATAGCTCACAAAACAGGTGAAGACGTCGATCATGAAAGCACATGCCTCTTGGAGGCCATCATGGGGATGAAGAACCATCAAGTGTCCTGGTTACATGATGAAGCAAAAGATCAGAACCTTTTAAGTCCATGTTCTCCAACCGCGTCCCCGGTACCTACACATGAGAAAAGCAAGATGTCCAAGTCTTGGATCCCGAAGGGTTAGAGAGCAAATACTTGAGAACACAAACCTTGGACACACAACCACTGGAAGCACTTGAACCATTATGAGAGTTAGCATGATGCAAATGCTGGTTCATGCAAGAAGATCCAACACCATTCTTGGAGGTACGCCGCAAGTGGACAACTCGATGAGGAAAATGAGGTTTATCTCTAGAAAAGCGGCGATGGCCTTGCTTGAAACCACCATGATGTGAACCAACACAAGCACCAAAAGAACTCACACATCTTCGCCGTGGGTGTGTACCTCGATGAACAAAATGAGATCCACCTCTCGGAAAATGACAGAAATCCTGCCTCGGGGCAGCTCGTGGACTAAAATCAAAACCAAAACCATGGAAACCGAGTCCACGATGCTGTCCAACACCACTCAAAAAGGTGTCAAAGAAGCCATCAACAGAGTGAGTCCTCATGCTAGGCTCTTTAGTGTGCATGTCATGAGAAAAACTATACCCACTAGGAGACTTAGAAGCATGAACTCGACGCAAATGTTTTGCACGCCAAAAACAAAAATCTACAAGATGTCCATCCTTCCCACAAAATGAGCAATGGTGTAAAGGTCTACTAGGAGATACGATCCGAGAGGACAAAGCACCATTATGGTTCAAAGAAGAAGTCCTTTGGGACAAGCTAGAAGAACCAACATCATAACTCGCCCTCGTGTCGGCACTAGGCACACACATGCCATGAGAAGATAAATGTGTGTCCCTAAAAGCTCGACGACACATTCGACGCCGGTGTTTGACATGGCGGAAGCAAAACTCAAAAATGTGTCCATCTTTCTTACAAAATGTGCAATGATACTTCTCTTTTGAAGATGTAATATCATTTGAGGAGGAAGCACCCTGGTCTTTAGAAATCCTTTGGACAACACAAGAAGAGTCAGAAAGAGACGCACTCGCCAAAGAAGAGCTATCCAAAGCGATGGCACAAAAACCAACATCAAATAACTCACATTTAGCACGAAAAGACTCCAACTCCAAATGCAAAGAGGCAAAAGAAATCTTGAGAACATCAATCTCGGAGTGAAGGAAAATACAAGAGTCACATGACTTGACACTCATATCATCGCACAATTTTTTCAAAGACTCAATCTCGCTCTTCAAATCAATGCAAGATGTGCAAGAATTTAATGATGCTTTCGTATTAAGCATGCAATTCAAAGCATCAATTTCAGTTTCTAAACTAGCACAATTCTTCCAAGAGACTAAACCATCCTTAAGCAATTTCTCATATTCTAAGCACATGCTACAAGGCCTAGCTTCAATTTTAATAATTTCAGCCCTAGCATTCTCTAATTGCTCAAGGTGAAAGGAATTAGTCAATTTCAACCTATCAAATTCAACAAGCATGCCTACACAAGAATCACACTCATTTCTAGCCATAGATATAAGATTGCCTATTTCTAACTGAGCATTATCAAGCTCATGATGTAAGGCAACACAAGAATCACATTGTATAGAAGCATTTGATTTCAATAATTTATTTTCAGATTTTAGGAATGCAAGAGAATTTTTCAAGTTATCCATGTCTACAAGCAAAGAATCAAAAGCATTCATAGAGGTTTTCAATTCGGAGGGCTCATGAGAAAAATCATCATTCTCTCTTTCTAGCAATTTCATTTTCTTCCTAAGAGCATGCAATTTATATTCATATGATAACAAGCCATCAATGAGTTTTTTTTTGCTCACCTTGCTTAGCTTGAGTAGGGGATCGTCCTCGGAAGAGTCATCATGATCATCCTCGAAAAGCTCTTCATCATTCTCATCCTCAATCACTACTGCACATATGCCAATGGGCTCCTTCTCCTTGGACTCCAAGCGTAGCTCATCTCTGAAACAAGGACAATCAAAACAAAAGAGATCGTCACAAATATCACAAGAGAACTCCTCAACCGCCAACATAAAAATCGAACATTCAAGCGTCTTGTCACGACGGACATTAATGGCAAAAGAACCACGACAACATGCAAAGAAGCGCTCACAAGTCCTCATACAAGTCGCCATGCTCAAAGATTGGTGAAGATCACAAAAGAGCAAACCTTCCTCTGATACCACTTGTTGGACCGAAACGACGACTAGAGGGGGGTGAATAGGAGCACGATCACTTTTTCACCTTAATTGAATTCAATACCAATTTCACTCCAGTAACTATGAAAGCTATGAAGATCAATATACAAGCACAGTGGAAGACTTCTATTGAATCCAATCGAAACCCCGAAGCAAAACAACCAAAATTACCAAAAACTCAATTCACAATGAGTAGGGCGGTCAGACCTCTCAGCCTAGCGGTCTGACCGCTCCATGGGGCGGTCTAACCTCTCAAATGGGCGGTCTAACCTCTAGCCTCATGAACAGTGAAATCAGCCCGAACTTTCAAAACACAAAAAAGGTCTAACTTTTGATTCATGACTCCAAACTTCACGAAACTTGAAACATACCTTCCTTAAGATGTCAAGAACCTATTCCAATCAACGATCGTGAAGATCGTTACCAAAGGTCCGACCTTTATCCGTTTTAGTAAAGGTTGCTTTAAAACCGAGCCAAATACGAAAACGGTGATTGAGATGATTTCGTGGGAGGAATCAACCCAAGATGGCTAAGGATAGTCTCCCACACGTTCTAGCATCCTCAATTACAGGAAGAATCAAGACAAAAGCCCTCAAGAGCAAAACCCCCTAAAATCACTATTTCTTTCACAAAAACCAGGCAAAAACAAAACTTAGATCCAAAAGCTTGCTCGTGGTTGATTGATGATCTAGATGATCCTAGATAGGTCCCCACATATCACATCAAGCTAGATCAAGAGAAGAAATCAATAGAAAACTCGTGGATCAAAAAAAATAGAGAATAAGAATACAAAGAGACTCATCTCAAGAAGTGATGCTTGGATTGATTTGAGAAAGATGGATGTTTTACAGCCACTCCATCATGGAGGAAAAAGCTCAACGCATGAGCACACTCTCAATCCAAACCCTAGAAACCCTAGCTCTCCTCTTTTCTCCCAAAAACCCTAAAACACAAAATAGGGTTATCAAAATGGCCAAAGGGTTCTCAAGTGCAACCAGCACTTAGCCCTATTTATAGTGGAGGCTAGCATCTAGAGAATATTTAATTAGGGCACATGTTAACCCACACACAAACGGGTTCAACACACGCACGCATCTCAAAGCGCCATCTTCATCTTCGCTTGACCTAAACCGCTTCTCCATGCACCGTCCCGCGCCACGGTTTAGCCAAGGCCAAGAAGGTGGTTTCGCACACCACCGCTTATCACTTTTCCGGTATAGAGCAATTTTCCAAAATGCCAATCTACCAACCTTTTGCGATTCCTTCGCCTCGAAGCATCTCCCATGGTCCGTCTTCATCCATGTGACCCCAATGACTTCCTGCCAAGCCTCTCACGCATCCGGATGCCACCAAACCATCCTTACTTGCAATTGGGACCAAGTCACTTGGCGCACCACATGTCTCATCACCGGTAGCTTCCGCACCGGTTCCTTGTCTTCTCGGCTTGTAAGCACTCCACTAGCCTTAGTCATCTTCCAGCACAACCTCGATCGTTCTGGACCTCGGTTCTCCTAACCTAGTCCTGATCTAGTCCGCCTCACCATGACCTAGCTTCGGTGTCCTACAACCATCACAAACAAGCAAACCGTTACATAGCACCGCACGATACGCACAATCATCAATTCTTATAATTGATGAGGCATGAGCACATACCTTCACAAAGGCCTTTGCTCAAACTTTGCCTTCTATGGTTCTTGTCCATCTTGTGTCTTGCTTGAGTCCAACCATCTCACCCGACATCCACGACCGTTCTGGACCTTGGTTCTCCTAACCAAATCCCGGTCCTCCTCGTCATTAACCATAGTTGACTCCAAACCACCTGCACAACAATAGACCAAGCAACCATTTCCGGGCACAAGTTCTTCACAACTTGACCCATGTTAGCCAAAACATGCATCATGCAACATCTATGCAATGAAACCCATGAACTTGACCTAACAAAACAATCATCGCCACCGAGTTGGCCGATGAACAAGTTAAACCGGTCGACCACCACTTTGGCGGTCTCGACCACCTCGCGGTCGACCACCACTGTTGGCGGCCCGACTGCCTAGCTGGGACTTAGCCAAAATTCTAACTTGGAAATCCAAAACCTTCTGGAAATTTCAAACGAATAGAACTTTTGACTCGAAGCTCCAAAAAATATGAGACCAAGTGCAGTAGAATCTCCTCTCTTGCCTACACCCTCTATTTTTGGCCTAGCTTCAAAATCCAAAATCTACTTTGGCCAGTCAGACCGCCACCCATTGGCCAGTCTGACCGCCAGCCACTTGGCCTGAGCCTGACTTGAGGCCTGGCCGATTTGACTACCAATGTGGCCACTTTGACCGTCACACAGGCCGGTCTGACCGCCACACAATGGCCAGTCTGACCGCTTGAGACCTGACAGCAGCAGGACTTTACCGAAAACGAGGGTTGCTCCAAACACCCCGATGCTATTGCCAATTGTTCAACACACTAAGATTAGGATCATATCCATATGGTCTCCACAAAAACTCAGAAACTCAGAAAACTTGGGAAGTTACAGATGAGCCAATCTGATCTTTGCAATTCTGGGGATACGCTCTAGAAACAACGGCTTTCACTTTAAATAGGGTTCCATCAAAAACTGTAGAGAAGACATCATATGATATATGGACTACAAAGTGTCCTGGATTATCTTTTCTCAGGATATGGGGTTGTGAGGCATATGTCAAATGTTGGACGTCTGATAAACTCACACCCTAGTCCGATAAGTGCTTCTTTGTGGGGTATCCTATGGAAACTAAAGGATATTATTTTTATAATCAGGTTGATAACAAAGTGTTTGTTGCTTGTAATTGTATCTTCTTAGAGAAAGAGTTTCTTTCCAAAGGAGTCAGTGGGTGCAAGGTACAACTCGAAGAAATTTGGGAACCATTTGAAAATGTTTCAAAATATTGTTGAACTTGTAGATGAGACATCATCCCCACATAGATATAAAAGGCCATGTCAATTGCCTATAAGTTATGGGCATGATATTGTATTATTGAATAATGATGAGCCTAAAACTTATGCGCACTACTACAGAAAAGATCTTCACAGACAGTTCAAAAATGTCATCACAAACGGTTTCGTGAGCCGTCTGAGTTTATGGGCCAGTAATGATATGAGGTCATCACAGACGGATATTAACTTAGAACCGTCTGTGATAGCTGACTATCACAAATGGTTCATGTTTAGAACCATCTGTGATAGTTGACTATCCTGCAGCGGTTAGTGTTTAGAACCTTTGTGATACATATTCTCTATAAAGTCTCTAGCGATGCACCTTGTGCCTTTAAAACCGACTTCATATATATATATATATATATATATATATATATATATATATATATATATATATATATATATATATATATATATATATCTGACCACTTCGAGAAGTCGTGAGGAGACTTCCTACCAAATACGCACGTATCAACCTCGAAGTGAGCTTCATGTATCAAGAACCAACCATTCCTTGATGTCAAGTCCAATTACCTATCGACAACATCCGTAATTGTATATCCACGCCTAATTGCAACCATACATCAAGAACTTGTTGGTTCTCGATGAAAGGTTGCCCGTGGCGCCAATCTCATCCTCCTCAATGCACCCTCTAAAGTGGCAGACATATATATATATATATATATATATATATATATATATATATATATATATATATATATATATATATATATATATATATATATATATATATATATATATATATATATATATATATATGAAGCCGATTTAAAGGCACAAGCAACGATGCTTGGAGTCTTTATAGAGAAGAGATCAGAATAGAATGGTAGGACGTGGACGGGCAAGGAGGAGAACTTGACCAACATGAACATGGTTACACGGACAAAGGTGAAATGAATGGCGAGAGACAGGTGAAGAGGTGTTGTAGTAGTTTTTGACTCATTTGGTCTTGTTTTCAAATAGAATACACACCAATTAATAAATAATGTGTATGTTAATTGCAGATTTATAAATTAGCCTAACCTTTAAAAATCTAAAAAGTTAATTGCAGCCAAGCCCCATCCGAACCACATCGATCCCATGTAAGCCAACCAAGCACAAAGAACCAACATCAATAACCCTCAGTATCCATCAGAGAGCACTAACCGAACCCACCATTTTGCCCTATTCATTTTTGTTAATCTGAACCCACATAGCATGAACTAAGCAAGATGCACAGAATGCTACATCACAGAGCAAGGGGACTATTAATATGAACTAAGCGGCATTGATGTAATGAAGAGACGCATCGGCAACGACAGCGACGAAGAAACTCATCGGGCGATGAAAAAACGCACCGAACTGAAACGATATTATCGCAGACAATTATAATTAAAAACCGTTTGTGAAGTACAATTATCACATACGGTTTATGTTCAAAACCGTCTGTGATACTTCACAGACGGTTGTTAATCTGAACCGTCTGTGATATTACCTCTTCACAGACAGTTTTTAGCATAGCCAGTAACACAGACGATTTTCAATATAAACCATCTGTGATTGCATGTAATATAGATGGTTTTGGTCAACCGTCTGTGATGAGGCGTCCAGTATTAGCCTTTTTGTAGTAGTGGTGGAAGCAATGGTGGACCCAGACTCTGAGTCATGGCGTGAAGCCATGAGATCCGAAATAAAGTCCATGTATGATAATCAAGTTTGGAACTTGGTTGATGCACCTGTTGGTGTTAAAACCATTGAGTGCGAATGGATTTTTAAGAAAAAGATAGATATGGATGGATATATTCACATTCATAAGGTGCGACTGGTTGTGAAGGGTTTTAGACAAATTTAAGGTGTTGATTATGATGAAACCTTCTCTCCTGTCGCGATACTTAAGTCTATCCGGATCATTCTAAATATTGTTGTATATTTCGATTATGAGATATGGCAAATGGATGTCAAAACAACTTTCCTAATTGGAAACCTAAGTGAGGATATGTACATGACACAGTCTGAAGGTTTTGTCGATCCAAAGGAAGCTAGAAAGGTATGCAAGCTTAAGAAATCCATCTATGGATTAAAGCAGGCATCTCGGAGTTGGAACATTCGTTTTGATAAAGTGGTCAAAGGTTTTGACTTCATCAAGAACGAAGAAGAACCTTGTGTTTACAAGAAGGTTAGTGGGAGCAAACTTGTGTTTCCGATCTTGTATGTGGATGACATACTACTGATCGAAAATAATATTCCTATACTTAAATCTGTTAAAACTTCATTAAAAAATAATTTCTCAACGAAAGATTTAGGAGATGCAGCATATATTCTTGGTATAAGGATCTATAGAGATAGATCTAAGAGGCTAATTGGATTAAACCAGGATATGTACATAGACAAGATGTTGAAGCGGTTCAACATGCAAGATTCCAAGAAAGGTTTCTTGCTTATGGCACATGGCATTAATCTTAGCAAGAGTCAATGTCCTACGACCACTGATGAGCGAGACAAAATGAGTAAAATCCCATATGCTTCGGCTATAGGATCTATCATGTATGCCATGCTATGTACACAACTAGATGTGTCATATGCTGTAAGTGTTACGAGCATATATCAGTCGGATCCAAGTGAAGGTCACTGGATAGCAGTTAAGAATATCCTTAAGTACTTGAGAAGGACTAAGGATGCATTCCTTGTTTATGGAGGTGAGGAAGAGCTGGTCGTAAATGGTTACACCGATGCTAGCTTCCAAACCGACAAGGATGATTTCAGATTGCAATCTGGGTTTGTGTTTTGTCTTAATAGAGGAGTAGTGAGCTTGAGAAGTTCTAAGTAAGGAACAGTTGCTGATTCTACAACAGAGGTTGAGTACATTGCTGCTTTAGAAGTTGCAAAAGAGGCCGTGTCGGTGTTTTAGAACCGATCTTACGTAAAGATTGTTTGATTCGGGGGGTCTCCTAGAATAGAATCACGCAGAGAGATTGACACGGGTATTTTTATACAGGTTCAGGCCTTCTCCGGAGAGAATAACAACCCTACTCCTGTGTGTGTATGGTATTGAGTGTATTCTGAACAATCAGGAAAAAAGCTAAGACTATTACAGATGATCCTGCTTGTCTTCCTGATAGCCCTTGATCGCGTGTCCCTGCCTTTGTCTTATCGTTGCCTTTATATAGTCATGAAGGAATAGCCGTTTTCCCCTGCTGAAGAGACGCCTCATCAAATCCAATAACGGGCGCACGTTTGTAGTAATCATCGGGCTGGTAACTCCTTCACGCCGCATGGCAGTTACCAGTTAGAGATAATGGGGTATTATGTGTTATCTTTTCACATAATAACAGCGCATATTAACTGTTTAGATTCCTTAATCATTTGGACCCACTTGCCAGTAAGTTTTATTGATCATAAGGTGGTCGTAGCTGACCTGGTCGTAGAAGAACTTAAGACCATAAGATAGTCGTAGCAAGACTTACGACTATAAGGTAGTCGTAGCAAGACTTACGACTATGGGGGTGGTCGTAGAAGCACTTACGACCACCTGGTAGGCTTCTCCCATATAAAATTAAGGGGAATACCCAGGGACCATATGACATCATATTTACTTATAATAAGAATTATAGATAAAAGATAAAATGAGGATTATTAGATCCTCGTCAGGCCGTATAGATAAGAAAGTTTATTTATGAACTGGGTGTAGTTTCTAGTGCATCTAGCCTAGTGGATCTCTATTGTGATAATAGTAGATCCATTGCACAAGCTAAGGAGCCTAGATCACATCAAAAGTCCAAGCACATACTTCAACGATATCATATTATTTGTGATATCGTTGAGAGACGTGATGTGAAGATACAAAAAGTGCACACAGATTTGAATATTGCTGATCCATTGACAAAGTCTCTCCGCAACCTAAGCATGAGGCGCACACAAGAGCAAAGGGTATAAGATACCTATATGATTGACACTAGTGCAAGTGGGAGACTGTTGGTGATATGCCCTAGAGGCAATCATGGAGATGATTGTATCATGTCTATGTTTATGAGTTATTGAATAAATGCTATTCTGTTCCTTGGATGAATCATTGGTTATAAGATTAACAAGTATGTGACTTGTTGGTGAAACATTTTTAACTTATATGATGTCATTCTAAATGTATCCCTGGTCGGATGTCACTGGTCGGAACACTACTGACTTATCGACCAGCACATGTATTCATTGATGACCATGTTTCACCGGTCATGGATATAGGGATATCGAATCAATAATGTGAACACATGTTAGAAAACATGGAGTTGAATTGACCCACCTTGAGACACTGTTGAGATTGTTATGATTTTATGTGTCGTCAGTAGGTCTCAAGCAATGATGATGTATGATCCTTAGACCTGAGATCAGCATAGTTTTCTACATGTGTAATAGTGAACTTAGGGGTTGCCAAACGCTACTCCGTAACTGGGTAGTTATAAAAGTAGCTTTCGGGTATGCTATGAAACATACGGAGGAATGTGACTGGTCGGATATGAGATTTGCCCATCATAACATAACAAGAGAGATATCTCTGGGACCCTCGATGTGGTCGGATAAAGAAAGTGCATGGCCATGCCACTAGTGGTCGAATTGTTCGACCACGTGAAGTTATCCAACACTTGATCGAAAAAGTATTGAACAGTCCATGGATGACATAAATTTCACCTGGAGTTCAACCAGATATCGTGAGGCAAATGGAGAATACATGAGCAGGTCTTTCAGTTCGATCAAATACAGACTAGTCGTATGGAGATACGAGCTAGTCGCAAGCTGGTCGAACATGATCACTAAGTGGTCGAAACCTAGTCGTAAGGAGTTACGAACTGATCGAGACCAAATATGAGTTGGTCGTATAGAGATACGAGCTGGTCATTAGTGATAAGGACCTGGTCTTAGATCATATTGCACTAAGGTTCGTCCGATAGAATTTATGTGTATTCAAGAATCGTTATGTCCTACTAGGAGCTGCTAACGACTCGTGATCGGAAAATAGTTTCCGAGTCACAACCGATTACACATGAACCTAACGGGTCACACACTTAACGGGTTAGAACAAGCGTGTTTGGATAGGATCCGTCATGGGAACTATATAAGGAGATGCTTGAGGCTATGAGATAGACAAGAGATAATGTGAGTTGCTCCACTAAAACCATAACTGCCATCTTCTTGAGAGAGCCCTACCGTGCGAGTTGATGCTAGCACACCAGCGTATGGTGTTCCTTCCCTACACATGTGGATATCGTAGAGGCGTTGCTACGGTTGCCGTTGCACTTGAGGATGATCCACGACTTTGCAAGGAACGTGATTGGTTGCTGGAGGAGATGATCGACATCGAGGGACATTGGACGATCGTCTACGACCACTACATCGACGCGCTCTTCATTGGATCAGGCTGCTTCAACTCTTCTTCCTTTGCACAGCACGTCTGGTGGTAACGATCTATGATCTCTTGCTTGTGTGGCATCCTGATTTACGCGGTAGAATTTTTGAATTGCCAGCTAGTGTAGCCTACCCGTATCCCTTCAGGAAGAAGTCAAAACTCTCATCTTTAGCCATACAATCAATGTGCAAATTGTTTACAGATCAGACCAGACATACGACCCTACTTGGAAAAGTAAGAAGTCATTGAGGCTGCCTTAAATGCTTGGGACATACAATACAAGATATTTTTACATATAGGTACTTCAAGGGCGAATATAACCACATCATCAAGCATTCATGCAAGAGTACCTTCTCTAATGTAAGCATATCTTTGTAGGTGCTTAGATGATTGTATTATCTACTAATTAGATATAGTTATATACATAAGTATCCGTACATACTTAATGCACCAAATAAGTACCTTATTTGAAGAGCTCTTTTATGATACATTAAATTTAATATGGACTGTTTATTCTTTTTGATTCAATGGTTTAGATTAGTTAGTATTTTGTTATTACTTTTTTTTTGGCCTAAATGGTAGTATTCGGAGATGCAATAGCATATTTGGCTTCCGCTGTTTCGCAATTGCGGAACTGGCTCGGAGAGCTGTCCGATGGACGAATAGACGCGTGACGTAGCGCCACGACACCCACGTCCATCCGACCCACGAGCGGACAAGGACGGTGTGTGCATCATCTGAACATCCTGCGCGTGAATGAGGTCACGTGTCACACAGCATTAGGCCGGGTTCGAACGTCCCGCGCGTGGCCATGCGACGGCCACCTATCCCCTGTGCAGATAATAGAACCTATCACATTCAAATTATTGCGTGCAGATGCTGACTACAAATTAATTGCATACATTAAGCTGATTAATGTAACATTCTGATTTTCTAAATCCTTTTTAAATGTGTAAAATAAATTAAAGCTATTTTATTTTAATGAGAATTACAAGTTTGGTTCGGTTGGAGAGGTTTGAGTTCTTTGAGACCTCCTTTTGGTGTGCCCAAGAGACCTCCCCTTAGCATATCTTCTTTGGTTGTGTAGGTTTAGACCTCCTCTCGTGGTCTAGACCTCCCCGATGCACGTGAGGTTAAGCCTCCCGTAAGGCTTAAACCTTCTCGCCTAGACGTATCCTTACGTCGGGCTTTTTCTTTGAAATTGGTCACTTGGACCTCTCTGTTGGTTTGAATCTCTTAGGGTTCAGACCTCTTTTCTGCTCGCACTTCTCTTAAGTCTAAACCTCTTGTTGTCCAGGCACCTCTCTATGCCTGCACCTCCTTTCATGGGACCTCCGTGTGTTCCAAAGGAGCTTCTTGTTCGCTGCATGACCTCCTCAATTCATATAAACCCCTTGATATCCTTTCTTGGCGAAAGGACCTCCCTTGTACTTGATGTGGCGGTCCGCACCTCCTCCCATTTCCAATCCAAAGTTCCGGATCTTCCATGCATTATGTCCCTTCGTGGACCTCCCCTTTGTTTTGAATCCAACGGTTTGGACCTCCCCTCACTTTGAATCAAGGCCCAGACCTCCCGTGCATCTTTTCTCTCTGGGGACCTCCCCCTTCGCGTTGATCTTGGGCGATGGACCTCCTCTCTGAGATCCAACCGCCTGCACCTCAACTTGCCTTTAATCTCAACCACGGGATTTCGTGAAGTTCCTGGACCTCCAATCCGAGACATCCCCGTGGCCTCTTAAACCTGGCTCGGGACCTCCTCGCCAGACCTCCTTTGATGAGATCCTAACCGTCAGGATCTCCTTTGTTGATCCTGACCGTCAGGACCTCCCCACGTTCGGACCTCCTTGGTGTACATCAGGACCTCCTAGCCTTCGGACCTCCTCAAGGACCTCTCCTGCGGGGCAAGACCTCCCTATTTTGACCCGACTGTTTCTAAATTGACTGGCCCCACCTGCCAGTCTTAACCATTCTCAATTCCTCATACGTTATTATATTGAGCATTTAATGCGGGTCTTGTCACATTAAATGCATCCATATCGTGGTGTTTTACTGAATTGGGTCACTTAACCGCACTCTCGACATTTTTCTTTGTTCCTTCCCAAGCAACATACATTGTCCTTCCTCGTACCTTTTGCCCGAGTTGTAGTGACACCGCCTTGCCACTACCTACCTTTGACCCATTTCTATACTTATCCTTGACATGTATGTTTCTAGTTTTCTTCACCATTTTGATTACAATTAGACCAGAAATTCCACCATATCACCTTTCTTCACACTCTATTATCCTCGGCTCTCGACCGGTGGCTCGAGGGAAAGCCTTGCTTGCTCCCGACTTTCCCTCCATCCATTGTTTCTTCTTTTTCTGGTAAGTCCCTTGGTGATCTGCTCCACTCTTGTTCTTATCATCAAGACTTGAGCTAATCGTGTCCTTCACAGGACCTCCTTTTGTGGACTTCTTGTGGATTTCTATGGACCTTGTGTGAGGACCTCCTCTCTGGACCTTGCACAAGAACCATTGCTCAGCACCTCTTTGCCTACTTCGCTTAGGTCACACCCCTGGGGTCTTTTGCCAAAGACCACCCTCCTCTGGTGAGTTTAGACCTCCTCCCTAAGAACCTAGTCTGGAATTTAGACCTCTCCTGTTGGTTGCGTTTTGGACTTCCTCTGGGGTTCTTTTGGTTTTCTTATTGTTCTTAACTGGATCTTTATTCGAACCTTCTTTGAAATTGCTCCTTCATACGTGTAGATCGTGAAGACTCGAGGAGTCTCAGGTGTCAAGAGGAGGATTCACAGGATAGTGAGCAAGGCAAGTTACACTTTTGATCATATTGCACCCAATTCAAATTATTTATGTCTGTTTTAACATGTCCTGCATGCCTATTTCTATCAAGATAGTTCAATACCAGTTTTAACTTCATAGTTATACCCATTTCCTTTGTATGACCCCTGTTGATTTTGGATTGAGCTTATTGTCACCATTAGGTCAAGCTTGGCTAATGCAGTAGTATGAGCCAAGAACATTTGAAAAACATATGCTTAGTCATGCCTAGACCAAAAATTATTGATTTGGGGAAATCTTTACCAAAAGGACCAAATAATGTTTAAAAATGTTTTGACCATGACATTGGGTTGTCATGGGAATATGAAAATGTTGCTGGGAAAGCAAAGAAAATAAAATGGATTAGACTGGGGCAAAATGGTTAGCTTGGTTGGTGCAAGTTTATGCACGGGATCGTGCCCTTATGGTAGATCGATGCCCAGGGGTTTGTGGAAGTTGTCCTAGTCATGTGAGGACCGGTCTTTGAGCGACCAATGCCATGCCTATAATGGGCTATGCCACAATCGTGCAACCACATGTCTCCAGAATGGGGCGTGGGACCTGGCTGATTAATTTGCAAAACTCTACCATATGCTTTGCTCCATTGAAGGTGTGGGAGGTCTTGTTTGGCCAATGGTCTTTTATAACCTCTCGCTCCCATCGGTGCAAGAGGGAGCTTCCGCGGATTGCTATCCACGAGGGGTGAAACCTTAGCAAGGAGAGGCGTGGTGGAGCAATGCATTGTAAAGGCCTTGTCATGAGCTCTAGATCTCTTACCTTTGGAAGTGAGAGGTGGCATTGACGAATCTTGGGACAAACTAGAGTACTCATGTCGTGTGGGTAAAGTGCACAACCTCTGCAGAGTTAAATCTATTGAATAGCCGTGTCCACGGTCATGGGCGTCTTGGCAAAGGCCACTTGAAGTTAGATGTTGGATTTGGGGTTTCGAAATGTTTGCTAAAAAGCTGTTTTTGGGATTTTATCCCATGGGTTTGGGCGAGGAGCCTAATGTCGAGGGGTATCCTTCACCAATTCATTGATGAATACTACTCAACTGAAAAACTGCTTTGCTAAATGAATTTTAGCTATTAAAGATCTGCTTTGGAACTTAGTAATGGTATTTGAAAGAAAATTGGCTTTGTGCAAAATAACCATATTATGCCATCCTTTGATTATCCATCTATGCATGTCATGTTGCTAACCCACGGGTGTAACTTGCGAAACACAGTTGTTGTGCTCACTCTTGCTCATTGCAATCTTTGCGGGAGAAGATCTTGTCGATGAAGAAGATCAAAGCAGCTAGGTTGTGCCCTCCAGTCAGCTGCCTGTGGCGTGTTGATGGACCCTTTTGATTTCTTTTGTTTTCATATATTTATGTTTGGCCCAAGGCTACCTTGTAAACAACCTTGTAAATGTTTTGCTTATATAAAGGTGTGTTCGGATGTCACCACCATTGTGTATATCTTTGTGAAGAGCTAGCCATGATCCTTGGGACTAGCTCAAGTTTCACAGAGGACCTTGGGCAGGGCTCGGTCCACCATGTCCTCATGAAGGGATGAACATGTGGGGTTACAGGTGGTCCCAGACCTCCACGACCTCCTCTGGAGGGTTGTGGGAGGTCTTGAATGCCCCCTCGGACCTCCTCGTTTGTTTCTCGTGGGGACATAGCAGCCGTGGGTGCTCCTTGGTTCAAAGACTCTCTCTCGGGTCATGTTCTCCTGGACCTCTAGGAGGTCTTGCTGGACCTCCTGGGTGGTCTTGGTGGACTGTCCGAGAGGTCCTTTATGGACCTCCTGGGAGGTCCTGATGGACTTTCCAGAGGTCCTGGAGGATCTCTCGGGTGCCCTAGGATTGGGTCGTCACAATTAATTACAGTAGGATGAATTGTAGTACATGCGTTAAGCTGATTAATTTCAATACAAATTATTTCCACATGATACAAAGCTCCCACCCATTACTCCAACTACCTGTCTACCATTGCTCCACACACACCAACTGTATATGATGTCTGGTGGTTTGTCTGCAAGCACCGAAATCTGAAAACAGAATTGCATAACACGGGATATAATATGGCTCACTTGTCTGAGCCACTACCACTACTCTCTTCTAGCTGCGGCGGTCATTTGCGTCCCCGTCTTGCGTCAGAAGTTTTGTGCAAGCGTGTCTGTGGGATCGTCGGTCGGCCTGAGAGCGTGTCGATCGAGGCGTCTGAAAACCATTGAGTGCGCGGAGGTGCACCAGTACGTTGAGTTTGTGCAGCGTCGATGTTGTCATGGTGTGGCATGCCGAACCGGGGGCCACCTGCAATCATGCCATGAACAAGCAACTCCGTAAATTCATCCCTAAATTGTCTGCCCCCAAGGTATGTTGTTTGTAACTCCGGTCATGCAGATGAGCTCTAGCCTTGATTGTATGGTGTGCCAGCACCCCCAGAGGAGCTCTGCCTTGTGTACGCTCCAAACCCTGCGTACGGTCCAAACCCTACATACGCTCCAAACCCCGTGTACTGCTCCATCGCAAGAGTTGGAAGGCTCGTATCCTCATCAGTGGACGGATCGCAGTCACCCCGACGGTCAACTGAAGGCTACAAGATGGAATGATGATAGTCAAAATAAATACTCTGGACGTTAACTAAGAATCTCGTACCTCTCGGATGTGCAGTGCAGATGACCGAGGTGGAGTGCCAGTGTGTGTACGGGGTGCTGATGGAAGAAGTGATGCATCCCGACGAACCTATGGCGAGAGAACAACATGATGTTTGCGGAAAGTAAGGCATAACCAAAAAATAGAATGTAGATTTGTACGTGACTTACCTCCCCACCGATCTGGCCTGAGGATGACTGATAGGGAGCGCTACGACGCCCACCGGTGCCACTCGGTCGTGATGACCTAGCAGGTGAGCACAGACCCCCACCTGATGCCCGACACACAGGACGTCGTCCCTCGAATGACCGCAGCTCATGTTCTTCAATGCATTCTTCCCTACACGAAGATGTACTTCAAGGTGTTTAGAAGCCCTGGTACGATGTGTGGGTTATGGATGGCGGTCTCCGATGCGCTTACGATCTGCTGCAGTCGCTTGTACTGAAATGAAAGAGAATACATGTTAAGTAACAAACATTACAAATATCATCAATGAAACTAGTAAAGAATGTCAGTTCTTACGGTCTCATCACGCCGCGAGGCGCCGTGATGATCAAACAAGCGATGGAGCCTCTCCTGGTGCGTCACTTGCTCTAGACATTGTGGTGGAGTACGAGTCAGTCTAGAGCGCAACACAGGTACGTACCACTCTATGTACTAGCGGTACATTCATATGTCATAGGGTCTCTGCTCCTGCATGACCTCGGCGTGCGCCATCTCCATCCAGGCCATAATCCACTCGTGCTGGACTGCTTACCAGTCCTCGACGTGACAGCCCACCCTATATTGCCTGCATTCGAGAGTGATTCGTGTCAGGACATGGAACGAAGGTATAAAATGCAAACAATTCTTGGATGGAGTTTTACTCACAAGTGGACAGCTCGCTACAGTATCCTACCGTCGGGAGGGGGCACCACCTGGTACAAATCTGACGAGCATTAAAATCTCTATGTATTACTTTAATACATAATGAAAGACCATATGTCTTCGTGGTCATAACCCCTAAGGCTAACGACCTCCGAGGTCGTAAGGATTCCAGAGGTTATATAGTGGGTACCCTGGTTGGATGAGGTCCTGTACCTAGTCCCCGACCAAGTGACTGCTTGTAGAAGCAATGAACTGGCATATGAATTTAACTCCAAGCATATTCTTTACAGTGTGATGAATGAAACACATGTCATATTTGCTCCATACCATGCGACGTTTCATGGTCCTAAGACACTGACAGCAACCACTATACAGTTGAGTGTCTCACAACACTTAACCACCGAACAGTTGATATTTTACCAACTGCTGCCTCGCTCTGACCAGTCACGACACTTCCAACAGACGTCTCTTCAAGAAGTAACTACCACCACTTCGTCGACTACTTAAAGGGGACTACGGACAGTAGAAAGGAGGATCACATTCAATCGCATTACATCAGATTGAAGCAGTATAATCAGTATTAGATTCATGCTTCAAGTCTGATTCAATAGCAAAGCAAGCACTACGCTCAGTGTAATTAGGATTACTCCACTGCCTTATGAAGGCACCACCTGTAATATCCAGTTCATAGTAATAAAGAGTAGTCCCATTCTCTTCCAAGAACTCTTTTCCATTTTCCTCTGTTTATTTTGTAAGATTGGCGACTCGATCATCGACAACTGGTGCCGTCCGTAGGGAAGAAGGCACTGAGTGCTTGAAGATTACTTCGCTCAAGCATTCCTCATCCACTTCCTTTGCCCCATCATCGCTCATGCGAACATGGCAGGGACTTGGGATGAGGAAAACTGGTTCGACCTGGCGGACTACTCCAACCTCGACATGGATGCATGCATTCACACTATGAAAGAAAATGGGATGTCATCATCCTCCTCCTCCGCCGACTCGCCATTCGTAGAGATTAGAGAAATTGACCAGATGGATGAGGATTCACTACCACCAACAATGGTGCTCTCAAAGGAACCACTCGTTCCGACCAGTTCGGAACGTCCGAACGCCTCTACAAGCCTGGTCGATCTGACTGACAAAAGCGGCAGCGGAAGCCTAGCACTGTAATCAGAGAGTCCATGCACTCTTGATATTGTCATGGGAGACTAGTATTCACCAACGGCTCCTACGTATTCTGGGGGGCCAACCGACATCTGGTAAGCGTATCCATGAAGTTATCACTGATCATAGACCAAGTGGGTATGGTGAAACTTAGCATACGATCGGTAATCCGCTGGATCAGGCTGAGTCCACTACAAAGCTCACCAGAGGCGATAATCTCCAACCGCCCCTTATCGTGGAGGCCCCTTGCCGAAGCTCTAGAAGGTTCTCCCTAAGCTACAATGGGAGCTCATCGGAAGATCACTGTTGGCGCCATGAAGTTAACGCAATTAGAGATACCAGTCCGGATGCCATGCACGATCCTCCACGAGTTAACTCGCCACCACTTGGTGGTGGAAATGGTACGGGCGCTCAAGCACCAACTACCGGAGGCAACCGAGCAGATAGACATGCATTAGTTAATTCACCTATTCCTACCCCCACCACGAGTAAGGGGTTAGACAGGGCCAACCGGAAGGTCGATGAAAAACTCAACTTATTGAACGCCCACTGCAAGCAGGAATCTTCAACGACCTTCGGTAACAATACAAAACCTGCAACGAGTCCAGTATATTCTGAATAATCCAGATCCTACTCTAGAAGGAACTCTAGATTATACTCAGCTTGCAGGTCAGGTGTTAGAGATCCTCCAACAAACATGTAGTGTACAGAAATGTACCGGGAGCAAAAGAGCTCGCAAAGTCACACGACGACTTCGTCCCAGCACTCCTCTCTCAGTAGGGGATAACATGGTCAAGCGGAGGACCGATCGACACCAAGACCCCCTCGTAGGTTTCGACCAGGAAATCACGAGGGAAGGCGACTCTTCGCAGCAGTCACTCCTCCTCGTTAAGAGAAACAACCACTTGATTCAGGCAATCTCGGGCATTATTTGAACCAAGCAGGTGGTCAAAGACGTTATCATAACGTCCACGACTGGATTGGGACACCGGATTCTAGATATGCAAATATGAGGAACCGATCCCCAACTAACTATAATCCGGCTCCTTTTCAGAGAAGGCGCCACGACTCTATTACAGACTCTGAAGCGTTTTGGCGAGTCTCCAAGCTATTTGCTAGCCGGCGAGTTCGACCGATCAACATAGAAGTTCAATGGGACTCAGAACCCATTAGAATTTCGTCAAATTTATACTACCGCCGTCAAGGTTGCTGGTGGTAATGACAACGTGTGGCAAATTACTTGCCCACAATCCTTGAAGAGTCTGCCCGGTCGTGGTTGCTCAACCTACCAATCGGATCTATTTACACTTGGGAGCAGCTCTGCGATACTCTGATCGCCAACTTTCAAGAGACGTACGACCGTCCTGGGAAGGACGATGATCTTCATCAGATGAAGCAGAAAACCAATAAAACTCTTCGACAATATATCAAGAGATTCAGTTAGGTTCAAAACTCTATCCCAGAGATCGCAGAGTCTTCTGTCTTCCAGGCTTTTAAAGCAGGGTTGAGGAATCGCCAAATGAGATCACAGAGTCTTCTTGGAAACAGGGAATCATCAAGACGAATAGAAAAATGGGTGGTCGAGCTTGGGGCGTTCAACCTCCATTTTATTTCATGAACGACAATCAAGTCCTAAGCAATAGCAGAATTCATTGCCGAATGGATAAACCCTGAACCCACCCAAGGGCCGGAGTATGAACACCACGATAAGTGGATAATGTACTTTGACGGTTCCTTGATGCTCAAAGGCTCAGGGACTGGAGTCGTCCTCATATTCTCTACTAGAGAACACATCAAATACGCCATTCAACTAAACTTTCCTTGAACAAACAATGTGGCATAATACGAAAGTTCTTGGCGGGACTCAAAGCGACCAGGCGCTCACGATTAAATGATTACTAGTGAAAGACGATTCTCAACTAGTAGCAAATCAAATCAGGAAATAGTATCAATTCTCAAATACCAAGATGTCATCTTATCTGGTGGAAGTACGGTAACTCAAAAAGCACTTCTTCGGTTTCTAGATCCAACACATTCCTAGAAAGGAAAACTTTCTAGCAGATCAGTTGGCACGGATGGCTTCCACAAGGTCACCTATTCTGCCCAGAGTTTTTCTCGAGCAACTCAATTCACCCTCAGTGGTCGAGTATTCCGAGGACATAGATGTTCCACTAGAAGTCGTACAAATCGATCCTGCGAATATGGATGCTCTATAGGAGGTCGTCAAGCACGATCTCGGTAGAGATTGGATGATATCAATCTACAATTATCTTCAGCATGGCATAATTCCTAAAGATGATGTAGAGACTGATCGTATAGCTCGAAAAGCTAAATCATACACTCTGATCGAAAGTACCCTTTATAAACAGGGATCTCATGGAGTGTTGATAAGATGCATATCTCAAACGGATGGCATTAAGCTGCTATCTGATATTCATGGAGGAGTGCAGGAGCACATCATTCCTCTGAGAACCTTTGGCTCAGTAAAGCCTTCAGGCAAGGATACTACTGGCCAACTGCCCTTCATGATGCAAAAGAGCTCATGACGAAGTGCATACAATGTCAATTTTATAGTCGATAAGTACATCAGCCAGCATAAGCTTTGCAAACCATACCTCTTTCTTAGCCTTTTGCAACCTGGAGACTAGACATTCTGGAACCTTTCCCAAGAGCACCCGGGGGCTTCGAATTCCTTTTCGTCATGATTGACACGTTTACAAAATGAATAGAAGCTAAGCCAGTTGTTAGAACAATAACTGAAGTTGTTAAGAGGTTCCTTACAAAAAATATGATCACACGATTTGGTATACCCAGTCAAATAATCACAGATAATGGTACCCAGTTCTCTAACAGAAATTATTAGGAATTCTGCGAGGATCTAGGTATCAAGATACATTTCGCTTCTGTCGCTCATCCGTAGAGCAATAGAGTAGTCGAGCGAGCCAATGGTATCATAATGCAAGGGGTGAATTGCCGAGTGTTCGACCGGTTAACAAAACGGTCTGGAGCTTGGATTCAAGAACTTCTTTCTGTATTATGGGCCGTTTGAACCACGACCAGTCGTGCGACCGGTGAAACACCATTTTTTCTCATTTACGGTGCTGAAGCCATGCTTCGTCGAGAACTGAAAATAGGCTCTGCTTGAACTGATTGTTTTAATGAAAATGATCAAGAAGAATGACGACTCGACGATATCAATGTCCTTGAGGAACGACAAAACCAAGCCCTCATACGATTGGCGGGTTACCAACAAGCCATGCGAAGGTATCACAGTCGTAAGGTGCAACCTCGCAGCCTAGCTGTAGGTGATATGTTTCTCAGAAAAATTTAGAGCTAGGCTAATCGTAACAAACTTTCTCCTAAATGGGAAGGTCCGTACACTGTGATCGAAGTCACCCGACCTGGTTCGGTACGACTAGCTATGTTAGACGGGTGTGTTTTTTCAAATTCTTGGAATATTGATCAATTGCGTAAGTTCTTTGTATAAGTGTATTTTACATTCTGTCAATTTTCAATAATGATTTATTATTTCTTTATTTTCTCCGATGAGCGATATTGTTTATATGACTGTACCCATATTTTGGTTGCCTACTATTGTTGTCTAATTGGTCGGAGAAGACCAAATTCTCTCTGATGTCATTTTAAAGGATCTCTGTTACTCTCTAACTAAGACATATAAGTCAAACGCCGTAAGGGTCTTAGTCGTGACCATTAAGTCAATGGTTCTCACGCGCGACCACACTCTTTTCTCAAAGAAACATACGAGTACAAGGAGCATAACACAAACGACTACACATAGTGATTTATATGTTTAAGATTTTGGAGCCTACATTTCTTCACTTCAACATTATGTTCTACTCTCGTTTGGCTACTGGTCGGGACACGGAAAGCCTCCTGGTCGAAATCTCTCCTCTCTGCATGTGGTTCTGCCCACTGGAAGGAGTTTCATAGCGACGGTCCTTTTCCTACGATCTTCGCTGCCAGACGGACTTGAGCATGAGCGAGTTTCACGAGGTGTTTTTCATGTCTTCAGTTCTTAGCAATAATTACGACCAGTTTGGATATGATATATAAATAAAGCCACTTATAGTTTATTGCATATATCCTTGCATAATTTCTTTCTCATCAAGGTAAGTCTTTTCTTACGACCATACAATGTATTGTTTAGTATTTCGATTATGGAAAGCAGATTTACAACTAGTTGAAGTCATACACTGGTCCTGACCAACATTGACTTCATAGTATTAATATGATCAGTTTTATCACATAATCAGCACATACTTTATAAACAGTGGTCGTGACTTTTACTCTTATTCTTGGCTTACTGCTTCTTTAGTAAAGATCTTCTACTATAAAGCAGTCGGGGGCTAGGAAATATGTGAGTACTTCATAAGTCAAAAGGATAAACAAAAGACTTTATTGATGAAAGAAAGGTAAGTTTTTACATTCATACTTCTTATATTACAAAATCCTACTCCTTAGGATCATCAGACTGGTCGCTGTGTGCTGGAGATCCGACTTCCATTTTCTCCACAACCTTGCTTCCGAGAGGCGCTATTTTCTCGATAAGCTTGGTCGCTTCATCTCCCGAGCAGTTGAAATCTTCTTCAATAGCTTGGAGATGCACGGAGGGGTCGGAAGCCTTTAGTTTTGCCAGAGCGAAGCTGACTCCATTAGCAACAGCTTCCCTTATTGTCTGTGCATAGTTGTCCCGAGTAGCTTTAAACAGACCTCGGAGATCTTCGAGTTGTTGGCCCAAGAAGTTGATTTTCTCTATAGGATCCTTCAAGAAAGGCAGTTTCGATCTTGATCCCATATCGAAAAGCATCTCATTTAGAACATTAACTTTTTCGTCAAGGCCCCGATCAAGTTCTGCCCCCTGACCGCGCTCGAACTCAAGAGTTTTCTTCACTCTGGTTAATTCTTGAGTTTGCTCTGCACGAGTGAACCAAAGATAAATAATTATAATCAGAATAGATAGTACCCTGGTTAAGCTTACGACCAATTACCTTGACTCTTCTTCTCATAAGTATCGATAATCTCTTAGTTCCTGGTCGTCAAGAATTCGATCAACTGGTCCTTAACTTGGCATTCACCTTCAAGCTTTGTTATTACGGCTTCCTTGGCCACGACCTCTTCTTTTAATTTCTTTGAATCTATCAAATATGATAAGGGGGGAAGTTAATTATCAGAAGAGAAACAAGATAGCAAAGAAGGAAAGGAGAAGACAAGAGGAAAGTTCTTACTTTCTAATTCGGAGTTTGTTTTCTCCAAAAGTTTTATTTGTTGGGTCAGTCCTCCGACCATAGCGAAGTTCTCCACGATATGCTACTGATATGGAAAACTCTTTTAGTTTTTTTTTAAAAAAAAAACTTTAGGGGAAAAGGAAATTCAAGATCAGAGGACCTTTGAAAATTCAAGAAAGGAAATTCAAGATCTTAAGGACTTCAGAAGTATTAAAGGTATGTATTTATATAATTCTCTTTTGTGTATGCATACTTGGTCTTCTTCTTTTATCTTGACCTTGAAGTGCGCTGGAGCAAAGTCCGTAGCGCTAACCTTCCTTTTCTTGTCAACCAATTTCACCGGTTTTGAACCGGTAGGGTTGGTTGCACCCATGACATCCCTCAACCTCTGGTCGGAAGTGATATTCTCAACCAGTTGGTTGAGGTCCTTGACTAACTGGTTGGAAATGGTGTCTTCATTGGTTTTCGGAACAGTTGCTTTGGTAGCAACTGTCAGGTCGTGAACAATCACCCTAGGGCCAACGACCTCCGCAGCTTCGGTCAGCAGATCTTCTTTCTCTCCTGTCTGAATTACAACTCATGTTTAATCAGACAATGCAAGCACTAATAAACTCAAATAAACCAAATTTGAATCAATTGAAGTTGGATTAATTCAAATTAAATTGTTCTTAATTCTAAAATTGTAAGTTAAGCTTCGGGCAATTCAATAACATCAAATGGTTATTTTTATTTTGCAAATTTTCAAAAAGCCACGAAAAGGAACACCCTCTTACCAATGAAGTAGAGGCCATCGTCCTTCGCGACCGTCATGTAGAACCAGTTCTTCTTCCATGACGATCATGAAGATTTTGAGTACATATGGATGTACTCATTAGCCTTCCTATCGTGAAGGCGCAGCGAACACTCCCCAAGTCCGGTCACCGACTTCCCAGACTTCGCTATCTGGTAAAAATACCTGAAGACCTTCAAATTCGGTTGAATCCCCAGGTACGCCTCGCATAGATAGGCGAAGATGCTAACATTGGTGATGGAGTTTGGGACCAAGTTCACCAACTCAGCTCCATAGTACTCCAGGACCCGGGAAAGGAATTCGTGAGCTGGCAACCTGAGCCCGCACTCAATGTAGGCGAGAAAAATAGGGATTTCCCCTTCCTCATGGCTCGAAAAGTATTCTCCGACCACCGACCTCCACTTGATCAAATTCTTATCCGAGAGCATTCCGATCTCCTCCAGAGCTTTGAGTTTCTTCCCACTAAGATCTGAAACCAACCATTTGGTGATTGAGTCCGACATGTTTGGGTTTAAGAACAGTGGTCGGAGAAGATTTTGGGTGAGGAAAACAAAGGAGGTTGGAAGAGATTCTTTGCAAGAAGATGAAAGGCGTTGAAGGAAATCTGGAAGCGTAAAAACCCTAAAGCCTAGTGCAATGGGGATTTTATAGCCGCAGTTCCTTAACTGCAATTGGGAGTTACCCAAAAGTCCAACGGACACGACCTTTTCTCCAATGGACAGAAAAAAATTTCAGTTCTCAAGGCAGTTTCTCAACTTTAAAGTGAATACAGACCATCTCGTATATCACGGGATTAAATGAGGGTTTGACCGATACGACTTCATCGGGAGAAAGTGTTCACATGACCAATTCATTTAAAGTTTGGGGGCTAGCTGACGAGGATTAAAATCTCTATGTATTACTTTAATACATAATAAATGACCATATGTCTTCGTGGTCGTAACCCCTAAGGCTAACGACCTCTGAGGTCGTAAGGATTCCAGAGGTTACATAATGGGTACCCTGGTCAGATGAGGTCCTGTACCTAGTCCCCGACCAGGTGACTGCTTGTAAAAGCAATGAACTGACATCTGGATTTAACTCCAAGCATATTCCTTATCATGTGATGAATGGAACACATGTCATATTTGCTCCATACCACGCGATGTTTCATGGTTCTAAGACACTGACAACAACCACCATACAGTTGAGTGTCTCACAGACACTCAACCGCCGAACGGTTGAAACTTTACCAATTGCTGCCTCGCTCTGACCAGTCACGATACTTCCAACAGGCGTCTCTTCAAGAAGTAACTGCCACCACTTCATCGACTACTTAAAGGAGACTGTGAACGGTAGAAATTAGGATCACATTCAATCGCATTCCATCAGATTGAAGCATGATAACCAGTATTAGATTCATGCTTCAAGTCTGATTCAATGGCAAAGCAAGCACTAAGCTCAGTGTAATTAGGATTAGTCCACTACCTTGTCGAATGTACCCCTTGTAATATCCAGTTTATAGTAATAAAGAGCAGTCTCATTCTCTCAAAAGAACTCTTTGACATTTTTCTTTGTTTATTTCGTAAGATCGGCGACTCGATCATCGACAAAAATCAACCGGCGTATTCTGTATTGCGGCGTAAGGCTCTACCATGTGGGCAAACACCGGTGGCGTGTCGTAAATCCCGATCTTGTGTCCTACACGCATTGCACGAACAGTCCATGCGGTGCTACTGTGTGCACGAACTCTAGGGTCCACGGAGTCCATATGATGTTGTTGTCGTGTAACAACTCGAACTCGTTGTAGAACAACAAGTAACACATCGCCAGTCTGTCCTTGGCCCAACATAGCTAGGCGGCAGTCCACCAGTAGCCCATAGTGGGCTTGTCGATCGGGTCGTGCAACCTAGGGTAGGGGTGCACTACTCTCGCAAAGGCGGGCTGCTCAATAGGGAAGTGCTCTCAACTCCACAGCTGCAGGAGCACGTAGCACACGACAAGGTTCGGTCTCACACCGGTGTGGCGCTGCGAAGCGTCACACATCCCCTGTATGTGGCGCAGAGGACGGCTGACCCCCAACTATACTAAGGCATGGCCTCAGCCTCCGCGTTGACCAAAGACTCAGCGATGCGGATGAAGCTAGGGTACACATAATCGCCCTGTGTAGTGGGAAACATAGCCCAGCCGAAGAGATGGAGAAGGTACGTGATGAGGTGTGCCCTAACAACCTCGTCATGTGCATTCGGTGGGCATTCGCTGAAGTTCCTCAGCCAGGTCCGAGGGACACCACGAGCACTGTCTCGAAGAGTTATGCCAAAGCAATGCCACAACCGGGTCTTCCAGTCTGTTGGTGGGCGGCCGGGAACGACTGGCTCACCCTTAATCGGGAGTCCGGTCAAGAATACGACGTCCTAGAGAGTGGCCGTCATCTCTCTCCACTGAAAGTGGAATGTGTGAGTCTCGGGTCTCCACCTGTCGACAAGGACCGACATCAAACTGTCGTCCAGGGTGAAGTACCGTCCGACCGAAAGCAGCCTAGCAAAGGGCAACAAGCCCGTGTCCCGAAGAATTGGGACATAGAGATCATCGAGCTCCCAATAATGCCTCTCAGATCGAAGCACCAGGGGTGGAGGGCCATCCCCGTCCCTGGAGATCCACACTTGGCATCAGTGATGCTCGTCGTAAAAAGGGTTCTAGTAGCTCCGGCTGAGGCATGACTTGCAAGAGAGGAAACGCATGGATTAGTAGTGAATAAATCAATAATGACGACTAGTTCATTAGGGGCTAATTTATCACAACTAACTAAATAACGCAAATATGATAACGCTAAAACGATAAGGACTATATTAATTACACCTAAGTAACTACAACTATAATCTACACATTTAATAAAGACAATCTGTATAAGAAAAAAAATTTACCTGCTAATACGACGGCTAATGACGACACTTAACAATATTTAATCTTCAGCGAAAATGAAACCGACTGAGACGGCGAAAATGAAAGCAAGTGAGCAAGGAAGAGTGTGAGTGAAGAGTCTCGCTCGCTTCCTCGGAATTTATAGCGCGAGCGAGACGAAAACGTGCGCCGCTGATGATGGGAGGATTCAATTTGCGCGGGCGATTGAAAGACAGGCGATAGAAAAGAAAGGGAATAAAGGGAGATTCAATTCTTGGTCACTTCCTTTGTTTTCAGTCGGACACATGTGGAGAAGGGCGAACCCGGCCAAGGATGGCTGTCCAAACGACAGTTGGATAGACGAGGCGTTGTGGATGAGGCGAACGGCTTGTCTTGTCGTCGCGGCTTGACCGCGACGAGGAGAAGCGGACGGCTTTGTAAGCGCCGCCACGTGGCTCGACCGCCGCCGGAGGGGCGAACTTCGGCTGCTAAGCGGCTAACTGCGTGGCACAACCGCACGTGGGATGTTCGGACTTGGCCTCGTCCGTATGCAGGATGTTCGGACGACACACGCACAGTCATTGTCCGCGTAGGGGGCGTTCGGATGTGGGTCAACCACACATGGGTGTCGTGGCGCTATGTCACGTGTCCGTTCGTTCATCCGACGGCTCTCCAAGCCAGTTCTTCAGTTGCGAAACAGCGGAAGCCAAATATGCTATTGCATCTCCGAATACTGAATTTTTTTATTAATTAATCTTTTTTTAATTTTATTTTAAAGTTAACCCCCGACGCACTTTATTTCCAATTCTGACCCCTTTGGTCACTCCACGGGTGGTGGCGTGACAAAACAACGCTGTCACGCCAGCCCGTATCTGGGGCAAACTTTTGTCACGCCACGAGTGGTGGCGTGACAGTGTTGTTTGGTCACGCCAAGACCAATGGCGTGACTAAAAGTGCTATTTTAGGGACTTATACCGTAGCGTGACAGCATTGTTTTGTCACGTCATGGGTGGTGGCATGACCAAAGGGGTTAGAATTGGAAATAAAGTGCGCCGATGATTAATTTTAAAATAAAAATTAAAAGAAGGTTAAATAATAAAAAAAAGTTCCCGAATACTGCCATTTAGAAACAAAATTCGGATTTTGTTATACCGCACCCCCAACCGCAACTCTTTCCCTCGACTCGTGTGCTCCCACCCGCCCTCATGCCGCCGCCGCCGCTCCACCTCCGCCTCCGCGTCTCCCTCCTCCCATCCCATCCTCTCCCTCTCCCCCTCCCCCTCCCCCTCCCCCTCCCCGCCTCCCAACGCTCCGCCTCTCGCTTCCCCTACACCACGTCCGGCTTGCTCACCGTTCGCCCCCTCTCCCTCCGATGCGTACGCCGGTTCCGCGCTCCCCTGCGCGCCACACAGGGCGGGGCCGCATGGCCGGAGGGGTTCGAGGAGGAGCTGGGGCGGCTTCTGGAGCTGCTTCCCGAGGAGCTGAGGCGTCGGGTGGAGGGCCACCCGGAGCTCCCCGCGCTGGTGGAGGTGGTCATGGACCTCGGCCGTCCCCCGCTCGCCCGCTTCCCCTCCGGCGACTTCCTCCTCTCCCACCGCCCCATCTCCTTCGACGACCTCCTCCACGCTACCTCCCAGGTCCAGCTCACACTACTCCTCTTAATCTCTGACACCATGATACGCTGCTGCTGCCTGCCTGCCTTATGATCGAGACGAACCCAATTTAGCTCATTTGCTTAGGGTAATATGCCTTTGGTAGGTTGGGGACTTTGGAACGGACAATCGTGCTGGAATTAGCCGGACGCTGCACCGGATAAGCGCGATTAGGAACCGGAAGGGCGTCATCGTAGGGCTCACTTGCCGTGTTGGGCGGGCTGTGCCCGGAAGTGCTAATTTGCTTCAGGATTTGGTGAAGGATGGTGGATCATTGCTGCTCATCGGTCCACCGGGAGTGGGGAAGACAACTGTCATAAGGTAGGCTTGGATCGATGTGCCTCCATTCGGGTGTTAATTTTTTTAGAGCATTCGGGTGTTAATTGTGGTGTTTTGTGATGGATAAATATGTGTAGCAACTACAACTAGAGATAGGAGAGTTTTTGTGGCAGTATGTACCGATTTTAGCATCAAGTTGTTGTCTTGTCTTGCAGAGAAATTGCCCGTATGCTAGCGGACGATTATAAGAAGCGGGTGATGATTGTTGACACATCCAATGAGATAGGTGGAGATGGTGATATTCCTCACTTAGGAATAGGCAATGCTCGTAGGTTGCAAGTGCCTAACCAAGAAATGCAGCATAAGGTCTGTTCTCGTTAGCATGCCCATTTGCCTTCTGAAGTATGCATAATTGTATATGCTTGTATCTTAACTCATGAGCTTAGTATCCCTCATGCATAGGGAATTACTATTCACTATATGTTAATACTGTGAAATGGGTTCCATATTTGCTCTCCAATGAAGAATTCATAATCGTATATGTTGCAGTGTAACTGTGTAACTCATAAGACTATTACCTCTCATGCATAGGAAATTATATAGTGGTACATTATGATTGAAATTTTTATCCAAATCCCTATATGGGTTAGTGATATAGTCAACTTTCTTATGTTTTGGAGGAACATCAGACCTTTCCCCTTTGCATGTATATTGAAAATTGATGTACTTATTAAGTTAATCAGATCAATTTATATGTGTATTGAAAACTGATGTGCTTTTTAATACACCACTCACTATGTATGCTAATTCCATTTCTTTAACAACAAAATCAGGTATTGGTAGAAGCTGTTGAAAACCATATGCCTCAGGCAATAGTTATTGATGAAATTGGAACTAAGCTAGAGGCTATGGCTGCTAGCACCATTGCACAGCGGGGAATACAACTTGTTGCCTCTGCCCATGGAGTAACAATAGAGAACCTGATCATGAATCCATCACTAGAGATGCTTGTAGGGGGAATACAGGTAAGGACATGTTTAAATTTTGTTCTATTTACTGTAGCCAAAGTATTGTCCTTTCAAACTGCAGCAACAATGAATTGTATGTCTCATTCAAAGCGACAAAACCAATGACAAATCAATCTCTGTAACTTTGTACCCTATGAACATGCTTGGTTATTTGCCTTTAGTATCTTTTCAAAACTGGATTAACTCAGAGATACAGTGTTCCTTCTGTTCATTTGACCATTTTTTTGGAAGTATCTGTTCATCTGACCAAGGAAATAAATGTCTCATCTGATATTCAAGATAATCACATTATAAGCATAACCATTGGGCTGTTGCCTGTCCTAAGATCCAAAGTCCTCAACTCAGCCTTGTAACCACTTCCAAGTTGAAATACAAGACATAAACACATAGCAAGATTCTGATATTGATGAGAATTTTCCTACACGCTTGACGACGAGGGTGGTTTTCAAAAACAGTTCCCTACTGTTGATATTGGAAGAATTAGCTAAATTTTAAGAAAACACTTCTATAAATTGGCAGCGTCATAGAGGAAAAAATATGGGCCGGACATCATAGACACTTTCATAGAGATAGTGCGAAACTTCAGATATGTTCCTTGTTATCGTTGACACGTACAGCAAGTGTCCCTGGAATTTCCGTTGCATATTTGTGACATTATGATTCTAAATTTCAAATTGGCGCTACATCTTTCATGAATCTAATTACCGGAGTGAACTGAAGGCATCTCCAATCCAGTTGTGTCTAAAACCATCCACGCCGTCTAGGCGCCTAGTCACAACTTTAATCTCTCCAACCTATCGTATGATTGTATCTACTAGTCCCAAAAACACTGGCCGACACTAGTTGCAGGTGTAAATATATTTTGTGGACAATATCTGGTTTGTCCATACTATTGCCGAGTAGGCTTATGATTTTTCGTTGCATAGAGTTTGCTTGCTTAAGGGTGCTCTAATGTTTTCCAATGGAACACAGATTCCAAAAAATACTGTTAATAACGGTGCTAATCAGCAACTAACTGTTATATCAATTGCTCAGCATTCTTATAAGAAGGCATAGAGGCAAGCACTATATTTTCTTTGATGCCTCTTTCTCTTTCCATTAGAGGCAAGCACTATATTTTCTTTGATGCCTTTTTCTCTTTCCATAGTTTTTTTATTTTTGTTAATTCTATTCTTACAATATATTCCATTATTTTTCTGAAAGAGCGTTACCCTTGGTGATGAAGAAGCTAACCGGAGAGGGGTCCAAAAAACTGTCCTAGAACGCAAGGGCCCATCAACATTTACATGTGCTGCAGAGATTGTCTCGAAAACGGAATTACGTGTCCATCGTAGTTTGGAAGCCACAGTAGATGCTCTGCTCGCAGGTTTTCACTGATTATGTCATTAATAGTTGCATTACCATTTAAATTTGATTATACAATGTGTGATATCAAACATGTAACTACGATGGCAATACTATAAGTCTTTCTTTTGTTGATGCAGGCAGACTGCCTAATGTTGAAGTTCGTAAGTTAGGTTCAAAGGGGTCAGTGCAGGAAGTTTCTGTGCAAAAGGAACCATTGCGCCTTGGTCCTTATGAAGATGCTGCTCTGTTTGAGGATGATTCTCTAAGGAAGTCCATAAGAAGTTTGGATTCTGCATTTAATCTTGATTCTGCTGATGGACATATAGAAGGATCAAACAAAGATGAGGCAAGCTTCAATCTATATGCTTATGGGGTATGAGTTTCTTCAGTAGTTCATTTCTTTGATGTTCCAACTTTATGAACATTGCTTCAGCAGTTCTCTCTCCTTTTCTTTGCTCAAGTTTTTGCTTTTGGGGTACCAGTATGCCACCTTTTTTTTTTTTTGCATAATTGCATTGTTTGATATGAGCATAGATTGTTGTTGGCTATGTATAGGAGAACTTCTAGTGTGTTGTATATACCATTGGAGTATGCCAAGCTTGGTGTCAATCGTCCATGATACCAAACAATAAACATCACTTGCACAATGCATAAAAGCTTGATTACTTGTTTGGAAAGTGTATCTGCGCCAGCGGTGATGCTTGCCTTCGCAAGTTGTAATTCTTTTTTCTGGTTGGTAGTCATTAGTGATTAATGGTCTGTTATTCCATAACTTGTCTGCCTGTTTGGATATCCTCCTGGCTAATGACCTCATGTCACTGCAACAAGGCAGTGGTTCTAATTGGTGGTCAATTTATTTTGCTAATTGTCAGTTCCTTGTTTACATTTCTTTGGTAAAGTTTTAGTACTTAGTTTGTAACTTATTGGATAGGCTATTCTAGATCTCCGAGTCAACTGCCTTGCAAGCCATTAAACAACTGGAGTTGGAGGACGTTGTTACTTTAACTTATAACATCAGTGAAGCCGATGCAGTGATTGCATTGCAATCGAAGCTCAAGAAGAATACCCAGATTCTGGCTGTGGTGAAGTCTCAAGATATACCAGTTTTTTCCCTAAAGGTTTGTATGCACACTGTTAATTTTCAAGGCACTGTTAATTGTTGATGCGCTAGACTGAGTTTATGTCTGCTCGTTGTTCTTCGTAGACAAACTCCCTGGTGCAAATCACTAGGGCACTTCGCGCCCTTGTTGATGATCACATGGATGGGTTGATAAATTTTGAAGATAAGGAAGAAGTAAGGTCATCAGAGGAAACCGATGCTCTGGAGGTAGCGTTGTCATTCCCGCACATTGCCCCCCTTTTTATATTTTCTGCTGCTTTTACTATAGCATTGTTAACCTGTCCTGATCAATACATTATTCTTGAATATAACAATTGTTTCTTGATGTCAGGAAGCAAGATTGGCAATTGAGCAAGTAGTGATTCCGAAAGGGGAGAGCGTGCAGCTACTGCCCAGACCATCAAGTATAATTTCTTCCCAAGTGGATCTAATTGAAAGTTTCAAGCTCAAGTGGGAAGTTATAGGCCAGGATCCAAACGCATACCTGAAAATCCTTCCACAATTCACAGATACGGAAGATGCTACGGTTGTCGAGCAAGAAACTGCAACTGGGCTCACAGACTCAGACAGTTCCGATGACATGGGCTACACACAGAACGGTGTCACCAGGCTACCTTTCCTCCCAGAGTAGCATCTTTTTAGTTCTTCGGCTGTGTCGCTGTACCTAGCTGTACATTCCATTCTTTATTGCAGCCCTTCGCCGTTATTGCTACCCTGGTGATTTTCATGAGAAAGCGACTCTATTTACAAAGAACGTTCGGATAGTGCTGCTCTACTCATACAGAACAGAACCTGTTCCAGCTCAGAACATGACAACGTATGGACCATTTTACATCCTTCTGAGTCGGTGATATCGTCATTGGCATGCATCTTCCCTACTACACGTTGGTTACACTTGTCAAATGTAAAGATGTAAACCGACGCAGCATACATGCATGCCACCTTCTGTTTCACCTGTTGTCTTTAGCCAAAACGCAAACTGCAATTTGTTCAAGACAGTAGGCCTCAATGCTCTATCTAATGCATTTTTGCCATTAATTTGTATCCGCCTATTTTTCCTTCGAAAATGGATCTCTGCATTGAAAGTTTTAATAGAGAGGATCTACTGTGTAGCGTTAGAAAATGATATTCATCGTCTGATTAAAAAAGGATCAATAGCTATAATGTTGTTGCTACAGTGATATATCACTTAGAAAGTGATCTTCATCCTCTGATTTTAAAAAGGATCTATAGCTATAGTATTGTTGCTACAGTGATACAGTTAGAAAGTGATCTTCATCCTCCGATTTTTAAAAGGGATCTATAGCTATATTGTTGTTGCTACAGTGATACAGTGCTGCTGCCGAGTGCTATTGACGCATTCACAAAAACCTGATCCTTCGCGTTAATAGAGGCACTTGTCTCCTGGCTACATCCAGGCGTTATGTCCTGTGCCCATCATGCAAGTTTTTTAAAACACGGTGGTGTACAATCTCATATTCTCATCCCATCATTACAGGAATGGTGTACTTCTTCTCCCTTGCCGCCGCATCTGGCGATCTGGCTGCTCGTCTCCTTGAGAGTCGTCGGCGATCTGGCTGCTCGTCTCCTCGAGAGTCGTCGAAGCCCGTACAATCCGTTACGCATGCATCAATGTATGGACGGCCTATCACAAAAGCTGCCAATGGCCGGTCAAGTTCGTGGCCACAGAGCCATGGGGTCCTCTGGGTTTGGCCGCCATTGGAGCCGGTTGTTAAGCAAAGAGAAGCTAGCTAGCTAGGGCCATGGCCACGCACAAAGGCCTCTCAACCTCGCGTCCATTGCGCCGTCCTACGTATAGAATTAATGTACCAGTGGAAAGTGACAAGGAGCACCCTAAGAGATCATGGAGCGGGGAGGGGCACTGCACGCACAAATGAAGTAAGAAAAGCTCAAAAGGAAGAAGAGGCCAACTAGCTAACCGCCTGTGTACTATTGTACTCACCTACAAAGCTCAAAAGGAAGAAGAGGCCAACTAGCTAACCGCCTGTGTACTATTGTACTCGCCTACATGTCTAGGTTGGTCAGTAATGTTCCAGCCTTTACAGTATCCTATAGGAGTATTGAATTACATGCACCAACTAGTTCATACAAAAGCTTAAGTTGTTAAAAAATATGGACAATATACTTCAACACTCTCCCTCATGTCTAGGCTTTAATATTTTTGAAAATATTGCGTTAGCCGATTCTTGAAATCAAGACCTCTTGCTCTGATAACATATTGAATTACATGCACCAACCAGGCTAGATTACGATAACGCTAATAGGTACGGATTAGTAGTATACTTTTTGCATTTCTTTCCATATTCGACTTGGAGTCGTTTTGTATCCTTCGTAGCCGCACGGGATTATTAGATGCCCCACTGTAAATAAAATCCCCTGCTGGTAACTATCCTCGTATAGCTGATTATCGAGTGACTGTGCCCATGGTTTTTCCCCGATATAGGTTTCCACATTAAATTCATGTCTCTTGTTCTTTGACTATCTTCGTTATTTACCATATGTTTTTTAACCAAAAAAACTCTCTCAACTTGGTAATATAGTTGACAGTGGACATGTACGTGGAGAATTCTATCTTTTCCGTTCACAAATGGGTGAGTAGAGCAGAGTAGGACAGAGTTCATTTGGCAACAAGAAGCAGGATCCAGCTCAAGATTACGGCGCTTGTTAATTTGTGTGAGGTGATCTGGCTCAAGATCCTTTTGACAAATATGCGATCTCACAATAACGATTTTCGACGCTTAGAAGTTAAAATGGTGGCTAAGTGGCTTATTATCGAGCCCAGATTTACTCGCCGAGGCCCTCGGCGTGAGCAGGCAGGTTGCCATAAGGCTCCAAAGCCATTAAGGACCAGGGAGATGGATAGCTTGCTCGAGACGTTTCGAGACACGTCTCCTTCCGTGACGGATACTCGCGCCGACGTCGACGGCCGTTGGGGCTCTGTTTGCCGTGCACATGCTTCGAGCGGAGGCTTCTCGAAGCGAGGAGGACGTATTGACTCGGGCACCGCCGGATCTCCTGACCGGAGACGGATTGGAGACAGCTGGTGAACTCAGCCATGGAACGCTTCGCCAAGTTGGGCCGGCCCATCGACATGGTATGCACCTCCCTGATCTCTTTGCTCATTCGTGGCGTCCGATCCCCACTGCAGAGTGGCGTTGGATTCCTAAACACGCTTGCTTAGGTGATCTAGGGTTTGTCGCGAGAGAGAGTGAGGTGCGGCGATTGGGGTCGCGAGCTCGGATTGTGCGGAGAGTCCGAGATCCGCCGCCTCTGCATAGTTCGTTTGTTGAGGTTGTGAAGGAAGGGGTGATGGATCGAGAGCGAGTTAGATACCCTTGTCGTTTTGGAGGGGGTGGTTCTCGTCATTGGATCGGGGGTAAGAGAAGCGCCCCGGAAGAATGGATGGAGAAAGATGATCTCCTCACAGAGGAAAATTTATGTGCCAAGTTGAGGAGAGATCAGGATCAACAGAGGAGGTTTCAGGAAAACCTTCAGGGGACTTCTCAAAGATCTGGTAAGTTTACTCCTTCTACTGTTGATAATAGATCTCAAGGGGATTTGTGGCATTCGGGGGTGGTAGATTGGGATTCTTTTGATCAGACCAAGGGAAGGCAGGAGGGTTTTCATGATAACAAAGATCAGCACAGTGATGGGGGTGGCATTAGAGGGGTTCATTTCAGAGGTGATTACAGAGGAGGTTCTGGGGTTAGAGGAGGGGTGATGCGCTCTGATAAAGGTAGATCCACTTCTAAATGGGAAGATGTTGTGAATATAGGAAAGGAGGAAGATCATCAGAATACTTAGGGGGAGATTGGTCCAAATGCGGGGGTTTTGCGTGCTGACGATAGAGGAACTTGTTTCAGATGCCTGCAATCTGGACATCATCGGGCCAGATGCACCAATCCCCCCGCGTGCTACAAATGCAAAAAAAAAAAAAGGGTCATGCGGCTTCTAGCTGCCCTGAGGATAAAAAACAGCATAGATTGAAGCTCTTTGGATTTGGGATACCTAGACAGGGATTCTATAGTGTGCAGGTGCCTGGGATGCAAATCTTTGAACAACAAGTAGCAACTGGCATCATTAATATCAAAGAAGGGGTGGCCTCTATCCCAAAAATTGAAGCAGAACTGAAGCATTTAATTCAAGATGATTGGGATTGGAAGGTAAGGAGGTTATCGAATTCAGAATATACAGTAGTTTTTCCCTCGAAGGCTACTCTTGATACTTGGTCTAAGGTTCAGGGAGTGGAATTAGCCTTGCATTCTATTAAAGCTACTGTTGAGAAATCTAAACTTGATCCTGATGCCTCTTCTATTCTGGTCCCAATCTGAGTTAAAGTTTTTGGTATACCTAATGCGGCTAAGACTTCAGCAGTTGTAAAAGATCTTGCTAATACTGTTGGGGAACCGATTGAGATGGATGATTTAAGTCTAATGCGGATTGATCCTGTTAGAGTGAAAGTGAATTATAGAGATCCTGAGAGCATTAATTGTTTTGTTGAATTTTTTTAATGCTGTGGGATATGAAATCAGATTCGCAGTTGAAGGAGTGGGAGGAAAGAAAAGAAGGGGTCCTGAAAAAGATATCGATCATGCTAAAAAGAAAGATGATGAGGAGGATGAGGAAGAAGAGGATTCTAGTGGAAGTACCCACAATGTTGAGTGGGAAAAGTTAGTTGATAAGTTTGGGGGCGATTCTCATCAGACTTCTGAACATAAAAGTGGGGGAGATTCTCATAAACACAAATCTAAACAACAGGGGTGTTCTATTTCTGAAGGTTCAGTCGAGGGTAAAGAGATTGTGAGAGTTAATATGGACATTCAAGTCATTCCTATATTGCCTCTTGCCTACAGTTATCCTCCTAGTAAGGATCCTAACTTGACTGATCAGCAGGATGACAAGAATGCTGGGGATGATGAAACTTCTGGTAATTATGAGAGGGAGAAGTCTGAGGAAGTTTTGGAAGTGAATCAAGAAACTTCTAAGGAGATAGTGGTTCATACAAGTATGGGTCCCACATTACTGTCTTCGACTATATGGCCCTGTCTTCAGTTACCTTCCAAGAAAAGCAATTCTGATAGCTGTCAAAGAGATAGAAGCGGTGAGTTTTATCATAACAAAGTGGAGCAGACCAAGGGGTTAGTAGATAATCTTACTGCGAAAGATAATTACATTGTAGAAGAGGTTTCAGATAGCAATTTGGAAACTGGTGGTTCCTTGTCCAGTGGCAGGGGAGATGATCATGTTCTGATAACTGATGATGAAAGCATAGCAGAAAAAAGGTTGATGGCTAAAAAGAAGGGGGGGGGGTTAAGGAACCTTTGTTGGCTACTAGGAAGAGTAGTCGCATCCAAGATCAAGGCATTCTCATGCAAGAGAAGGCTGCTAAGTTAAAATCCATCCAGAATCTAGAATCTCCAGGTACCTCTACTAACAACCCTTTCAACATTCTTAATAATGCTTCCGTTTAGTATCTTGAATTTGTTGCTAGTTCTTGTGATATTACTTTGGGAGCTCCTTCTGTTACCTCCAAAGAGGTTATTTCTGCCATGCAAGCATAAGAAGTGGCTAAATATGCCATTGCTCAGGCTGAGTTACATAAGGAGTGTAATAATGGACAGCAAAAGGAGGAGGATTTGACTAAAACAAAAGGGGGTGAACAATCAATCAAATCAGTTGGACAGTGAATCAAGGGGTGTTAAGGGGTTTAATATGAATAATAGATTGGGTAGTAGACTGAAGAAAGACAGGGGACCCCTGAGAAAAAGTTAATTCATGAAGTTTCTTTTTTGGAACATTCGAGGCCTGGGGAAACCAGCTCGGAGGAGACAATCGAAAGAGATTATTATTAAAGAGAGGTTTGATATGGTAGGGATTCTTGAAACCATTAAGAAGGATTTTACTGATAGAGAACTCAAAGCTCTGGATGGCAATGGGGATTTCCATTGGAACTAGACTACTGCAATTGGACATTCTGGAGGCATTTTGATGGGGATGAGAAAAGACCTTATTGATGTTGAAGAGAGTGATCAGGGGAGTTTTTTTTATAGTATGGTTCTGAGACATAAAATCAGCAATTTCAGATGGGAAGTCCTGACGGTGTACGGGCCGGCTAATCACAGTCTGAGTCAAGATTTTCTGAAGGAGTTACATGACAAGTGTCAAGGGGTGATTCTTCCTTTAATAGTAGGGGGGATTTTAATTTGATAAGGGGTGTGGAGGAGAAAATTTCAGGCAATGTCAACTATGGTCTGATTAATAGCTTTAATGACTTTATTACTACTAATCAGTTAATGGAGATTAAGAGATGGGGTGTTTGTTTCACTTGGACTAATAAACAGTCTTGTCCTATTTTGGTGGAGCTTGACAGAATTTTAGTCTCTACAAGTTGGGAGGCTCGTTTTCCTTTGTGTAGGGCTACTAGTCTAATCAGGATAGGGTCTGATCATTGTCCAATCATGCTGGACTTTGGGGAGAATTTGGCCAAGAGGTCTGGGAGATTCTTTTTGACAAAAGTTGGATGGATCGGAGAATTTTCATCTGAGATGTGGTTGAGAGATGGAAAAAGTTCACAACAAGTGTGAGATCAAATGTATTCTATAGACTGTTGGAATGGAGGTTTAGCTTCTCTGAGACAATTTCTTAGAGGTTGGGGTGTCAATGTAAAGGGTAAATACAATAAGGATAAAAGGTACATCTTAGACCTGTTAAACAACTTGGATTTGAAGGCAGCAGAGAAGGGTTTAAGTGTGGATGAATGGCTTGTCAGATACAAGGCTGAAACAGACATGGAAAAATTATATGAAATTGAGGAGAGATACTGGCAGCAGAGAGGTAATGCAAAGTGGACTGCACAAGGGGATGCCAATACTAGTTATTTTCACAGCTGTGCTAATGGTAGAAAGAGAAAAAATTATATCTCTAGTCTGGAATCTGATGAGGGTGTTCTAACTAAAGAAAATAACATTACAGATCACATTTATCAGTTTTATAAAGCTCTGTTTGGTCATGATAATAACATTGGGGTGAAAATTGCTTAGAGTCATTGGCAGGAGGCTAATAAGATATCTGCTATAGTAAATGACAGTTTGACTTGTGATTTTTCAGAAGAGGAAGTTTGGAATACTATTAAAAGTTTTAATGGAGATACTGCTCCTGGACCGGATGAATTTCCTGTTTGCTTCTGTAAATCTTTTTGTGGGATCATAAAACCTTATTTTATGAAGATGGTGAGAGATTTCTTTGAGGGGAAGCTGGACTTAAAGAGATTGAACTATGGGGTGATAACTTTGATTCCCAAGATAAAGGATGCCAACATTATCAAATAGTTTAGACCTATTTGTTTACTGAATATTAGCTTTAAGATCATTACAAAACTTATGGCTGTGAGGTTGGGTAATGTGGCTAATAAGATCATAAGAGAGAGTCAGACGACTTTTATTAAAGGTTGTAACATTCTTGATGGGATGGTATCTTTACATGAAATTCTCCATGAGATGAGAGTGTCTAAGGAAAAGGGCATCATCCTCAAACTTGATTTTGAGAAAGCCTATGATAAGATTAATTGGGGTTTTCTGGAAGATTTTATGACAAGGAAGGGTTTTGACAGAAAATGGATTAATTGGGCTATGAGTTCAATTAAAGGGGGGGTAAAGTGAGTATCAATATTAATGGGACTATTGGTTAGTATTTCACTACTCAAAGAGGCTTAAGACAAGGAGATCCCCTATCTCCTCTTATGTTCAATATTGTAGCTGATGTTTTAGCCTCTTTGATAGCTAAAGCTCAACAGAGTAATTTGATTAAAGGGGTGGTCTCAAATCTGATATCTGGGGGTGTCCCTTTATTGCAGTATGATGATGACACTGTTCTTATGATTGAATGTAAGGATGATTATATTCTGAATCTCAAGTTTCTGCTGTATTGTTTCGAATAGATGTCAGGTCTTAAGATAAACTATCACAAAAGTGAAGTTTATGTTATTGGGGTGGATATCTCTGAAGCCCAGAGGGTGGCAAAGATGTTTAATTGCAAGTTAGGACAGTTTCCTCTTACTTACTTGGGTGTTTCCATTGGGGACAGATTAGTAAGGGAGAAGGCTGCTGGTAAGATCATTAGCAAATTGAAAAATATATTGGACAATTGGAAAAGTAGTTTGCTATCTTCAGGGGGTAGGTTGATTATGATTAATAGCTGCCTGAGTAGTATTCCTACCTACACTATGGGGTTTTACAGACTCAATGGGAAGGTGCATAAAAGAATGGACACTATTAGGTCTAAATTCTTTTGGAGAGGAGTCAGTGATAGATTCAAATACCATATGGTCAACTGGAAAGGGGTTTGCAGACCAAAAGACTATGGAGGCTTAGGGGTGATTAATACAAAACTCTTTAATGATTGCCTCTTATGTAAATGGTTCTAGAAAATAGATCAAAGGACTGACAATCTGTGGTTTAGAATTTTGAAGGATAAGTACTTTCATGATGGGACTTTGAATGATGCTAATTCTCTTATTGGTTCTCAATTCTGGAAAGGTATCAACAAAGTGAAACATTTGTTTCTTTGTGGGGTGAAATATAAAGTAGGGAATGGCAAATCTGTTAAATTTTGGCATGATGTTTGGATTGAAACTTGTCCTTTTAAGATTCAGTTTGAAAAGCTGTTCAGAATCTGTGAGTACCCTTCTATCAAAGTGGATAAGTGCTGTACTAATGGGGTCTGGAAGATTGACTTTGTAAGAAATTTTGGGTCAAAAGAAAAAGAGCAATGGGAGGAGCTGAAAAATGTCCTTAATGGGGTTGTTCTTACTAATAACCGTGACAATATGGAGTGGTGTCTGGACAAGAATGGGCAGTTTTCAGTCAAATCTCTTTATAGATATCTTGCTTTTGGGGGTGTCATTAACTAGAAACTTCAAAAGGTTTGAACTAGTAAAATTCCCCTTAAAGTTAAGATATTTCTTTGGCAATTATATCTGAATAAGATTCCAACTACTGATCAACTTAAAATGAGGGGTTGGAAGGGGGAAGTCAATTGCAGCTTATGTGAGATTGCTAACGACTCTAACCATGTTATCTTTAGATGTGTTTTGGCCAAATTTACATGGTGTTGTTTGAAAGAGGTGTGCCCTGATTCTTTAGATGATCTTCACACTGGGTGGCTTGATGCCTGGGGTGCTAATGACTATAATCTTGGATTATTTAGTTTTGCAGCCATGGCATGGACCCTTTGGAAAGTTAGAAACAAATGAGCTATCGAGCAGAGTTATCCTTCTCAACCAGTTGAAGTCTTGTTCAAGTTCATATATTGCTTGCAGCAATGACGTATTCTCATCAAAGGAGTTGATTGCTTGAAGTTGGACAAGATGCTGAAGAACGTTGAAGACTAGATGAAAGTTTTTTGTTGTTCTAAGTAGTGCTTGTTTTGTTGGTTGTTCTGATCTGCGGTAGCTCTGGTTGTCAAGACCTTAGCGGGTGGTCTTGTAGTTTGTTTTGCTTCTCTGGACTGGTCTTTGTTTAGTTAGTTGGTATCTCCAACTTTGTTCCTGGTATTCTGTAAAACTGGTTTGATTAGCTTTGTAAAAGCTGGGCTTTTGCCTGTTTGGAAAGGAAAAAAAAGTGGCTCATTATCGGCATAGATAGTGTTTATCAGTCCAAACAAAACCAGGCATTGGCCACTAATTAAAACACACGCAACATGCATGTACGAAAAATTTTCGCTGAAAAAAAATCAGATGAAGAGGGACATGCACGCATGTGTGCAACATGCAATAAACTAGATCAGCATTGCGCTGTCCTAGAGAAGAAAGTTGGGCCTTTTTTTGGTGAGATCATCATCGTCGCAGTGCGGCACAGAGGTGTCTCCACCATTGCACGCAGCAACCACCAGCTTTTGTGGTAACGACAAACCGCGCGCGACTGTAAATACGGTCGGCATCGTGCAACTGCCAAGCTGCACCACCACCACACCATACACAGCTAGCTACAGAGAACGACGAGGAGGACGAAGCCGAAGCGGAAAGACACTTCTCATGGCGTCCTGCTCGAGCACACTGAAGAAGCTGATGGTGTGCGCCGTGCTCCTCCTCCTCCTGTCCGCCGTCTCCCGCTGCGAGCCTGATCACCCGGCGGTGACCGGTCGGAGAATGCTGGTCTCCGGGAGCAACGCTGCGAGCTCACCGACTGCGACTGTCGTGAGTAGCAGTGTGCCGCGATCAGGGCGGGCGATTGCGGCGGCGGCGGTGCCGTACTCTGAATCGAAGAGGTCGAGCCCCGGCGGGTCGGACCCTCAGCACCACTAATTAACCTCGTTCTCGGTCCATGTCGTGAGTTGTGTGCTGTGAGAGCCACTGAGACGAACTTGTTAAGGACGACGTGGTAAGGTCTAAAATTCCTCAAATTAACCATGAGTTATGTAGTTCGTGATGTACGCAAGGAAATAAAATGTCAGCTTAATTTTACCATTGTCGCAGCTTGCAAGCCTCTTCTCATATCAGTCATATCCGAACGGGTTAATAAACTGAATCTACCAGTTGAGCTGTACAGAGTGATGGTACATCGTTTTAGATACACAAACACGCTTTAGCCATATATACGATCTTAACTAACATGGCAGTTAACACAAGCCAGACCATGTTACCTCCGCTGACAAGCCAACGTCTTCAAGATTACGTGCCACTTACGTACAGCTCCCATTCCCCCGTGGCGAAAAACTCTTAGAATGAAACAGAACTGAAAAACTTTATGATTTGCCGCAATGAACTCAATCGAGTTCTTCATGTATTTATACTCAGGATTGTTACAAGAGATAAAACAATTCGGTTACAGTTAAAGCGTAGAGATCAATTTCTGTTCTATCTGTAAAAGATAGTTTGTCTAGTATGTGCTACAGTAACGACAATGGATATCTACAGTGCGAATCCAGCTAGCTCTGCTTATCTATGAACTTCGGACTCTTTCTCTAACAGAAGCTTCAGCGATAGCTTCGGCAATTCTCTGGACTCTGCAACAGATATATTTCTTAACACTTCCCCTTGATCACAAGATTCACAACCTGATAGACCAAGGTTGAGATTGCGACACTGTTTTTCAAACGGCTGCCGAGCCAATGCTTTTGTGAAGACATCTGCAGCTTGATCAGCAGAAGAAATGAACCGAACATCTAATAACCGAGAAGCAATTCTCTCTCTAACAAAATGATAATCCACTTCTATATGTTTTGTGCGTGCATGAAAAACGGGATTTGTAGTCAAATAAGTTGCTCCAAGATTATCGAACCACATAACAGGTGGTCTTTTATGAAATATACCCAATTCTTTCAACAACGATTGTATCTAGATAACCTCTGCAGTTGCGTTAGCAACATCCTTGTATTCAGCCTCTGTGCTCGACCGCTACACAGTTGGTTGTTTCTTTGAGCTCCAAGACACCAAATTGGGTCCAAAGAATACTGCATATCCATTTTGCGAGCGACGATCATCCGGAGACCCTGCCCAGTCTGCATCTGAGAATGCGCTCAACAGAATGCCCTTGGATTTGAATACCCAGGAGGTTGCCTCATATATACTTCTTCCTCAAGAACTCCATGCAAGAATGCATTGCTAACATCAATTTCACGCAATTGCCACCCTCTAGATACTGCAATAGCAAGGATCAATCGCACTGTAGTTGGTTTGATCACTGGACTAAAGGTCTCTTCATAATCCAAACCATACCTTTGCTTGAACCCTTTTTCCACAAGTCATGCCTTATATTTGTCAATTGAACCATCAGGTTTAAACTTTAGTTTAAATACCCACTTCGAATCAATAACATTCCTGCCCTTTTGAGGAGGAACTAAACTCCAGGTTTCGTTTCTCATCAAAGCCTGATATTCACTGTCCATGGCTGCCTTCCATTGGGGATGCTCCAGAGCTTGAACATGGGATGACGGTTCAACCAGTGTAGCCTGAAACACACGACGATTTAAGGGGTAGCACGTTGTACCATCAGTATACACCTTTTGTTGAGAAATGTTGTTCTGAAGCCGAGTCCTCGTACGTGGTTGTTGTTCTTCTTCTTCTCTCTGAGCCAGGTCTGGCGAAGCAGCAGGCTGAGGACTAGATTCTGCAAGAGATGGATTAGCTGCAGGAATAACATCTCTATCTACCTCATAATGATCAACATCTGCTGATGGTGCATTGGTCGACAAAGGAGCCGAAGGAAAGACAACAGGATGCAAAGCTGACAGAGAGTTCAGAGACAAATTTGTCGGACTGGTAACAATGTTGTCTGACTGAACTGCAAACGAAAAAACACTTTCGTCAAAAATTACATCGCGAGATATGTAAATTTGACCGGAAGAGCGATCTAGACACTTATACCCTTTGTGCATTGTGTTTTACCCCACAAACACACATTGTTTGGAGCGAAAAGATAGCTTTCTAGCATTATATGGTCTGAGGTTCGGCCAACAGGCACATCTGAAGGTTTTCAGTATGGAATAATCAGGATTTGTGTCTAAGAGTCTAGAAATCAGTGTAGAGTTGTCAATGACTCGGCTAGGTAGACGATTGATAAGATAAGTGGCAGTGAGGAAAGCCTCATCCCAGAGACGCACATGCATTGATGACTAAGCTAGCAGGGCTAGACCTGTGTCTACGATATGCCGATGTTTTCTCTCGGTAGTATCATTTTGCTGGTGTGTATGTGGACAAGAAACGCGATGAGCAATCCCTACTAACTAAAAGTACTTGCTCAGTTTTTGATATTATCCTCCCCAATTAGATTGGAGAGCTTGAATTTTTCTGCCAATAAGAAGTTCGGAGTGTTTCTAAAACTTAAAAAAAAAAAGACTCTTTCGACATCTGATTTGTGATTTAGGAGATAGATCCAAGAAAACTTGCTATAATCATCAATGAAGCTGACATAATACCTAAAACCACTTACTGATTTTGGTGCAGGACTCCAAACATCAGAGTGTACAAGTTCAAGAGGAAAGCTAGACACACGAGTGGATGAACTATAGGGTAGCTGGTGAAGTTTAGCCTGTTGAGAGTCATCACACACAGTGTTGTTCTTATTTTTCTCACAACCTAGACTATTTGAACTAATGATAGTTTGAACTATTGAAGATGCAGGATGCCCAAGTCTTCGATGCCACTGCTCTGGTGTAAGTTTTACACTTGAAAACAGTTGACGACTCTGACTGGGCTGATGAACTAAAGCCAAGGAGTAGAGCTCGTGCTCACATTTGCCGTGGAGTAGGATTCTCTTCTCTTTGTGACCTGATCCTTGACACAAAAATGATTTGGATGAAATTCAAAGATACTATTCACTCATGATCAATCTAAATAGTTTTTCATATATTATTAGTCAAAGTTAGATAAGTTTGACTGCACGCTTAGTCAAACGTCATATATATTTAAGAACGGAGGGAGTACTTGACCAGCACGGGCCCTACCGCATAGGCCTTGAGGAGGGTTTATTAGAGCATCTTTAGTGTATTGAACCGACATCGATTCCAAAAGATGTCACGTAAGTATTTAAGAAACTGAGCTTGTTTTTCTCCAATGTATTAATCCAATTCCTACTAATAAATAGGACCCACGTTACATTAAAAAACTGTTATGAATATTGCTTGTATTCAATATGAGACCAATGGGTCAGTATATATACACAAAGTACAGGTGGTGAATATGCATATAACCCCCTCATAACAATGGGGAATAACACACTTAGACATATATCTCTAACACCCCCCTCAAACTCATGATGGATCAACAACATTGAGTTTGGAGAGGTAGAAGCCATGCTGTGCTTGAGTGCAGGTCTTCGTGAAGAAATCCGCTATCTGAAGCTCAAGGCACATATCTTGAAGAGCAATCACCGATCATGCACACAAGACCTCATGAAGGAAGCATCAACACCAATATGCTTGGTGAGCTCATGCTTCCGCAGGTCACGAACATCTTGATAGTACATGTCTTGTCGACAAGAGAGGAGTCGATGTAGTGACAGAAACACCAAAATCCTCAAGTAACCATCGTAGCCAAGTAATCTCTGCATCAAGAGAACCATAGCTCGCAACTCGGCCTCTGCGCTCGAGCAGGACAACTGCGATGCTTTTCTTAAATCTTCCAAGCAATGAGCGAACCACCAAGAAAAACACGATGGCAGAGATAGACCGCGATCGGAGGATCGCCGCCCAAGTAGTATCCAAATAAGCTGAAGTCAGAACGAGGGGCGTGGAAAGAAGAGACGGCGAGAGATAGTCCCACGAAGGTATCGCAGAACTCGAAGAAGGTGGCTGTAGTGGACCTGAGTGGGAGCAGAAACGAACTGACTCAGAATGTGAACTGGATAAGTGATATCCGGACGAGTAACAACAAGGTAGACAAGACTCCCAACAAGATGACGATAGCGAGTCGGATCGAAGGGGCTCGCCATCGAGGGTCGGAGGTGAACATTGAGCTCCATGGGAGTCTCAACAAGATCTGTTGATCAGTGAGGGAGGCGCGATCAAGAAGATCCTGAATATACTTCTCTTGGGACATAAAGAAACCATCTGGAGTGGAAGTAACCTCAATCCCAAGGAAGTAACGAAGAGGACCAAGATCCGACATAAGGAACTGCTCACTAAGACGAGCCTTGACAAAGGCAATGTACTCAGAATCATCTCCGGTAATGATCATATCATCAACATACAAAAGAAGAAGAGTCCGACCACGAGACGAAGTGTGGACAAAGAGCGCAGGATCATGATCACTCATTGAAAAGCCAGCAGCAGTGACCACAGAGGAGAAGCGCTCAAACCAAGCACGAGGGGCTTGCTTAAGGCCATAGAGAGCGGCGGCGGCGGCAGACCATGCCCTCGAGAAGAATACCCAGGTGGCGGATGCATGTAGACCTCCTCACGCAACTCGCCGTTAAGAAAGGCATTCTTGACATCAAGCTGAGAAACAGACTAGTGGCGAACAGACGCCACCGAAAGAAGAGTGCGGACAGTGGTCATGTGGGCCATAGGAGCAAAAGTCTCGTCGTAGTCACGACCATGATCCTGCTGGAAGCCACGAGCAACAAGACGCGCCTTATAGCGCTCAAGAGAGCCATCAGAGCGAGTCTTGATCTTATAGACCCACTTACATGTCATGGGACGAGAGTGAGATGGAAAAGGAACAAGATCCCAAGTACTAGTACGCTCGAGGGCAGTAATCTCCTCGGCCATGGCATGCTGCCACTCAGGGTGAGTAACAACATCCCGGTAGGAGACAGGCTCATGAGTAGCTACGCCAGCAAAGGCAAAACGGGCAGGGGGCCGAATCGACTGGCGATCGCGGAGAGCGTAGCGAGGAGAAGATGGCCCATCAGGGGAAGATGAAGCATCAGAAGAAGATGGAACATCAGGAGAAGATGGCTCATCTGGAAGATCCTCAATACGAGGTCGACGAGTGTAGACGAGTGTAGTTGGGGGAGCCAGAGGAGCCACGGGAGACGAAGCAGGCGGCGACAACGGCAAAGAGGCCACAGAAGGAATATGTGGAGACTCAGTGGGACGGGTGGACGAGGGCAAGACAGATATAGGTGTATCTGAAAAGGTCAAAAAAGACAGAGACTCCACAGAGGAAGCCGAAGGAGAGACAGGACGTGGGTAGAAGGGACGAGACTCGTCGAAAGTCACATCCCGAGAAATCCGCGATCCGTCGACCAACAAGATCCCAAAGACCGTAGCCCTTGTGCTCGCATTTGTATCCCAAAAAGACACACTCAACGGTGGCGGTCGGTTTGAGTACGTTCTCGAGGGAGAGGAGAACGAGCAAACGTAACCAAATAGATGAAGGCCAGAGTAGTCAGGAAGAAGACCACAGAGACGCTCAACAGGGATTGCACCCTGAAGAGCAGAAGAAGGCTGGATGTTGACGAGGTAGGTGGCAGTGGAACCAACCTCGGCCCAAAAGTGAGGTGGAATAGAGGCAGCAATCATCAATGCATGAGCCGACTCAAGGAGGTGACGATCTTTGTGCTCGTGACACCATTACGAGCATGTGCACCAGACAAGAGAATCGAAGCGAGAGTGCCCCGCAAAAAGGAAGCCGCAGTAACGAGAGAGGTACTCGCCAGCAGAGTCAGCATGAAAGACACGAATAGGAGTGGAGAACTGTGTGCGAACCATAGTGGCAAACTGTTTATAGATAGATAAGGCCTCACTACGAGAAGACATGAAATATATCCAAGTGTGGCGAGAGAAATCATCTATAAATATGATATAATATCGATGACCCCCTTTCGAAACGAAGGGAGCCGACCCCAAACATCGTAATGAACAAGATCAAAAGGACGCCGAGACAACGACTCACTATGAGGATAAGGAAGTCAATCTGTTTGCCTAACTTACACGACAATCTAAAGACACGTCTCTGAGATGCAGGACCCGAAGGCCACGATTTAACTAAAGACGACAGTCGAGATCCACACAGATGGCCAAGACGGTGATGCCACTACTGGAAAGAGCCGGTAGACGGAGTGGCAGAAGCGGAGAGACTGGCAGCGACGGTGGTAGCGGAAGGAAGGTGAAACCAGTCAAGCTCCCAAAGACGTTGTGAGTCAAGGCGCCGAGGGCTAGAACCAACCAGAGCTCCCGTGTGGCTGTCCTGAACACAACAAGAGTCAGAGTCGAGAATGACTCGACAACCAAGATCAGTAATCTACCCAGCAGAAAGAAGCTGCATGGTAAGGCGAGGAACATGAGCAACAGAGGGAACATGAAAAGATGAGTTGCTAGGAGGTCCTCGACCAGAGACAGAAAGAGAGGTACCATCAGCAGTAAGAACACTGACAGAAGAATCAAGAGGTGTAATGAAGGACAGAGTGGAAGAATCAGGAGTCATATGAAAAGATGCTCCAGAATCAAGAATCCACGGGAGGTGCCCGATGTGGAGGTGGTGGTTTCGCAGCGCTCAAGATTTAGTAGCGTAACCGCAGAACCTATCGAGGAGAACTCAAGCGGCAGCAGCGGCGAAGTCTGGCTATCTCCTACTCAGTGAGAGAAACTGCTGAAGGAAGCGTCGCGACGTCGATATAGAAACTGCAGAACCTGTCGAGGGAGAATCCGAAGCGGCAAGCAAGCGTCGAAGTCGGCTATCTCACCTTTCGATGAGAAATCTGCCAAGTAGTCGATCTGACGTCGATGTAAAGCACCAATCTTAGGTGCTAGTAGAAGAACGGCGTGAAAGATGCCGCGCTTCTTATAGCACCGACTCAATGTGGCCGACCTTGTCGCAGATGGGAAGCGATGAGGACGGCCACCGCCAGATGTAGAGCGCCACCACCACTGTGGCGGCCACGGAGGTGGTAGTGTCTTTGGCGTGGAAGCGATCGGTGTAGCAGTGGATGAGTGGCGAAACACGGAGGAGTGGCGGCAGAACCGGCACCACTCGGTGAACGGAAGCCATCGGTGGCGGCGCTAGATGGCGCGGCGACCAAAACAACGGTTCTAACGGTATTGATGGCGCGCGGTTAGATCGACGTTTTTGCTTTTTTTCTTACCGGTGGGCGGCTCGCACTAAAGGCCCAAGGCGGCCGCTTTTCGATGCGGCAGGGGAACTAGGGTTCCCCTGCTGCTGCTTCGTCTTGGCAACAAGCAACAACCGGACCGCCCGACGGAGGCTCTCCGGCGACAGCGGAGGCTAGGTTCGGCGTCACGGCACGCTGGCGACAAGACCGGCGGCGGCGGGAGGCTCGGCGGCGGCGCGCGGTGGGGAGGCAGCGCCAACCAAGCGGCGGCCGAGAGGCTTCCGGCGAAGAGGCGGCGACATGTCCGGCGGCGACTCGAAGCAAGCGGCGACGCGTCGATGGCGACTCGAGCGGCGGCCCGAACTTCCGGCGAAGAGGCGGAGGCGAGACTTCGCCTGGCCGAAAGCGAAGGCGGTGGCGATCACGGCGGCTCGTCGCCGAAGCGGAGGCCGATTCAGCGGCGGCGACGACGACGAAGATCACGCTGCCGCCACCAGAAGCCGAGGGCGGCGGGAGACCGCGCTAGAGCGGCAGCCTCGGCCGAAGCGGGGACACGGATCCCGCGTGAAGAAGCGAGGCGGCCGGCGATGGAAGCGGCGGATTAGGCGGAGAGGCCGACGAGGCGACCACGAAGACGGCAAAGCAAAGCAGAGGCAACGGGCGGCGGCGGCATCACGTGAGACACGTGAAACCCTAACCCTAGTTTTGGCTCTGATACCATGTTATGAATATTGTGTTGCCTGTAATAAAAAGGAACCTCGTCTCGCGTCGTCCCCTCGGCGACTCGGGCGCCAGATCCCGCCGCCTAGCGTCCCCTCGTCGCCTGCCGCCGCCCGCCATCGGCGACCAGCTCTGGCGTCGGTGGCCCCCCCCTCTCTCTTCCCTCCTTCTATCCCTCCTTCCTCCTCCCTCTTGGTGGTTTTCTCCGCCGAGTAGTGTTCTTGGGCGGCGGGGTCCTCGCGGATCTGCTCCGGCCGGGCGGATCGGGACTCCGCAATGGGATCTGCGTCTTGGTGGCAGGCGGCGCTTCTCCGTCTTCTTGGCGTGGTGGTGGTCGTGCGCGTCGTCGGCGTCTGGATCAGCGCTCTTGGCGATTCTGCGCCAGGCGGCGTCCGTCGCCGATCTCGGTGGCGACCTACTGCGTCGGCGGGCGTCGGTGGCGCGAACTGGCCGCCTCTGGCTGGGTTCATCGCCGCCGAGGCGAGGTCACCTCATGCAGCTTCCTGTGTTTGGGCCGTCAGACACGTCGGCCGGGCGAGGCGCCAACCACGACGGCCTCGCATCCATGCGACGGGCGGCCTTGACGTGGGCGGCTGCTTCCGCCGGTGTCCCCGACGACCAGCTCTCGGCCGCATTGCTTCCACCGCCGACCCTTCCCGCCACACGGACAAAGGAGCCAGCCGCCGCCGCCGCCGCCTTCATCGCGTTCCGTGGCGCTGCACGTGAAGTCCGGCCGTGCGCCTTTTCTTGCGTCTTTGGTCGGTCTTGGCTGTTCTCTTTTGTCTGCAAGCTTTACGCGAGTCGCGAGCTGAAAGCTCTGCCCGGCTTGCTGGTGCAAAGGTCGTTGACGCCCTCGGGCGCCATGCCCTCCCTGGAGGCGACACTTTAGCGTCTCCACCCTAGATGCTTCTCCGGGTGAAAACCCGATCCGGTTGTCCGGATGGGCGACGGCGGCATTGCTGTCGTTACCTTCCTGAAGGCGTCGCTTCGAGAAGCCCCTGCTCTCTTCGTTTTGAACCCCCGGTTTTCTTCTGTAGGTTTACCCCAACGTCCCCGATTCACGGCGACCCTTTTTCTGGTTTGGCGCTTCACGACGACTTCCGGTCAATCTTGCGCTCCTCCGGCGGCGAGCTTGCGACTTGTGTGACTGTGAGGAGCGGTGTGGGAGCTGGGCTCCGCCGACAAAGAGGAGCGGCGTGGGAGCGGGGCTCCGCCGACCGAGTTGTGTGACAGAGAGGAGCGGCGTGGGAGCAAGGCTCCGCTGATAGAGAGGTGCGGCTTGGGAGCAAGGCTCCGCCGATAGTGAGGTGCGGCGTGGGAGCTGGGCTCCGCCGTCCGAGTTGTTGGGTTTGTTGGTTAGCGCGTGAGTTGAGTTGGGTTGGTCTGCCTGCTGTCTGGTTGTGCCTTTCGGGGTGAGCGTCGTTCTGTTCGAGTTGGGGTCGTTTTGTTGTCTCGGGGTTGTTTGCCGGTTTTCCTCTCTGAAATCGTGCATTTGTTAAGGTTTTCGGACCCGGTTTATCTATAAACTGGGTCAATTCTCTTCTTCTTTATATATAAGCTCGACTGGAGCTCCATTCAAAAAAATATGAGGCCAATGGGCCAGTATATATACACAAAGTACAGGTGGTGAATATGCACATAACCCCTCATAACAATGGGGAATAACACACTTAGACATATATCTCTAACAAAAACCACAAAAAATAATATCCTATGTAGAGTCCAGTTCCAGGAATTTTTGTTGGAATCGACCCCTCCAATGTATTGAATTGCATTGATGACTAAGCTAGCAGGGCAAGACCTGTGTCTACGATATGCCGGTGTTTTCTCTCTAGTACCATTTGGCTGGTGTGTATGTGGACAAGAAACGTGATGAGCAATCCCTACTAACTGAAAGTACTTGCTCAGTTTTTGATATTCTCCTCCCCAATTAGATTTGAGAGCTTGAATTTTTCTGCCAATAAGAAGTTCAGAGTGTTTCTAAAACTAAAAAAAAGACTCTTTCGACATCTGATTTGTGATTTAGGAGATAGATCCAAGAAAACTTGCTATAATCATCAATGAAGCTGACATAATACCTAAAACCACTTACTGATTTTGGTGCAGGACTCCAAACATCAGAATATACAAGTTAAAGAGGAAAGCTAGACACGAGTGGATGAGCTATAGGGTAGCTGGTGAAGTTTAGCCTGTTGAGAGTCATCACACACAGTGTTGTTCTTATTTTTCTCACAACCTAGACTATTTGAACTAATGATAGTTTGAACTATTGAAGATGCAGGATGCCCAAGTCTTCTATGCCACTGCTCTGGTGTAAGTTTTACACTTGAAAACAGTTGACGACTCTGACTGGGCTGATGAACTAAAGCCAAGGAGCAGAGCCCGTGCTCACATTTGCCGTGGTGTAGGATTCTCTTTGTGACCTGATCCTTGACACAAAAATGATTTGGATGAAATTCAAAGAAAGCACCATTATCAAGAGCAAACCTATGAACTGGGAGAAGATTTTTGTTTATCTTGGGGACATGAAGGATGTTTTTCAGATAAAGAGGAGTATGACCATGACCATAAATAGTACATTGACCAATATGAGATATAGATAGGCGTGCTCCATTTGCAATTTGGATTTGATCTCCTCCCTTGTATGAGTCCTGAATTGAGAGCCTGTCCAGATCACTTATGATGTGTTCAGTAGCACCACTATCCACATACCAGTTTGTGTCAACTTGGTATGTTCTAGTGGAGGCAGCTGCTGCCATACGTGGTTGATCTTCGGATTGATATGAATGATCGAAGCAGTGGTAACAACGAAGAGCATCGTGTCCATGCTTGCCACATACCTGACAAGTTGGTCTAACAAAGCTGCTGTTGTTACCTGACCGATTTGAAGATCGGTTCCCTCCATTGTAGTTGTTGCCACTATTGAAGTTATTGCCATTGTTCCGGCCACGGCCCTGACCGCGTCTACCATTGCGACCTCCTCAGGTGGCATTGTTAGCAGACGAGACAACTTGAACTTCAGTGTTTTGATGTTCCTTCCGCACCTCGTAGCTAACAAGATGCTCATACAAATTTGTTAGGGTGACCTCATCTGATCTGGTCGTCATGGAGGTGACAAGGAGTCATAATCGTCTATGAGACCAGCCAGGATGTATGAGACAGTCTCTTCTTCACGGAGTGGATGACCAATAGATGCCATCATATCCACCAGATTCTTCACCTTGTGGAAGTAATTAGAGGCCGTGAGATCCCTGCGGCGTAGATTGGCAAGTTGGAATCTGGTCTGCATAAGTCGGGCAGCAAGCGTGAGGCAAACATGCGCTCTAACGCCGCCCATACTTCTACTGATGTCGCCATGAAGAGGACATGACCGAGAATTTCTTCGGTTGGTGAAGACAGGAGCGCGCTAAGAACCAACTGATCCTGTTGAAACCGCAGAGTTTACTCAGGATTTTGGACTTGGCGTGCTCCGGTTTCAGTACTTTCAACAATGAGAGGCAACGAAGTTGGCACAGATCCCTCCACATAGCCTAACAATCGCTGGCTGCGCAAATACAGCACGATCTGTGCTTTCCAGAGAAGAAAATTGTCACTGTTGAGACACACTGTGGTGAACTGGTTGAAGGACGGTGCGGGGAGAATTCCTGTCAACATCGAAGTCATGGCCGAGGAAGCAGAGAAGGAATTGCTGGATGAAGACATCATGGTTTGATCAGAACGATGCTCTGATACCATGAAAAACTTTATGATTTGCTGCAATGAACTCAATCGAGTCCTCATGTATTTATACGCGCCCAATTCCCATTTGGATAAACCAATTGATAAAGTCTTTTTAAAACAAATTCCAAGTCTAACTTTGAGTGGCTTTGCTAGCATGTCCATGATCATGACGCTGCTATTCAATAGTTTTACACTCTGCAGAGGTTGTACACTTTACCCACAAGACATGACTTCTCTAGTTTGTTCGGCATATATCTATGCCACCGCTCACTACCTTAGGTAAGCGATCTAGAGCACATGACAAAGCCTTTACAATGCGCCATCCCACCGCAGTCCACCCCCGTTAAGGTTTCGCATCCCTCCTTGGATAGAAATCCGCAGAGTTTGTAGGGGCCTCCTCTTACGCCAGTGGGACTAATGAGGTCATAATACGACCAGCCATCCGAGATGGACCCACACAATCCGCGGGATTGACCGCGATGGCACTTTGCAAATTAGTCAGCCAGGTCCCCTACCCATACTCAGGACATGTGGTTGCACGATATGGCATAGCCCATTATAGGCATAGCAAAGGAACGCTCAGAGGCCGGTTCTCAATTGACTTGGGCGACTTTCCACAAAACCCATGGGCCTCGATCATGGAAATGACTCGATCCCGTGCATTAACATGCACCATCCAAACAACCATTTCGCCCAAGTACAAACCATAATTTTATTTTATTTTTCTCAAATTCATTTACGACAAAACTTCCATGACAAACCAATGCCATAGATTCTTAAACAATATTTGATTTTTGGTGAAAGTTTCCCAAATCAAACATTTTTGGGTCTAAGCATTGCTACATAATCTTTCTCAAAATGTTCTAGTTCATACTATTGTATCAACTAGATTTTATCTAGGGTGAGGGTTAAATGTCCAAGACTTGTCAAGAACGAGTTCAGTATGTAATCCATCAGCATTGTGATAATCCAACCTTCAGCAATCCAAAATTCATTAGTCCAATCTACACCGTATAAGTCTATTTCTATGATCCAACTTCAATTGATCCAAATATTTAACTATTCTCAAATTTTATAATCCGATATCTATCAATCCAATGACTATGCAATCCTATAATCAAATTTTAGATAATCTGATATCCAATGACAATCTATTTCTAGAATCCAATATCAACAATTCAAGATTTGACTATAGTATCTATCTATCATCCAATCTTTATTAATCCAACATCAACAACAATCTACCTCTAAAATCCGGTATCCAATAATCATTTATTTCTACAATACAACCATAATAATCATGTATTTCTAATAATCCAACATCATTCATTCCAATATCCAATAATCCAATGATAATCTATATCTATGATTGACATCTAATATCCAACAATCATATAACTCTAATAATACCACAATCCGATCCTTAATAATAATCTATTTCCATAATCCAATACCAATAATCACCTATTTCAGAATCATTCATTATCTATTAACAATTTTCCTCTATCTTCACACATCCATTCACAATCTTCTTTTATTATCCAAACTCCAAAATATATATGCATTCGATAATAGTCTCCATACCACCTCTCTTGACAATAATTAGACATACAAAGGCATTGGGAATAACTATAAAGCTTAAAACAGAATTTAAATTACTTGAATGTAAATAAGCATGCAAGAATAATTTAAAACAGAATTATATAATTTTAAATAATAGGTGCAAATATGATTAAGAATGTAACTTGCCTTGCTTAATGGATTATTCTCAAACGGCGTTGAAATCCGATCGTCCAAGTCGTTAAAATCTATACGCAGAACGATCCGAATTCAAATAAAATCCAAATAAAATCCAAATAATTATAACATAAATACTTCTAGGAAGGTATCGATTTTATATGAATTTAGGAAGTTGAATCGACGAAATCGGAGTTCGTATGAGGGAGAACGAAATTCCGGAAGGTTGAATGTTACATGAAATAATAAAATTCCGAAAATTGTACTATTCATCGGAAAATATGGTTTCGGATAATTGGGAACAAAGAAGGAGTTTTAGGGCTATGGCGAGGGAGTACGATGTTGAATGCGTTGAGGCGAACTCAACGGTGTTGACGGCTCGGCGAGAGGATCTTTGATGGCGATGCGATCGACGGAGAAATCCTTGGCGGACGACGACGCGAACGTCGGCATTAAGAACAAACGGAGAGGAGTTAGCGGATGAGGTTTGTGACGATTTGAAGAGGAAACCGTGAGGAACACAACGCTCGCCTCGGTTGGGGTGGAAAGTGCACGGTCAGCCGGCGGCGGCAACGACGCGCAAAATGGATCAAATAATTAATGGAAATTAAATAAAATCTAAAAATTATGAATTAAATACTAAAAATAGTAGATGAATTTAGATGAATTTAGGAAAAAGAATCGACGGATTTGGATCTTACATGTGAGAGAACGATTTTTGGAAAGAATAAAATTGTTATGTGCAAAGTGTAGAATGGATCATTACTGTTCATCTTCCATTCGGTCGGCAGTAAGCAGAACATGACAAAAAAAAATGGCGGCCATGGAGGGTGGTGCTCCGGTGACGGTGACGGCGAGGGGAGGAGAGCACACAGAGAGGAAGACGTCATGACGCCGGTGAGTGATGATATGAGTAGCTACACTGTAGACGACACTAGAGGTGGCAGAAGGGAGCTCGGCCGGCTAGCTTCAAATGCGAAATATGGCAAACCTAATGGGAGAGAGGAAGAGTGGGTGATGGGGACGGGATGAGTTGAGAAATGCACACCCGGTGCTCCCTTATATAGGGGCGGAGGGGGCCGGGAGAGGGAGATCATGGGACGACTGTTTTGAGTGCAAATGAAGATGAAGTGAAACGGCTTAAATTGATTGTAGGTGGTGGAAGAAACGTGCAATTGAAGGTGCTACGACGTGCGTGACGATAATGCGGACGTTTCGCCTCAGACGGATTTCAATTTAATGCATTGAGTGGGGAGAAAGAGGAGAAAGAATGGCCGGCTGCCATTAATGGAGCTTTGAGCTCTAAATTGCTTCGGTTTAATGGCAGCCATGGGAGGGGAGAGGAGAGGTGGCGGTGGTGGAGGTGGGCGGCACGGTGAGGGCGGCCATGGTGGTCGGCGAGGTCGGCGCTTAGTCAGTGGTGGTACCGGTCATGGATGCTTTTGGAAAGAAACGCATAGCAGAGAAGAAAACTCATGTGAGGAAGAAGAAGATAGGAGAGAGAAAGACAAAGAATAAAAGAAATAAAGGAATATCATATTAATTTGAAACCAAAATGGTTGGTTGGCACCCCATGCATGCTAAGACTCTGCACGTTAAGTGTGCTTGCCATGGAGCAGCATAGAGAGGGGTGACCCGATGGGAACTGAATAAAATTTTTTAAAATTCGAATTACTGTTCATCAGTTACAATTCATGCATTACTGTAGATAGACCGAACGGCAAGTCACTGTTCATATTTTCGGAATAAAGATTAAACAATAAATCAAATATTTTTAGAATATAGCAAATAGAGTCCAAAAATTCTACAAAAAATCATAAAAATTTCTAGAATTATTTTGAACTTAATAAAAATAATTCCAACTTAAATGGTAATAGTTTTTAAGCATAATTTATTTTTGCTTTAAATAATTAGGAAAAGCCTTTTTAAAAAAAATTCAAAAATTTTATAAATTAATTTAATTTTTACTTTTCAACTTAAATCAAATAAAACTTCAGAAACTTTAATAAATTTTACCTTTGACTTTTAAAACTTCGAAACTCAAATAAAGCAATCAAACTCTTTCAAATACGTAAAATCCAACAAAATAATAACTTTATTTAATTTTATTTTGGTAACACACTTTGGGATGTTACAAAGATATGTCAAACGGATGGCATTAAGTTGCTATCTGATATTCATGGAGGAGTCTGTGGAGCACATCATTCCTACAGAACACTGGTCGGTAAAGCCTTCAGGCAAGGATACTACTGCCAACTGTCCTTCATGATACAAAAAGAGCTCGTGATGAAGTGCATACAATGACAAGTACATCAGCCGGCACAAGCTTTAAAAGTATACCTCTTTCTTGGCCTTTTGCACCCTAGGGACTAGACATTCTGGGACCTTTCCCAAGAACAGGTAAAGATCAACGAACAATGGAATGATTATAAGAATTTAATTAGATTTCAGCAACATTTCAAACTTGTAAATAACGAATCATATTGAAACATTCAAGATTAAACTATCAATAGTCTATTCGAGGAGTATCAAGCATTTACTAGTTCAACCAATGCATAAAGAACGATAATCTCAAACATCAGAACTCCAATTATTACAATCTACTTATCAAATGAAATGTAATAAGTTCAATTATTTAAAAGGCAATGAATGTGAAGTGAATGAAGTGATCCATGTCTAATCCCTCCCAAGTATGCCGTCATCAGTGTTCACCTAAAATAAATAAACACGGGCAAGAATGAGTCCACGACTCAGCAAGTACAATAGAATAATATGAACAATACTGAATAAGAACATAACAATCACTTTATAGAATATGAATGTAGAATGGCAGAAATCATATGAGTGAATGAAATGCGTGATCTTCTCTTCTGCTTATAATGGTATAGCCAGTGAACACCCATCGGTATTCACTCATGCCCGCATTATCCAAAATACGGGGATCCAAGGCCCGTATGAAGAATGTTTCATAACGGGGATCCAATTTGCCCACATTGAAATGGTGGGTCTTACGTGGCCATATTGGAATGATAGGTCTTTACTTCCCACTCCCGTGGGCGAATCATGAACATATGATTGAATGAATGAATATGAATATGAAAGTTATAATCTCATGAAGTATGTATTAACATACGTGGAAAGAACATGAATCATTGGAATCTACTCATAGTCCATAGAATGTAATCATAGCATGAACAATAAGCACATCGAACAATCAACATACAATATAATCCATAAAGTACTTGCCTTTCACGTTGCGACGCGTTAGGAGGCAAGAATGAAGCCCCTAATCTCGAACCCCCTCCTCCTACACAATTGAATTACTTAAATAAGAACATCGTGATATCGAGACACTACTCGCAACACTTCTACCTCATCTTCCCAAAGGCCAAAGTTCATAGATATGTTCTACTCAAATTAAACAATATTCTAGCAGAAAGCTACACTGGATAGCAACACTAAAAACTTCATAACTTTCACTCTGAAACTCAAAAAGGTGTCATCTCAGACTCTCTGGAAAGATAACAGAATCCTCTACATTAACCTAGTTGGCGAGAATCTCTAATTCTGCCAACTACTGAGTCTAATCATCAGATGAACATCTAGAACTATAATCTGTCAGACAGAACATACAGCAGTAGAAAAAATTCATAACTTTCACGGATGCACTGTAGCAGTGGTGGTGCAGCCCTAGGGTTTCCCCTCCCCCTCCTCCTTTTGTTGGTGGCTGGCCCACTTCTTGGGTATGGACCGAAGGCCCATAACTATTTCCCTTATTTTCTCCATAAATTCATATTATTAATCATTTTTTAATTCATTAAATACTCCTTTAATAAAATGGGATATTACAGAGGCTGCCTGGAGGCCTACTCACCGACGATGGTAGCGACGATGAGAGCGGACACAGAGGGAAGAAGAAAATGAGAGGAGATTGGGAGGGAAGAGGCGGGCGGCGCAAGGGAGGACCAGGGTTCACAATTTCGCCGAAATTTCTGAAAATTCGTTAATTTCGTTCCCATCTGAAAGGAAACAGTTTCGTTCAAAAAAATTTGGTTCGTTTGAATTTTAAGGGTTAAAGAGAGTGAACACAGCCAATATATCATAAGCATGCAGATACCCCAGGCTCACGTTGAATTCTTTTTATTTTCTTAAAATTTTAAATTTTCAAATTTCAAATTTGATCAAACCGTTTGGCCGAAAATTGCCGAAATTTCATCCGAAATGAATTTCGGTCATTTCGCCCATTTCGCTACCAAACTAAAAAAAAATACAAGACAAAATTTAAAACCCTGGGAGGACAGTAGGGGTGAAAACGGATTGGATAGTTTCCGACCGATCCGGACGAAAACGGATTCAGATTGTCTCGGATCGAATTTTTCTCGAATATTTTTCGGATTGGAAACGAATTCGGATTTTTTTGTCAGAAACAGAAATGAATACTGTAGGCATGCTATCAAGCGGATACGAATACGAATTCGGATTATCCGGATAAGACCTAGTCCGGATATCCGAAATTTCATAACAATTTCAGTGGCCCTTGACCAATTTCATCACGGACCGCCACCCAAGTGGAGAAGGGTGGGGGATTAGCGACAGCTCGAAAACCTAACTGCTCTGGCCACTGGTGGCGATGGCGGCAACGGTGTTCCTGTCGGCGACGAGGAGGGACGTCGGCTCCGCCACACGCGGCCGAGTGGCGGCCGCTGGCGTCGCCGGAGGGAGCGGTAGGATCCGACGGTCTAGGAGTTTGAGTAGGTTCCCCGCCGCCGCCATCTCCGGAGGACACGGCGCCTCCTCGAGGTTTGTGAACAAGGTGAGGCGGTAGCAATGGGGAGGAGGGAGGTTGTTGGGAGGTCAACCTCGGCGACCTTGCGTCTGAGTTCTTCCTGCCAAGGTGGAGTCTGAGGACTACGACAAGGACGTGGTGGCGCTGGTGGGAGGAGGTCTTGTGGCCGAGGTTCCCCAGGCTGCGGAGAGGGGCAGGCCGTGAGCTCCACCGCTGAGTCGAGCTCGAGGTGCTCGAGGACGCCATCATGGGATGAGCTTCAACAGGCGCGCCTCGTCGCCGGAGGAGAGCTTGGGGAGCGTGAGCCGCCGCAGCCTTGGCCCTTGGGCACTCCGCGGCGACGTGGTCGAGCTCGGCGGCAAGCGAGGCGAGGAGCACCGGAGGTAGCAATACCGGCTAGCTAGCAAGGCGGCGTTGGACTCGGCTGGAGGGAGGAAGCAGTGAAGGAATCGAAGAAGGAAGGAATAGAATGAGGAAAGAAGAAGACCAGTGACCAGGAAGCCAAATCCAAATGTGTTCAGCTAAATGAGTGGATGAGGTGAGGAGAGAGAAACGTGAGTAAAGAATTAGGTGGGAGAGGTTAGGGAAAATATTAGCTGCCAATGCCAAGTATGTTGTCTATTCTGATGCTTTATCAATTCTCATTAACATGTAAAGTGTGGTTTATTCTTTGCATTATCAGTTTAGAATAAGATGCATAACTTTTTGTAGTATCACAAAAAATGAAATTAGATTTGTATACAAAATCCAGCAAAAAATGAAATTCATGATAAAAATAAAATAAAATTAGCAATTTGGTTTTGATATAAATTTAAAAAATTATAATTTGGAATTAAAATTAAAATTGATAATTAGATTTGTATACTGAAATTCAACAAAAAAATGAAATTCAAATAAAAAATAAAATTACCAATTTTATTCCAATACAAAATCCAAACTAAAATTCCTAAATAACTAAAATATAAAATACATTAAATAAATTTAGCAATTTGATTTGTATACGAACACCAACAACCATTTTTGGGGCTATTGTGTGCGTGAATGGATGAAGGGCCGGCCCGGTAGTTTCTAATTATACACTTGGGGTACATGTGAGGGTAGGGTGGGGTGCCTGACACTGTCGATGTCGATTCCAAGACCGAAAAAAAGTGGAGGGGGCATGAACTGTTTGTAATAATTATTTGTTGTAATAAATGTTTATTGTAATAATTGTCGTTAAATACGCTAATCCTTGATTCACATGGTGGAGAAATTCGTGCAACATGTTACAATTCGGTGCTTGATCAGTTTTATGACCTAATTGAGGTTGGTAAGGTGTACTTGATATCTAGAGGATCAATAAAACTTGCTCAGAAGTAGTTTACAAAGACTATGAAGTAACTCTGGATGCTGAAAATACGAACAATTCATGAATGTTCGCATCAAACAAACTAGTTATATGTTTTCGTTAATTTCTGGTATGCAATTTAAGGGGGTTTTATGTTCCGAAAAAATATCCGCGACCAAATTCGTTTCGATTCGTCTTCGTTTCGTATTTGTATTCGTATCCATATCCGAAAAAATATGGTAGAACCATTATCCACGATCGACCTGGAACCGCTTTAGTAATAGGTATAAGATTACCTGGAACCGCGTAAGCCCACGATCGACCACGAATATTTCGATGGCATGCGCTAATCAACGTCCTTGCAAGCTACTACTAAGCTAGGCAGCTTAATGGCAGCGGCGCACACTGCTCTAGTACGACTGTACGAGCAGAGACGGACACCCACCCACACACTACCACAAATTAAAAAGCTTATGGTCCATAAGCTATAGGTAAACAAGGTTCTAACACTAGCCGTTGATTAACCGGACTGTTTGATTACGTTTGCATGTACGCAGAGCCGTGCACGCAAAAGCCAACTCGGTCGTAAAGGTGATTGGTACGAACGTGCGTGCGTGCATGCACACACCAAAAAGCACGGACGGGACGGCAAACCACCGGTGGATCAGCTAACTACCCGGAAAACTCCCAACTCACCTACTCAGCTACACATCTTGAGCTAGCCGGCCACACCACCATTTGAACCACTTGTTAATCAGAGCATATACGTTCTCTCACGAGGCAGGGCGCCCATTCTTTCGAACGGAACATCCAGCAGGAAAGAAAAGTCGGCACCAATTAAGTCAACTTCATCGATCATCTCCGTAAAAAAAAACTTCATCGATCATCGACTAGTAAAAGCAAACTCCTACTTCACAAGAAAAGCACAAACATACATGGGATCGATAGGCATCTCAGCTTGTTCTAGTCGAGTTTTAGTTTTTTTTTTTAAAAAAAAGAAAAAGTCGAGTTTTGGTTAGTTATTCAACTTTAAACAGATTGGTTCTCGCCAGAATTCTCTAACCCAGGCCCAGACCTTTGCTCGATCGGGCCAACACGCGGAAAGTCAAAAGCGGCAGTGCTGAATTGCTGATTCACCCAAGTCGTCGTCGTCATTATCCTGTCTCAAAAAGAAAAGAAAAAAAAGGAAGTCGTCGTCATCGTTGGAGAGCGGTACGTCGACACGTGACGATCTGGTTACACTCACCCATCAGTTCGTCTTCCCTTTGCCCAAGATGGTAGGGCATATATACATATAAGCGAAAGCGGCACCTCATCGCGGCATTCCACTCACCACCCCGTCCTGATCGAGAATGCGATGTGCACCAAGGTTGCCGGGACAAGAGGCTTCCTACGGAGCGCGACGGCCACGTTCCTCGCCCTAATCAACCGGGAGAAATAGAACGAGCGGAACGTCAGAATTTTTCACAACAAAGTAATCCTGTCGGAACACCTGGCGAAGATAAACGAGGAGGATAGAACTTAGCCCCTTGCTGAGTTAAAAGTGTTTGGAACAATTCTATAATTAAGACCTTACTTTAAGCTGTACTCTGCGGCTCACCTCTATCTCTGAGACCATTTTAATTGGGCCTTCTGCACACGTTGCACGACGAACAAGGGGGCTGAACTTTACAACACAAATTCAGAACTTGACCACCATCTGCAGTCGGTGAGCAGCAGCAACGGCCAGGTGCGATGCCACTGAATTGCCAGGTTAGTACGTCTCTGCACTCTACAAAACTGAACAACGATGTATGGTTTACTGCAGAAATCCATCATGCTAACTACTAGTCAACTAAGGTAACGTGCAATAGACTTACATCATATGTTTATAGTTTCTATCACATAAGATTTAAACTGACGTAGATGAAAGAGAACAAAGAGAAAGAAATATAATGTCTATAATCCTATAGCCGACTGTAGCACCAGAACCAAAATAAGCATTAAAAGATCGTGTGTTATCCACAATCATGTAGCCGACTGTATCACCACAACCTATTGTATAAGCTATCTTTAATTATGTCTACAGGTAACATAAAGAGTTGCTATAGACAGCAATTGTCTGTACCGTTGTACATACCCTAATGATATGTACAACAGTTTATCTCTTAGGGTTGTTTCTAAATACTCTGAAAACTCATCTACACAACCTTAGAGACAACATCTTTATTAATTTATCTATAAAATCTTTTATTTTCAACACAACTTCTCTCCTTACACACTCACTATTTTGCGATGATTTACGTGCTCAGTTTATCTCTTTTATAAGAGATGACACATTTACTTTTTTTTCGCATCCTCTTTTCTTCAACTAAATTTTTTGAGTAACATATCAGTAAAAGACCGCTGAAGTGGTCTCTATTGAAGGTGCGCTGATACTACGCTTTTTTTTTCCATTGTTAGGTCAATTTTCTGCTGTACTTACCTGTAACGTACCAGCGTGCTCGCTGCCGCCTAACCCTGGCCCAGGCTCAGTAGAAGATTCAGATAAACTATTACGCAGAACCGTGCAGCATACACGAGTAACACGATACATATCCTATCCCATCAGTACGTCTTCCCTTTGCCAAGATGGTAGGGCATATATACATATAAGCGAAAGCGGCACCTCATCGCGGCATTCCACTCACCACCCCATCCTAATCGAGAGTATGAGGTGGACCAGGTTGCCGGGACAAGAGGCTTCCTACGGAGCGCGACGGCCACGTTTCTCGTCTCGTCCTAATCACCGGGAGAAATGGAACGAGCGGAACGCCCGAATTTTTCACAACAAATCAACCGTTCTGTCAGAACTCCTGGTGAATAGAAAGGATCAAAGGAGGAGGATAGGACTTGGCCTCTTGCCGAGGTAAAGTGTTTGGAACAATTCTGTATCATGTAATTAAGATCTTGCTTTAATCTATTCTCTGCGGCTCAGCTTTACCCTTCCTTTATTAATTTAACGGGCATCTCACGACCCATACAAAGCCAAAGTCTGCGTGTAGCTGCTCATTCGGCCGCTGTAGCAGAGACCATTTTAATTGGCCCTTCTGCACACGTTGCACGACAAACAAGGGGGCTGAACTTTACAACACAAATTCAGAACTTGACCACCATCTGCAGTCGGTGAGCAGCAGCAACAGCCAGGTTCGATGCCACTGAATTGCCAGGTTAGTACGTCTCTGCACTCTACAAAACTGAACGACGATATATGGTTTACTGCAGAAATCCATGCATGCTAACTACTAGTCTACTGAGGCTCATTAATTTATCTATAAAATTATTTATTTTTAATACAATTTCTTTCCTTACGCTTACAATTTACGATAGTTTACGTCTTGTTGTTCTCTTATATGAAGATAGACATTCTCTCTTCTAACTAGATTTTTAAGTGATATAGCAGTTAAAATGATCACTATTAAAGAAACCCTGTACTACGATTTTTTGGGTTCATTCTTAGGTCAATTTTCTGCAGTACTTACCTGTAACGTACCAGCGTGCTCGCTGCCGCCCAACCCTGGCCCAGACTCAGTAGAAGCTTCAGATCAACTATTACGCAGAACCGTGCAGCATGCAGATTAATTGCAGGCTCTACTACAGCTTTGCATGCAGATCGTATCCATGTGCTGCCCCGGAATGATCGGCCATGACACCAAGTGGGGCGACCTTGCATTGATTCTTTATGAATATTCGGTTGCATTTGTAGTGGTTCCGTCTTGGTTTGTGTTAGTTCTTTGACGTGGAATACCTAAAGATCTTATGTGTATATCGTATTAGTCTCAAGAATTAAATACTACCACACACATTCACAACATTTATCATTCACATCCATACAAATTCATACTAAAGTAAAGCAAAAAGATATTCTACTTAACCTATTACAACAATTATTATAACAACGACCGACCGGTCAAATAAAAGCAGTCATCAGAGTAAGCAAAATAAATAGCAGTAGAAGATATAGTAATAGTAGTAAAAGTCCAGCAGCATGCCCATCTGATCCCGTAGACAACCGACAAGAAACAAGGCCAAGATAGACCCGTCACCAAACCTTTCGGTGCTGGAAGCAAAGAACTCGTTGTCTGGTATCTGCGCATCTTCGATATCTGAACAACATATTAAGCAAGATTGAGTACTTGTGTATTACAAAAATTATATTAGATGCAAGGCTATCAAATGAATGGCTCTACTCTACAAGTTCTTTTGCTCAAAGCCACTTTTATTTCCAATAATCATAAGTAGTAATTTGCAACGGAATTTAAAAGAGCAATTTAAGAAAAAATAAGTACATGACAGTAAGTAAAGTACTGAATCAAATAATAACAACAACACCTACAACCCTAATCGGTTGCAAGCAAAAATATAATCATGTTCAGCCATAGAAATTGCACTGACAAATTCATGTTCAACTATAGAAATAGTAGTCCTGCTACAGACATAGCAAATCCAGCCATAGAAATGACAGTTCCGCTATAGACATAGCAATACAGCTATAGAAATTACAGTTAACTCAATAAATGAAAACCACATGTTATTACCTCATCGCGGTATTCCACTTACCACCCCATCCTAATTGAGAATGTGATGTGGACCAAGGTTGCCGGGACAAGAGGCTTCCTACGGAGCACGACGGCCACGTCTCTCGTCCTAATCATTTAGGAGAAAGAGAACGAGCAGAACGTTAGAATTTTTCACAACAAATCAACCATCCTGTCGAAACTCCTGGCAAAGATAAAGAAGGGTAGAACTTGGTCCTCACTGAGGTAAAGTGTTCGGAATAATTCTATATCATGTAATTAAAACTTTACTTTAATATGTACTCTGCGGCTCGGCTCTACACTTCCTTATTAATTTAACGGGCATCTCTTCTGGTTGTTTCCTTCATGAAAAAAAAAACTCACGACCCATACACGCCCAAAGTCTGCGTGCAGCTGCTCATTCGGCCGCTGTAGCAGAGACCATTTTAATTGGCTCTTCTGCACACGTTGCACGACGAACAAGGGGGCTGAACTTTACAACACCAATTCAGAACTTGACCACCATCTGCAGTCGGTGAGCAGCAGCAACAGCCAGGTTCGATGCCATTGCATTGCCAGGTTAGTACGTCTCTGCACTCTACAACTGCAGAAATCAATGCATGCTAACTACCAGTCTAACGAGAATATGTACAATAGTTTGTACGTATTTCTAAAGACTATTCTAACTAATAGTTCAATAATTTATCTATAAAATTATATAAAAGATTCTACATTCTATTTCTTCTCTTATATAAGAGATGATTTCTCTCTCTTTATATTCTTTCTCTTCTAACTAGATTTTTAAGTATCATGATAGCTAACAAAGAGCTAAGGTGACAATTATTGAAGGTGTCTGGTGCTACGATTTTTTTGTCCATTCTTAGGTCAATTTTCTGCAGTACTTACCTGTAACGTACCAGCGTGCTCGCTGCCGCCCAACCCTGGCCCAGGCTCAGTAGAAGCTTCAGATCAACTATTACGCAGAACCGTGCAGCATGCAGATCAATTGCAGGCTCTACTACAGCTTTGCATGCATATCCTATCCGTGTACTGCCCCCGGAATGATGAATTTTTTATTTAAATAATCTATTTTTTATTCTAAATTACAAATATATTCCACCGACTTTTTTTTTACGAAATATTCTCTATCGTCGCCCAATCGTTGGCGATCGGATCTGTCATTGGCGCATCGGTTTCGTCGCCGAACCATTGGGCGACAGATGATGTCGCTAAGCGATCGATCTGTCTGCCTGCACGATCAATCTCGTCATTGGCGATTGCATCTGTCAGCCGATGCGGCAGTTCTGTCGCCGAACCATTGAGCGATCGGGTCTGTCTGAAGCGGCTGTTCCATCGCCAATGGTTCATGGCTGTGAGCTGCGTAGCTTGTTTTGTTGTTTTTAAATATTGTTTAATTGAGTTGTAATGAATATTACATTTTCTAGGTGAACTAAATTTAGCAAATCTGATTGTGTCATGATATTTATTTTGAAAATAATAGTGTTGTGACGTCGTTAGTTGGTTGCTTTGTTATTTTCGTAGAATATGATAGGTATGAAATTTGTCGAGTCGCAATAACATTTTTGATCGTTGTATATTGTTGTAGTGCGCTAATTTTCTCGCTGAATTTTGTGAGGACGATTGAGACAAGAATGAGTTGTAAGTAGAAAGGTAAGTGATATTACCGTGAGGAAGGAGTCTCTCCTCGATGCGGGAAGGTCGTACTTTATGGACCCTAATCTGAGAATATGAGTGAAGGGGCTGAAACGCTCGTTGTGATTATGAAGATGCTTTAAAACATGGAGGATTCAATGTCGGTGCGAATGGTTCTTTTCCGGGATTGCACTAGAAGAGGCATACTTGCAATATAGTCTTGCTTTGATGGCTTAGTGGAGACCACAGAACGAGAACTACATTAGAGTACATCAAATGATACATGTCTTACTAATTACGTACATCAAATGAAAATTGGGTAGTACCGAAACAGCTACATAAACAATACAAAGTACAAATGACAATGTGCATCGATTTGCCATTTCGGTCCCACTTTCACACCGGAAGAAGTCTTGACATCCTTCCATAGCGAAGCCTTTACCCTCACCGGTGCCTTGCATCGTCTGGGTCAGTGGTAGCCCTCCCCGCATGATGCGCAGCGTGTACCCAACGCCTCGCTTGTGCTTCGTCCATATCATTCGTATCTGACGACGACTGCCGAGCGACCCTTGTTGCCCTTCAAAGATGTCAATATCCGAATCCAGATCCTATTTGCAATATCCAAGGTGGCGAAGTTACCCACAACCCCGAAGCCCTAAGCTCGCCACCACGCCGCACCACCCTCTCCTTCAAGAAATACTTTCGGACACAAAGTTCAAAGGTCCATACGCGACCGATCCGCATGCGGCGAGCACATGAGAGCATGGCTTGTGTAAGAGCTTCATTTGTTGCACGTACAGCTAGGCTCGTTGACATGATCTCCAAGGCATACCTCGTGGGTGACAAGAGAACGAGCCGTCCCAAATCCGGCTCTATCCCGCAAGAGCACGTCGAACGATGCTCCATATTGCCCATCACGCATTACCGCAGCGATCGCCCTTCTGTCTTCGCCGCATGTATGCCGTAATCTTGAGCAATCACGGTGTTTGAGGGTTCGCGAGGCATGAAGTGCGCATTTGCATGCCTCTCCTCGAAATACCGATTGTGCCGCGAGAACACCTTCCACGATGGCGGCGAGTGAGAACGAAGGCCCCTAAGAACCCAGCTGTACACCTCCGCAAGGTTAGTGGTCATTATGCCGTACCTTTGCCCCGTCTGCATGTCATGCGGCAGAGACCACTTGTCCAATGGTCGTGGCCTCGATCCGATGGGAGAAGCACTCGATGTTCCTCGAGGTCCTCTCGCCGGACCGTGCCGGTTGAGACTACGCTCCTTGGTTCCTCGTGTCCACGTGTTTCTCTTTGTGTTAGAGTTGTCAGCGGCGCCCATAAGCGTCAAATTTGCTTATTCGGTTCTCAGATAGCCTCTTGAATAGCTTCACCAAGGGTTGCTTCGAACTTCTTGAAGAAGTTGGCCCCAAATGGCGAATACACCATCTCGCTTTCGTCATATCCGGCCAATGGCGGCTCCTCCGGGTCTTCAAGAATGTTTTTAAAGCCTCCCCATCGGCGGCCGATCATGAATCACGCACACACGGGGCGAGCTCCAACAACTCCCACCTCGGATGTTGAAGGAACCACAACCACCAGTGAAAATTCTCACCTTCCGACAAATGCGATGGCTAATGGCGAATTTGATTGTTGCCGCCAACGCCTATGGCGATGAGATCTGCCCTTGTATTTCCGGTCAAAAAGTCCCGTCAATCGAGATCACGGGCAGATATGCCTAAAAGCCTCGATCGAGGATCAAGGCTCTGAAGGCCCTATGCATTACTAAAAACCTTGCGGAATTTTAGATGGCATGTCCTTCACAAAGAATGTGCGTGCGGGTTTCTCTCTGCAAAGACCTCAAGCATACGAGGAAGGTTGTCGTGCGCCGCCTCAAAAGATCCAAACCGTCTTTCCATAGCCTTGCCATGCACGCCACGCCTTCCCATAGCCGATCTTGTACTTGAATTTCTTCTCAATAGCCACCATAATGTGCCCCTCCATATCCTTCTTCTCCACTATCTCTCCATACATCAAATTAGCTATGAATGTCGGCGTTATGTTACGATGTTCTGCACAAAACATCTGCTGAGCATGCACGAGTGCGGCTCCACCTTCGAGACAATCCAGGTGAGTCTCATACTTTGGTCTATCTTGCGTGCACTCGCCAAGGACAACCGGATCGGGCGCATTTGACGTGATTATCTCTTGCTTTGGCTAGATTTGATGACCAAACGTCCATTGCATAGACATAGCCCATACTTAATGGCATCTGCAAGGATGTCTTATCGACAAACATTGAGTGCAACCAGACCTCCGTGGCATGGTACTCCCACGGCGATTCGTGCTCGCTCGTCGCGTATATAGACCCTCGGCGTCAAATCTGTTCCATTCCTGGGGATGGGAGCTCCGTCCTCATCGGAATCGCCCTCGTCGTCTTCTTGTAAAGCGTCCTCTTCACCAAGGCCATCCGGTCATCGCTTTCCATTTGATGCAATATGTAATCCCTATGCTCTCCTTCATCACCGTCTCAGAGGCTCATCATGTGGTGCCCGATCTTCCTCTCCTATATGTAGCGCGTCGGGCTCATCACAAGCAACATTCTCTCGAACTCTTCAGAACCTGACCCTCCGGGTCCTCTTCTTCACCAACATGTCGCAACCGAAGCCGCCTCATAACACCGGATTATATCCGCAGGGCCTGCCGCGACACTTCTTTTGGCATGGTTGCACAAGTATCACACACTCATATCCACAGCGCCAACATCCTTCTATAAAGGCCTTCCACACAGCTGCAGGCGTATCGCCTTCTCAACTCCCAAATTGATGTTCGTGGAAGACCGCCCAAAGCCCTTGTATGTCGACGCACGCACACCTCGGGTTCAAAGAGAAGTCGCGGTCACCAAAGGTTTACATCTTCGATTAGTGCATTCTCGCCATTCAGCGTGTAAGAGCTTCTTGTCAAACCGCTTCAAGTCAACACCAAGACGGACCTTCTTCACGAATCGTGCCAACACCGTAATGCACTTTCAATGTGGTGGGTACAGCATGACTTATTGTATGGTCGCAAATATTTCCAACATTGCAATTAGTCCGCGATCTATTTATTTTATCTTATTACTATGCGCTTGGTGTTTGAGGATTTTCTAAAGTTTTTTATCGCCTACTTACATACAAACCAACAAATCTACTTTTTTTTTCCTAACTATAGTTTTCACTTAACGCTACTTATACCTAGTATTTTAATTAACTAAATACCTACTTAAAAAATACAAGACAAAATAAATCAAACTTACCTCCTCATAATCCAAATTTGTCTTCTCTTCTTCCTCCCTTCTTTTTTTCTCCTCTCCTTTCTTTCTTCTCCTGTCAGATCGCTTAACCTCTCAATGGAACGAATCGCTTCGCAGGATAGCTGGAGGCTATATAGGCCATCCAATGCCTTGACTTGGCGATCGAACATGTACTTTCTCATTACGGTTGGGCCCAGGCTCAGTAGAAGCTTCAGATCAACTATTACGGTTGGGCAGAACCGTGCAACATGCAGATCCTGTCGCCCAACCATTGCAGGCTCTATATTTTTGTAAAAAAATATCATGCAATATTTTATCCGAATAAAAATAGATTATTTAAAACAAAAATTCCGGAATGATCGGCCAAGACACCAAGTGGGGCGACCTTGCATTGATTCTTTATTAATACGCGGTTGCATTTGTTTGGTTCTGCCTTGGTTTGTTTGGATAGGAATGTGAATGCATTAGAATCAATCTCTTTGAATTAGAAGAAATTTTAGTTCAAATTTTAAGTTAATCTAAAAAGAATAAGTCGAATCACAATGTATCTAAACAAGTCCTTAAGTGGATCGTGGGAATGGGCTGGATGACGATCCATCTTTGGACGCTCAAGTGGAGAAAGAGAGCATACACACACATACAGGTACAGTACAGGCTGCACAGCACAATGCGGTTCCCTTCAAGGTTTTTGCCAGGCTCGCTTCGCTGGAAGCGATAACGCCCAAAAACGGCTTTCTGAGGTGCATGATGGGCGCGGCGCCTTTATAAATTTGATGATGATGATGATGAGACAGGCATTGAGGTCTGATGAAATGGTACAGGTTGTCTCTCAACTCCCATCTCTCTCACTATGGAGAAGTTACGAATGGACTGAGTGCCAGTGATAGGAGAGCTAGCATAGCAGCACGCATGTTAATTAGGAGGACTTTGGAGGGACCGAGGGAATAATATGTTGTTTTTGCTCGATCGTATCACCGGGTCCTCAAGATTTGGGATGATCTTGCAATTAAGTACGATCTTTTGTCTAGCTAGATTTGCAGACGATCTTGATCCCTGCATGTGAGATATATATACTGTTCTTGTCTTCTTTAGAAATGGCCTGAAGGACATATTAGACCAATCTGCACAGGGCATTCCCGGTGGAAGATATTTATGTGTCCACACCCTCAACATCACCTGCAAACCACTATGGAGAACACTATCCTCCTTGAGTCCGCTACGACACAAAACAATAGGACGTCTCTATCCCACGTGTCCCAACAGCCGCCACACAAACCTCATCCTCTCAGTCCCACATCTCTAGTTTCTATCCTCCCCAAAAAAATTCTTTTCCTGACCTCCATTGATGGAGCTCGCGCCTGCACACGCATTTCCCTCCCTTTTCCCCGCCCGCCAGACACCACCCTCACTCGTGCTTAGAAGCATCATCGTGGGAGCTCGCTGAGGACCTATTGCCAGCATGCTTGGGACTGGTTGTGGCATGGCAACGGCATGTTGCATTAGATCATTCAAGTTGTTGCAATAGACATATCATGATGTTGCAATAGTTTGTTGCAGCGGCTTTTCTCAATTGTTGTATGGAGTGTTTCATTTTGTTGCAATGTCTCTTCTTAAATGTTGCATCAACTTTTCCAAATTGTGTTGTGTAAGGTCATATTTTTTGTTACAGTAGAGCCTGTGATTCTAATTTTTTGTTGTGAACATTTAATTGTATTGTTGCACGAGCATTTTTAAAATATTGCCACTATTGTTTTCAATTGTTGCAGTGTTGTAAGGTCGTAAACTTCTTGTTTGGGATTTTTACCTTATTTTAGCACTTAGCTAAGTCATATACTCATAGTTTTTATTCTTCTTTAGGTGAGAAGATATATTTTTTTCAATTTTTCTCAACATTTTTCTACTGTTATTTTTGCATTTTGTTGCATGCGTCGATTACAATTGTTGCACATGTTATTCACCGATGTTGCATTTTTCATCGTACATCTTGGCGCTAGTTGTACCCAACAACTATAGATATTACCCCCCAACGCGTAATGTCTACCAGTGGGCCCAACCAACAAATTAACACCTTCTCCCACGTTTTTCTCTCCCCCCTCTCCTCCCTCCCATCGACCGCCCCTCTCTTCACCTACCCATCTCACCCTCGCCTCCCCGCTCGTCGGTGATCCTCTCTGCCTCCGTCGGCCACCAGTGCCATCCCCGCCCCCACCCCCTTTCTCTCCTCCCACCTCCCTCCTTCCACAGTTTCTCCGTCGGTCACCCCACCCACCCTCATCGGCATTAGCTGCCCCGACCTCCTTTGCCCTCCTCCTCGTAGATACGGTCGGATCTGCGCCACCAGTGGCAAGATCTAAGATGTCCCCGCTGAGGTAGCCGGAGGAGAAACCCGGTTTAATTAATGTGCCATCACTATTTATTTGGCCCCATGTGGTAGTGACTCAAGGTGGTGATTAAGACATCAATTAAAGGGACTAATGATTGATTTCGCGTTAACCGAAGACGATTTGCCCTAATGACGTTGATTAGGAGTGGGGTTAATGAGGATGAACAGTGCATGTCTGTTTTTCGGACAGCACAGGAAAGTCATGGGTGGCTCGCGGCTTGAGCTCGCCGCCGGCAAAGGGCAGCATGGTGGTGCCGAGCAAGGGTAGGGATAGCACCGAGGAGGCGATGCAGTTGCACGGGTGGTGGCGGCATGGCCGGCGAGGCACCGGAGCGATGGCAGCGGAGCTGGAGGCGACGGTGGCGCCACGGGTGGCATGGCAAACCGACGGTGGGGTGGTGCGGGGGATAAAATGGTGGGAGCATGGGGTAGGGCAAGGCGAGGGGAATTCACCAAGACAAGGAAGGGAGCTAGGGGTGGTCGGTGGACAGAGATCGGCGGCGGGGGAGGTTGCGGCTGGAGTTGGAGAAGAATGCCGATTGTGGGCGCGATGGTGGACCAAACTCCAATCTACTTGGGGGATTAGCTCCTCGGCTTCGGGGGCACTCGGTGACGGAGGTGGCGCCGGGAGGAGATCGCCGGAGCGGTTGATCAGCGGTTGAGCGGCACGGCTGAAAATGGGGGCTAGGGTGTTTGCTTAGGTGGAGCGTACCGGAGGCGAGAGCGACAAGGAGGGGAGGCAAAGGGAGGCCCTAGGCTCTACTTATAGCCACAAGGGGGATGGTGGTGAAGGGGAGAGCCGTTGGCACGGCTCAGAGGCGCGTAGTCCCGAGGCGCGGCATGGCGAGGACCAATGGACGAGGCGGGTGTGCCGAGCACGCACCAGAATGACTTGCGCGGTCGCACCGGCGCCACGACGAAAGCGGGCAACGGACGTTAGTGGGCATTCGCAGCGCTGCCGCCAGCGCGCAAAAGCGAGAGTAGGTGGCGAAAAGGCGGCAGAGAGCCAAGAGGGCAAGATAGGCACGCAGCGTCGCGCAAAGACGCCGACGGGAGCAACAGGGAGAGATAATGCGCAACGACGACGCGGGCGGAGCGAGATGGCGGAGGCGACAAGGCGCTTGCGATGGGATGGAGTGGGAGGCGGTGGCGGTGCGCGACCATGGCATACGCACGCCGGGCAAGCGCCGACGGAGGCGCAGCGCTGGCATCGAGGGTGCCCTGGGTGGCTTGGCTGGCCAAGGGAAGGCAGTAGGAGAGCTGGGCCAAGGAGGCTGAGAGGGAAGGGAAATGAGCCGGGCCAAGGGAGAGGAGGAGTGGGCTGAGCCCAAGAGAGGGGAAAGGAAATTTGAAAAGAGATTCAAATTGAAATTTGAATTCGAAATTTGAACCGAGGTGGAAGCTCAGAATTTTGAAAATACACAATTAATTTGAATTAATTTTAAACTCCAAAACAGCATCGAAGAATTACTATTCACCATATGAAAACGGGATGTTACAGGAGGCCTTAGGTAACCGGGCTGGTTTCGTAATTCCCTGCCAGTTTGTCGGTAACCGGTCAATAATTGGCCATTACGTACTTGGCTAACTTAGTTATAATATAGTGATAACTTTTTTTTGTTTGTTTTGGTCAGGTTAGATTAGATCCCCCTTGCAAGGAAGAAAAAGATAGTTCATCTCCCAAGAGTGTCACGTTGTTAATGTGATTGTTGCACGGTTGATACAGGTGTTGCATGTTGACCAGTGAGCTAAAGTAAGACACGGCGATGGACCAGTGAGCTAAAGTAAGACACGGCGATGGCTTTGCATGGTCGGTCGTTCAGGTCTCGTTAGAGGAAGGGAAGCAAACAATTTCTTTGACGAGTCGTTCAATATACGATGTTTGCGACCTGCGAGCGGCACACGTCCGAGTCACCCCGATCTTTGACGGGACAGGAATGACATAGGCAGAGCCATGCACGCTCAAGCCCTGCACAGTACTATTTGGTGCATGAAGCTGTCAAATGTATGGATGTGTTTGGTTGTCTGTATGGGGTTGACTCGTATGAGTAGATGTAAGTTTTTTGGTGTTTGGTTGTCTGTTTAGGTGGGTAAGCCTAGCTGAATGGATGCAAGATTCCCTCTCGGGCCAGGTTCGAGGGAAACGTTTGATTCGAGCTTCCTCTCGCCGGTCGAAGCGCAAGCATGAAGCTAGCCAATACGTGAGTCCGTTCATCTTCTCCGCGTCGACATGCATAATCAAACAACATTCAAAGACACCTGGCTCAACAAAATGCATAACAAAACAACTCATTATCAGATCAACTCGCCTAATTAGTGCTCGGCCCTGGATGACACATACGGACCAGACTTGGGACATGTAGGCAACCAAACAAGACTCCAAAGTAAGTACTGTACGGCTGGATCAACCTTAAAGCTAGACAAATCAACGGACATCATTTCCCGTTAGGTGACATGTTACTACCAGGCACAACTCTGAACTGACAATTTAACTCTCCTATCTTGTGCTGTGAGGGACCATCACACCATGCGGCCTTCAACTAATCAACTTTGATCGCACTTCACTCTTCAGAACATCGTTGGACTGGACTGATCAACAAACAAAACGGTAGCCTCCGAGGATGCAGGTTGTAACCATGCAATTACCTCCATTTGTCTCCATCATCTTTTGCATGGAATTCAATTCTCCAGCTAATGACGCGAACATGCCACCGAAGCGGATCAGGCAATGAGTTTAACGAAAAAATACGTATGGATAGATGCAACCAGGCATGTATCTGACGTCCAGTGCGTCAAACACTCGTTGCGTCAATTTATACGAGAGTCTGTAGTATTACCTCCAGTTTTAAAAGAATGACGCTGTGATGCGATCTTTAGTGCTACAGGACGTCAAATATAATAAAACGGAGGGAGTAGTTCTATACAGATGTTCAATATAACCTTTTGGGCCGTAGAAATTCCGAGTAACTATAGTGACATTTCAACTGAACGACTACAACATTCCAACTGAATTTGTTGCAACAATCGTTCGATATCACGCATGAAGAAAGTACCAGACATCCGATTCTTAGCGTGAATCAACAGATATGTATGTGCTCCCGGCCTCCCGTGAGCTAGCGAGGTTGCTTCCTGCTCACAGAACTCGAACCTAATAAACCCGGGCCGAGCGTTAGAAAAGAGAAAAGAGAAAAGAGAAAAGAGAGAGTTGTTAGTAGGAAGTTATATTGGAAGGTTCAGGCTGTGTTCGCTTGCAAGACAAAATATCATGCACGTTGCCGCCGATAACGACGGCTCCTTGCACTGCACTAGTCCACGCTAAACGTACTGCATCGCTCGTCCATTAGCGAATTGATCGATTAAAAACGTTTCTGCTAGTACGTATACTACTTGGCTTCCAGCTCCTCCTTGTCCTAGAGAGGCTCAAGTTGTTGGACTTGAATTGGACGCAGCTACCAGCCTGTTTTATTCGTTTGGTGCACAGGCTAATTAAGCTACTGCATGCATGCACTTACTACTGTCAGAGTCTCGACTGATTAAACAAGTACAGTAGTCTCCATTGTTTAAGATGCAATGCGAGCCTTTCATGGGAACGTGTGACAGCTAGAGGAACAAGGAATCGAAGTTGTCAAAAGATGTGCTTTGACGTTGGTCTCATGGAGGAGCTAGCTAGTTATACGGATAATCTTTGTTAATAGTTAGTTGTTGAACTCTGTTCATGTGGCATGTGGGAGTTATCCATATGTATGATGTGGTACAAGATGTTGATCCTACCGATGGAATGCAGTTATGCAGTGTCAATTTTCTCTGAAGAACATGTGACAGCTTCAACACATACTGCTACTATCATCTATGCTGTGAGGTCGACACATAAGTTCACAGCATTGTGACAACAGAGCATGGTTGATCAAAATCAAATAGTCTGATGATCTGATCCTTCCTGTTAATCTGTTACACTTAAAACGTAGTTTTCTTGCACTTCAGATTATAACGAGCTGCATCTGCAATTCTGCATGGCCCATCCAGTACCAAGTTAGCTCAAGAATTGACATGGCATCGACCTATCTGCCAATAATATATAGCCAGTGCATGTCCCTTGCTCAATATTGGAGTTGTTGCGCCCTCCTTTTTACGTTGAATGTAGGTGTCAATGGAGATTCAAGTACTGCAAATATAACTACCACTTCAAAAAAATTATTCTTCTCTATAAAGCGGCAGCATCCCAATGCTTTATAGGGCTGGAATGTTACTACATAGTATATATCATCGCACAGCGGCATAGGCATATATTTGGGGATAGATCGATGCAGATATATGCTGGCCTTCCTGTTGCTGACAATGCTGTTTTACCTGCTACTAGTTTCCCAACCCAGAAAAGCCTGAGGAAGAAAGCAATGGTAACGTCTAGTTGACACAAGCACACAACCGAGAGTGCTGTTTAGCTGGCAGATGTAGTGTGTGTAGCTAGCTAGTTTTCTGTTTCATAGCAAGCACAGCTTTTTGGCCATAAATCCAAACAAGGACTACTTGACAATCATGATGCGTTGTGGAATCATGTAACATGGTGTATATGATGATGGTGCTGTTTGGATGATGGACTAAGATTACCTAATCAAGTTCTTGAGCTTTTTAGTAGCTATAGTAAGTCAATAACACCATGAGATTTATAGATGCCAACCGCTCCCTGCAAAGTACAAAACTCAATGTTGAGGAAGAATGGTAGCAAGGATAAGTGTTTTATATGATTTGAAAACTTTTTAAACAGCAATGGTATGAATTTCCCTGCCGAGAAGCAAACTAGTACGACATCATGCAGTGGCATCACTACTATAGAAAATATCTTCACAGACGGTTCAAAAACGTCATCACAGACGATTTCGTAAGCCGTCTGAGTTTATGAGTCAGTGATGACACAAGGTTATCATAGACGATTATTAACTGAGAACCATCTATAATAAACAACTATCACAGACGGTTTGTGGCTGAAACCATCTGTGATAGGCAATTATCACAAACGGTTTGTGGCTGAAACCGTCTATGATGACTGCTCATCACGCATAGCTTTGTGGATGAAACCGCTCTGTGATGACTTGTCTCTATAAAGCCTCCAAGCAAAGTGGTGTTTGTGCCATTAAAACCGGCATATATATATATATATATATATATATATATATATATATATATATATATATATATATATCATATATATATGTTCATAGGCCACCACTTTGGGGTCGTCCCACGCAAGATGAGAAGAATGAGACAGTAGCCACGGGCAACTTCATTGAGCACATACAAGTTTAAAAAGTATGGATGCAAGGAGATCGTTAGGACATCCAATTACCTGGATGTTGTCGATAGGTAATTGGACGTCTCTATGTTCAGAAAGTGACGTGGACGCACAGGTATTACGACTGGAAAGTGGCATCATGTATTAGCAACCAACCATTCTTGAGCATGTAATCGTCTTTAAACCCAACAAAAACACCAAACAATCATTCTCACATTTCAAAAGAATTCTCAACTTGTTGCTTCGTATTCTTGTTGGGTTTAAAGACAATTACATGCTCAAGAATTGTTGGTTGCCGATAGATGATGCCACTTTCCAATGAGTACCACCAACGCCACTTTTCGATATAGCACATCCAATTACCTATCGACAACATCTAGGTAATTGGATGTCCCGACGCCTCCTTGCATCCATACTTCTTAAACCTACATAGGCTCGATGAAATTGCCCATGCTACTGCCTCATCCTTCTCATGTTATGTGACGACCTCTAAAGTGGCCGAGGGACTACAAATATATATATATATATATATATATATATATATATATATATATATATATATATATATATATATATATATATATATATATATATATATATATGCCGGTTTTAATGGCGCTTGAGACTTTATAGAGAAGAGAGATTATGAATGGAATGGTAGGACGACTGGGCGCAAGGTAGGAGAACTTGACCTAAGATGAACACAGCTTGTACGTATAAAGGTGAAATGAATGGCGAGAGATAGGTGAAGAGGTGTTGTAGTAGTTTTTGACTCATTTGGTCTTGTTTTCAATACAATACACACCAAGCCTAACCTTTACAAATCTGAAAAGTTAATTGCAGCCAAGCCCCATCCGAACCACATCCAATCTAAGCCACCCAAGCACAAAGCTAGAACCGCATCAATAACCCTCAAGATCCATCGAGAGCATTAACCAAACCCACCGCTCCCATTCATTTTGTCAATCAATCCACAAAGATGAACTAAGCAAGATGCATAGAATGCACATACACCAATAGCCCTCGCTTACATCACAGAGCAAGGGACTAATAATATGAACTAATTATCAATTCAATTTCAGATAAGACTATTAACATCATTGAGCGCTTCAACAGCCTAGCAACGTGCCACTAGCCAACAAGCATCTGCATGATCATTGCATTCATTTATATTTATAATTTCTCTACTTCTCTACATGTATGTATTACACATTTACATTACTTCCGCCATCAAGATCAACCAAAGAACCAGACAACAAGAAGAAGACAAAAAGGGGACTTACGCTAAGTGGGAGCTAGAGCCGAGAGGTTGGAGGCGCGAGGAGGTCTGAGGTGGCGCAATGAGCCGACGGCGAGAGGGAGGAGGAGCCGAGTTAAGGCGTGGGAGGAGGAGCTGGGCGGCGCAGCCGAGGAGGATCGAGCTTGATCCGGCGCAGGAGGAGCGAGCTTGATCCGGAGGCGCGAGGTCAAGCGAGAGGGAGGAGGAGCTCGGTTCACATGAATACCAACAAAGACAAACTAATAGGTGATAGATTCGTTTTACCCCGACATCGCCGGGTGGAGAGGTAGCCGGAGGAGGAAGAGGGAAGGCGGTAACGTCATCAGAAGCTGTGGCACAACGGTGACACTAAAAAGACACTCTTATCGTACAAGTGTCTTGTTCAATGATCCGTGGTGTCACAACCGTCGGCGACGGGAAGAATGCATGGCGGCGTCGGCGACGGGGTCACTCGTGTGGGGAGGGGAGTGACGAGTTAAAGCGCAAACCCTAGCGGGCTCCTACTAATAAAGAGACTTATCACAGTCGGTTCTATTATGGAACTGTCGGTGATACTTATCACAGACGGTTCCACAATGGAACCGTCCGTGATATGGTCTCATATCACAGACGGTTCATTCATTATTAAAACCGTCTATGAAGCATCACAGACGGTTGTTTGTTGAAACCGTTTGTGATACTTCACAGACGGTTTTTAACATGAACCGTCTGTGATATTATCTCTTCACAGACGGTTTTTAGTTCAGCCAGTAACACAGACGGTAGCAAAACCAAAACCGTCTGTGGTTGCATGTAATACAGATGGTTTTGGGCAACCGTCTGTGATGAGACGTCCAGTATTAGCCTTTTGTAGTAGTGCATCCAGAATGCATGGGGAGTTCATCAGAGTTGAGAGCCTGTAAAAAAATGTAACTTTCTCAAATTGTATTGTTTTTATTTGCTGGTCACCCCCAAATTCGACAAAATCAAAGTTGATTCGAGGATATTTGTACTCGTTCTAATAAGTTAATCGCGTAGATTATAGAACTTGGTGGGAAAAATGATTAGGTGGTTGTTTCAATAATGAGCCTAGCTCAGTTGGTGGGAAGGTGTGGATGTACACCTCCACCATCCAGGTTTAAGTCCTATTCAATGCGAATTTGAGTGTCTATTTTCTTCTTAATTAAAAAAAATACCTAGTTCCTTCTAGGCATTGTTGTCTTTTTTTGGTTGTTTCAATAATGAAGTGCTCCTACTAGACGAGCAACAACAAGACTGGTCCAACTCAAATGTATTCTACGGCTACGCCCATGCTTCATATATTCAATCATTTTGCTTTTATTCGACACACAGATTGAAAAGAAGTATCTAGGTCACACTTTCATGTCCACTAAGCCACCCCCTTTCTTGGAACATCACAAATTAATCACGGGAAAACTACACCAACCAGACGATTCAGACAGCAAAATTTCCATTCAATATCTCCTGTCAAAAAGGATGCAAACTTCTCTTGTAAACTAAAGATACAAGCTAAAAAGTAGAAGCCAAAAAGCAGTGCAAGATTTGATATATATACTGGTATGACAAAACACGAGGGAATCAGGAAGGAAACAGAGGGAGGAAAAGGCAGTTCATGCATGCACAACAACCAAGTGGTAGTATAGTTAGTAGTTAAGCCCGGTGAAGATTGACGCGAGGTGGGCTAATGGCGCAACAGCTACGTCCTAACCGACCATTAACGCCGTGTATATAAGCCACGGAGCCCTGCAGACTTCTTCATCCACCGAGTAATTGCAGAGCCCCGAGAAAATCTATCTGCAGGCTACAATGGCGCCTCTGCTCGTTGCGTTCCTTGTCGTCTCCTCCTCTTTCTTGGCCGTCTCCGGCCAGAAGTTCAACGCCATCTTCAGCTTCGGCGATTCGATGTCCGACACCGGCAACCTCTGCGTAAACGGCCCTCCCGCCGGCCTCACCCTCACCCAGCCGCCCTACGGCGAGACCTTCTTCGGCCGCGCCACCTGCCGGTGCTCCGACGGCCGCCTCGTCGTCGACTTTCTCGGTACGGTTTCGGCGCCGTTCTTTGCCGGAGTTTTGAACTCACCATTTCCCTCCAAAAAATAGAGCTCGTAATTCACTTTGTTTCGACACGTGACGTGACGTGACATGTTTGTTTGTGGTGCGCGCAGCTGAGAAGTTCGGGCTGCCGCTGCTGCCGCCGTCGAAGCAGGGCACGGCTGACTTCCGGCGCGGCGCGAACATGGCGATCATCGGCGCGACGACCATGGACGCCAACTTCTTCCAGTCGCTCGGCATCGGCGACAAGATCTGGAACAACGGACCCCTCAATACTCAGATCCAGTGGTTCCAGCAGCTGCTGCCGTCCGTCTGCGGCTCCACGCAGGGTAATCAATACTACCTACCAATCACTGCTCTTTCGCCCTCTCCTGCTCTGCATTCTCCATTAACTCCTGGTCCAGGGAAGAAGCGGTTGCTCACGCCATTAACTTCACTCGTACTGTCATACACAGCTTGCAAGTCCTACCTCTCCAAGTCCCTCTTCGTACTCGGCGAGTTCGGTGGAAACGACTACAACGCCCAGCTCTTCGGCGGCTACTCCCCCGAGCAGGCCAGCGGCCAGAGCCCCACCATCGTCGACGGCATCGGCTCGGGCGTCGAGGTACACACTTCGCAGCCGACTGCACCATGTTTCTGAGTTCTGACAAGCAAAATTTCGTAACAGTCACTGACACGCAGTTTCGACGTTTCTGTTCGTATACTGCAGCAACTGATCAACCTTGGAGCGATGTACATCGTGGTGCCCGGGGTGCTGCCGGTGGGGTGCTTCCCGATCTACCTGACGCTGTACCAGACCTCGAACGCCGGCGACTACGACCAGTACGGCTGCCTCAAGCGCTTCAACGCGCTGTCCACCTACCACAACTCGCTGCTGCAGAGCAAGGTCTCCAGCCTGCAGAGCAAGTACCCATGGGCACGGATCATGTACGCCGACTTCTACAGCCACGTCTACGACATGGTCAAGGCCCCAGGAAACTACGGTAAATACTACAGCTTTCAGCTTCATCTTGATCTCGATGAAATTCGGTCGCTGACGCGCGCGCGATTTTTTGTGCAGGATTCAGCACCAACATGAGGGCGTGCTGCGGCGCCGGTGGCGGCAAATACAACTACCAGAACAGCGCGAGGTGCGGCATGTCGGGCGCCTACGCGTGCTCCAACCCGGCGTCGTCGTTGAGCTGGGACGGCATCCACCTGACGGAGGCGGCGTACAAGCAGATCGCCGACGGGTGGGTCAACGGGCCCTACTGCCACCCGCCCATTTTGTCCTAGAGCTCCGGCTGCAATGATTGGTTGCTCCTCAAGTTAGGGGAGGGGATTATTTTAGCAGAAAAGAAGAAGATATGTTGCGAGAATAACCATCATTTTCTCATGTTTATGTGACAGCAATGCTAATGTCATCTGTGTAGTACGCGATTGGGAGGCTATTTATGTGTTGCAATCGAATCTTTGTCCAATAGTGTGGTTGGAACTTGGAACATACCGTGCATAAATCAAATACGAGCAAGTTTCATCCTAAACTCAACGTAGCATGTTCGAATGGAGCTGCAGCGCTTTTGACTCGTGGCAGCGCGACGTGAGAAAATGGCCTTGTTGCATATATTAGCAGCAGAAAATATGAAAACTTCGATGAACGAATGCCTGACCCTTTTGCCCTCTGAGAAACATTTTTTAAAAAAACGTCCTTTGAGAAACATTATGAAAAGTATGTTGCGTTGCGAAAGGTTGCATGCATGTTGCTATAAAAAAGGGCAATTCGCTATATGTCACTAAATAAATTCGGATATTTATAATATGTCACTGGTGTCTCATTGACATATGGGTTTCGGACCCACATATCAACCTTATGACATTGTGAATTATGTAGTTATTCAGTGACATATAGCAAATTTTCTCCATCAAAAAATTAGAATTTGTGTAAAGTTTGGCCAACTTTCTGTTGGAATACAATGACCCCTTTCAGCTTTTGCCACCCTCACCTAATTATGAAATCGTTCAACCTAACAAACTCTGCTAAAGGAAGAATATTAACTAGTACTGCATATTAGAGAGATTCCAAGGCATCCTTTGTTCTCTCTAATCTACCAGACAATCATTTCTTATCCCTGAAATGAAGAAGGTATCATGGGAGGGTATCATTTTTATTTTATTTTATTTGAACCGTGAGAACTTTTATTAAGTATGAGCAAAAGGTGGCCTAGGCCAAAAAAACAGAGCAAAAACAGAGTAAAACATTACAACGCTAAAGCAGAGATGAAAGCGAATGACAAGGATTTAATCATCAATTAATTAAATTGTTTAGATGTAATTGTTATTATAGATAGTAATATCTTCATGTTATTTGTAAAGATACCCCTTATCATTAATAAGGGAGAAGCTTAGTCGAGTGGTCGTAAATCATTTTACGACCACCCTATATGGTCGTAAGATTTCCTACGACTACCTTATGATTGTAAGCCTTACTACGATTACTTCATGGTCATAAACTTTACTACGACCACTTTATGGTCAACAAAGCCTACAGACATATGGGCTCAATCGACTAGGGATACTTACGCGCCATGTTTAATACACGCAGTAGTTAATACGTGTTGTTATTCTCCGGCATAACTGCACGTATTAAGCATCTATCTCTGACATAACTATAAGACAACGTGGAAGGATTAGTCTTTGATAATAATCGTCACTGAACGTGCATATTTCATCAAACGGTGAGACGCCCATTGATATAGGACAACTATCACCCCTTCACGAGCTATATAAGGAGTAAAGCCGGTGGACAGAGAATATGAACAGTGATTTCTTCACTGTTGTAAAGCATAGTCGATACAACAACACAGGAGTATGATTATTATTCTCAGGAGAAAATCCGAACCTGTATAAAATCTCTGTATCTTTTTCTGTGTGGTTTAACTCAAGGAGAGTCTCAAGCATTCATTCGTAAGATCGATACTAAACTATCGACAACGAACAACAGAAAATAGAAAACAAACAAAAAAAAAGCATCAAAGAGAGGTAGCCTCAGGTCATAGTCTTGCCAGAAATCTGGCGCCAACTACTATGCACGCATGTGCCTCTTCTCTAACAATATGCTTAAGGTCATTGGCACGCATCGCTTTCCCTTCAAACAGACGTTGGTTCCGCTCTTTCCGAATGCGCCAGTTAGTAAGGATCATTAGGGTGGCTAGGCCACTTCTGCCCGCTTGTTCATTCTGTAATGTCGATCCACACCAGTCAACGACTGTACATGTCTGTGTTTGCTTGCCAGCTTTTGGGTTGGAGTTCAGGGGCCCTGAACCGTTTTACAATAGAGATCCATAATCTTTCGGAGAACGGGCATTCTTTGAAGATTTGGGAAGCACTCTCCCAGCTCTGGAGACGGAGCAGGCAACACTCGCCGATGTCCATGCCTCTGTTCCTGAGTCGGTCAGAACTATGCTGACGGTTTTGAATCGCCGTCCATGCGAAGATTTTATATTTGCTTGGGGCCCAATTGTTCCGGATGATTTCCGCGTAAGGTTGGCGCACACCCCCCATGAAACCGACACATGTATGTTGATTTGCTGTGTATGTACTTGCCATCACTTGTCCGTTTTCAGGTTATCTCATCTGGTGTCCCTTCACGTAGACAGATTTGCTGAATGGCACGCCACGACTTGAGGTATTGGGGGAGGGCACTTACGACGCGCTACGCGGTAAAGATCTGGCGTTAAGTCCTTGGGTGTTTGATCAAGGAGACATCGGCTGTGCAAAAAAAAAAAAAATCAGTTTTGCTAGTTTTAAATTGTCTGAAATTTTCTTAAGTTTAAATCATTTATTGTGACTATTAGATTTGTGTAGAGATTGGTGTGTCATATGATTAGATATTGATCCAATGAATGTCATATGATTAGATATTGATCCAATGGATGAAAAATGTGACTTATACTTAAGAAATTTTCAGGCAATTTATGAATAGACAATCCCAAAAAAAATTGTCTTTTTTCCCACCCCTTTGACAGTTGGCACTCAATCTTCAATTACAAGACCGTGCCAGTACTGAGCTTGCTTTCTTTACGACCGCTGCAACACTTGGACCTAGTGCTTTCTAACCGTCAAGCACTTGCCGGCCCAACCCAAAACGGCTGCCTGGGCCAGTGGACTCTCGACCTCCCGGCCCATGCAATTTTTCGTATTTTCACGCCGGTCGCAAGAGCTGCCACATGCACGCCGCACTGCCAAAACGTGCCGTTGCTCCGTTAGACTATTAGTCTAAGTCGTTCAACGGTTCAACAACTTGAATACTAGTTGCGGAAGAGTGCATAATACATGTACTATTAGTCGAGTGAGTGCAGACACTAAGATTGAACCGCCGAAATGACAAGTGTCTATGTCGCTCGCCCAATGGTGCACAATGTATGCACTGTTAGCTGAGTGAGTTGCACACTAGAACCAATCGTTGAGTAACAAGTGTCCATATCGCTCAACGGTTGAGTGACTTAGGCCTAGTCGCCCAACGGTTAAACGACATATGAATATTCCTGTAAAATAAAAAAATGTAGTATTATTATTGCAATTCGGAATAAAAACTAGTTTATTTTATTTTTTAAAAAAAATCAGCGCGCGTCACCGCGCGAAGACACGGATGCAATTGAATCGCGCCGATGAGACGACGAACTAGTTAGGAGGGAAGCGAGAGCGGGTCGGCCGAGCGCGGCCGCTTCGCGGTTAAATAGGCGCGGAGACGTACGCCGCCGGAAGCGTCCAAAGCGGCATTAAACCCGAGAGTTTTCTCGAGGTGGTTCGGCGGTCGGGCGGTCGGTCGGTCGGCCGGCTCGGCTAAACCCATGAGCATGGATGCGCACGTGGAATGCCTAATCAGATGGGCTCTGACGTGTGCGACGTCCATATATACGCGTGTACATGGACTCGTCACGTACGTCTTTACTAATTACTAATCTGTGCAACTTGTTGGCTAAAGTCGTACGTGCATGAACGAGTCATGGCTCGTCGAGTCCTCGTTGCCGTCGGCCTCCTCGTTTCCTGTTTCTGCTGCTGCTGCTTCCTGGCCGCCTGCGCCGGCGGCCAGAAGTACAACGCGATGTTCAGCTTCGGCGACTCGCTGACCGACACCGGCAACATCTGCGTGAACAAGTCGGCGGCGGCGCAGCTCCTGCTGACCGTCGCGCAGCCGCCCTACGGCATGACCTACTTCGGCCGCCCCACCTGCCGCTGCTCCGACGGCCGCCTCGTCGTCGACTTCCTCGGTACGTACGCACGAAATGTACATTCTATTTGTGTTTCTACTTATATGTCATGTCATGCGTGCGTGCCGGCCGGCCGGCCGGGGTGGGATAATGCAGCGCAGGCGCTGGGGCTGCCGCTGCTCCCGCCTTCCAAGCTGCGCGGCGCGGACTTTCGCAGGGGAGCGAACATGGCCATCGTCGGCGGCACGGCCCTCGACTTCGACTTCCTCAAGTCCATCGGCCTCGGCTACCCGATCTGGAACAACGGCGCCATGAACGTCCAGATCCAGTGGTTCCGGCAGCTGCTGCCTTCCATCTGCGGCACACCACAGAGTCAGTGACGTGAACACCCAGACTGTCACGTATATACATGGGAGTCTGAGTTGCATGCGTATAACTTGTGCTTGTCAGGTTGCAAGGCCTATTTGGCCAAGTCCCTGTTTGTGTTCGGCTCACTAGGTGGGAACGACTACAACGCCATGCTGTTCTTCGGCTTCGCTGTGGATCAAGCGAGAAAGTACACGCCGAAAATTGTGGACAACATCGCCAGCGGCGTCGAGGTAACTGACTTAAAAAATTACTACTTGCTTTAATTAGTACTCACAATGCACAAATTAAGTAGTAATCAACAAGTTCTTGACTGATGTTTTACAGAAACTGATAGCGCTGGGTGCAGTGGACATCGTCGTCCCGGGAACTTTGCCGGTCGGGTGCTTTGCGGTCTACCTGACGATGATCCCGAGCACCAACAAAGGCGACTACGACGAGTACGGGTGCCTGAAGCCGCTCAACGACCTGTCCATCTACCACAACTCGCTGCTCCAGAGCAGGCTCGCCGGCCTCCGGACAAAGTACAGATCGGCGAGGATCATGTACGCCGACTACTACACCCAAGTCGCCCAGATGCTGCACAACCCGGCACGCTTCGGTACGAGCCAGTTCTTCACGCTGCAGATAGCTATCAAACAGACTTGTAGTACGTACTGCATGAAAGTTGCATGTACATTTGCAGGTTTTAGCAGCGGCATCACGGCGTGCTGCGGCGCCGGCGGCGGGGAGTACAACTACCAGTTCGACGCAAGGTGCGGCATGAAGGGCGCGACGGCCTGCCCGAACCCGTCGAACCACGAGTCCTGGGACGGCGTCCACCCGACGGAGGCCGTGAACAGGCTGGTCGCCGGCGGCTGGCTCAGGGGCTCCTACTGCCACCCTCCCATTCTGAAATAGACGCGCACGGCGCACCATCAGTTAATCTAGCTAGGCTATCGCGCGAGACAGTGTAATAACGATTGCCTGACATACTACAGAAGTGTGTAGCGACAGATGTTCTTTCAAAAAACGACAGAACGGCAGCAGATCGATGTGGATTGGAAAGAGCATGGTCTTTAATAATTGGCTTATCTTGTGCTAATTCGTACCATATTTTGGCTGAGGATGCTAATTGGAGTATGTGGTAATTAACAACTACCAGGTAGTACTTGATTGCTACATAGATCGATAACGATAAACAATGCGTGCTTAGTGCATGTTGGTGGTGATGAGGGGATGAGATGAACTGATGAAGTATTATTGAGCGACGTAACGCATATTACGATGTTGCTTTCCGTAAGGTTTACTTGTTGCGTCTGCAAGGAGACCTACTCCTCCAAGGCCCACGCGCTCACCGAGCCCATCAACTTCTGCAATGAGTGGGTCGATGAGTGTGAGCACGTCAATGACGGCGTCGTCCGGTATTCCTATGACCACAATGTCGGACCCGGATTTTCTTATTTTCTTTAATTGAGAAATCCGACTCCGACACGGCTAATGATACGTAGAGCTCACGCAATGGAGAGAGTCCGGTGCGGACATGGCCAACATTGAGCTCCATATAAGCACACCAAGGATGCCCCTACGTTGGCATCACAACTCTCGTTGCATTCTCCTCGTCTCCAGTATTTCTGCAGCAAATTTGTCATCGCATCTGCGACTTGCGAGTTCGAGATCATCCATTAGCTGCATTGGACTCCATGGGGAAGAGGAAGTCGATGAGGTCCAAGGTGGTTTCGTGGAAGAAGGCGGCAAAGCTGGAGACGGCCTTCGCTGTTCTGCTCGCAACCACTCCTAAGAGCTGCCGAAAAGATCGACCTCAAGCTCATGATCACCGAGGCCTCCTACTGCGTTTGCTAGAAGACCTACTCCACCATGGCCCACACGCTCACCGAGCCCATCGACGTCTACACGAGTGGGTTGATGAGTACGAGCGCATCAATGACGACGTCGTCTGGGAGTCCTATGACCGCGATGTTGGACTCGGATTTTCTTCTTTTCTTTAATTGAGAAATTCGACTCTGACTCGGCTAACGATGTGTAGAGCTCAAGCCATGGAGAGAGTTCAGTGCAGACATGACCAAGGTTGAGCTCCATATAAGCACACCCAGGACACCCCTAAGTAGGCATCACAACTCTCGTTGCATTCTCCTCATCTCCAGCATTCCTGCAGCAAATTTGTTGTCGCATCTGCGACATGCGAGTTCGAGATCGTCGATTGGCTGCATTAGACTCCATGGGGAACAGGAAGTCGATGAGGTCCAAGGTGGCGCCGCAGAAGAAGGCGACAAAGCTGGAGACAGCCTTTTGTTGCCCGTTCTGCAACCATTCCAGCTGCGTCGAGTGCAGCATCGACCTCAAGCTCATGATCGTTGAGGCCTCCTTCTGCGTCTGTAAGGAGACCTACTCCACCAAGGCCCACGCGCTCACCGAGCCCATCGACGTCTACAGCGAGTGGGTCAATGAGTGCGAGCGCATCAATGACGGTGTCATCTGGGAGTCCTATGACCGTGATGTCGGACTCGGATTTTCTTCTTTTCCTTAATTGAGAAATCCGACTCCGACACGGCTAACGATGCATAGAGCTCAAGCCATGGAGATAGTCCGATGCAGACACGGCCAATGCTGATCTCCATATAAGCACACCCAGGACGCCCCTACGTAGGCATCACAACTCTCATTGCATTCTCCTCGTCTCCAGTATTCATGAAGAAAATTTGCCGTCGCATCTGCGACTTGTGAGTTCGGGATAATCCATTAGCTGCATTAGACTCCATGGGGAAGAGGAAGTCGATGAGGTCCAAGGTGGCACCGCGCAAGAAGACGGCGAAGCTCGAGAAGACCTTTTGTTGCCCGTTCTGCAACCACTCCGGAAGTGTCGAGTGCAACAGCAACCTCAAGCTCATGATCGCCGAGGCCTCCTGCTACGTCTGCAAGGAGACCTACTCCACCAGGGCCCATGCGCTCACCGTGTCCATCGATGTCCACAGTGAGTGGGTCGATGAGTGCAAGCGCGTCAATGATGGCATCGTCCGGGAGTACTATGACCGCGATGTCATACCCGGATTTTCTTCTTTTCTTTAATTGAGAAATCTGACTCCGACACGGCCAACGATGCATAGAGCTTAAGCCATGGAGAGTCTGGTGCGGACACGGCCAACGCTGTGCTCCATATAAGCACACCCAGGATGCCCCAAAATAGGCATCACAACCCTCGTTGCATTCTCCTCGTCTCAAGTTCTCCTGCAGCAAATTTGATGTCGCATCGACGACTTGCAAGTTCGAGATCATCCATTAGTTGCATTACACTCCATAGGGAAGAGGAAGTCGATGTGGTCCAAGGTGGCGCCATGAAGAAGGCAACGGTTAGAGATGCCTTCTTCTGTCTGCTCGCAACAACATCGTAAGCGCCGAGTACAAAGAACGACCTCAAGCTCATGATCGCCGAGCCTCCCATCGGTTCCGCAAGGAGACCTACTCCACCAAGGTCCACACGCTCACCGAGCCCAGATTTTCTTCTTTTCTTTAATTGACAAATCCGACTTCGACACAGCTAATGATGCATAGAGCTCAAGCCATGGAGAGAGTACGATTCGGACACGCCCAACGTTGAGCTCCATATGAGCCCACCCAGGACGCCCCTACGTAGGCATCACAACTCTCGTTGCATTCTCCTCGTCTCCAGTATGCCTGCATCAAATTTGCCGTCGCATCTGCGACTTGCGAGTTCGAGATCATGTATTAGCTACATTACACTCCATGGGGTAGAGGAAGTCAATGAGGTCCAAGGTGGCACCGCGGAACAAGGAGGTGAAGCTAGATACGGCCTTCTATTGCCCATTATGCAACCACTCTGGCAGCGTCGAGTGCAGCATCGACCTCAAGCTCATGATCACCGAGGCCTCCTGCTGTGTCTGCAAGGAGACCTACTCTACCAAGGCCCATGTGCTCACCAAGCCCATCGACGTCTACAATGAGTGGGTCGATGAGTGTGAGCGCGTCAACAACGGCGTCGTCTGGGAGTCCTATGACCGCGATGTCGGACCCGGATTTTCTTCTTTTCTTTAATTGAGAAATCTGACTCCGACATGGCTAACGATGCGTAGAGCTCAGGCCATGGAGAGAGTCCGGTGCAGACACGGCCAATGCTGAGCTCCATATAAGCACACCCAGGATGCCCCTATGTAGGCATCACAACTCTCATTGCATTCTCCTTGTCTTCAGTATTCCTGCAGCAAATTTGTTGTCGCATCTGCGACTTGCGAGTTCGAGATCATCGATTAGCTGCATTAGACTCCACGGGGAAGAGGATGTCGATGAGGTCCGAGGTGGTGCCGTGGAACAAGGTGGTGAAGCTGGAGACGACCTTCGCGTCTGCTCGCAACCACTCGCCGCCGAGTGCGAAAAGATCGACTTCAAGCTCATGATCGCTGAGGCCTCCTGCTGCATCTGCAAGGAGACCTACTCCACCAAGGCCCACGTGCTCACTGATTCCATCGACGTCTACAGCGAGTGGGTTGATGAGTGCGAGCGCGCCAATGACGGCGTCATCCGGATTTTCTTCTGTTCTTTAATTGAGAAATCTGACTCCGACACGGCCAATGATGCATAGAGCTCAAGCCATGGAGAGAGTCCGGTGCGGACACGGCCAACGCTGTGCTCCATATGAGCACACCCAAGATGCGCCTACATAGGCATCACAACTCTCGTTGCATTCTCCTTGTCTCCAGTATTACTGCAGCAAATTTGCCGTTGCATCGGCGACTTGCGAGTTCAATATCTTCCATTAGCTGCATTAGACTCCATAGGGAAGAGGAAGTCGATGAGGTCCAAGGTGGCACCGCAGAAGAAGGCGGCGAAGCTGGAGACGGCCTTCTGTTGCCCGTTCTGCAACAACTCCGAAAGCGTCGAGTGCAGCATCGACCTCAAGCTCATCATCGCCGAGCCCTCCTACTGCGTCTGCAAGGAGACCTACTCCACCAAGGCCCACACGCTCACCGAGCCCATCGACATCCACAGTGAGTTGGTCGATGTGTGTGAGTGCATCAACAATGGCATCATCTAGGAGTCCTATGATTGCGATGTTGGACCTGGATTTTCTTCTTTTCTTTAATTGAGAAATCCGACTTCGACACGGCTAATGATGCGTAGAGCTCAAGCCATGGAGAGAGTGCAGTGCTGACACAGCCAACGCTGAGCTCCATATGAACCCACCTTGGATGCCCCTACGTAGGCATCACAACTCTTGTTGCATTCTCCTCGCTCCAAGATTCTCAAGAAGAATTTGCAATGATATGCGACTTGCAAGTTCGAGATCATCTATTAGCTGCATTAGACTCCATGGGGAAGAGGAAGTCAATGAGGTCCAAGGTGGCACCACGGAAGAAGGCAGCAAAGCTAGAGACGGCCTTCTCTGCTGTTCGCTATGCAACCACTCGGCAAATAAGCCGAAAAAGATCGACCTCATGCTCATGATCACCGAGGCCTCTTGCTGTGTCTGTAAGGAGACCTTCTCCACCAAGGCCCACGCGCTCACTGAGCCCATCGATGTCTATAATGAGTGGGTCGATGAGTGAGAGCACATCAATGACGGTGCTATCCAGGAGTCCTATGACCGTGATGTCGGACCCGGATTTTCTTCTTTTCTTTAGTTGAGAAATCCGACTCCGACACAACTAACGATGCGTAGAGCTCAAGCCATGGAGAGAGTCCGGTGCAGACATGGCCAACGCTGAGTTCCATATCAGCACACCTAGGACGCCCCTACGTTGGCATCACAACTTTCGTTGCATTCTCCTTGTCTCCAATATTCCTGCAGCAAATTTTGTCATCGCATCTGCGACTTGCGAGTTCGAGATCATCGATTAGCAGCATTAGACTCCATGGGGGAAAAGGAAGTCGATGAGGTCCAAGGTGGCGCCACAGAAGAAGGTGGCGAAGCTAGAGACGGCTTCTTTTTCCCGTTCTGCAACCACTCCGGCTGCGTCGAGTGCAGCATCGACCTCAAGCTCATGATTGCTGAGGCCTCCTACTGCGTCTGCAAGGAGACCTACTCCACCAAGGCCCACGCGCTCACCGTGCCCATCGACGTCTACAGTGAGTGGGTCGATGAGTGTGAGTGCATCAACGACGGCGTTGTCCGAGAGTCCTATGACGGCGATGTTGGACCCGAATTTTCTTATTTTCTTTAATTGAGAAATCCGACTTTGACACGGCTAACGATGCATAGAGCTCAAGCCATGGAGATAGTCCGGTGCAGACACGGCCAATGCTGAGCTCCATATAAGCACACCCAGGACGCCTCTACGTAGGCATCACAACTCTCATTGCATTGTCCTTGTCTCCAGTATTCCTGTAGCAAATTTGTCGTCGCATCTGCGACTTGCGAGTTCGAGATCATCCATTAGCTGCATTAGACTCCATAGGGAAGAGGAAGTTGATGACGTCCAAGGTGGCGCCGCGGAAGAAGGCGACAAAGCTGGAGACGGCCTTGTGTTGCCCGTTCTGCAACCACTCCGGCAGCGTTGAGTGCAGCATCGACCTCAAGCTCCTGATCGCCGAGGCCTCCTGATGTGTCAGAAAGGAGACCTACTCCACCAAGGCCCACTCGCTCACCGATTCCATCGACGTCTACAGCGAGTGGGTCGATGAGTGCGAGCGCATCAATGACGGCGTCGTCTAGGAATCCTATGACCGCAATGTCGAACCCAGATTTTCTTCTGTTCTTTAATTGAGAAATCCCACTACTACATAAAAGGTATTCACAGACGGTTCAAAACGCCATCACGCATTTGGCTTTCGTGAGCCGCCCGAGTTTATGGGTCGATGACATGAGGTCATCACGCACGTTTTGAACCGCTCGTGATGCATACTTTCACTGCACGGTTTGAGGTTGAAATCGCCTCGGATAGTATTTTATCACAAACGGTTTCAGCCACCAACCGCTCGTGATAGTACTTATCACAAACGGCTTATGGCCAAACCGCTCAGATGATTTTTCAAACGGCAGCCAAGCATTAAACCGCATCATATATGTATATATATATATTCCCGCTATTAAATGTATATAGATATCAACTATTGAGATGTAGTCGTAACGTTTAACAAGAACACCAAGCAAATGTTGGTTGCTTGGTGTTCTTGTTGGGTTTAAAGACGATTACATGCTCAATAATTGTTGGTTGTCGATAGATGATGCCACTTCCCACGGAGAAGTTATGATCAACGCCACTTTCTCAACATAGCGACGCCTAATCCGTAATTGGATGTCCCGACGCCTCCTTGCATCCATACTTTTTAAACTTGCAGGGCTCAATGAGGTTGCCCGTGGCTACCGCCTCATCCTTCTCATGTCATGCGGACAACCCCCCAAAGTGGTCAGATCACTAATATATATATATATATATATATATATATATATATATATATATATATATATATATATATATATATATATATATATATATGATGCTTTTAATGGCACAAGCACCACCGCTGGAGACTTTATAGAGAAGAGATTATGAATGGAATGGTAGGACGATTCCGTATGCAAGAGGTAGGAGAACTTGACCGCATGATCAAGGGACTATTAATATGAACTAATTATCAATTCAATTTCAGCATAAGACTATTGACATCATTACATCACGAGCAAGGGACTATTAATACGAACTAATTATCAATTCAATTTCAAAGATAAGACTATTGACATCATTACATCACGAGCAAGGGGACTATTAATATGAACTAATTATCAATTCAACTTCAACATAAGACTATTAACATCATTGAGCGCTTCATCGAGAAGAGAACAAGACCAAGGGTGTCCAAACCCACCACACCAAGAGTAGCCCTCAGATCCATCGCAGAACACTAGCCATTTTCATCACAGAGCAAGGGGGTAGAGACAGAGAGGAGTAAGGTAGGTGATACCTCAAGATAACGCAACCACTTGGCGACCCTACCACCAAAGACAACCCTCATCCATCTCCTTCACCTTGCATAAATCACACAAACATCGTGACACAACTTAAGGCTCAAGCATAAAAATCAAACTTAGCAAAAGACATTAAGCTAACAGATCTAGAGGAGAATAGAGGGAGGATGGGGAAAGCAAAGCCCCACCAGGCCCGAGCGCAGAGGCCGAAAGCAGAGAACTAAGCCATGGCGGCAGCGACACGCGGGGGGTGGCGTCATCGTAGTTGTGGCACAACCCTGACACTGAACAAGACACTACGACTATCGTACAATTTTGTGCAGTGCAGAGTGGTGCCACAACCTGTGGCGACGGCGACAGGGACGGGCGGCGACAGCGACGGGGTCGGGCGGCGGTGTCGAGGTGGGGAACGGACGAGAGTAAATGCGCTGGGGAGTGACGAGTTAGAGGAGCGCAAACCCTAGCGGCGCTGGGGAGTGACGAGTTAGGACGGGCGCAAACCCTAGCGGGCGGGCCCCTACTAATAAAGAGACCTATCACAAACGGTTCGTGTTCGAATCGTCAGTATGATATCACAGGCGGTTCGTGTTTGAGAATCGTCATATATAAATATCAAGCAATATATATATATATATATATATATATATATATATATATATATATATATATATATATATATATATATAGCCATTGCTTGATGTTTTATATATATATCACGCATAGCTCAAACACGAACCGCCTGTGATAGTCATATATTACATCGCTTGTTGTCTCCACCACTTTGGGGATCGTGAGGGAGGATGACACACCGCCACGGTAACCTCTCATCGAGCCTGCAAATTCATGAAGTGAGGCTACAAGAGAAGCGTGGACATACAATTACCCCGATGTCGCCGATAGGTAATTGAATCGACATCAAGAAATGATCGTTGTCGATACATGAAGCCAAGTGGCTTCATAGCTTCATGTATCAGCAACCAACCATTGGCTTCATGTATCAGCAACCAACCATTTCTTGATGCCAAGTCCAATTACCTATCGACGACATCCAGGGTAATTGTAATGTCACGCGCCTTCCCTTGCAGCCCTACTTCTTGAATATATATAAAGCTAGTTTCAAAGGCACAAGCAGCCACTGCTTGGAGGTTTTATAGAGAAGAGATGAGGAATAGAATGATAGGACGTATACATACCTGGGACCCAAGGGAGGAGAACTTGACCTGGGACACAAATATGAAAAGTTAATTGCAGCCAAGCCCCATCCGAACCACATCGATCCCATGTAAGTTAACCAAGCACAAAGAACCGACATCAATAACCCTCAATACCCATCAGAGAGCATTAACCAAACCCACCATTTTGCCCCATTCATTTTTGTCAATCTGAACCCACAACATGAACTAAGCAAGATGCACAGAATGCACATACACCAATAGCCCTCGCTTTACATCATAGAGCAAGGGACTATTAATATGAACTAATTATCAATTCAATTTCAGATAAGACTATTAACATCATTACATCACAAAGCAAGGGACTATTAATATGAACTAATTATCAATTCAATTTCAAAGATAAGACTATTAACATCATTACATCACGAGTAAGGTAGGGTGATACCTCAAGACAACAAGAACCACCACGGCGACCCACCACCAAAGACAACCCTCATCCATCCCTTCACCTTGCATAAATCACACAAACATCGACACAACTTAAGGCTCAAGCATAAAAATCAAACTCAACAAAAGACATTAAGCTAACAGATCTAGAGGAGAATAGAGGAGGATGGGAAAGCAAAGCCACCAATGACGGCGACGGGGTCGAGCGGCATGCATCGAGGGGGAGGAGAACGGAGTAAATGCTACTGGGAGTGACGAGTTAGGGGGGCGCAAACCCTAGCAGAGCTGGGGAGTGATGAGAGTTAGGGCATCACCGTAGTTGTGGCACAACGGTGACACTGCAAAAGACACTCTTATCGTACGAGTGTCTTGTACAGTGAACCGTGGTGTTACAACCGTCGGCGACGGGAAGAATGGCGGCGTCGTGACGGGTCACTCAAAGTGGGGGGAACGGACGAGAGTAAGGTCACCGGGGAGTGACGAGTTAGAGCGCAAACCCTAGCGGCCGCACGGCTCCTACCAATAAAGAGACTTATCACGACGGTTCTATTATGGAACCATCAAGGATAATTATCACAGATAGCCCATAATGGGACCGTCCGTGATATGTCATATGGGACATATCACGAGCGGTTCCATTATGGAACCGCCTATGAAATGGTTTTTCTCAAGTTTATTTATCTTGTATATACACTTACATGACATAAAGAAATTACATGTTTATATTAAAAAAAAAGTAGAAACCTATAATTAAACAAAGTTTTTCTAGTGGCGGAGGTAGGCTGCTATCTCCATCTTCAATACTTCATAGGCGACGGTGCCGGCATGGGACGGTTCTTGATCATCAGCGAACGAAGCTTGAAATGCGTCCACCCGCTGACGCGCGCGTTCGAGTGTCTCCCAAAGACCCTCAGACTGTTGAACCAAGAAGAATTGACCCCATAGGCTCTCTTCCCTTGCTTGAGGGGTCTCATCCTGGTCGACTCGGTCGCCGCCGCCGACACGCTAGCCCAAGTGACGGCAAGCCTCCTGAAGACGTGCAACATCGTTTTGGAGAAACACGTCGATGATGCGGTAAACTCGTCGAAAGTGGGAGATCACCCGGAAGACACGGTGGAGGAGGATGTCAAGACGGCGGAAGGTGGCCGCCATCTGCTCCAAAGAAATTCTCGGCCAACGAGTGAAGACACTGTTGAAACAGGTTCTTCCGCAAAGACGGTTCAACGTCTGTGAGAGAGGTGCTCGTCAGACAAGGCGCTGTGTAGGCCATCAATGCCGTAATAAGGAAGAGGCAGCCATTTCGCTTTTTTATAAGTATGTGGGGATGATCACATCTTCGATGGCGATGATTCTTTTTATAAAACAAGGTATAAATTCAGAGCGTGAGATTTAAGAGACGACGGAGAGCCGAAGCGGATCGATGCGACGAAGAGACGACGGGAGCCGGGTGGATGGCGACGAAGAAGAAAACGCACGCATTGGGTCAGAAGCGATTTTATCACGTATGGTTATAATAAAAACCGCCTCGTGATATGTGGTAATATCACAGACGGTTATTGTTAAGAACCGTCTGTGATGTTTCACAGACGGTTCTTTGTTGAAAACCATATGTGATATGTAGAATTATCACAGATGGTTATTTACAAGAACCGTTTGTGATACTTTACAGACGGTTTTCAACATGAACTGTCTGTGATATTACCTCTTCACAGACAGTTTTTAGTGCAGCAAGTAACACAGACGGTCTCTAAACCAAAACCGACTGTGATTGCATGTAATACAGACGGTTTTGGTCAATCGTCTGTGATGAGGTGTCCAGTATTAGCGTTTTTGTAGTAGTATCCGACTCCGACATGGCCAACGATGCATAGAGCTCAAGCCATGGAGAGAGTCCGGTGCGGACACGGCCAACACTGAGCTCCATATAAGCACATCCAGGACGCCCCTACCTAGGCATCACAACTCTCGTTGCATTCTCCTCGTCTTCAGTATTCCTGCAGTAAATTTGCCGTTGCATCGGCGACTTGCAAGTTCGAGATCTTCCATTAGCTACATTAGACTCCATGGGGAAGAGGAAGTCGATGAGGTCCAAGGTGGCGCTGCCGAAGAAGGCGATGAAGCTGGAGACGCCCTTTTGTTGCCCATTCTGCAACAACTCTGGAAGCGTCGAGTGCAGCATCGACCTCAAGCTCATGATCGTTGAGCCCTCCTACTGCGTCTGCAAGAAGACCTACTCCACCAAGGCCCACGCGCTCTCCGAGCCCATCGATGTCCACAGCAAGTGGGTCGATGTGTGCGAGCGCATCAACGACGGCGTCGTCTGGGAGTCCTATGACTGCGATGTTGGACAGGATTTTCTTCTTTTCTTTAATTGAGAAATCCGACTTCGACACGGCTAACGATGCGTAGAGCTCAAGCCATGGAGACAGTGCGGTGCAGACACGGCCAACACTGAGCTCCATATGAGCCCACCCAGGACGCCTTTACGTAGGCATTACAACTCTCGTTGCATTCTCCTCGTCTCTAGTATTCCCGCAGCAAATTTGCTGTCGCATCTACGACTTGAGAGTTTGAGATCATCTATTGGCTGCATTAGACTCCTTGGGGAAGAGGAAGTCGATGAAGTCCAAGGTGGCGCCACGGAAGAATTCGGCGAAGCTAGAGACGGCCTTCTGTTGCCCATTATGCAACTACTTCGGCAGCGTTGAGTGCAGCATCGACCTCAAGCTCATGATCGCCGAGGCCTCCTGCTGCGTTTGCAAAGAGACCTACTCCACCAAGGCCCACACGCTCATCGAGTTCATCGATGTCTACAATGGGTGGGTCCATGAGTGCGAGTGCATCAATGACAGCACTGTCTGGGAGTCCTATGACCGCGATGTCGAACCCGAGTTTTCTTCTTTTCTTTAATTGAGAAATCCAACTCCGACACGGCTAGCGATGTGTAGAGCTCAAGCCATGGAGAGATTCCGGTGTGGACACGACCAACGTTGAGCTCCATATAAGCACACCCAGGACACCCCTACATTGGCATCATAACTCTCATTGCATTCTCCTCGTCTCAAGTATTCCTGCAGCAAATTTGGCATCGCATCTGTGACTTGCGAGTTTGAGATCACCCATTAGCTGGATTAGACTCCGGGAAGAGGAAGTCGATGAGGTCCAAGGTGGCGCCGAGGAAGAAGGCGGCGAAGCTTGAGATGGCCTTCTGTTGCCCGTTCTGCAACCACTCTGGTAGCGTCAAGTGTAGCATCGACCTCAAGCTCATGATCACCGAGGCCTCCTGCTGCGTCTGCAAGAAAACCTACTCCACCAAGGCCCACGTGCTCACCGAGCCCATCGACGTGTACAGCGAGTGGGTCGATGAGTGCGAGCGCGTCAACGACGGCTTCGTCTGGGAGTCCTATGACTGCAATGTCGGACCCGGATTTTCTTCTTTTCTTTAATTGTGAAATCTGACTCTAACATGGCTAACGATGCATAGAGCTCAATCCATGGAGAGAGTCCGGTGCAGACACCACCAACGTTGAGCTCCATATAAGCACACCCAGGACGCCCCTACGTAGGAATCACAACTCGCGTTGCGTTCTCCTCATCTCTAGTATTTTGCAGCAAATTTTACTGTCGCATCTGCGACTTGTGAGTTCGAGATTATCCATTAGCTGCATTAGACTCCATGGTGAAGAGGAAGTTGATGAGGTCCAAGGTGGTGCCACGGAAGAAGGCGGCGAAGCTAGAGACGGCCTTCTGTTGCTCGTTCTGCAACCACTCCGGCAATGTCGAGTGCAGCATCGACCTCAAGCTCATGATCGCCGAGGCCTCTTGATGCGTCTGCAAGGAGACCTACTCCACCAAGGCCCACGCGCTCACCGATTCCATCGACGTCTACCGCGAGTGGGTCGATGAGTGCGAGCGCGTCAACGATGGCGTCGTGCAGGAGTCCTATGACCGCGATGTCGGACCCGGATTTTCTTCTTTTCTTTAATTGAGAAATCCGACTTTGACACGGCTAACGATGCGTAGAGGTCAATCCATGGAGAGAGTCCGGTGCGGACACAGCCAATGCTGAGCTCCATATGAGCACACCCAGGATGCCCCTACGTAGGCATCACAACTCTCATTGCATTCTTCTCGTCTCAAGTATTCCTGCAGCAAATTTGCCGTCGCATCTGCGACTTGTGTGTTTGAGATCATCCATTAGCTGCATTAGATTCCATGGGGAAGAGGAAGTCGATGAGGTCCAAGGTGGCACCGCGGAAGAAGGCAGCGAAGCTAGAGATAGCCTTCTGTTGCCCGTTCTGTAACCACTCTAGCAGCGTCGAGTGCAGCATCGGCCTCAAGCTCATGATCGCCGAGGCCTCCTACTGCGTCTACAAGGAGACCTACTCCACCAAGGCCCACGCGCTCACCGAGCCCATCAACGTTTACAGCGAGTGGGTCGATGAGTTCAAGCGCGTCAGCGATGGCGTCGTCCGGGTGTCCTACGACCACGATGATGATGATGCGTGATCTAGGACCTAAAGTTTGAGGAGGTTTCAGAGAACGTTTCGTCGCTGATATTATTTAGTTCATCAAATAGTACAAGGAGGCGGTCCATGTAATCTTACTCAGTTAATACTAATTCATGTGTTAGTTGCTCCATTGAATTAAATTTCAGGGCAACAGAACAGATATTTAATCGTGCACTGATTGGTTGTTACTTGTAACATAACTCGCTACTATAAAAATGTTAATACTGGACGCCTGATCACAGACGGTTGACCAAAATCGTCTGTATTAAACACAATCACAGATAATTTTGGTTTAGCGACCGTCTGTGTTACTTTCTGCGCTAAAAACTATCTGTGAAGAGGTAATATCACGCATTTATCATGTTGAAAATCGTCAGGAAGTATCACGAGCAGTTACGCTCAATAAGAACCGTCTATGATATTACCAATATCACAGACGGTTTTCAACATGAACCATTTGTGACTTCCCATCCTCTTCACGGACGGTTTGTATTAAAAACTGTCTGTGATAATCTCATTTATTGCAGACTCGACCCTCATAGATTGATCTGTCTTAAATTTCTTCTCTGTTCTTGTTGCTGCTGCTAGAGGCGGGGCTTTGAGGCGATTTGGTGAAAGGAGACTGCAGATTTGGTAATTTGTTCTTGACTATCGATGGTTAGTACGTAATTAAATTGTTCCTTGCATTATATTCTAGATCTAGCTTGGTAAAGAGAGAATTGAAGATGGTTTAGATCTAGTTTTTTGTGTTGTTTTGCAAGTGTTGGCTTCTTGCCATCTGAAGTTAGGTATGTGCTATCTATAATGTGTTTGTGATGAACAACCTGACCCTAGGGTGTATTGGTGTTTTTTCAGTTCATTAGAAAATACATATTTCAAATGACATATCAAAAGTTGCATCTATAGTATACTAATTAATTAATTCAATATTTAACACCAAATTGTTATATGCGTCGCGTAGATGGACCGAAGATGGATGTACGCTGCCAACCGTGTGAGTGAAGAGTACATTAATGGCGTGTCTTCTTTTACAAGAGCTGCCGATGAGGATATGTTGAATAAGGGGGTAGAATATATGTAATGTCCATGCATTGACTGCGAGAATATGAAGATGTTTAAGAACCGAGCGCAGATCGAAGCACACTTGATTTGAAGGGGTTTCAAAAAAGGCTATACACGTTGGACCAATCACGGTGAAAAGCAGATTATACAAGAATGTAGTAATAACGACATCGCTGACGAAGTCAACGATATGCCGCTGGATGATGTCGATTGTGGTTCCGATTCGGATAGGCTGCACGATGACAATCTAGATCAGATGCTTCGTGGTGCAGAAGGGAATTATGATGAGAGGGAGTATGTTAAATTCTGGGACTTGATAGAGGACTCAGAGAAACCTTTGTTCTCGGGTTGCAAATCGGAATACATAAGGTTGTCATCCATGCTTGAACTGCTGAAATTGAAGGCAAGCAACGGTTGGTTTGACAAGAGTTTTATAACGCTGTTATGTCTCTTAGCGGACATGCTTCCAGAGGGAAACGAGTTGCCTAAAACCACCTATAAAGCCAAGAAGGTTCTTTGTCCATTGGGAATGGAAGTAGAAAGAATACATACATGTTTGAACGACTGTATCCTCTACCGTAACGAGTATACAAACATGCATGTATGTCCGGTGTGCAACACATCTTGATATAATCGTAAGAATCAATCAGATGACGGCGAGGGAATTGAGGTGAAGAAATGATCTCCTGCTAAGGTGGCGTGATATCTTCCTGTAATTCCTTATTTGAAGTATTTTTTGCGAACCCAAAAGATGCAAAACTACTACATTGGCACTCGGAGGAGCGTAAGAATGACGAAAAGCTAAGACACCCTGCTGATTCCGCCCAGTGAAGAAACATCGATAGGAGATTTGCAGACTTCGGTGTGGAACCGAGGAATATAAGGTTTAGATTGAGTACAGATGGAACGAATCCTTTCGGTAACATGAGCAGCCGACATAGCACTTGACCCGTGACTCTCTGTATCTACAATCTTCCTCCTTGGTTGTGTATGAAGCAGAAGTATATTTTGTTGTCGATACTTATCCAAGGGCTGAAGCAACTTGGGAATGATATTAATGTGTGCCTAGCACCATTGATGGAAGATCTAAAAATACTGTGGATTGAAGGGGTACAGGTATGGGATGCGTACAAACGAGAGAACTTCACTTTACGCTCCTTATTGTTCTGCACTATAAATGATTATCTTGCCCTTGCTAACCTGTCCGGCCAGAGTACAGAAGGGGCTAAAGCCTGTACTCACTATTTAGATGATACCGAGAGTGTGTGGCTGAAGTATTCGCACAAAACCGTTTATATGCGTCACCGTAGGTTCCTTCGGAGGGCTCACCCATACCGCATGATGAAGAAACAATTCGACGGAGAGAAGGAGGACAGTTCAGCTCCAAGTCATTTAAGTGGAAAAGATGTCTATGGCATGATTAAGGATTTAGATATTGTGCTCGAAAAGGGACGTAAATCGAGGACCCATGAGAAGAACATCTGGAAGAAAATATCAATATTTTGGGACTTACCTTATTGGGAGCACCTAGAAGTTCGCCACTGCATCGACATCATGCACGTAGAGAAGAATGTATGTGATAGCTTGATTGGTCTGTTACTGAATATTCGTGACAAAACAAAGAATGGTGTCAACACACGGCTTGCTTTGGTTGATATAGACATCAGACCTGAGTTAACACCAACAAAGACCGATAAAGCGCGTGTTGGATTTGGTACATTCTTTATTAATTTTAAAATCGGGCATAAGGCATAGAAAATTAGACATGCTTGGTATTGGATTTAGTACATTCTTTGTTAATTTGTCGATTTAATGTGGATGCCATTTTTTAATGTTGTAATGTACCATAGGCTAGATAAGCATATCTATGAACCAACTAAGAGAAATGTTTGGCACACAGATCATATAATATTATAACCATACCATTTAATTTGACTCGTGTGCAAATGTGCAAGAGCGAGACTGCGACGGCGACGCGAGAAAGTAGACGACAACCTAACACCACCGTCCATTGACTCACGAGCCACTGAGGGCAGCGAAGGGTGGTGATGGCGACGGTTGACACTCATGTTTGAAGTTACGTGTGTTGTGATGCGCCGTGATTTCATGTGAAAAAATTTGCAATTTTTTTGTATATGTGATAATATATTTGAAGCTACGAGTGCGAGGTAAAAAACCAAGAAGGAAAAAATTCAAAGAAAATATTTTTTAAAGTTTCAAATAATATTTTAAATAGTGCCAACAAATTGTTTTTAGACCTTTTTTTGGCTCCCACAGCGCCAATCCCTCTATCGTGACTTGGTGGCATGGCATTCCCCTCGTCCGTGCCCTGGAGGAATGACAATGCCCTCTGTTGTGCCCCTGAGGGCCGGACTAGCCTAGTCCGTGCCCTAGGGGTTCGGATTTCACACGTGGCGCGCGGGGGGACTACGGCTCCCTGGGGCATGGTAGAGGTCGAGTCCGGTCCTAAGGGGGTCGGACTTGGCTATGTGCCGGCAACTTCTTGGTACCATTTTTGGCATTGCCATCGGGAGAGGACCAAAATTACTACTAGTGCCGTCAATAATGACATACGATCCAAAAACTCGAGAAGTGGCAACTCCGTACACCACTGAGTTCTGTTTTCTTGAGAGTCGTCGGGCATTGAATTCAGCCTCTCAACTATAACTGAAATCATTGACCATTAGTTGGACCTAAGGGAATCTCTAATGTATTGAATTGATGTCGGGTTAAAGATATGTCATGTAAGCAATTAAGGAACTTAGCATTTTGCCTCCAATGTATAGATCCGATTCTTAAGGTAAGTGGGACCCACGTTACATTAAAAAAATAGAAAAGAAACAATCCTCTCCTAACCCCCCCTCTCTTCTATCAATTCGATGCCCTCCTCTTTGTTGCCTCCAACACGTCAAAGGCACCGCCGCCGCTCGCCTCGCCCCGCCGCCGACGCTGCTAGTTCCCGCCACTCTCCTTCGCCTCCTACCCACCAACGACGCCGCTCGCCTTCACACGCCGACAATGCCACTAGCTCCCGCCGCTCACCTCCACCCCCGCTGACGCTGCCGCTCGCCTCCATCCCACCAACAACGCTGCTAGCCTCTGGCCCCCGCCGCCTCCACCCCCACTGCTTTGATGAAAGGTCGCGGCGGAGGCGACGACTTTGATGGCTGGATCTGACCCTTCCCCAACCTCTTGGTGGCCGAATCAGTAGCAGCAGCCGGCGAGGAGAGCGTCTCCGGCCTCTCGGTGGCCGAATCTAGTGGCTATGTCTGACGAAGACCCCTTGGTTAGCGTCCATGGCCAGCAAAAATGCTTGGCAGCAAGAGCAATGCTAGATTTTCCGGTGGTTGGTCAATGCAATTAATGCATCTTCTAATCAACATTTGGATAATATTTTTTTTATGGTAGTGTCTGTTCATAAGTTGCCTGAAAATTTCTTAAGTATAAGTCACTTTTTTCCTCCATTGGAACAATATCCAATCATATAACATCCATGGATCAATATCCAATCATATGACACACCAATCTCTACATAAATCCAATGGTCACAACAAGTGACTTAAACTTAAGAAAATTTCAGGCAACTAAAAACTAGCAAAACTGTTTTTTATTCACTTGGATCCAAACCCAACTTATGTATTGATTCTTCAGTATTTTGTTTTAGAATCGATCACCTCAATGTATTGAGGCGATTCAAACGATCCAAAACATTGCTTTGAACAGCTAAGAAGCAACATTGCAGATGGCCTAAAGCACAGCTTTTCAATCACGTTTGGGGTTAATCTTTAATCGACGTCTCTACTCGTAATTTTTTGGACAATCTCTACTCATAATTTGTTTCAAAGACGTTTTTTAAAGACTATTCTTCACTCGTAAAATCATCACACATCAAGGACATTTGACTAAATCATCACACATCAAGGACATTTGATTATGTAGTATGTACTATCAGTACCATATTATCATTGCGTATGCCATTACTGAAGGCCTGTCCAAGTACAATGACATATTTCAAATAATTTACACTCTAACGTGGTACTCTTTTTATTTTTTTATTTGACGTCGACTAGTGTTAAATTATACTAGTCAGTGTCAATTAATTGCATCTGGAGGTAGTATATTTTTTAAAAAAACTTTACAATGATATAACTCAAAACAAAAACTGTAGAATGAGATGTATTAAAAAAACCTTTTGTCTTTGTCCTTCCCGAAACATAAATAATGGAAGGATATGACGCGCAATTGAGGCGTCGTACCCGAGCCCGAACGGCCGAGCCGATTGACTACTCTGGCTCCGTGGCTCGACCTCCTCACACAGCGCAAACTACTAGACGCGACCAAACGGCATCGGCATCGAACACGTCATAGTGTTGCACGCACCCACCTACTGGCCGCGGCCGCTTCCCTCCCCGGCTCTCCGATCTGACACCCGTCGCATTACCCGCCGCCGTCGTCCCCCTACGCCCCCCCCTCCCTTGCGCTGCCCTGCCGCACGCGGAAACACGCGCGGGGAGAGGGATAGCCGGCTCGCCGCAGCCATGCCCAGCTCGCCCAAGGTGTTCTCCTCCATTTCCACCTCCCGCCGCTCCTCGCTCCGCAGGCTCCTCTCCTCGCCGGCCTTCTCCGCCGCCTGCCTCCTCTTCGGCCTTGCCGGGTTCCTCGCCGCCGCCGTCTCCATCGGCCATGCGCCGGCCGCCGCCGCGCGCGGCCGCTGCCCGGACTCCTCTCGCCCGCTCTCCGTCTCCGTCGCGTGGGACCGGCGCCCCGGGGGTGCCGCGGACGCCTCGGCCGCCGATCTCCCGGCGTCCCTCGCCACCGGATCGCGCGGGAGGCATAAGGTGATGGCCTTCGTCGGGATCTTCACCGGGTTCGGCTCTGTTGGGCGGCGCCGCGCGCTGCGGCGGACCTGGCTTCCCGCGGATCGGCAAGGTCTCCTTCGGTTAGTCATTGGTGTCACAGCTTGCTAGTTCATCTTCACTTGAGTTGCTCGAGATCTAGCGAGATTTTCAGTGTTAAACTGTTGATGCTATTGGTTACCTAATAAGGTTGGAGGAGTTGCAAACTTATAATCGCGGATTACAGTTGACTAGGCAATTTCCATTTGTCCATATCCTGCTCTAGAACCTAGATTTAACTATGATTTACTCAAATATTCTGCTGTTGGCTATTAATTATCAGACACTCAGGTTGTCAGAAGGGAAATGCTGGTCATTTACATAAGTGATTTGCTGGTTAAACAATTCATCCATATAGAAAGATCACCCTATGAACCATATGAATATGGTAGTAAATTTGTTTCTAAATTTGCTCCTGGAGTTTGCTTCTGAGATATCTGCGTGGTAGTATCAGACTTGCTAATTCTTGTACACTGGTGGTTTTTGAGACTGAATTCCTGTGAGTTTGCGGAACACACGTGGTTTTTGTGGAATTATGCTGCTATTCTAGAAGAATGTATTGTTCATATGGAATTGTTAGATTTGTCACACTAGTACTGATAATTCGTTATTTTGTTGCTTGTGATCTAACTATAATGTGCATGATGTTGGGCAATCTGTCCATCTATTTAATGCATAGGTACAGGAAATCTGTACATTTTCAAACAAAAGTTCCCTACTATTGAGAAACCAGCCCCAATGTTTCTGTTAGATGAGCAAGCATCGGCTATTTTATTTTCATTTTGTTCTATGTGTATGTTTGTTGTCCAAAAGTTCCAATCATGCTTGATGATCATCACTATCTCTGGTTTTGATTTTTGTTTCCATTTTGTGATGATGTTTGCTAAGTGCCCTTACAGTGGTTGTCTTTTTGGTTCACTGCATTGCAGATTAGAGGAAGCTACTGGTTTGTCATTCAGATTTGTCATTGGGAAAAGCAATGACAAATCTAAGATGGCAGCTCTTGAAAGAGAGGTTGAAGAATATGATGATTTTGTGCTTTTAGATCTCGAGGAGGAGTATAGCAGGCTTCCATACAAAACGTAAATAATAGAACTATTATCTTTTGATTATGTTATCTCTTTTCCAGGATACTGATTTGGTCTTATGTTTTAGGTTAGCTTTCTTTAAGGCCGCCTATGCGCTATTCGATTCTGACTTCTATGTTAAAGCTGATGATGATATTTACTTGAGACCAGGTAAGTAACAACATCCAAGATATCACAGACATCCTTTCCTTTTGAAAGGCTGGCACTTCCATCACTGATTTATATTCTGCAGATAGACTTTCCTTGCTTTTGGCTAAGGAGCGTTCACATACACAAACATACATTGGATGTATGAAGAAGGGGCCTGTTTTTACTGATCCAAAGTTGAAATGGTTAGTTCTGTCATTTAGTGTCATATGATATAATGAGCTCCTTTTTTCCATGATGCTTTTTCGTTGAGAAAATTTAAATGCATGTATAACTCTAAAAAGCAACGCATAGAGTACCATGTTAACTATATGGAAAGTGGCTACTAAAGCAAAACTTGATCCAGAAATGAAAATATTATTTCCTTTCTACTGCATAAAAGTATTGCATCGAAACCGGAAAGTCTTATGGTTTCAGAAAATTTGACTTTGCCATTGTATTATACAAGGTTTGAAAATAAGTAGGTTTGAGATTCTTAAATGCTTGCTCATGTTTTATTGAATGAAACCACAGTTGCTTGGATTGTCTTATGGCAAGGTGTTGTGCCCACAGAGATAACTTTTTCACCTATGATTGTGTCTCTGCATTCATTTGCACGACTTCTAGCTTTATATCTTAGGATGTATGGAAATAGTGGGGCTCACATGGATTGGTCTAGTGTGTGAAGTTTGCTCACCTAAGTTTGTTTTTTTCTATGTTCAGTCAGTTCTGATAATCCTTGGGATTGGATCTAGTACTTTGATATCCGAATGGTTTCTCATAAAGTTAAGGTGTGAACTACTCTAGATATGTGGTGTCTGAAGCAAATACTTGGGCTAGAGGATTGAAGAGGAATGCAAGGGTTAGCATGGAATGAATTTACTGGATTGTTTATCAAAGGTTAACGGAGACATATCCTGATTTCCTGACAACTTATATTGGACTTAATATATTATCAGGGTTGGTCTGGGATCAAAGAAAATTCATGTTTGCTATCCTTTATTGGCCATGCATTTTGTCAAGTGCTATTCCCTCGGTCTGATGTAGTTGTTGCTTTTGTATCTGTGCTGGCCAAATCTTTCTAACTTTGACCACTGATATATTTTTAAATGTCTAGATCAACCACGAGATAAATATACCAGTGTATTTGTTATAAAAAAGTACTTTCATCGTATTACAATTTTATAATGTTTATTAACATAATACGGTAAAACTTACTTGTCGAAGTTGGATCTTGGAGACTGTGCACAGTAAAAAAAAAGGTATTTTGGACTGAAGGGAGTATATTACAGGATTTAAGGAACGCATTAAGTACATTTTCAAATCCTTACAGCAAACCAAGCTGGGCCAAGCTGACACACTCTTGTGATTCTAGAAGCTGGAGCACGCTACAATATGACTTTGCCTTCTGCATTTCAGTTCATCAGCCTATCCCCGACTTCTATAAAATTTCCAATATCTTCTGTAGAATTACACTCAGAAACAATTTAAGACGAAGTTGTTTATTTACTCTTATAGGGCATTACTCAGATAAGCAATTGCTAAAACTAAGAGTCTAAGGTGTTTTTGATCTGTTGTGCCAAATGGAATGGTATCAGGTCATATATGCAGAGCACTAGCCACCACACAATTACACAACATGATGAAAAATGAACATACAACTGGAGCCACCTACTTGTGGATGGAAATAATTTGATATTTACTTGCAGAGTTGCAGTGAATGATTATGCTTGTTGGAGTGTTAAGCTCCAGCTTAAGTTGCCAGTTTCCATACATTGATGCCAGAAAGCTAAGCATCAATTGTGGGCACAGACCTTATCATCTATCATTATCGGTCATAGGAGGCTTAAGTGATGCTAGACGAAGTTTTGTAGTGACCTTAGTCTCGATTATTTCAGGGAAATACTGATAAAATGATAATTAGTAAGTTTCTTAGTTCTCAGTGTATGTGGTCTGTGCTGCCTAGCTTGGAGATGTATGTGGTAACCTAGAAAAAAGGGTTATATTGACTATCAGAAGTTCTATCATTCAAGAGAGTGAATTTTGCTATCATACGTAAGTGATGTGTTAGTATGAGCAAAAGGTGAGTGCACACTGGAAAATTTCTTTTTCCGGGCATCCAAAACTAAAATCTCTATCTTCTTTAGCCCTTATATGTAGTTAAGGCATGAAACTGGCCAAATTGAATTAGTCTCGACCAAGATTGGCTAGCTAGCCCATTAAGGCTACATGTGCAATATGGGTAAATGGCCAAACATGGCTGGATTCAACATATATGTTGGAGTAAATTGTGGTGTCGGTTGCTACACGGCTACACCTGCACAGATGTATGACTTAGGTTTATAAACTCGCAATTTGGTATGATCATATCTCGAAACTTTCATAGTTTTATCACTTAGATCCAAACTTGTAAATCCATCTGTTATTCACTAGACATCAACACTTCTATCACTTAGTCCCTAACCTTGCAATTTGATTTATCATCCCTAAAGTTACACAATTTCCTCCACTACTAACACCCTTGCAAAAATGGTAGTAGTACTGTAAAGCCGTATGTGCATGGTATGTTAAGATAGTTTGAAAAATATGAGATCAATACTTGGCAAACCCCTTTGCTCAGGATTGAGAAGAAGGAGGACAAATGCAGATACAAACTGTATGGTTTTGGTTGTGCCTAAATGCACAACAGTTGCATTGTATCTGGACACAAAGACCTGCTTCATGGCATCAATTGGGATGAAGAATTGGAAGGTTTATCTTCAAAGCCAGGTTGAGAACATATATATTCAGGGAAAATGCTGTAGACCACATCTACAGAGAGTTGAGGACCATCTGCATGTGAGGATCTAGTTCTCAACCATCCGATTTTCTCATATTATGCTATAGGACGGTTGGGGACTAGGTCCTCACGTGAGGATGACCCCCAATATAAATTTCATCTGAAAATGTTGCCAAAAATTAAACTACTACATTGACAATGGGGATAATGAGTCGAAGAAAAGAGAACAGAATTGCAAGTCTTGGGACCTATTGATATAACCATGCAAGTTTACACACCTAATATATCATAATCAAATTGCAAGTTTAGGCACCTAGTCGATACAAGCATGCAAATTTTTAAAACTAACAAATGAAATTGTGAGTTTAGGGATTTAAGTTACACAAAGCGTGCAAGTTTAGGGACCTAGAGCACAATTTATGCCATATGTTGTTCAGACTTGCCAATTCTCCACATGGCAAAATTTTTCAGTGCACCATTTATCAATGACTACTTATTTTATTTTATCCTGATCTTTTAACAAATGCAGGTATGAGCCACAATCCTACTTACTTGGATCGGAATACTTCCTTCATGCATATGGGCCTATTTATGCTTTATCAGCTGATGTGGTGGCAAGCTTGGTTGCCTTGAGAAACAACAGGTGAGTTACAGTCCATTTTCTCTTCATCTTATCGTGAAACTAACATTCTCAAACTTGTTTTTCTTGCGCAAGTGTTTTTAATTGTTCACCGAAAATATCGTGGTTTTTGTCTTACCCTGTGTAATAGTACCAATTAATCATGCTGACCCATATACTAGCTGCCAATTAAGTTGTCTTGAATGGTGTTACTGGGATACCTATACCCACAAACGGCCAGCAAAGTGCCCTATTGCTTGGCAATTTTGCTTAAAACATCTTTTATTCTTTAGTGTCGGCTTGAAATTGAGAAACAAGTCTTGGTGGGAAAACATTCCTCTTACAAGCTGGAATATTTTGAGATATGTTGTTGAAGGCTAAATTTCTTTGTGCCGCAAGTTTATGCCAAGTCGTCTTGGGGGTTTCACTTATACCTGACACCCATGGATAGGGCTTCTGGTCATGTCTCTTTCATTTATGAATAAATGAAGTAGCTTTTAGTCAAACTTTCCCTTTCCTGTAGCTGGTCAAGTTAGAGCTATGGGAAAGAGTGGGCGATTACTGATTAATTGCTCAGATTATTCCAAGATATCGTGAGCTTCAGTTTTTACACAGAGAAACATTATTACATGCATTTGCATCATTGTTGAACGCTAAACTGAGTCATATTATCTGTTTGTTTCATGGATTCTTACCTTTGTTTGTCCAGTTTCCGTATGTTTAGCAATGAGGATGTTACTATTGGATCCTGGATGCTTGCTATGAATGTCAACCATGAGAACACGCATGCTCTTTGTGAACCTGACTGTACAGAGTCCTCAATTGCTGTTTGGGATATTCCAAAATGTTCAGGTTATTTCCTTTCTTAATTCTTACCTTGAAGTGAGTTTATTAAAGTGAAAGTGCTTGGTGAAATATGGATTTTTCACATTGATGTATTTTTGTGGCCCCTCTGCAAGTAATTGGCTAACATGCGTATTGTCACATTGTACATTACTTTGGTCAATTGCAACATCATGAAGGCCAAAGTTAGTAACAATCAATAACATTAACCTGCAGAAAGGTTGTACATTAAACTAAACTCATGTTAGGCAGTCCAATAAAGGGAGATGGATAAATTTGAGGGATGTGTTTGTCTAGATTAGAGAACCATAGACGTTGATTTTGATATTGTTTCTGGTTAAACCTTTATCAATGCTAACATGTTTCTAATCTGTCATCCAGGGCTATGCCACCCAGAGGTAAAGATGCTAGAGCTTCATCGAAGAAAAGAATGCACAGGTGGTCCAGCTGAGGTGTCCGAATCCGATGACAGATGAATTTTCGGTTGTACACGGACTATGGGCCAGGTGACATGATGACAGAATTTTCTCAATAGATTGTTGGAGTAGCCATTGAATTCACCAGGTACAATCATTGCCGGGACACTGTTGAGGAAACCTATAATGGCGCGATTCAGGCATGATAACACGGCATTAAGCAGCACAGCGTTATTGTCCTACATTCTTGTCACATTGTTATTTGCTTTTAACTACAGAACTATATTCTTGTCATTAAGGATGCTTGTCCGGTGTCGCAGCGAGGAATTTTTTGTTGTATAGAATGCGTTACAAACTAACGTACGATACACCTTTTTTCTGCGACTGTGTAAACAGCGCCTTCTGATATGTGTTTGTTGGCGTTGATAATCTAGTGTGCATCGAGTGTAAAGGGCGTTTACATGTTGGCATTGATCTGAGCCTCTTTCTACCGTTTTGTTTATCGAGTAGCAGCACTCCAGCCTTGAAGAACGAGACTTGCTCAGTTGACGAACCCTTGCGTAAAGAGTACTATTATTTTCTGCAACAGTATGGCATAGAGATGAGGCAACATTAAATAGGACGGTTCCCCCTACTTAAGATCGCTGCAGCTGTCCGGATCCAAGTCCACAACAGATAAGAATAATCCAGACCTCTTGCGTCTGCCACTTTCATGCATTTAAGCTGATTTGAGTGGGTCTAAGTCCAGCAACAGATAAGAAAAATTCAGACCACTTGCGTCTGCCACTTTCATGCATTTAAGCTGGTCTGGGGTGTGTTTGGTTGGTGTGATGGAGTTGAATGAGATGATATGGTCTTGTACTATTTGGTTCTATTGTTTTAAGTGAATGAGAATATTCAGTATCTAAAAAGAATATTTTATAAATTTGTATTCAAATCGTTTAGCGTGGGATAATCCATCGAATCAACCGAACATATGAATAACTTTTTTCTTAAATTAACTCACACGTGTACCCACAGGCAACCAAACAATAGCAGTTTAGATTCGACAGCCAAAACGACGTCACTGAACTCTGAATGGGTGGGTCGTGTATTTGTAGGAGCATATCCTCGAGTTCTTTATTATATTACTCGTTAGCTTTCCTGGCAGTTTTGCTCGAGTTTTTCTGTCACTTTCTGCAGTGGCTTTTCAAAAAGCTCCGGCCACATGCCCCGGCCAGGCACAAGATCCAAACCCAAGCTGCCATGGCAGAAAAGTTCCTTTATAAATCCACATTAGTAGTATAAACTATACCATTGATTGAAGAAAACATCAGTAACAAATTACAACAACGAACACATATTATTCGACAGTTGCCGCCGTTTCTTTCTGCGGCATTTCACCATGACACCACCACCATATGCCACCGAATCAAATCAAGAACAAAAATAATAATCCCCTCCTTAATTAATCCCCAAAACATTAATCCAACTTAAATAATAAATTAATGGATCCCCATCACTGCCTGCCTGTGTCTGTGCCTGCCTAGCTGTGGAGGATGGCCGGGTGGCAGTAGGGCCCGTTGAGCCAGCCGTCGGTGATCTGCTTGTACGCGGCCTCGGTGAGGTGGATGCCGTCCCAGCTGAGGTGCGCCGCCGGGTTGGCGCACGCCGCCGCGCCCTGCATCCCGCACCGCGCGCTGTTGTCGTAGTTGTACTTGCCACCGCCCGACCCGCAGCACGTCTGGAACGCCGTGCTGAAACCTGCACAGCACAGGTACGCGCCGTCAGAGCGAACAGAAACTCTTCCTCAGCTCGAGCCGCCGACGAGACCGGCCATTAGTTGAGTGAGAACACATGCGGTGGCAAACAGTGTCATGTCACGCGCCAAGACAAGAACGCGCTGCCGGTTCCTCTAAAGTTCGGTTCGAGAACGTGCAGGGCCCCCCGCCGCGAGTTTTTGGCTCCTCTAGCTTCCTTTTAAAACGAAATAGCAAAAACATATAACTTCTCGAGAACAAAATGATAAAAATTATAAACCTACCACCCGAAAATGTCATAACACGCTTCTGCCTGTCGACCTGTCACGGACTAGGTTAACAGTAGGCTATCTGCTGCCGGCTGAGAGCTCGCCACGTGTCTTACCACGCTCTGAATCAATGGCAGGTGGCTTACCACAATATTTACGACTAGTAGGAGTGTCATTTTTACCGTTTCATTCGCGCTAAACAACCAAAAAAAAAACTCTCGTGTTAGCTCCGGCTGCATGTTGAGGCATGTGTTGGTTGGGGAACACGGCCGTACGTTTCCGTGCTTCCGTGAGGGAACAGAAAAACGTCCACCTAACGGGACAGGCATATCGATCTACCACTGTTTCCCCGTGATCGGGCGAGTCCCGTTAGTTCAAGATCCTGCCCGTATAAAACGCTCGTCACGAGCGTGAGTTAACCCGTGTCGGGCCCGACCTTTTTTTCTATTCGCCGACGGCAGGACACGCTCACGTTTCCACAGAACTGCACAGCTGCATCATATGTAAGCGGGTCATTGGCTGAGGAATCTCAGCGCGGCGCACATGGACACGAGCATGCGGTGGTCAGTAGTAGTACACCACTGTCTACTGCTCTGCTCTTGCACAGGTTTTAGCGCAGAATAATCCGATATTTAAACCTATCACGCTGCTTGTCCCGTGCTGCTAGTGGTACCGTACGAACATGGTGATTACCAGCACGCATTGAAAATGGTCTGCGCCGATCGACGGGGGGCCAAAGCGGTCAAGCGCGGTTTGAAAGCTAGCCAGCGGTAGCCGCCAACAGTCGACATGGATACCCGCGTCGCGTGACAACTCGCGTTTTAGCCTCTACTGCAGGTGTTGCCGTCAGCGATTTCACCTTATCTGCGTGTGCAGTCTCCTATAGCTCAGCGGCCTTAGCCGGCTCATCTTTCTAGGTAGAATCAGCGCTGACTGTGCATCTCGATATTCTCGAAGAAGAAGAATACTAAGACTGATCCCAATACTCTATCTTAAGAGTTTTAAGGTTGTCATTACATACCAAAGTCGATGCAGATTGTAATTAAGGAATAGAGAAGCGGACTCAGATCTTATTTAGATACCACTCATACACGTGATATCCTGCGTAGAAATAATAGTAAATACTCTATATCAAAGCCAGGATACTGCACTCTGCGATACCACGATCGTTGAGAAGGTGATATCTAAACGCTTTTAAATGCGATAAACCTAGTAGTAAAAACACCCATCGACCAAATTTCTAAGAGGACGGTAACACAGAGTCTTTGGCCGAAATGGCAAATTTGACGCGCGCAATTGTAAAAATGACACTCGTCCGTACAATTTTATCCACAGCGTGACACGTGGCACTGAGACTGTTTAGCCGCCACATGTCACCGCTGTGCGGTTTTCTGCCACATGTCGCGCTGTGGATAAAACCGCACGATCATGAAAGCGTTATTTTTGTAATTGCGCATCCGAGTGTGTCATTTTTACGAATCATGTGTCAAATACTGTCATTTCGGCCAAAAACTCGGTAACACAACGTAGGGGACTTGGTGCGCGCGTACCGTAGTTCTGGGGGTTCTGGACCATGTCGTAGACGCCCTGGTAGAAGTCGGCGTACATGATGCGCGCTGACTTGTACTTGCTCTGGAGGTTGGTGATCTTGGTCTGGAGGAGGTTGTTGTGGAACGTGGAGAGGTCGTTGAACTTCTTGAGGCAGCCGAGGCTGTCGTAGTCGCCGCTGTTGGACGTCCCGTAGATGGTCAGGTAGATGGGGAAGCACCCGATCGGCAGCACGCCCGGCACCACGATGTCCACCGCCCCCAGCGCAATCAATTTCTGCACACCAAATGCAATGTCTCAAGAATAATTTGTCCTAGCAGTCAATAGCTAGCTAGACACTAGTACTACTGACTGTCAGATTGGTCGGTGAGGGGTGTGAATTTGGTGCGTACCTCGATGCCGTTGGAGATGGTGTTGACGATGTTGGGCGTGTAGGTGCTGGCCTGGTCGGCGTTGTAGCCGCCGAAGAGCATGGCATTGTAGTCGTTCCCCCCCAACTCGCCGAACACGAACAGAGAGTTGGCCAGGTAGCTCGTGCAATCTACATGACGCACACGCGAATTTACTCAAGTTCAGGCACCCATCAAAAGTAAAGTTTTTTCGCAGCAGCGGCAGCAGGGGAGCGGCTTTAAGGAAAGCGTGTGTTGGTGTTGGCGAGTACTCACTCTGTCCGCAGACGGAGGTGGTGATCTGCTGGAACCACTGGATTTGAAAGCTGATGGGCCCGTTGTTCCAGATCTTGTCGGAGAGCCCCAGCGACCGGAAGAAGTCGGCGTCCATGGCCGTCGCCCCCGTGATCGCCATGTTCGCCCCCTTCGTGAAGTCCGCGCTGCTCGACTTGGACGGCGGCAGGAACGGCAGCCCGAACTTGGTGCCTGCGTGCGTCAACAAGAAACCGTCGTCAAGATCGAAGGACTGGAAAGATGACGACGGGGTGGGTAGGCGTGTGCGAGTGGTGGGTAGGTACACACAGAGAAAGTCGACGATGACGCGGCCGTCGCAGCAGCGGCAGGTGGGGGTGCCGAAGTAGGTCTCGCCGTAGGGCGGCTGCGTGAAGGTGATCTGCGACGGCCTGCCGTTGGTGCACAGGTTGCCGGTGTCCGTGATCGAGTCGCCGAAGTTGTACAGCGCATTGTACTTCTGCGCCGCCGCGAGAACCAGGGACAAGCACAGCGCCAGCAGCAGCAGCGACGCCGACGCCGACGCCGACGAACCAATCATTCGGTGGCTCCCCATGATGCTGCCGCGCGCGCGACCGCAAGCACGGCACGCAAAGTGGCAAGAAAGCTACAGAAATGAAAGGAAAGGGCGATGCGTTGCCTGTGCAAAGCTCCGCAGCGCAGCGCAGCGCAGAGCAGAGCACTTGAATGGAACGGTCGGCGAGTGGCAGTGTTTTATAGCCGCGTGAGGCTGCGCGTCGCCCCCGGCGCTTACGCCCCGACTCGTCAAACCTTTTGCATCTCGCCCGTCTGTCTGGCCCACACACAGCCGTACAGGTGTATGTATGCTCATGTACTTTACTTTTTGTGCCGTCGGTATTCGGTAAGCACTGTTCCGGCCTGGTTCGGATCCTCTACCGCACCGGTCGCCACACCGCCCGACCGGAGGCGGAGCGGCGTTTCACCGTTTGAGCGTGATCTGGACCGTCCGCGATCCACCTAAGCACATGCCGTGTAGCCAACCGTGATTAACGAACGACTCGCGCCCAGAAACCGGTGATTACTTACTGAAGGCAGGGGAGCAGGAGGAGCGGGGTTAGCTGATCTGTGAGCGATCCTTTTCCCCCCTCGCTTTGCGATTTTGACGCGACGACTTCCATGTGATTTTGGGCGTGCTTTTCAGCGAGCAGTGATGGGTGGTGCGAGTGGCGCCCAATCAGGGCAGATGCTTTACCGAAATGATTGAGAAGGATTTGTCTCTCCTTTCGAAATTTTTGCTACCCTTTTGGTTTGTCTTGGGTGCTTAAGGTTGGTAGCAGACGTGAGGGAACGGCACTCTTCTACTTGTGTAGTTAGTTGTATAGCTAGGCTCGAGATGTCTGTTCGTTTCTGCAATGGAGTAGATATATCTTGTCGCCTCTGGAGTGATCACTGTTCACTGAACAGTACTCGGTGTTATCACCGCAGCACAATGGAAACATCGAGTGTTTACTGTAGCACTTAAATTTAGACCGCTCGTACTCCTCTGCAGTGTCACATCCGTGAGGATCCGTCCAGCTTTGGAGAGTGGTGGTTGGTAGAATAGAAGAACTGTGGTCTGCAAGTTTCTCGCTCCGTCCGTGATCTTTTTTATCCAAACGAATGGTTGTCATTGCAATCGCAATGGCACGAGCGAACAGTGACGTGGATCCTTGTTTCGATCCATGCCATCTGAATAGAAAAACAGCGGTGCGTATCAACTGCCGCAGCAAAAAAATTCACTGGAATTCAGCAATGTCCAACGTGTAGATACAGTACAGTAAATGGCCACAGTATCCACTACAGTTCCCATACTGAAGTGATCCAGAGCATTGATTTTTTATCTGACGGTCGCAGAGTATTAGCACAGTTAGGGGCGAGCACTAGCAGAAGTGATCCAGAGCATTGATTTTTTATCTGACGGTCGCGGAGTATTAGCACAGTCAGGGGCGAGCTCTAGCAGAAGTCCTGAGATCACAATCAGTGCAAGCCAACACAGCAGCTTAACAGAGCAATCATGGTAGAGAGAAGAGGCGCCTTCACCAGGATCACCACCATTAATCCAAACCTCTCAATCCAATGTGTTTCAAGCATAGGCATCGACTAAGCAAGTGTGCGCTAGCATATATGCTGTGCTTCGAGCACTTGTTGACATAAGAGTGATGGAACAGGCCCAACTCAGACCACTCGATGCAGGGCCAGCAACACCATTATGATTTAGGAGCACACTTGACACTTTAGCAAGGTGGTAACAGAAAACCATCAAGAAATGCTTCTTGTCACGAAACTAAAAGCATTCCCATCTGCAACTTCGCCACCACACGTACATAACGAACTAGCACTATATATGCTCGCTTTACCTTACACGCACATGATTAATTTATATCGTAGTGTATCGTCTTATCCTGTCTTGAAAGCGATGGTTACCTAAAGTGCTGGGCGAAAACAGCTGCCTGCTATATTTTTTTTAGAATCACCTGCTTGCAATATAGTATAATGCAAAAACATACTTAGCTAGCAATTTAGCACTAGTTTCCATCGCCTTTATTGAGAATTTTTGGCAGTATTAGCACTTTTTGGCATCATATGTACAGAAATGACGGTGGTCGAATTTTTTTGGCAAACATAGCACTGCATCCGCACAGCCACCATGCGGAGACGCCCACGTCGCCACGCCGTCACGCCGCACGGCCGACGTGGGCTCCTCCGCCATGACGTGTCTGGCGATTTGGGTTAGGGTCAGGGTTGGGTTAGGGTTTCGACCGATAATTCGCGGATTTCGTAGTATTTTTAAAATACAGTAAATTAGTTTAAAAAATTATGAAATTTTACGTAAATGCTCCTAACACGATGTATGGCCACCGGAGGGGGGCCGTGCGGGAGGGGGGCCATGCGTGTGGGAGGGGGAAGGGGTAACATGTGACGGGATAAAATGAGTACACTTAAATGGAATTGCGAGGTAAAATCAGAACGAGAAAATTTATAGAAAAAAATTACACAAGAAAGTACACCATGTTAGGGGCATCCATGTAAAATTTCATACTTTTTTGAACTAATTTGCTATATTTTAAAAATGCTACGAAATTCGCTGATTATCGGCCGAAACCCTAACCCTAATCGCCAAGTCACGTGGTGGGCCACTGCACGGCAGCCGTGTGGCAACGCCACCACATGGCGGCCGTGCGATAGCGGCAACGTGGTGCGCGCGGGGCGTCTCCGCATGGCAGCCGTGCGGACGCGGCGCTATTTTTGCCAAAAAAAATTCGACCACCGCCATTTATGTACATACGATGCCAAAAAGTGCTAATACTGCAAAAAATTCCTTTATTGATTGGACTATTATTCTTTGCTAAAGCATGACACTGTCATCTGTAAATGCCTGAAAAGACGCTTTACTTTGGTCAAGTGCGCGCGTGCACGGGCAAAACGATGGAAATACGTCAAGTTTCGGTGATCAAGACGACAAAAAAAAAAAGATAGAGACAGTGACTATGCAGAAGTCAGAAGTCACAAGCAATCTTAGGATGTGGACTCCCACAAAAGCATAGCACAAAAAGTCGAACCAGACTACCGGTTAAACTAGAACCGGTGACCTAGCTGGCTCGGTTCAAATTTCAAAGATCGCCCATGTATTCGGCCGGAAAACCTACCGAATCGGTTTTTTTTAGTAAACCGGCTAACCGGTGCCAGTTTTACTGAACCAGATGTTTTTTTTTGTTTAGGACATAAATATCATCATTCTTATTATTTTTTGCTATGAATTCAGGAGTAAGATTAGAAAGATATGAATGTGAGTGTCCTACTGTCGGGACCCCGGATATGCAACTCCGGGACCATCTGTGTATTCTGAACTAGTCCCATGATCAATAGCTAGCTCACACAATTGCAACATCGATGAAATCATATCCATACAACAAGATAGCTAATGAAACAGACAAATTAATATTACTTCGTTGCAAAGGACCTTATGGTCAAGTTTTACAGAGTTTGCCACGCAGAGCTTAACGATAACAGAGTAAACTTGCAGCAGAGAATAAACAAACTCGTGGTAGCCATCCGACATGCCCACAGGCAATCGAGTGGAGAACGCATTCTAGTTCGCATAGTCTTCAAAGTATTCATAAAAAAAAATCTCTGTATTCCCTGGTTCTTCCTCTATGACTGTTCAACAATGGCGCAAGGCCATGAGTACTTTAAAGTACTCAGCAAATCATAGGAAAATGTATGCAAATAGTATCCATACAAGGCTTGACAATGATAGCTTTATGGCTATTTTGCATAAAGCAGTATTGACAGTAAATACAGTAATTAGATTAAAAAGCATAATTTAAAACATTAATACATAAGTAAATAAGTTTATTTGAAACAACTAGTGAACACCCCGTTAACTTCCCAACCAACATGCAGCGAATACCCGTTCACTTCTCAACCATTCCAACCAAACCACCATTCCAACAAATTTTATGAAACTCTATCCCTTGTGTGAAATCACCAGACGTTGTCCATAACCGGGGACACGACTATTCGAATAGTTTTACACTCTGTAAAGGTTGTACAACTGTACCCACATAACATGACTTCTCTAGTTTGTTTGGCACTCGTCGATACCATCGCTCACTACCTTTGGTAAGCAGTCTAGAGCACGTGACAAGGCTTTTACAAAGTTTTGTTTTGACCTGGTTCTGCTCGCTAAGGTTTCGCCATTCTAGACCCCCTCTTGCGCCAATTCATCCACCAAAATAGAACCAAATTAAAACATTGCTAATTAGTTGGTCAGGTCTATCCCAGTCTAGACATGTGGTCGTACGGTAAGACCCGGATCAATGGCTTACAAGGTTAAGTCCTTAGAGACAACTCAGACGAGACAACCACATCCCAAAATTCTCCCCCTTTACTGCACGATCATTCGCCTGAGTATGAAATTATTATTTTTGTTCAACCCGACCAAATAGCAACCCTTACCATGGTACAACATGTTTTAATAATAGTGGCTCCGCCATAATTTCATATTTCGTTTAGTCAAACTTAATCATTCTTTGAGTATGTGATCATGAATCCCATCGTGACTAAGCATGACTAAGCGTAATACGACCCATGTTGGTAGTACAATAATGTCCAACTAATAATTAACCATCCTATGGTGTCCAAGGATTTATGTCATTTAAGGGTACATGTCAATAGCAATTATACAAGGAGGCATAATGACAATTAGGCATTTAACTATTCCCGAAAGCATTTATTATAAACTTAGCAATGCATGTTGATATAAATCAATATAGTTTTATAAAATGGATACGACATGATCAAAGGTCTACGACTTGCCTCTGTTGCAGACAGTTCCGGGAACTCTTCGGGAACGCCGGAATCTACACGCGCGAAAAGAGCCAAATAAATACAACAAATCCAAATAAAATCCAAAAATTACGAAATTAGTAGCGATAGGAAGAGGTTGAATTTAGATGAATTTAGAACTAAGAATTGATAGAATCAGATTTCGTATGAAGGAGAATGAATATCCGGAAGTTTGACTTCACATGAAATATAGAAAATCAGCAGACATGAATAGTGCAGGCTTAAGCAAAAATGATGGCGCCAGAGAGAGAATGGGAGGGGTAGCCGACGGACTAGCAAATTGGAATCCTGGGAGCAAGACAGACCCAATGGTGGTGGTCGCGTCGCCAGTGGAGGTATGGCGCGTATGCGTGCGCAGAAAAAGAAGGTCGGGCGTAAGGAAACGACGGTGCTCTAGCGATACTCAAACGAAGGCGAGGAGAGCACGGCGTAGAACATCACATGGCAAACTCAACGGAGTGTACAATGTCATCGGGGAATCAACGACGGTGCCAAAAACGACAACAGAAGGTGGTTCAGCCGTTGGCGGAAATTTTTTGGTTGTGACGAGAGAGAGGGGCGAATTCCAGGGATAGGAAGGGGAAGCCGAGGGGCTCTCTATGACGTGGTCGACTCGGGAAATGAGCGACCGAGGAGGGAGAGTGGAGGAGTGTTGGAAATAATCTTGAACATGTATCAAGTTGTGTCATGCATTAGAGTTTGCTTGTAGCTAGAATGTGTGTGCACAAGATGTGGAGGTATGCACGGAGTGGAGTAATGTAGCTGATGGGCTCGTGTGTGTGTATGTTGCTCAGCAAAGTTAGCATACGAGCGAAACCCGGGCAAGTTTTGTTAGTTCGAGCTAGACGTATGCATGGAGTTGGTGTTAGCGTGTAGAGTTAGTAGGCTGCATGGAGGAAACGTAGGTAGTGTGCTACAGGTGTTCTTATAGGGCAAGAAATGGGAGAAAGGAGGAGGATGAGCTGCTGTCGGTTTTGGAGAAGGAAGAAAGAGAGAGCATGGTAGTGCTGCTATGGTGGAGCTCACTGCCGAACTTGGAGAAAAGAAATGGAGCTACTGCTTCGGGGCTTCGGTGGAGGACGAGAAATGGAGGAGAGGGGAGGGGAAGGAAGGAAGGTTGGGAGTAGCATGTGAGGCGACAACATGGGGCTGGGCAACAGCATGGGAGGCCAGGCTGCGTGGGATGGAGGCTGGCGCACTGGATGGGAGCAGGCGGTAAGGGGGCGGCAGAGGGAGAAGTGGAGGTGGCGTGGGGGTGGTAGGAGGAAGAGAAGGGGAAGGAGAGGTGTTGCTGGTGAGCTTTAAAGGAGAAAAAGGCAGGAGGAGGTGCTGTAGTGCACGGCGCAGCATGGGACACCATGGCGTGGGGTGGTAGAAAGCATGGGGAGCCAGTGGGGAGGAGACGGGGTAGGGACGGGTAAGGGTAGGGCATGGGGGTGCGGCGCCAAGGCAAGGGATGGCCGACGGCATGGGATAGCAGGGCATGGGGCGCCAGGGTGATGTGCAGCCGCATGGCTTGCACGAGAGGAAAGAAACTAGAAAATCACGTTCGGGAAGATGACCAGCAAAAGAGAGGAGAGAGAAAGGAAAAAGAAAAGGGAAAAAATAAAAATCCAAAAAATAAAATAAATCTAAAAATTTCAAGAAATTTTATAAAATACTTTGGAACCTGAATAGATCAAATAAAATAATTTTATATTTATTTGAAGTTTATTTTAGCCATTTAAAATGTTTTTTGGCTTGAAATGCAATTTAAGCTTTAAATTAAACCGATAAAATCCAAACGATTATTTTTATTTTTAAAGCTTCAAAATAAATCACCACTTTAAATTAAATAATTTAAATTAATTTTTTCAACAAATAAAATAATTTTTGGGAAGACATAAAAGAAATAAAACAGTCCGGGTTGCAAGAAACAACACCGACTTGAATAAAATCGAAGAAAACCCAGAAAATCCACTAAACTCATTTTAGAAATTTAATTAAAGTTTGATTTAATTATTTCAAATGTTTTAATTTTATGAAGTTTTATTTTAAGCTTTAATTACTTCAATAAAATTCAAATGCTTCATTTTAATTTTTAAAGCTTCGAAAAGACTCCGAGATTCGGGAAAACTAAAAAGAAATACAAAGAGCTCAAGGGGATAACAACAAGGTCTGGGAAAATGGAAATCCAAGATAAAACCAAAAAATAAACAATTTTTATTTAGTTGAAGTTTGATTTACTCACATCAAATCGTTTTTAATTTATGAAATTTTAAATTAAGCTTTAACAATTCAAGAAAAATCAAATGATTATTTTTATTTTGAAAATTTTAAAAACTCTCAAAAAATTGGGATGTTACAAACCTACCCCACTTAAACGGAATCTCGACCCCGATATTCGGAGAGACTAGAAAGAAAGGTCGGGAAACTCGGCTCTTGGTTTCCAGGTTGCTTCATTCTTTGACTGATTGCTTCATTACTCTTTGCAGAGTCACAAGGTCTTGTTCCCGGTAGGACTTTCAACCTCTTCAAAATTTCTGATTTGATAACCCTGGTTGGTGAGATCCTTCTTCAATTTGACTTCATTCGGTGGCATCGGCCCTTTTGGTACCCGGAGGTATTTCTTATACTACGGCACGAGGGAAAGATGTTGTGCACCTCAGACAGCTACTGGCGGTAGCTCCAACTTGGTAAACTGATGCCAAACTACTGGTTCACAACCATGTACTAGGGTGTTAGCTAAAAGCCATGAATCTATCTTCCAATTTTTTGCAGGATCCAAATATTATTATTATTGAAATCCACCAATCCACATAACTGAAAGTCACCCATTAAAAAATCCAATCATTTAATTAATCTCACTTTTTATCGATAAGGCAACATAATTCACAATCTTTCTTGGGCATATGCTTAAATAATCCAACAAATTCACCACTTTGATCGCATGATTTCTTCACTGCATAAATCCACAAAAATTTAGTAGCAATAATCACATCTTCCAATCCGATAAACTCCAAGATCATGCTAAATTCACTATATCCATTTTTGAAACGAAAATTCTCCCAAACATCACAATCGCACAATTGTTTTTTTCCAAAATTCTTAAATACAACCACAACATCATTCACTTAACTTCTCAAGCATATTTATCAATCGCAATCCTCCGGAATTTCTTTATATAATCCAATGCCTTCATTATAGAGCTTGAGAATTTAAGTGAAAGGTGTGTTAAAGGTTTAGTCCCGGAGTTTGAATGATGACATGAAAATGGCAATGCAAAGATGATAAAAGATCAACATGGCTCAAGGCAAAGGTATTGTTTATCCTAATGATCCTTTTGTAGTTTTTACCGATCTCGGTGTTTGGAGAAAAGATCAGATTAGTAGGCTAGATGTCGTACTATAAAGAGAGATCATGGCTAGTAGCTTTAAAGATTATTTTGTGCCATTTTGATCAACCAAATGACATGCATTGCATTTAGAATTGCATCTGGAAAGCTGTTGTAACATCCCAAAATTTGGTTTGTTTCTAAAGCTTTAAAAACAAAAATAACCATTTGAATTTTCTTGTTAAAGTTAAAGCTTAATTTGAATTTTCATAAATAAAAAAGATTTAATCTGAATAATCTAAACTTCAATTAAATTAAAAGTTGCTTTATTTGAGTTCCTGGTGTTCTAGAGAATTTCTAGGAATTTTTGGTATTTAATTGCTATTTATTTGAGCTTAGTTTTATTTATTTCAATTTCCTCAATTAGGAAAGTATTTTATTTCCTAAATTTTCCTTTGGCCATAAACCTTTCTCCTCAGCCTTTTTCCTTCACCTTGGCCCAGCCCAATCTTTTTCCCGTCGGCCCATTTTTCCTCCCGTGCGCTAAGCCCACCTCCTTCCTCTTTTCGTTTTCTTTTTCTTTCACTACCGTGTGGGCCCAATTGTTAGTCGCGGCAACCCCTTCTTCTTCCTAGACTCTTTTCGTGTCCAGGTTCGACATGAGTACATGACAGTGCCACCGTGCCTCTCTTGGAATCCTCCTCTCGGGTCCTTTATAAGGAGAGCGACCTGCGTCATAATCTTTGCGTCGCCCTTCTACATCGAAACCCTAAAACCCCGATTTCTTCTCTCCTTTGTTGCGCCGCAATCGCTGAAGACCCGACCCACTACCGAAGCCGTTCATCGCGGATTTTCTTCACCGTCAGCCCTTCTCTGACCGCATCGTCTTCACTGCCGGGATCGCATCGCCTCGTTCTATCATGTGCTCTTACCATCTTCTCTGGAGAACCACCGAACTGCCGTCGCCTTCGTCTCCTTCAAATTTGGCCGCCACCATCCTTGCCGATCTACTCCTTTGGTGAGTTCCTTTGTTTTGCATGTGCGTCACGATGTGCTCCATGTCCTTCTCGTCCAATCCCCCACTTTCTCTTTGCTTCTCTGTTGCCGACACATCACCGTTGTGTTTCTTCCTTAGCTCCGGTGAACTTTGTCTTGCCACCAGTTCTTTTGTTCTCTGGTCTGCCCGACCCTTCGGTTGTGATCCTTGTGTAACCACTGAGCCAATGCTCACCTTCTTCGTCGTTGGGCGCCTCTGTTTCATCTTCACCACCACAACCGTGAAGCTCCCCGCCACCAATGTCGCCACCGCCGTCACCTCGTCGCTGGAATTGCCAGGCCGTCGCCTCCTTCAGCATCACCAAGCCACCGGGGTCCCATTTTGCTAGCTCGTTGGACCTCCCTTGCCTCTGTTCACCATCGCCGCCAATGTCCTCACTGCCGGCTAGAGCTCCTGTCCTTCTCTCGGCTTTTCTCTCTCTGCTTATGAGGCTAGCCACATCACCCTCCACCTCATCTGTTCTTGCCCATGTGTCATCCATGTCGGTGCCATGTGTCAAACCTGAGCGAACATTTTGTGAACACAGTCCATCATGAACCCATTCAATGCCAAGTGGGACCCACATGTCAGATCAATTTTCTTTATTTTATTTTTGGCCGAAAAAACTATAGTGATGTCATGCTGACATCATAATCTGGAAAATTTCTTTTGAAAAAAAAATTCTGAAAATCTGAACAGTGTTTTCTCTCTCAATTTCTTTTTCCAGCAAATCTTCCGAGAGTCCATTCTCCTTCATATGAACTCCGATTTAGTCCATTCAGATTTCTAAATTCATATAAAATCGAGCTATTTGTTTTAGAGTTGGTTTTACTTTTTTGGATTTTATATGATTTTCTTTTGAATTTATTTGTGTTTCGTCTGTTGTTCTCTGTCTCGTTAGACGATCTGTTTTATGGAGCAGAAGCAAACTTCGAAGATCCAAGTGTGGAAACTGAGCAGAGCCAAAGCCAAGGCAAGTCGTGATCCTTTGATCATATTGAACGTATGATTTTAAAAGTATATTGTTTTATGTCAATTGCATGCGATTTTTATATCAACTGTTTTGGAATTAGATATCACCGATTGTCATTTTGCCTCCATTGAATATTTGAATGCCATGAATGACTTGTCACCCTAGCATGGTGTCGGTGATCTAGAACCAATTTTACGTATGATTGTTTGATTCGGGGGGGGGGGTCTCCCACACTAAAGCTATGTAGAGAATGACACATGGATTTTATATAGGTTCCGGCCTTCTCCGGAGAGAATAATAACCCTACTCATGTGTGGTTGTATTGAGTGTGTTGATTACAATCAAGAGAAAGACTAGGGATTGTGCTCTAGATTCTCCTCTTCTTCTGCCTTCTACCTTTTGACTTCAACCTTTATATAACGTATGAAGAGGTGGCAATTTCTCCAAAAGAAGAGGCACCACAAGGTTCTGAATGATGAACCGCTTGATAGAGGTTGCCGCTAGGGATGTGGCACCCCCACATCGTCAGATAGTTATTGTCAGGGATAGAGGTGATTCATGCGGTTATTCATAAAAAATAACAGCACATATTAAATACACTATGTGTTAAACATGGCATATAAGACTCCCTAACTGATTAGGCCCACAGGTCAGCAAGTCTTATCAATTACAAGGTTGTCGAAGCCAAACGAGTTGTAGAAGATCTTACGACTACACAATAGTCGTAGAAAGGCTTACGACTATACCATGGTCGTAGAAAGACTTACGACCATGGGTGGGTTTATGACCAGGCAGCTTGGCCACTCCCTTATAAATATTAAGAGGTATACTTAAGACTAATATGGAGATATTAATATCTATAATAAGAATTACAGATAAATAAATAAATGAGGATTATTGGATCCTCGTCATCTAGCCCCCCAGCTTCAAGTGAAAGTAACTTACTTGGAAAAGGAGTCATAGAAGATCTTAAGACCATAAGGTGGTCATAGAATGATGATCGAAGTAAAGCCTTTCTGACTGGTATCTCATTTGACCAGAAATAGACTTGGTTAAGAAGGTAATTTCGCTTGAGGTGTAATGACAGACTCGGTTTTCTCGAACAGACAAATTAAAGAATCTCAATCCACTCTCACAAACATGTCCGTTGGAGCGGTTCCCGAAGAGGTGACAACTGTTGAATTACCACGATTGTTAACTGGAGCGCGCGGTTATAAAAAGTCACCGCAGGCATATCTTAGGGTTTTTACTTCTTCCCATTTTCTTCAACTATTCGTTGAGCTCTTGCGCTCTCCGCCGCCAACCAAATCGAACGCTTTCTTGAATCCTTTCCAAATCCAAATCCGCCTCATTTCGAGAAGATGGCCAGAACCGCTTCTAAGTGGGCCCAATTGGAGACAGATGAGGCTAACATGAAAGCTTTGGTCACCGCAGAGAAGATCCCGAAGGAAGAGTTTGTGAAGTGGATTGAAGCTTCGGGGCATGTAACATCCCAAAGTGCTGTTACCAAAATAAAAATTAATAAATTATTATTTTATTGGATTTTCTGGCTGTCAAAAATTTTTCTTGATTTTCTGTAATTAAAAAAGAGTTTTCTTTGTTAAAAGAAAACAATTATTTAATTTCTTGCTTTCAAAGTAAAAAAAATTATTGAGTTTTTGGTATTTTATTGGATTTAAAGTGAAAAATAAAATTTGAATTAATTTCTCGAGTTTTTGGTATATAAAAAGGTTTTTCCTTTTTACCAGAAAATATAAATAATTACTGTATAAGCATAAAAGCCATATTTAAGTTGGAATTATTTTTATGAAGTTCAAAATAATTCAAGGAATGTTTGTTAATTTTTTTAGAATTTTTGGACTCTATTTGCTATTTTCTAAAAATCTATTTGATTTATCGCTTTTTTTAATTCAAAAATCAAAATTTTGTTCAGACTGTTCGAACAGTAACTTTGGGACGTTCGAACCGTCTAAACATTTTCTTTTTTTTCTTTTCCCGGTGAAAATTCTTTTTCCTTCAAAAATTCATATCTAATTCATCTCAACTCCAAATCAAGTGAAACTAATTTTGATACTTTTTTCATTTTAAATGAACTTTATTTTAAAATAGGCTTCAAACTTGTATCTGGCTCAGAAAATATATATTTTGGAAATTGATCCTTAAACCGAATTATTTTCACACTAATGTTTTAACTTTGAAAATTCATAGAAATTGTTTCTGAACTCCAAATGAGTGGAACCAAGTTATTTTGGTCTTATAATTTTATTCTCTATTTTATCCTTGAAACATCTTGGCTGGACTCCCCAAGCGATGCAGCATCTCGGGTGAATATTCTTATTCGTTGGATAAGTTCATCCTAGATGGGTTGATTCTGTTCACCTATCCAAAATCTGAGTTTCAATTCAAAACCTTGTTCCAAAATCAAATATCTTTGCGGCCAATTCTGGATTCAAATTCTTATTTTGAATTCATCTCAAATTGAAATTTTAGCCGTATTTAAAAATTCAAATTTGTATTTGAATTTTCTCTGAAATAAAAATATTAAACTTTATTTCAAATTCTGGCCAAAAATCTTTTCTTTTCTTTTTCTCCTTTTCTTTCTTTCCCTTTCCCTTTTCCTTTTCTTTCTCTCTTTCCTGCTTTTTCCTCTTTTCTCTCTCCTCCTTTTTCCTTTCTTCTTGCCCGTGACTTCCTCCTGTCCAGAACCGAACCAACACAGGGTGCCGCCATTAGAAGCCTTCTGAGCTCATAAAAACTAGTGATTTGCTCCCCGGTTCTTCGTGAAATCAAGGGCATTCAAACCCCCTCACCAAGACACCTCCATTCCCGGATATTAGGGCTGGAAACGAGCCGAGCCGAGCCAGGCTCGCTCAGGCTCATTCCATCAGTAGGCTCGGCTCGGCTCGTTTTGTCCACGAGCCGGGAGGGCAGCTCGGCTCGGCTCAAAAGACGGCTCGAGCAGCCCTCGCGAGCCCGGAGCAGGCGGCTTTCATTCTTGTTCTGCGTTCATTCACAAGACATTCATTCACAATCACAAGTTCACAACAAAAATTTGTATTCATTCACAACAAAAATCTGCATCCTCGTGAGGCGACGGCATGGTCGGAACTTGGAGGCGGCGGCGGGGCATCTCCACGACCTCGAGGCGACGGTGTGGTCGGAGCTTCAAAGGCAGCGGCGAGGGCATCAGGGCAGCTCCGCGACGCGACGGTGTGGTCGGAGGAGGCGACAAGGGCCGCGAGGGCAGGTCCGCAAGGGCGGAGGTGGCGGCGAGGCCGCGAGGGTAGCTTCGCGAGGGTGTCGGGAATGGATGGATGGGGTGGAGGAGAGGGAGGCAGAATGTAAGGAGAAGAGGTGGGAGAGGAAGAGCGGGTGGCGGCGGAGCACCTCGGCGCGGAGGTGGCGGCGAAGGAGGCGGATGGCGTCCTGGAGCCGCTGGCCGGATGCGGCGAGGCCGAGGAGAGAGCGGCGAGGAGAAGTCGAGGGGAGAAGGACGTGGAGAAGAAGGCGAGAGGACGGGCCTGGAGGCGGGCGAGGCGCAAGGGAGGGGGGTTGAGGGAGGAGGTGTGGGAGGGCGACGAGGTGGTCCTTGGAGGTCGGCGAAAGGAGGAGGCGCGTTGTGGCTGACTGGTTGGTGCTGCCATGGCGGTGGCCGTTAGAAGATCTGGGAGGTGGAGCAGGCTGGGTGGGGAAAGGGTATCGACGGTGGGGTGGGGAGGTGGGGAATTTTGGGGAGGTGCAAGGTGGAATGGGCCGAATGGAAATTTGAAGAGTGCTAAGAAAAAAGGTACGAGCCAATTGGCTCGCGAGCCGGCTTGCGAGTAGCTCGAGCTCGGCTCATTTTTTTTTCACGAGCCAGACATGGGGCTCGGCTTGGCTCAAAAATTCATGAGCCTGAGCCAAGCCGAGCTGTGACGAGCTCGAGCAGGCTTACGAGCCTCGAGCTATTTTTCCATCCCTACGGGCCATTCCTCCCCTCATCAATGCATGAAATCAACGGAACGTGCCATGTCCAGTCGTGACACACGCGCATTGTATCCCTCCTTGAACCTCCCCAGCCCCTATAAAAGAGATCCCTGGGTGCCTCTCATCTCCCTCATCCATCCCCGAAAATCACAAGTCCTCCCTCCCTTTCTCCTCTCCACAATCGACGTTTTTGTCTTGTCAGCCTAACAACACTTCGACGACGATTGCACCGCCTACGGTTGAGCCTTGCCACCATCGACCACATCCCTGGCTCCGCCTCGCGACGTTCTACATGGTGCTTCCCTCGTCTTCACTAGAGCATCGCCGAAACATCCACGCTACCTAGGGCCAAACTGCACCGACGTGGTTGCCCTCACCGCCGGCCATCCGACTGTGTCTAGCTATCACTAAGGTGAGCACCGTCACCCCTGTCCTCCCCTCTTCCCATTGGTACCCTCGCCGTCCACCGAATCGTCACCGTTCATTGGTGCTACGCGAGCCCAGTGTGCCACTGCCGTCGCCCTGCACCGCCTCCGGCGCCACCACTACCACCTGCGGGGTCTACTCCGTGGGGTTCCATTTTTGTAGTTTGCCAGCCACCCCACCACTAGCTTCGCCGACGCCACCATCCATCCTGAGCTGCCCAGATGTGCTCTGCGTTGCTTGGCTCTGTGATATGTTCTATTGGTTGAACTTGAGTCCATGACGTCTTGGTCCCACAAGCCATAGACTCACCCCTTTCCTCTTTGCTTCGCTGGCTACACTTGCATGTATGGCCTTGATGTCAGACTCTCTGTATGGCTTGTCCAACTAATAAGCTCATGCATGCACTGACTCCACACAGCACGTAGCAACCATCTCTCTAACCACTAACCACTCCCTCCTAGCATGCAGGTCCACGTCTCAATGACTGGCTAATCACCATGCTAGCACGTAACACACGTACAACCAACTAAGTGACCAGTTCTCACGCCACTCCTGAACTCACGCATGCACACTTTGCATGCCTTGCATGCAGCTACATGCATGGGCATGACCACTAACTGACACCTACAAACTAGCATACGACAACTACTTGTAGTCATGCATCTACATGCAGCTTGTGACCCAGTCATGCATGCCCAACTAATGCACGAACTGATCAGCAGCTGCTTGGGTGCATCCATGGAGTTCACTGTTTTGCTCCGTGTGCGGTTCTGTAAAGTGAAAATGCTTTGACTCCATGACATGTGGGACCCAATGTCATACACACATTTCTATTCCATCTAAACATCCTTCTCTCATTAGCAAATGGGTGCACAATGCATTCACACAATTCTTTTGCTTCAGTTTGCATGTAAAACATACAAAACAACCATTCGAGTGAACAATAATTCCAAGATGCTATTATTTCATGTGACATCCAAACTTCCAAAAATTCGTTCTCCCTCATACGAACTCCAATTTCATCGATTTAAATTCCTAAATTCATTATCTTCCTTGTAGTATTTATTTTATAATTTTTGGATTTTATTTGAATTGTGTTTGAATTTGGCTTATTTTCGCGTATAGATTTCGACGACTTCGAAGAGTTCAATTTCGACGCCGTCTGAGAACAACAATTAATCAAGCAAGACAAGTTACATCTTTGATCCCATTATTTTAAATTATTTAAATTCTATTTTAAATTATTATTGCATGCTTATTTCTATTAAATGTAATTTAAATTCCTGTTTTAAATTTATAGATATTTCTAATTCCTTTGTACTACCAATTTTGACATTGAACTAAACATACCTTAACACCTTAGGTAAAAATCTAGTTTATGCAATAGTATGTACTAGAATATTTTGGGAAAACTTATGCTTAGTCATGTTTAGACCCAAAATTATTCAATTTGAGAATTTTCAGCCAAAAATAAAATACGGTTTAAATTGTATCCATAGCATTGGTATGCCATGGAAGTTTGCAAATGATTTTAAAAATGAAATAAAATTAAAAACTGGTTTAGACTTGGGTGAAATGGATAGATGGTAGGTGCAAGTTTATGCATGGGCTCAATTCAGCAAATGTTTAAGGCCCAGGGATTGTTTTGGAAGTCGTCCAGTCAATTAAGGACCGGTTTGTGGGCTACGGATTGTTAAGCCAAACTCGTACCACCACAAGTCTGAAATGGGACAAACCTGGCTAACTAATTTGCAATGTTTCAATGTGGTTGTGCCATCTAGTTGTGTGGGTGTTGTGAAGACTTATTGTTAATACTCACATAGCGCAAGAGGGGGGTTATTGTTTGGTGCGAAGCCTATGGTAGCAAAACCTTAGCGGGCATAGCTACTTTGGGATGGCGCATTGTAAAGGTCTTGTCACGTGCTCTAGACTGTTTACCTAAGGTAGTGAGCGGTGGTATCGATGAATGCCAAACAAACTAGAGAAGTCGTGTCTTGTGGGTAAAGTTGTACAACCTCTGCAAAGTGTCAATCTATTCGAATAGCAGTGTCCCCGGTCATAGACATGCTAAGCAAAGCCTTTCGTGGATTAGACTTTGGTTTTGTTTTAAAAATATTTTGACACAAATGATTTCATGGATATTTATTCCATGTGGGAAATTTGGGCAGAAAGCCTAGTGTAGGGGGGGTAGTCCTTCACCACTTGTGTACAGAGATTTATCCTACACTTGAGAAATAATGAATAAAAATGATATTTGATTTTAGATATTGTAAAACTTGAGCTTTTGAACTTAGTATTGTATTTAAATTGTCAATTGTTGCTTTCGCACAAATAACCCTCTAAGCCTTCCTTCAATATAACCTTGCATGCATTATAATCTGTTATTGGGTATAACTTGCGAGCACGAAAGTTGTGCACACCCTTACTTAATGCAAATAAATTTCAGAGGAGAAGAACTTCGCTATCGGTGTGGATTGCGATGACTAGGTCGCTACCCCAGTCGAATGCCTGTGGTAGATCAGCTAGACTCTACTACTTCTTCTTCATTTTCTGTTGTGTTCTTTATTGTTGGCTTGTAATACTTTCTTGTAATAAACTCTGATATTTATTAATAAAGTTATGCGATTTATGGATGTTACCATATTTATTTACTGTGTGAACTGGCTACTGATCATGGGACTAGTTCAGAAATACACAAAGGATTTGGGGGTGTTACTCCCGAGTCTGACAAGGCAACATTGGCCATCAGGAGAGATTAGCCAAATTCTTGTCTTCCAAGCGTACTGTGAGTGTGGTCTTCAATTGTCGGCTCACCCTTTCATCACACTCGTACTCGAACGCTTTGGAGTGGAATTGGTGAACCTTGTTCCCAATTTCATCACAATGTTGAGCGTGTTCGTATACTTGTGCGAGGCTTACTTGGGAATTCTACCAGAACTAGAGCTCTTCCAGTGTTACTACGGGATGTGTAGATAGTCTGGAATTGTGAGGAGCTGCAGTCTGAAGCTCCATGACGGAAAGACAAAGGAGTACATCCAGATGTTCACCCGGTCGTCTTGGCCGGGATGGAAGAAGAAGTGGTTCTACTGGGAAATGACCAGTAAAGATAGCCTCTCCTTCGTAGGGAAGGCTAGTGATAAGATTTCTTTCTAGGATTCGTCTCCCAAGGATCTTAGTCAGATCGCCCCCTATATTCAAGCCATAAAAGACTTGAAGGAAGAGGGGCTCACCGGATGGCACGTGGTGAAGGATTTCATCACGCGCCGCATTAGCCCATTGAAGAAACGACCATATCCCATGTGGAGGTACTCGGGGGCTAAGGATTTGACCAGAGATTATGAGAAAGGTAAGTAATCTTTCAACTTAGCTTTGTTTTGGTTAATCTCAGGCCTAACCACTGAATATTTTATCTGCTTGCGCAGATCTCTTACAAACGGAGATTGACATCCGGATCAAAGAATGAACGCCTAAAGGTAATCAAAGGTTGATTTCATCTTTAGGATCTCATAGTCGTAGAAAACGACCACTCGGTAATATTTTTTTTCTGACCTTTGTAGAAAGTAGGTATGGAAAATCGTCAAGACGATGAAGAGCTCGGATTGATGGTCATCGGAACAGAGGCAAAGGAAAGCAAGGCTCCTCCTGCCAAAAGGCGTTGACTTGTAAAGGCCATCGACAAGCGAGGGGCAAGCTCAAGTTTTGATCCGACTAGGCCCTTTGAGAAATTCTTTGCAGACATAGTCGCTGCAGAGAAAGCAAAGGCGATCGAAGCCCTTAAACACAAAGCCCCTAAGACCAAGGTACCTTTCTACTATGATGACAAGATTTTTTCAGTCTTAGTTTCTCACGGCTTTGTTAAGCGACAAGAAAAGGAGAACTGGAAAAGCTTTGTATCTTTTGTGAAGGATACCGCTGCGTTGGCAGAGCCTATGGTCGAGGGAATTACTGCTTTTGAGGTGGTCGAAACAGGTCTCGACCATCAGGAGAGTCAGAAAGCTCAAGGAGCAGCAGCTCTTGCTCAAGACCTACGACCAGACGTGGTTGTAGTGGTCCCTATTCCTCAACTTGAATATCGATCAGACGTGGTCAATGAGAAGAAGCAAAAGAAATCTTCCCTCAGGAAGGTTTCTTCTAAATTCATGATCAAGTCCAGAAAATCATGGTATGTATAAAGACAAAAGTATAAGAACAATATTTACCTTTTATTTTCTATAATTTTGAAGTATCTTTATTTCCATAATCTTAGCCCAACTCCTCCAGCCCCTGAGGATGCTTCTACCGAGAAGCTCGCTACCCTTTCTTCTACAGTCGAAGAGATGGCAGCGGGAGTGGTCAAGACTATGGCCATTGTCCCTGTGGTGGGAGAAGTCGTTACTACTGAAGCGACTATGACCACAGAGGCAGTCATGGGATCGACCACCGTCCCTGCGGTGGAGGTAGTCGTTCCTGTCGAAGCAACCATGACCACCGAGGTGGTTATGGAGGCAGAGGCGAAGATGACGAATGAAGCGACAAAAGCATCTGGCTAAGATGGCGAAACTTCCGACCATCGCGTCGAGAAGGAAGTCATTGTAGACGTTCCCCTAGGCCCCAAGGAGAAGCTGCAAACGTTGTCATCACCGAAGAAGAAGAAGAAGAGTACCTCAACTTCTTTTCTGAGTTCTTTGGACCTGCTTCCATTGTGAGATCTTCTGCATTCAGGTCTCATAACCGAGTTCCTCACCCTAAGGACATTCCTAACAGGGGGAATGTTTTCGATGACGAGCGTCTCGAAAAGGTGTGGTGGATCCAAGTTCAGGAGATCGATGAACTGAAGGATTCCACGAGCGTATTCTGCACGTTTGCTCGAACGAGCATAAGTGTAATAATTTGATGCCAAACATTTGTATATGTGGCTTTTTTTCTCGCTTCTCACTGTCTTTCTTTATATAGAAAGCTTTGGAACAAATTGTCACTATTAGCGAATACCACCGACAACTCATGCAGCTACGAAAACAAAAAGCGAATGGTAAGTCACTACTATTGATAGTCATTTATTCGCTCGACTACTTGTGCAGTTCTCATGTCAACTTTGAACCTTTGCAGGTTTAAGAGTGACGAAAAATCCTTGGTTGATTCACTCGACTATGAAAAAGTCTAGACGAAGAAGCTAAGGGAAGAAAAAAAGGACCTGTTGAAGAAGCTTCAGGAGGCACATTCTGCAACTCAAAAGTTACAGAATGAAATAAACAGTAAGCTCTGAACTTAAGACTGCTTATGGTAATGATCTTCTGTTCTTTTTCTAACTCTGGTTCATTTTCAGACAAAGAGGTCGAAACGGGTAAGCTCCAGACCGAGGTCAATGAAAAGGCCTTGGTTGTTCACGAGCTATCCCGTATCGCTAAAGAAAAAGACTAGGAGATAAAGTCATGAGAAGAGCAATTTGCAAAGAAAGATACCTCCCACGACAACGAAGTCAAGCAACTTGACTCTCGACTAGTGGGTAAGTAACTTTTTATCCATGACCACTGTTGCTTACTAATCGTTAAGAGATGTGCTTCTAACTGGTCGTACTCTATTTCAGAGCAAGTAGTCAAAATAAAACAACTCCAAGAAGCTTCGACTCGTAGTCAGGAGGAGACAAAGTCGTTGTAGCTCAACCTTCAAGACATCTCACTTCTAAACAATGTACTCGGTGGGCTTTGCTGAGGGGGTTACTCCTCTTGAAGATACCATAACTGCTCACTCGAGTATTATTGGACAGCAAGTCAGAGCCTTAGGGGGGGGGCTGATAACTACTCTGAAGGCCAACTAGGCTGACTCACTAAAAGAAGTGGTCAAAAATGCAGTTAGCTACGCCTTAGCAGAACTTAAGGCACACGACCAAAATCTCAACCTTCAACCAATCGAGGATGACTTCGACTGCTCCGAAGCAGAAGCAACTCATCTAATCGAAGAAGTGAAGCCAGTCAGCCAAAAAGCCGGAGAGGAGATGTAGATTGGATCTCCTTTATCAGAGTAGTTTGTAATAGAAAAACTTGTAAAGACAAGCCTTTTGTTTATGAATATATACCTGCTTTTTCCTGCAAATTATCTTGTCGAGTAGTTAGTAACTCATAAGAAAATGAATAAAAAAAGGAGTTTGAATTTAAGACTAAGAATTGAAGTCATATTAATGGCTTTATTCTTGCCCTAGACTATTTGCTTATTTTATTTGGATAAACTAAGTAAATAGTGTAAAAACGGGTTTGCTTAAAAGAATAGTTCATCCAACCTTTGTCGTCGAGTTCGCTTATCAAGTTCTGGTTACAAGAGTTAGTGACAGGTGGATACTAGGAAGTTCCTTCTAGTGGGTAGGACCATGTGCAGAAAGAAAAGACTTCGACTAATGAAGCTACTCTCTATGACCATCGTAATCAAATCGAAAGCGTCAACATTAGTAGGATAAACACTTCGGAGTGCCTTAAAAATTTATTTGACTTTTTTCAGTAAACTCAATTTGTTTGACACTGATAGCAAGAGTTAGAAACAGTACGACGCTAGGAAGTTCCTTCTAGTGGGCAGGACCACATGTAGAGAGGAAAGACTTCGACTAGGTGTTACGTCTTTCTCCGACCAGTTTAAACATATTGAGTTTACTAAAAGCAATCGAACAAACTAGAAAAGTATACTCCACTTAGAGAATTTTTCAAAAGTAATGAAACCAATAAACTAAGGTTGAAAGAGCTGGCTTGAGAGTATTTTGACCAGATTTGTTAAACCCAGTCCCATTGTAGTGGCAGCAAAAGTTAGGAACTAGTCGACACTAGGAAGTTCCTTCTAGTGGGCAGGACCACGTGCAGAGAGGAAAGATTTCGACTAGGTGATGCTACCTTCGTTCGGCCAGTGTAAAGAAAAACTGAGTGTGTAAAAATGATCGAAAGACTATCAAAGCACTACTCAATATAAAACAATAAAGATTAAAGAAAACTAAAACTTTATTGAGAGAGTAAGAAGTTACACATAAAATTTATGTAATTGGTCGATATTTCAAGAATTGGAGAGGATTCTACCGTCTTCCATTTCTTGTCGTACCAATCCTGGTCGTGTAACTTCGACCACTTTGTAAGGACCTTCCCACTTGGGCGAAAGTTTATTCTGATTAGACTGGGATTGAATCTTCTTCAATACCAAGTCACCTACAGCAAGGCTACGAGGTTAGACCTTACGATTATAGTATTTGCACAGGGCTTATTAGTAAACCGCTGAACAGATTAAGGCTTGATTTATCTTCTTTTCGAGTAGGTTGATGTCATTTGCTCAAAGTTGTTCCTGGTTAGAGTCGCTGAAGGTTTCGACCCCTGTCGACCGAATCTTTAGTTCTGGTGGAAGCATGACTTCAACCCCAAAAACTAAGAAAAAAAAATGTTTTGCCTATAGCCCGACTTACAGTCGTGCGAACTGCTCATAACACAGAGGGTAATTCTTGTACCCAAGCCCCCGAGCGCTTGACAAGCTGGTCGAACATTCGGATTTTAATGCCCTGCATTATTTGGCCATTCGCTCTTTCGAATGTCCCATTACTCTGTGGGTGGGCAGCAGACGCATAACATAACTTGGTACCCAACTCGTCGCAAAATTCCTGAAATTTTGCGCTCGATTATTGTTTACCATTATCTGTAATTATTCGACTTGGAACACCAAATCGAGTAATTACGCTTCTCATCATGAACCTTTTGGCTGCTTTCGTTGTTATCCCAGTCACAGGTTCGGCTTCAATCCATTTTGTGAACGTATCAATAGCCACAGAAAGGTATTCGAAGACCCCTGGTGCTTTTGGGAACGATCCTAGGATATCGAGACCCCAGGTTGCAAAATGCCATGAAAGAGGAATAGTTTGCAATGCCTGATTCGGTTGGTGTATTTGCCTGCTATAAAACTAGCACTGTACACACTTTTTTAACCAACTCTTTAACATCATGGAGGGCCATTGGCCAATAAAAATCTTGTTAGAAGGCTTTACCAACCAGCGTTCTGTAAGAAGCATGAGTTCAACAGATGCCCCCCCCCCGTGTAAGTCGTGAAGGTGATTTAATCATTCTTTCTGCGATATGCATCGCATGAGAACCTCTTGAGCACCTCTTTTATGGAGGACTCCTTTGACCAAAGTATACATTTTGGCGTTACAGGATAAACAATCTACCTCGAGATCATCATCGGATATTGCACCCTTCTGAAGATACTCGTAGATGGGATTCATATAGGTATACTCGTACTCTAGAGAGGCTGTATCAATAGGAGGTGTCTCTGGTGTTTTGACTAGAGACAGCTTTTGGAGCTGCTCCAAGAAGACTCCTTGTGGTACTTGAGATCGGGAAGAAGCTATTCGAGCTGACTGGTCAGCGACAAAATTGTCCTTTTGAGGGATATATTGTAACTTGAAACTGAAAAAATGCTTTTCAAGCCTTCTAACTCCCGATAAGTACTGAGACATGGTCGGATTAGAACACTAGTATTCTTTTTCGACCTTATTCATGACTAGTTGAGAGTCTCCTCTCACGAGCAGGCGTTGAATCCCGAGCGCTTTGGCTGCTCGTATGCCAGTCAACAAACCTTTGTATTCTACCACGTTGTTAGTGGTAGAAAAAGTGTAATTGAATAGCACACTTTAAGGTCTCTCCTATAGGAGATTCTAGGACCACCTCAGCCCCCAAGCCACTTAACGTAAGTGACCTATCAAAGTACATCGTCTACTGGTCGTGGGTATCGTACTGGGGATCCTAAACAGGTTCAGGATTTGTCCATTCGGCGACAAAGTCTGCCAATATCTGGGCTTTAATGGCCGTTCGGGACACGAAATAGAGGTCGAACTCTTCAAGTTCTACTGACTATTTTGCCATGCGTCCAGTTGCTTCCCTGTTCTGGAAGACCACTCCTAAGGGAAACTCAGATGACACAATTATCTTGTGCGCCTAGAAATAATGCCGTAGTTTCTCCAAAGACATGAGGAGGGCATATAGAAGTTTTTGAACCTGAGGGTATCACTCCTTAGGCCCGTGTAAAACTTCACTTATGTAGTAAACTAGTCGCTAGACGTTTTCACGTTCCACGACCAGTACTGCGCTCACTGTCTATGACATGGCAGCTAGATATATTAAGAGTGTCTCTTCTGATTTCGAAGGAACCAGAACAGGAGCACTCGTAAAATATCTCTTGACATTCTCAAAGGCTGTGTTTGCCTCTTCTGACCACTCAAAACCCTCATGCTTCCTAAGGAGCTTGAAGAAAGGAGGTCCTTTCTCTTCTAATCATGTGATGTAACTACTTAAAGCCACCATACATCTTGTGAGTTTCTGGACTTCTTTCTTCGTGGTCGGAGCGCACATTTGTTCCAGGGCCTTTATCTTTTCAGGATTTGTTTCGATTCCTCGCGTAGAGACAAGGAATCCAAGCAATTTTCCTGACGTGACTCCGAACACACACTTCTTAGGATTGAGCTTCAAACGGTGTATCGACGATCGAGTCGCCGATCTTACGAAAATAAAAAGAGGAAAATGACGTGGAGTATCCTAGAAGAGAATGGGGGCTGCTCTTTATTAATATGAACTGGGATTACAAGACCTGACTAGGGACTATCTCTAATTACACTGAATGTATTGAATGCTACTGCTTTGGCTTCTGAGTTGCCTTACTTTGCGTGTCTTCTGTTGTTTGCTGTTGTGTCTCTCCCTCCTCGTCTTCTGCGTTCCACCATTAAATAACTCCCGAAGAGACGGTAGTTACTCCTGGAGAAGGCATCCCTGATGAAACGTTACGACTGGTCGGAGGTTTAAGGTAGTTAACAATGTGCTAACTACCTTGCGGTTAAGTACTTGTGAGAACCTTAACCGTAAGGTGGTTTTTTTGCCAGTGTCTTGTATATCATCGCATGGTATGGAACGTTTTGCACGTGTTCCATTCATCATACGGTTAAGGGTGCCTGTTCATAGTTTTTCCGAGCGTACCACCGGTGAAGCCTAGTCCGACCAGGGTACCCATCGTAACCTCTGGAATCCTTACGACCGGGTGAGGTCGTTAGCCTTACGATTACGACCATGAAGACGATGGTCTTTTATGTATTTAAATTAATACATAGAGGTTTTAATCCTCGCTACCTAGCCCCCGAACTTTAAATGAACAGGTCATGTGAACACCTTCTTCGATGAATTTGTATCGCGGACTCCATTAAATGCCGTGACATTCGAGGAGGTTTGTGTTCATTTTAAAGTTATGGATCGCCTTGGGAACTGAAGAGTTCCTCTGTCCGTTGGGCGAAAAAGAAGCTTTTTGCCGTTTAGACTTTTATGGATAACCTCCGATCGTGATTTAAAGATTTGAGGCTATAAAATCCTCATCGCTAGACCTTTTGGAGTTTTTATGCTTCCAGATCCCTTTTTTGATCTCCTTTGCCGAGAAAAAAAATCTTTATCCTTCTTTTCTTGTTCTTCCGACCACAAAATCTCCTACGAACTCTACTCATCCTTGAGGATTTTCACCATGTCAGAGCAAATCACAAAGTGGTTGCCTTCGGAATTGAGCAAGAAAAAGCTTGAGGCATTGGAGAAGATTGGGATGCTCCCGAACAAGAATTTGATCAGATGGAGACCGGCGTTTGGAGAGCATTTTCCAAGCCGCGAAGATGGGGAAATCCCTGTTTTCCTCGCCTACATCGAATGCGGGCTGAGGTTGCCAGTACACAAATTCCTTCGCCGCGTTCTTGAGTTCTACGAGGTGGAATTGGTGAATTTGGCCCCAAATTCTATCGCCAATATCAGCATCTTCACATATTTGTGTGAAGCATACCTGGGAGTGCCTCCAAGTTTGAAGCTCTTCAGGTATTTCTACCAAATGGTGATGGGGAGAACCACGGAGACTCCCGGAGAATGTACATTGCGCCTTCACGACGGGAAGGCCGATGAGTACATTCATATGTACTCGAAATCCTCGTGGTCGCTATGGAAGAAGAACTGGTTCTATATGACGGTTACGGCGATGATGGCCTCTACTTCACGGATGAGAGCGAATGAAAATCTCAAGTGGAGAAAGACCGTGGAGAAGACAGAGTGGTCGGTCGATGGGTGGATGCCATCTACGACCATGAGTCAAGGGCTTGACCTCTTGGCATGTGGTGAGGACTTCACCAAGCGCCATATTAGTCCACTCAAGCTTCGGACTCACTCCTGACGGTCCATTGGTCGTGATGAAGCTATCTCAGAGATGGTAAGTCTTTGAGATAAACTCCGACCAGTATTTTCATTTGATTAATGTACTACCTTAAAACTTGTTCATATTTTTTTTTCTCTCCTTTTCTTTTAAAGTTCTTTCCCCTGAGGAAATTAGAGAGCGGATCAGGCTGATCTGTGCAGGGGAGCCTGGAGAGAAGGCTGGATTCCCCAAGATCTTGGCCATAGTTCCTGCTGAAGAGAGACTAATAAGGCTTAAGGTAAATAATCAAAAAATCTTTTATCATGTATACATATTCTCCGATCAGATTGTTGATCATGTTCTATTTCTGTAGTTGGTCGGGTTGCGAATCGCACAAACTGGTGAGGCTAAACATCCCACCATTGTTCCGACCGATTCGTTCCCAGATGCATTGGAAGAAGATGAATCTCCCGAGGTAACAGAACATTTCAGAGGAATATATATATGTAGTTTAGATAAAATATTTCATCAGCTAACCAAATTCATTTGTTGGTTTAGGTGGAGAAGGCTGAAGGCCACCGGTGCGCGACTACGGAGGCCGCCAACCTGCATCACCATTGATTGAACGGACGGTTATTCTATCGAACAAGCTGGTCCGAGGTCAGAAAAACCATTCCGCTGACCGTGATGGTCAAGGACGTAATCTTTGATGAGCTGATCGAGGGCATCGCTTCCGACATCCTGTTGGATGATGCAACGGATTTGGCCAATTCTGCCGGTTCGGAACCGGCAAGATTAGAAGAAAAGAAAAGGAAGGGTGATGGTACAGATTTTACTCTTCCGCGTTTTAAAGTCAAATCTCGGAAATGAACTAGGTATGCTCAAATGAAAGTGATCGTATAAGCACATACCTCTAATAATTTCTTAATGATTTGATGTTTTTTGAACTTCCCTTCTTTACTTGGTATAGGTCCTCTGCTGTTCCGGTCGTTTCCGACCAGACTTCTTCTGAGGACCAGGTCCTTGTGGAGGTCCATGAGCAGACCATTTCTCAGGACAAAATTCCTGAGGAAAGAGTGGTCGGAAAAGCCCCCGAGCAGGCTTCAGGGTCAACAGTCGAGTTCGAACCATTGGTGGTTCTAACTCCTTCTGCAGAGGTAGATGCCCCTAAAGGTCCTCAACAGGTTCCGACCATTGTTGATAATTCTCCTCAACCTGACAAGTTCCCTTTTCACCCCCGATTTATCGAGGATAAGGAGCTTGACGAGGCATGGGGAAAAATATCGGATCATCAAATCAAAATGCATCCCTATTCAATATTTGGTGGATATAATGATTTGGCGATCCGGGTAAGTATCTACGACCGGTTTCATAGTCTCTCCTAAAAATCTTTTATAGAGAATTTTTAAAGAGGAAAATGCTATTTGAGCAAAGACATGGTCGAGAATTTTGTTTGTGGTCGAAGATGACCCAATGGATTAAAGACTTGGAGCGAAACACTCAATTAGAAAGTAAAACTTTCCCTTAACCTTTTTCTTTCTTCAACGCTTAGCCTTTGCTAATTATTCTCCTTATCGTATTTGATAGATTTGGAGAAAATAAAAGAAGAGATCCTAGCCGAGAAAGCCAAGACAACTCTGCTTGAAGAAGAAATCAAAGTTAAGGACCCGGTCGATCGCCGGGCGATGACCAAAGAAGGAAGAACTTAACAAGAAAATTGAAGGTAATAGGTCGTAAATTTGACTTATTATCTTCCTCCAATTATTTTTGTGCTTATCACTTGCTTTTACTCTTGCAGAGCAAAAACAAGTTTTGGACAGAGTAGAAAAACTCAAATTTGAGCAAGACAAGGAGGCGGCTCTCGCTCAAAGTCTAGATGAAAAGACTCTATTTTTGAACAAGATGATCTTTGATATGGGATCAGGATCAAGCACGCCTACTTTAAGAGATCCAAGAGAGAAAATGAACTACTTGGGTCAACTTCTAGAGGATCTTAATACTCGCTCAAGACAACTTGGAAGAACTATGCCCAGGCCATGAAAACAGGCGTTGCTAGTGGAGTTAGTTTTGCTTTGGCAAAACTGAAAGCTTCCGACCCCTCTATTGATCTCCAAGTTGTTGAAGATGACTTCTGTTTTACGGGTTTCTTGTTAGGCCGTAAAGCTAGCATATGCTTGATCCGTCCCCTGGGGACTCTAGGCATGTCGGATGCTTGCCACGCGAAGACATCTGCATTAGCTCGGAGGAAAGTGACGAGTTTGTCTTCCTATTTGGGGTCAGAAGTAACCCCGATGTGAACAATCTTTGAGGGCTCCTCTAGATTTAGAGGGACTTCCTTGACTTCATTGTTCAGCTTCAGTGCAGCTTTAGGCTTCGACTATTTGGTCAAAGGCTGACTTGTGCTTGCTTCTCGAGTTGGTATCTGACCAACCATCTCGAGGGATTTGTGGTCACATGTAAGCATCATCTTCTTGTCACAGCGGACTGTGATTACTCCTTTAGGACCTGGCATCTTAAAATATTGATACCCATAAAGAGCAGCCATTAAGAATCATACTAAAGTTGGTCGTCCGAGTATACATTATATGCCGTGTCGAAATCGACCACATCAAAATATATATATTTTTGCCATAAAATTGCTTGAAGAACCAAACGTGGTAGGAAGAGAAACTTGACCAATTGGTTTGGCCGAAGACCCTGGTACGATCCCATGGAATGAGTATCGTACATGTTTTATTCTGGTCAAGGTAGTTGAATCTCATCCAGGGCACTAGTAAATAAAATATTTAACGAACTACCGCCATCAACCAACACTCGAGTTACTCAACAGTTGTTGATGGTAGGCTCGACCACAATAAAAAATCAACCAGGTCGAGCGGAAGGGATCGGGCGGTCATTTTTCTCAAAGGAGATAGTGACATCCGACCACTTCGGCAATTTATTGACAAAAGGAGGGTCAATGGAGTTTACCTGTCATGCGACAACCTTCAGTAGTTGCTTTGACTCGTACACCGAAGATCCCCCAAAAATATGGTCGATGGTGTGCTTCAGATCCTGAAACGACATCTCCTCTTCGTCGTCCGACTGCTTTCGACCACTTGTTTGTCCTACCTGCTCGAGTGCAGGAAGTTGTCCTTTGCTGGTGTAGTAGTCCTGAATTTTCTTTGGAAAACCCGGCAGTTGTGAAGGTCATGTCCTTCCTTTTTATGGAAAGGACACCACCTGGGCTTACCGTTCTTCCGCTCGGGGCACTTACCTTTACCCCGGTTGGAGTATGGCTTGGAACTTCGAGGCTCTTTACCGTTTATGGCCAAGATTTTCTTAGAACTATTGGCTTGAGGATTTTAGCCATTCGCCTTGTTCTTGGATATCTTGGCCTTCTTATCCTTCTTTTTGCTACTTTCGCCCACTTCTTTAGGATTTTTTTCATCTCGATCGATGGTTTTGTTCCATTCGGCCGCTTCAGCAGCTGTCACATATCAATCGGCCGTCTCGAAGATCTTAGCGACAGTAGCTGGAGGATTCGAAACGATGTCCCCTGTGATCCTTCTACTGCGGGCTCACTGCATAAAGGCTATGATAACAGATGAGTGAGAAACATCTGGAATTGAATTGCGAACCTGACTAAAATGCCTGATGAATTGGCGCAAGGTCTTGTGGTCATCTTGTCTCATCGTGTGCAGGTTGTCCTCCTTTTTAGGGCAATTATAAGTGCCCTGGAAGTTGGTTAGCAGTTGGTTGTAGAGGCGTTGCCACGAGTAGATCGACTCGAGTGTTTGATTTAATAACCACGATCGAGCGGACCCTTCGAGCACAGTTGGAAAGTAATTCGACATGTTGTGCTCTCCTCCTCCTGCTGCTCGGATAGCGATCGTGTAGATTTGAAGGAATTCAATGGGATTCTGTGATCCATCAAAGTTCTCCATGTTCACTGGTCCAAACCGTGGTGGCCAGCGAATAGCTCGGAGATCAGACGAGAACGCCTGACATCTGGTAATGACATCATACCGCCTTCTCTATAGAAAAGAAGGGTTGATATCACCAGGTGATCGTAGATGATGATACCCAGTCTTAGGTGGACCTGACCTATGATAGGTCTCAGTCATACGACGGGAAATACTTCTCGTATTTCATATGCTATTGCAGATTTCTGGGTTAGAGTGGTGAATAGTCACCTCCCCTGGGATCTTGTCGATCATTAGACGTTCAAAGAACTCTTCTCCAACTGGAGTTAAGGTTAGGGGAACGACATAACCTATTGTCACTTTGATCTCCATGAAGTGAGTTGTTCAAACGACTGGTGGTCGATGGAGTTATAATGCTACGACTTCCAGAATGATGTTGGTGAGGATGCTCAAGTCTTGCCATCGTGCTTCGAAGCCTTCGTGCGATCTCTACAGCAAAGAGATTGTACCCTGGCGTTCGAGCCAGCTCTTGTGTTGGGTTCTCGAGTAGATTGTTTAAATGTTGGAGTTCCCGAGCTTCCTCCGACTGATATTGAATGCGCCCAGGCAAATTTCTATGAGCCGTAATTCTTCTCCTTCGGGTTGTCTCAGGGTCATCCACATCTAATCCTTGAGTTTGTCTCAATGGAGTGCGATCGTTTCGAGGATTTCTCCCACGCTCATCAGAGTGTTGATCCCGTCCATCGTCGGAGGCCTCTTCACCATTCCAACGAGGGGTCATAGGGTTTGATCGGCGGGGAGCATCCTCAGGCCTGCTTCTAAGTGAGAGATCATGATCTGAGGGTAGGATGAAGACCTCCTATATATGATCTCCACTTGTGCTTGATACCTCCTAGCTTGAAGAGTGGTCAAATGACACTGTTTGGCGACTTGGAGTAAACCCCTCCAAGAAGGGGAATTTCGGGTTGTAACTGTTTGCATCCACAGGTGAGCCCTGCGAATGTGTGGTCGAACTTGTAGGAACAGCGTGCTCCACCATATCCTCTGTGGGGGTAACCGAAGATTTACGAACACCAGATGCTGATGGAGTCCCGGAATGATGGCTTCCATGACTTGCCACGCCAGGTCGGACTGTCTTAGCCGGACTCGAACATTTGGAGGGAGAACCCTTGTCGTGTTGTGAGCCTACCTTGGTGCAGTCCTGATTGTGGTCGGATAGACCCTTGTCCCCTGCGAAAACTGGTCCCTCATTTGGACATATTGTTATGGGGGGAAAATGATCCCTCCAAAACTCCATCGGTGGCATGGTCTCCTAGATCTGGCGAATGATCTCTGAAGGGGGCATTACCATCAGATGAAATAATACTCAGCTCATAGTCGAAGCTAGCATCCATGTCGATATCTACGTAGTCGGTCAGGTCGAACCAATTCTCCTCGTTCCATTCTTCTGCCATGAAAGTATTATAATTGAGAGAATAAAGAGAACCTGTCGACGAGGAATCACCGGAAGATCCCCACGGTCGGCGCCAACTGTCGGTGATCTAGAACCGATCTTACGTATGATTGTTTGATTTAGAGGGTCTTCTAGACTAAAGCTACGTAGAGAATGATACATGGATTTTATACAGGTTCAGGCCTTCTCCGGACAGAATAATAACCTTACTCTTGTGTGGTTGTATTGAGTGTGTTGATTACAATCAAGAGAAAGACTAGGGCTTGTGCTCCAGATTCTCCTCTCCTTTTGCCTTCTGACTTCAGCCTTTATATAGCATATAAAGAGTTGGCAGTTTCTCCAAACAAAGAGGCTCCTAAATGTTCTAAATGATGAACCGCTTGATAGAGGTTGCCGTTAGGGACGTGACGCCCCCACGTCGCTAGGCAGTTATTATTAGGGACAGAGGTGATTCATGCGGTTATTCATAGAAAATAACAGCACATATTAAATACCCCATGTGTTAAACATGGCGTATAAGACTCCCTAACTGATTAGGCCCACTGGTCAGTAAGCCTTGTCAATTACAGGGTTGTCGAAGCTAGGCTGGTCGAAACCAAATGAGTCGTAGAAGATCTCACGACTACACGATAGTCATAGAAAGGCTTGTGACTATACCATGGTCATAGAAAGGTTTACAACCATGGGGTGGTTTATGACCAGGCAGGTTGTCCTCTCCCTTATAAATATTAAGGGGTATACTTAAGACTAATATGGAGATAATAATATCTATAATAAGAATTACAGGTAAATAATTAAATAAATGAGGATTATTAGATCCTCGTCACACGGATAATTTTAGTTGGACATATTTATATCACCAACATGGGTATCGTACAGTTGCTTAGTCAACCTTAGTTATGATGGGTTCATTATCACATGTACTAATAATGTTGAATTTGACTTAATGGGATATGGAATTGTGGCGGTTAGCCACTATTGTTGAAATTTGTGTACCATGATAAGGTATGTTATTGGACTTGGTTAAACAAAATGATTTTCGCTCAGGTGAGTGGTTGTGAAGTGAGGGTGTGGATTTAACACGTTGTGGGTTTGTGGTAGACTCGCCTGAGTAACTTATCAAGGACTTAATCTTGTGCGCCATTGAACTGGGCCTTAACCGTACAACCACATGTCTGGTATGGGACAAACCTGGCTAACTAATTAGCAATGTCTTAATTTTGGTTCTGTTTTAGAAGCGTGAGTTATGGGATAAATGTATACTCACGATAGCACAAGAGGGGGGCTGTCTGGTCGGTAAGACATTCAGTGTTGAAATCTTAGCAGACAGAATTGGGTTAAGAAGGAGCTTTGTAAAGACCTTGTGATGATCACGTAGTCGCACACCTACGGAAGTGTGTTAGACGGACATTATAAGATAGTTATCTCTTGTGGGAAAAGTTGTACAACCTCTGCAGAGTTAAAACTATTTAAACAGCCGTGTTCGCGGTCATGGATGTGCTCTGAGATTTCACACGAGAGTTAGAGTTTCTTCATAAAACGTGTCGGAGTGTGAATGAGAAGTTGATCACTTGATGAATATAATATTCGTTTGGTGAATGGGTAATTCACTTGGTGGTTTGTGTCGATTGGTGAATGGAGAATTCACTGGTTGTTTCGAAGCAATTGTTTATTTATTTATTATTCTTTTCAACTACGCATTTCAATCTATTATTTGTATTTATCGTCAATAATGTTTTCTACAAAAGAACCATACAGCTAATCTTTGTTCAAGCCTTGCATGAATATTATGTGCATACTATTTCCCTATGACTTGCTGAGTACTTTATGTGCTCACGACTTCAATTACTGCTGCTTAGTTGAAGAATATCAAGCTACTCAAGAGTTCTTCGAGAAGGAGTACTACGAAGACTTCGCGGCGTTCTCCACTCGATTGTCTGTGGGCATGTTGATTGGCCTTTCCAAATTTTCCCATTCTACTGCAAGAGTTTATTTATTTCTTTAGCCTTGTGTGGCAAGTTAAGTAAACATTGACCATAAGGTCTAGTTATTATTACTATTTGTTATTTTGAGATCTTTTTAGTTAAATTAAATACATGGAGGGTATTTCATCGATGTTTCCTGTGTGAACTAGCTACCTATCTGGAACTAGTTCAGAATACACAGTTCCTAAATTGCATTTTTGGGTCCCAACGGAGGTGGTATCATATCCGTATCGTCTGTAGAACACAACCTTAGTTAGCATGGTCGTTTTAGCCAAAAACTTCAAAACTTATTTTCTAAATCAAATCAACTTAATTTGACTTGAGTAGTTGTTCTTTTCTCATCTACTCTATTCTTTTCTCATCTCAGTCTATTATATTCTTATTCTTATTCAATTCTATTATTTTCTCATCTTATTCTGGAGTTCTTGTTCCTTATCTTTGCTGAATTTTGTTTTATAATTTTAAATTATCTTTCTCACCTCATTAATTTCTGTAGTTCGAAAGAAAGAATTCGAATCACCAACAGTCGTCAAGAGTATCTTCGTTGCTTCATTCCATTTGTTTCTAAAGAGTCTTTGTTCTCTAGCCTAGAGTGGGAGTCGTCCTATTAGAGACTTTAGTAGCGTTTTTAGATCGTTGTTGCATTGGTTTTATTTTGGTTATGTGTAAGTGGGTGCTGCAGTTTTGCTATCAAGCATTATGTTGCAGTTGTGCGAATGCTTTAATTTGAAGAGTTTATTTATTCTTTTATAGCGTTTCAGCTATGTTATCTTTGTCTTTTGTCCTTGGGTATAATCTAATTTCCCCTAATTAAGTTGCCTCTATCTTCTCTATCCTGTTCTATCTCGTTTATTGTGCTATTCCCTCTCATCTACGTTGCTTTTCTATCTTACCTATTAAACCAGTGGAGAATCGTCGCAGATGGTTGACACTCGTAACACATCGAGCCGTACTCAGTCAAATGATGCCAATTCACGAGGATTAAAACCTCTAGGTATTAATTTAATACATGATAAAAGACCAAATGTCTTCATGGTCGTAACCTCTAAGGCTAACGACCTCACTGGTCGTGAGGATTCCAGAGATTACATAATAGGTACCATGGTCGGACAAGATCCTGTGCCTAGTCTCCGACCAGGTAGCTACTCGGAAAAGCTATGAACTGGTATCTGGATATAACTCCATGTATATTTTTTACCGTGTGATAAATGGAACACGTCCTGTATATTCCATACCATGCGACGTTACATAATCCTAAGACACTGACAACAACCACCATACGGTTGAGTGTCTCATAGACACTCAACCGCATAGCAGTTGATACATTATCAATTGTCGCCTCGCTCCGACCAGTCATGATGCTTCACAAGGGACGCCTTCTCCAAGAGTAACTGCCACCTCTTCGGAAGTTATTTAAGGGTGGAGCACAAAAGACAAAAGAGGAGGATCTAAGGCGATCTAAGATAAGCAAGACAACAGTATCAGATTAAGAGCAATGCAATCAGCCTTAGACTCAGGCTTTAAGACTGATTGATTAGCAAGCATCATACCCAATGTAATTAGAATTAGTCCCGAGCCTGGTCATAGATACCCATGTAAATCCAGTTCATATCAATAAAGAGCAGCCCCATTATCTCCCAGGAGATCTTTGTCATTTTTCTCTATTTTATATCGTAAGATCGGCGACTTGATCATCGACAGCTGGCGCCGTCTGTGGGGGAGAAGACGCAAGTTTCCTGAAGAAACTCTTTGCTCATCAAATCCTCGCCCATTCCTCGTAATCGCACATGCGGCTATGGTAGGAGTTTGGGACGAGAAGAATTGGTTTGACTTGGCGGACTACTCCAACCTCGATATGGAAGGATGCATCCGTGCCATGCAAGAAAACGACATGTCATCATCCTCTTCCTCTGCCGACTCGCACGTCGCCGGCATCAGCAAAATCCACCGGATGGATGAGGATACAACACTACGACAAGTGGCACTTTCAGAGGAAGCAGCCATTCTGACCAGTTCGGAATGTCCAAAGATCTCTCCAAGCCCGGTCTTTTCGACCGGCAAAAAAGATGAAGAAAATTCAGTACCACAACTCGAGAATCATTATACTCTCGATAAAATCATGGCTGAAAGGTACTCACCTACGGCTTTTGGCGATTCCAGGGGCCAACCAACATCTGGTAACGGTGTCGATGAAACCCCCACTGGTCGTAGGCCAAGTGGGGATGATAAAACTTCGAGATCTGATCGACAATTAGCGATCGCCGAGCCCGCCACGAAGACCTTAGAAGGTGCTCATCTCCGACCGCTCTCTAACATGGAAACTCCTAGCAGAAGCATTGGAAGGCTCTCTGTTAGTTACGATGGAGGCTCGTCAGAAGATCACTGCTGGAGGCATGAGGTCAATGCGATCAGAGATACAAATCAAGACGCCTTGCATAGTCCTACACTCTCTGCCACGCCACCACGTGCTGGTAGAAATGTTACGAGCCATCAAGCACCAGATGCCGGAGCTAACAGAACTGATAGACGTCCATTAGTTAACTCGCCTGGCACTGCCCCACCAAGAATAGCTGATCGGACGGAACAAACCAGGAGGTCGGGGGAAGATTCAGATCTTCGAACACCTGCTACCAGTATGAATCCTCTGAGACCTTCGGTAACAATACAAAACCTGCAACGTGTTCAGGATATTTTGAATAATTCTAGCCCTGCTCTAGTAGAGACCCCAGGTTTTGTATAACTCGTAGGCCAAGTATAAGAGATTCTTCAGCAGACCATGCAACGAACGGAAGCATACCGGGAACAAAGGAATTCAGGAAGTCAAATCATGACTTCATCCCAACGTTCCTCCCTCAGCAGAGGGCAACATGGTCGGATTGGAGAACAATCGATACCAAATCCTCCTCGACGATTCCGACCAAGGAGTTATGAGGGGAGAAGGCTATTTCAAGCAGCCACTCCCTCACCTCATCGAGAAGAGCAACCGCTTGGACCAAACGATCTCCGACATCGTCTAAATCAAGCAAGCGGTCGAAGACATCATACCAATGTCTACGACCGGATCGGGACAACGGAGTTCCAATGTTCCAATCTTAGGAACCGGTCTCTGACCAACTACAATCCGGCACCTTTCCAAAGAAGGCACCATGATTCGATTACAGGTTGTCGAGCCTTCTCTGTTGGGCTCCAAGCTGTACGTTGGCCAAACATGTTCCGACCGGCCAACCTGGACAAGTTCAATGGGACTTAGAACCCATTGGAATTTCTCCAAATCTATACCACCGCCATTAGAGCTGCTAGTGGTGATGAGAATATGATGGCAAACAATCTACCCACAGTACTCGAAGGGTCTGCCCGGTCGTGGTTACTTAACCTACCGGTCGGATCGATCTACACTTAGGAGCAACTTTGCGACCTTCTGATTGTAAATTTCCAAGGCACGTACGACCACCCTGGAAAGGAGGATGACCTTTACCGAATCCGGCAAGGATCCAATGAAACTCTCCGCCAGTACATCAAAAGATTCAGCCAGGTTCGTAATTCAATACCAGAGGTCGTAGAATCATCTGTCATCCAAACTTTCAAAGCAGGTCTAAGGAATCGACGGTTCATGGAGGATATAGCAATGCACCCTCCAAAGACAACCGTCGAACTTTTCGACATGGCCGACAAATATGCAGTCGCTAGCGAAGCGGTTAAATGGTGTGAGGCCATCGATCGGAAGGATAAAATCTCTCAACCTAGCTTGGACAAACCAGAGAAGAAAAATAAGAAGGCTCTTAAGAAGAAGAAAAACCGTAGACCCAACGATAAGGAAGTCCGAGCGATTCCTGAAAAGTTTACAAAGGGTAAGAAAGACTATACCGGTCAAGGCGAAGCAAAAGCTCCGACATAAGGATACAACAAAAACAAGAAGTGATGTCCACTTCATCAGCAGGCAGGGCATGACTTGCGCGCCTGTCGAGTTTGGCAGAAAAAGCTGGAAGATTACTATACAGGTAAAGGTCCACTCCCCACAATACAAGAACTCGGTGAGACGAGTTCCAAGAAGGACAAAGATGGCGACGAAGAAATAGAGTACCAAGAGCCTCAACATACGGTTAACAAGATCTTTGGCGGGTCTTCTTCATACGAATCAAGGCGTCATCTGAAGGCCATGGAACGGGAGGTCAACCTTGTCGAGCCTCCGACCATCATCAAGCCATCAACGTGGTCGGACACTGTAATCTCCTTCAGCAAAGAAGACTGCCCCATCCCTTCGACTCGACTAGGTAGGTTTCCAATTGTCGTTGAACCTACTATTAACAACTGTAGAGTTAATCGAGTCTTAATAGATAGAGGTAGTTCTTTAAATATTTTATTTACAGGAGCATTAGAAGAAATGCAAGTTCCCAAGTCAAAGGTGAAACCTGTGAAATATGCCTTCCACGGCATAGTTTCTGGTTCTACCGCCAAACCGATAGGGCAAATTTCCCTACCAGTTACGTTCGGAAGACCTGACAACTTCCGAACAGAAAGGGTTCCATTTAATGTGGTGGATTTCGAATCCGCATACAATGGGATCTTGGGTCGTCCGGCTTTAGCAAAATTCTTGATAGCCACACATTACGGTTATCAAAGTTTGAAAATGCCAGGACCAAAAGGAGTCATCACGATTTGAGGAGATCAGAAAATGGCTTACGTATGTGATCGGAAATCCTTAGAGCTGGTCGATGAACTTTCGACCAGAGAGGCTAATCCATCTACCGTGCAGGTCAAGCACCGAGGCCAAAGATGACACTAAAGCCTTCCGACCAGACAAAGGAGGTACCGCTCGACAAAGGCATTTCTCCGGAAAGCACCAAGTTGCCACCTAGGTCAGGAAACACTGACTCATCTACCCGAAAGATTCTGGTCAGGGCAAGACTTGACCCCAAATAGGAAAAGTCGCTTGTCTCCTTTTTCTGAGCAAATCAGGACGTATTCGCTTGGTAGGCGTCTGACATGCCCAGAGTCCTCCGGGAGGTGATCGAGCACAGGCTAGCTCTCCAGCCTGATAAGAAACCGGTCAAGCAAAAGCTGCGGCGTTTTGCACTTGATCGGAAGGAGGCAATCAAGTTGGAGATTGACAAGCTCCTGAAGGCTGGATTCATTTGTGAAGTCGACCACCCTCAGTGGCTCGCCAATCCTGTAATGGTTAGGAAAAATAATGGGAAATGGCGAATATGTATTGACTTTACTGATCTTAATAAAGCTTATCCGAAGGATGATTTTTCCCTTCCACGCATTGACCAACGTGTAGACTCAACTTCCGGGTGTGAGTTATAAAGTTTTTTAGATGCATATTCAGGGTACCACTAGATTAATATGAGTAAAGAAGATGAAGAGAAAACTTCCTTCATCACCCCATACGGCACTTACTGCTATGTTAAGATGCCGTTTGGTCTCAAAAATGCTGGTGCGACTTTTCAAAGGTCGATGCAGAAAACCTTTAATCCACAGACAAGTCGAAATCTAGAAGCCTACGTTGATGATCTGGTCATAAAGAGTATCAACGCTGGCGATCACATTCCCGACCTACAAGAGACTTTCAACAACATGAGAAGGCATAACCTTAAGTTGAATCCGAAAAAGTGTGTGTTTGGAATTTCCACTGGAAGGCTACTCGGTTTCCTAGTTTCGGCTAGAGGTATCGAAGAAAATCTAGTAAAAATATCAGCCATCGACCAGATGCGCCCTCCGACCACTAAGAAAGAAGTCCAGAAACTAACCGGTTGTATGGCGGCGCTAAGTCGTTTCATAGCACAGTTAGATGAAAAAGGATTACCTTTCTTTAAGCTTCTCCGAAAACATGGAAGTTTCGAGTGGATTAAGGAAGCAAACGATGCTTTTGTAAGCCTAAAAAAGTACCTTACGAGTCCCCCGGTCTTGGTTTCTCCAAGATTGTGAGAAACATTGCTAATTTACATGGCTGCAACACCACAGATAGTTAGCGGTGTACTGGTCGTAGAACGTGACAACTTCCAACGACCAATGTATTATGTAAGCGAAGTCTTACATGGACCAAAGGAAAGATACCCACAGGTACAAATGTTGCTCTATGGTCTCCTTACGGCTTCAAGGAAACTAAGGCATTACTTTCAGGCTCATAGAGTGGTCGTACCTACTGGATATCTCCTTGGTCAAGTCCTTGGAAACAGGGAATCATCAGGACGAATAGCAAAATGGGCTGTTGAGCTAGGGCCGTTCGACCTCCATTTCATCTCACGAACAGCAATCAGGTCTCAAACAATAGTAGAATTCATTGCCGAGTGGACAAACCCTGAACCCACTCAAGGGCTCGAGTACAAACACCACGATGAGTGGATAATGTACTTTGATGGTTCCTTGATGCTCAAGGGCTCAGGGGCTGGAGTTGTCTTGATATCCCCTACTGGCGAACACATCAAGTACGCCATCTAATTAAATTTTCCTGCTACAAACAATGTGGTAGAATATGAAGGTTTACTGGTAGGACTCCGAGTAGCTCATTCGCTCGAGATTCGCAGATTACTAGTGAAAGGCGATTCTCAACTAGTAGCGAATCAAGTAGGGAAAGAGTATCAATACTCAAGTACCAAGATGTCATCTTATCGGGCGAAAGTACGGAAACTCGAAAAGCACTTCTTCGGTTTCCAGATCCAACATATTCCTAGAAAGAAAAACTTTCTGGCAGACCAGTTGGCACGGATGGCCTCCATGAGGTCAACCGTCCCGCCTAGAGTTTTTCTCAAGCAACTCGATTCACCCTCGGTGGTCGAGCTTTCCGAGAACATACATGCTTCTTTATAGGTCGTACAAACCGATCATGAGAACATGGATGCTCCACAGGTCGTTGATGGCTGGCGCTGTCACGATCAGGGTAGAGATTGGATGACATCAATCTACAATTATCTTCAGCATGACATAATTCCAAAAGATGATGTAGAGGCTGATCATACAGCACGAAAAGCCAAATCATACACTCTGATCGAAAGTACCTTATATAAACGAGGATCTCACGGAGTGTTCATGAAGGAGTCTGTGGAGCACATCATTCCTACAGAACACTGGTCGGTAAAGCCTTCAGGCAAGGATACTACTGGCCAACTTCCCTTCATGATGCAAAAGAGCTCATGACGAAGTGCGTACAATGTCAGTTTCATAGCCGACAAGTAGATCTGCCGGCACAAGCTTTGCAAACAATTCCTCTTTCTTGACCTTTTGCAACCTGGGGACTGGACATTCTAGGACCTTTCTCAAGAGCACCCAGAGGCTTCGAATTCCTTTTCGTCATAATTGACACGTTCACAAAATGGATCGAAGCCGAGCCTGTTGTTAAAACAACAACTGAGGCCGCTAAGAGGTTTCACACAAAAAAACGTGATTACACGATTTGGAGTACTAAGTCGTATAACCACAGACAACGACGCCTAGTTTTCAAGCGGTCAATTCCAAGAATTCTACAAAGAACTTGGCATCAAAGTACATTTTGCTTCTATTGCTCACCCGCAGAGCAACAGAGCAGTTGAGCGAGCCAATGGTATCATTATGCAAGGGATTAAACATCGAGTATTCGACCAGTTAATAAAACGGTCAGGAGCTTGGGCTCAAGAACTCCCTTCTGTATTATGGGCCGTTCGAACCACGACCAGTCGTGCGACCGGTGAAACGCCATTTTTCTTGGTTTATGGTGCTGAAGCCATACTTCCTCCAGAACTAAAGCTTGGCTCTGCTCGAACAGATTGTTTCAATGAAAACGATCAGAATGAACGACGACTTGACGTCACCAATTTCCTTGAAGAACGACGAAATCAAGCCCTGGTACGATCAGCTGTCTATCAACAAGCCATGCAAAGGTACCATAATTGTAAGGTGCAACCTCGCAGTCTCGCAGTAGGTGATCTGGTTCTCAGAAAAATTTAGAACCAAGCAAATCGCAACAAGCTTTCTCCTAAATGAGAAGGTCCTTACACTGTGGTCGAAGTCACCCGACTAGGTTCTATACGACTAGCCATGTCTAACGGGCAAGTTTTGTCTAATTCTTGGAACATTGATCAATTGCGTAAGTTCTATGTTTAATTATTATTTCAATTCTTTTCATTTTAATAAAGATTAGTCATTCCTTTAGTTGTTATTTACACTGATCGGAGAAAGACAATTTTCTCTCCGACATCCTTTCCAAGGATCTCTGTTACGCTTTGGCAACGGCTTCTAAGTGACACGCTGTATAGGTCCTAGCCATGATCATTCCCTGAATGATTCCCACGCGCAACCAAACTCTTTTCACAAAAAAAATATACGAGTAACTAGAGCATAATAATAATAACTTCATGTAGTAACTCATATGCTTGAGATTATGAAGATTATATTTCCTCATTTTAAGATTCTGTTCTACTCTCGTTTGGCTACTGGTCGGGACACGGAAAGCCTCCTAGTCGAAGTCTCTCCTTTTTATGCACGTGGTCCCCTTAATCGGAAGGAGCTTACTAGCGACGGTCCATTTCTTACGATCCTCGCTGCCAGTCGGACTTGAGCCTAAGCATGTTTCATGGCGTATTTCATGTCTTCGATTCTTAGCATTTCTTCTGACCGATTTTGGATACTATATATATGAATAAGATTACTTATCATCCATTGCATACATTTTTGCATAATTTCTTTTTTCATCAAAGCAAGTCTTTTCTTCCAACCATATCTTGCTTTGTTTGGTATTCCAATTATTACAAAACAGATCTACAATCGGTCGAAATCATACCTTCGGTTCCACCAAATTGATTTCCTAGTATTACTACGATCGGTTTTATCATATAATCGTTATATGCCTTCAACGCAAAAAGAATGGATGAGACTTCAAGTTCTCTTTTCTTGGCTTACTGCTTATATAGTAATGTTCTTCTACTATAAATCAGTCGGGGGCTAGAGAATATATGAGTACTTTAAAAGTCAAAAGGATAAACAAAATTCTTGCTGATGGCAAAAAGGTAAGTTTTATACAATTCATAAATTCTTATATTACAATGTTCTACTCTAGAATGTCTCCAGACTAATTACTGCTTGATGGAGATCTGACTTCCATTTCCTCCGCAACCTTGTCTCCAAGAGGCCTTAGTTCTTTGAGAAACCTGGTCGCCTCATCAGGCAGGCAGTTGAAGTCTTCTTCAAGAGCTTGGAGATTGATGAAGGGGTCAGAAGCCTTCAGTTTTGCCAATGCAAAACTAACTCCACTAGCCACACCTTCTTTCATAGTCTGGGCATAGTTCTCTCGAGTAGTCTCGAGCAGGCCTTTGAGATCTTCTAGAAGTTGGCCCAAGTAGTTCATTTTCTCTGTTGGATCTCTTAAGGTAGGCATGCTTGATCTTAATCCCATATCAAAGATCATCTTGTTGAGTGCATGGATATTTTCATCAAGACCTTGCACAAGGGCTACCTCCTTATCCTGCTCAAATTCTAGAGCCTTCTTTGGTCTATTCAGCGCTTATGTTTGCACTACATGAGTAAGACAAGTAGTAAGTAAACATGATCAGAGGAGGTTAATAAGTCACGTCTACGACCAATTACCTTCAATCTTCTTTTGAAGAGTCTCATGTCTGGTCGTCACATCTGCGATAGACCGGTCCTTAGCTTGACATTCTTCTTCAATCTGGGTTATTCTGGCTTTATCAGCCACGATCTCTTCTTTTATTTTCTCCAAATCTATCGAATATGATAAGAGAGAATAATTAAACAAAAGAAGAGCAAAGTATTGAAGAAGAAGAAAGGCTAAGGAGAAAATTCTTACTTCCCAATTCGGAGTGTTTTTGCTCCAAGTCTTTTATTCGTTCGGTCAGTCCTCCAGCCACAGCAAAATTCTCGACCATGTGCTACAAAAATAGCATTCTTCTTTAAGTTTTCTATAAACTTTTAAAGAGAAGCTATGAAACTGGTCGTAGATACTTACCCAAATCGCCACGTCATTATAATCGGCAAAAATGATATCAGGACCTATCTTGGCTTGATGGTCCGATATTCTTCCCCATACCTCGTCAAGCTCCTTATCCTCGATAAATCGAGGGCGAAAAGGGAACTTGTTAGGTTGAGAGGGATTACCAACAGAGGTCGGGACCTATTGAGGGCCTTCAGGGGCATCTACCTCCACAGAAGAAGTCAGAATCACCAATGGATCCTAAGCGACCGCTGGCACCGACACCTGCTCGGGGGCTTCCTCAACCACTTTATCCTCAGGAACTTTGTTATGAGAAGTGCTTTGGACGGGGACTTCCTCGGGTGCCTAGACCTCAGGAGCATTCTGGTCAGAAACGACCGGAACACCAGAAGATCTGTACAAAATGAAGAAAGGAAGCTCAAAACTCCAAATCATCAAAAAAACTATTAAAGCTATGCACTCATACGACTCTTTCATTTGTATATACCTATTTGATTTTTTGGTTTTGACCTTGAAACGCGGTGGGATAAATTCTATACCGCCAGCCTTCCTCTTCTTCTCAACCAATTTCACTGGCTCTGGGCTGGTAGGATTGGTTAAACCCCTCACATCCTCCAACATGACGTCGGAAGCAATATTCTCGACTAGTTGGTCGAGGATAGCGTCCTGGACCATCAGGTCGGAGGGTGTGGTTTCGTTAACCTCCAGATCAGTTGTTTCAGTAACAACTGTTAGGTCGTGAACGACCACTCTGGGGTCTACGACTTCTGCAGCTCTGCTCTGCGGACCTTCGATTTTTTCCACCTAAATCAAAAAACAAGTTTGGTTAGGTGATGAAATTTTTATCCAAGTATATATATCTTCTTTCAAATGCTCAATTACCTCAGGAGAATCATCTTCTTCTGATGCCTCTGGGCAGGAATCGGTCGGAACCACGGTAGGATTATGATCCTCACTGGATTGTATGACTTTCAGTCCGACCGCCTACAAAATTAGAGCAAGATCAATAAACTGATTGGGGGATATATATATATATATATATATATATAAGATAAGATAAGATAAAGGAAAATTGATTATCTACCTTAAGTCTCATTAGTCTCTCTTCAGCAGAGACTATCGCCAATATGCCGAGAAATGCAGCCTTCTCGCTAGGCTCCTCGGCGCAGATCATTTTGATCCGTTCTCTGATTTCCTCAAGAGAGAGGGTTTCAGAAAAAGACAGAAGATATTTTAAGGTGTTACGATAATCGGTTAATAAACTATACTGGTCGGAGCTTCTTCAAAGACTTACCATCTCGTGGGTCCGCGATTGCTTCATCACGACCAATGAACCAGAGTAGGGATTGAGTTCGGAGTTTCAGATGACAAATTAGGCGTATTGTGAAATCTCTCACCACATGCCAGGAAGTCAAACCCTTGATCTTTAGATCTCGAATGGCATCCACACATCTCCCGACCATCCCTTGATCTTTAGATCTATAGATCTTTATATTCTCGTTCGCCCTAATCCCGGCAAAGCAAAGGCCATCATCCCTCATAACTGTCATGTAAAACTAGTTCTTTTTTCCATGACGACCACGAGGACTTTGAATACATTTGGATGTATTCGTTGACCTTCCCATCGTGAAGGCGCAACGCGCATTCACCAGGAGCCGTCGTGGATCTTCCTAACATCGCCATCCGATAGAAATACTTGCAGAACTTCAAGTTTGGTCGCACTCCCAGGTGCACCTCACACAAGTAGGTGAAGATGCTAATGTTGGCGATGGAGTTCAGGGCCAAATTCACTAATTCCACCCCATAGCACTCTAGAATGAGGGGGAGGAATTTGTGCACTGGCACTCTCAGCCCGCACTCGATGTAGACAAGGAAAATTGGGATTTCCCCATCTTCACGGCTCGGAAAGTCTCGGAAAGTGCTCTCCAGCCGCTGACCTCCACTTGATCATATTCCTGTTTGGGAGCATTCCGATCTTTTCCAACGCCTTAAGCTTCTTCTCACTCAGATCCGAAGTCATCCACTTTGTGATTTGCTCCGACATGGTGAAATTTCTCAAAGGGATGAGAAGTGGTCGGAGGAGGCTTTGAGGTCAGAAAGACAACAAGAGGTCGGAAAAGTTTCCTTGGCAAGGAACTGAAGGGGATTGAAAGAAGATCTAGAAGCGTAAAAGCTCTAAAGCCCAACAATGGCGATTTTATAGCTTCTGATCTTTAAAACTGTATCAGGAGTTGCTTAAAGTCCAACGGACAATGCCTTTTTGTCCAACGGATAGAAAAACTCTTCGGTTCCCAAGGCAAGTTCTCAACTTTAAAGTGAATATAGACCACCTCGTATGTCACTACATTAAATGAAGGTTTGCTCGATACGACTTCATCGAGGAAGGTGTTCACACGACCTGTTCATTTAAAGTTCAGGGGCTAGCTGACGAGGATTAAAACCTCTAGGTATTACTTTAATACATGATAAAAGACCATATGTCTTCATGGTCGTAACCCCTAAGGCTAATGACCTCATTGCTCGTGAGGATTCCAGAGGTTACATAATGGGTACCCTAGTCGGACAAGGTCTTGTGCCTAGTCTTTGACCAGGTAGCTGCTCGGAAAAGCTATGAACTGGTATCTAGATATGACTTTAGGTATATTCTTTACCATGTGATGAATGGAACACGTGCTATATAGTCCATACCATGCGACGTTACATAATCCTAAGACACTAACAACAACCACCATACGGTTGAGTGCCTCACAGACACTCAACCACAGAGCAGTTGATACATTATCAACTGTCGCCTCGCTCCGACCAGTCGCGACGCTTCACAAGGGACACCTTCTCTAGGAGTAACTGCCACATATTCGGAAGTTATTTAAGGGTGTAGTGCAGAAGACAAAAGAGGAGGATCTGAGGCGATCTGAGACGAGCAAGACAGCGGCATCAGATTAAGAGCAACGCAATTAGCCTTAGACTCAGGCTTTAAGTCTGATTGATTAGTAAGCATCATACCCAGTGTAATTAAGATTAGCCCCCAGCCTGGTCGTAGATACCCCTGTAAATCCAGTTCATATCAATAAAGAGCAGCCCCATTATCTCCCAGGAGATCTGTGTCATTTTCCTCTATTTTATATCGTAAGATCAACGACTTGATCATCGACACCAATGCCAATGCTAGTAGACAGTCACTAGTACCTGGAGTTGCAGATCCAAACATGGGACAATTTCTAGCAGCTTAGACTCAACTCATGAATGTGATGATGCAGAATATGAATCAAGTGATGAATCGACAAAATCAGACTACTGCAGCCCTAGTCAACCTGATGAACTAGATCTACCAAGCACCAACAACAACAACACTCATGACTCCAGGATAAGCACTACGTTCACTAGTGCAGTTATTTAGCAATAACAATGGTGGCCAACCTCGAAAGAATAAGCCATCAAAGGTAGGAATGCAATGCTTCTGTTGTCTTGGTATGAGACATTTTGCCTGTAAATGCCCACAAAGATGCTTAGCAGTCACCCCGGATAGAGTTCCAGAAGCTATTCTAATCAAGACAATAACACCAGCAGCAAGTAGTAAAAACAATAGAAAGTACTTATCACAATTGCAAAAATACAGAAGTTTAGGCTTGCCAATGCCTCAAGAAACAACCGTGAACTATCCAGCTAGCTTTTTAATCCCCAACACATCTCTGGGAGGCTCATCACAGAAGAACTCCTCTCATGCCGCAAGAATGACCTGTTTGAACGTTCGTGAGATGGGTCACTATGCTAGCAATTGTCCATGGAAGCAAGCTCCACAAACAGATAGGCCACTCTCAGAAGTCATTTGCTTTAAGTGCCTCGAGAAAGGTCATTATGCTCACAATTGCCTACAAAATAAAGCCCCGACATCAATTCCTTTCAATTTGGGAGCTACGCAAGCCAGGACTTCTCTGCCAAGAGTAGGAAGAGGAATGCCTCAGACTACAAGTCAAGCTACCAGGACTCCATCAATTTTAGCAAGAGGACGACTGAACCACATCACTATAGAAGAAGCTCAACCAGTTTAGAATGTCACTTTTGGTAAGTTTTTAAGTTAGATCCGTGTCAGTTCCAACTTTGTTTCGTTCATAAGAGAAATTTTTGGAAGAGTGAGGAAGGTTTGGTTTGAACCTATTCTTTAGTCAGCCCGAATCTCGGGGACAAGATTCCTTTTAAGGGGAGGGGGTAGATTTTTAATATCCCAAAATTTGGTTTGTTTCTGAAGCTTTAAAAATAAAAATAACCATTTGAATTTTCTTGTTAAAGTTAAAGCTTAATTTGAATTTTCATAAATAACAAAGATTTAATGTGAATAATCTAAACTTCAATTAAATTAAAAGTTGTTTTATTTGAGTTCCTGGTTGTTCCAGAGAATTTTTTGGAATTTTTGGGATTTAATTGCTATTTATTTGAGCTCAGTTTTATTTATTTCAATTTCCTAAATTCAGAAAGTCTTTTATTTTCTGAATTTTCCTTTGGTTTAAACCTTTCTCCTCAGCCTTTTTCCTTCACCTTGGCCCAACCCAATCTTTTTCCCGTCGGCCTATGTTTCCTTCCGTGCGCCAAGCCCACCAACCCACCTCCTTCCTGTTTCCATTTTCTTTCTCTTTCACTGCCATGTTGGGCCCGATTGTCAGTCACAGCAACTCCTTCTTCCTCCTAGACTCTTTCTGTGTCCAGGTCGGACACGATAGTGCCGCCGTGCATCTCTTGGAATCCTCCTTTTAGGTCCTTTATAAGGAGAGCAACCTGCGTCATAATCTTTGCATCGCCCTTCTCCATCGAAACCCTAAAACACTTATTCCTTTCTCTCCTTCGTTGCACCGCAATTGCCAAAGACCTGAGCCACTGTTGAAGCCATTCATCGTTGATTTTCTTCACCGTCAGTCCTTTTTTGGCCGCATCATCTTCACCACCGGGATTGCATCGCCACGTTCTATCACGTGCTCTTACCATCTTCTCTCGAGAACCACCGAACTGCTGTCGACTTTGTCTCCTTCAAATTCGGCCGCCGCCATCCTTGCTGATCTACACCTCTGGTGAGTTCCTTCGTTTTCCGTGCGCGTCACGATGTGCTCCATGTCCTTCTCATCCAATCCCCCACTTTCTTTTTCCTTCTTCGTTGCCAAGACATCGCCGCCGTGTTTCTTCCTTAGCTCGGGTCAACTTCGTCTTGCCGTCGGTTCTTTTGTTCTCCGGTCTTCCTGACCCTTCGGTTGTGATCCTTGTGTAGCCACCGAGTTGGTGCTCACCCTCTTCGTCTTTGGGAGCCTCTGTTTCATCTTCGGCACCACAACCGTGAAGCTCCCCACCGCCAATGTCGCCACCGCCGTCACCTCATCGCCGGAATCACTGAGCTGCCACCTCCTTCAGCATCACCAAGCCACCGGGGTCCTGTTTTGCTAGCTCGCCAGACCACCCTCGCCTCCGTTCGCTATTGCCGCCAATGTCCTCACCGTCGGCCAGAGCTCCTGTCTTTCTCTTGGTTTTTCTCTCTCTGCTAACTTGGCTAGCCATATCACCCTCCACCTCATCTATTCTTGCCCATGAGTCATCCATGTCGATGCCATGTGTCAAACCTCAGTCAACATTCTATGAACTCAAACCATCATGAACCCATTCAATGCCAAGTAGGACCCACATGTCAGATCAATTTTTTTATTTTCTTTTCGACTGAAAAACTCTAGTGGGTTCATGCTAACGTCATAATCTGGAATTTTCTTTTGAAAGAAAATTTTGAAAATCTGAACAGTGTTTTCTATCTCAATTTCTTTTTTCGACAAATCTTCCGAGAGTCCGTTCTCCTTCATACGAACTCCGATTCAGTCCATTCAAATTTATAAATTCATCTAAAATTAAGCTCTTTATTTTAGAGTTAGTTTTACTATTTTTATATTTTATTTTATTTTATTTTGAATTTATTTGTGTTTTGCCTGTTGTTTTCTCGCTCGTTAGGCGACTAATTTCTTCACTTGAGGCGAGAGCGTATAAACTTCAAGATCCAAGTATGGAAACGGAGCAAAGCCAAAGCCAAGGCAAGTCGTAGTTCTTTCATCATATTGAATCTATGATTTCAAAATTATATTTTTTTTATATCAATTGCATGCTATTTTTATATCAACTGTTTTGAGATTAGATATCACCGGTTGTCAGGGGCGTAGCTGGGCCTCGGGCCTCCAGGGAAATGGCCCGAGGCCTAGAGTCAAATTGCCATGTTAAATTCAGTGAAAAGACAGGGAAAATTTGATTTGGGCCAAAAGTAGCTGACCAGGCCCGAGGCCTGGCCCATGGCTGGCTACGCCCCTGCCATTTGTCATTATGCCTCCATTGGATATTTGAACACCATGAATGACTTGTCACCCCAGCATGGATAATTTTAGTTGGACATATTTGTATCACCAACATGGGTATCATGCAGATGCTTAGTCAAGCTTAGTTACGATGGGTTCATTATCACATGTACAAATAATATTGAATTTGACTTAATGAGATATGGAATTGTGGCGGTTAGCCACTGTTGTTAAAATTTGTGTACCATGGCAGGGTATGTCATTGGTCTTGGTTAAAAAAATGATTTTCGCTCGGGCGAGCGGTTGTGAAGTGAGGGTGTCAATTTAGCACGTTGTGGGTTTGTGGTAGATCGCCTGAGTAACTTGTCAAGGACTTAATTTTCTGTGCCATTGAACTGGGCTTTAACCGTACAACCACATGTCTGGTATGGGATGGACCTGACTAACTAATTAGCAATATCTTAATTTCGGTTCTGTTTTGGAAGCGTGAGTTACAGGATAAATGTATACTCACGATGGCGCAAGAGGGGGCCCTGTCTGGTCAGTAAGACATTCAATATTGAAACCTTAGCGGGCAGAACTGGGTTAAGAAGGAGCTTTGTAAAGGCCTTGTGATGACCACTTAGTCGCACACCTACGGAAGTGTGTCAGACAGACATTATAAGATGATTATCTCTTGTGGGGAAAGCTGTACAACCTCTGCAGAGTTAAAACTGTTTAAACAGCCGTGTCCGCGGTCATGGATGTGCTCAGGGATTTCACAAGAGAGGTAGAGTTTCTTCATAAAATATGTCAGGGTATGAATGGGAAGTTCACTTGATGAATATAATATTCGTTTGCTGAATGAGTAATTCACTTGGTGGTTTGTGTCGATTGGTGAATGGAGAATTCACTTATTATTGGGTTGGTTGAAAAGTGAATGGGGAATTCACTGGTTGTTTCAAAGCAGTTGTTTATTTATTTATTATTCTTTTCAACTATGCATTTCAATCTATTATTTATTCAAGCCTTGCATGAATATTATGTGCATATTATTTCCCTACGACTTGCTTAGTACTTTATGTGTTCACGACTTCAATTTCTGTTGCTCAATTGAAGAATATCAAGCTGCTCAAGAGTTCTTTGAGAAGGAGTACTATGAAGACTTCGCGGATTAGAATGCGTTCTCCACTCGATTGTATGTGGGCATGTTGATTGGCCTTTCCAAGTTTTCTTGTTCCGCTGCAAGAGTTTATTTGTTTCTTTAGCCCTGCGTGGCAAGTTAAGTAAACATTGACCATAAGATCCAGTTATTATTATTATTTGTTATTTTGAGATCTTTTTAGTTAAATAAAATAAATGGGTGGTATTTCAACGATGTTTCCAATGTGAACTAGCTACTGATCTGGGACTAGTTCAGAATACACAAAGGGTTACTGAATTGCATTTTTGGGTCCCGACAACTGTTCAGAAAAATCGATATGACCGCATTTGATGAGCGGTACTACCGTAGGTTGGTAGTACCAGATTCTAGTTGGCGGTATATTTTTTTTCTAGACAGCATGTTTTGGGAGTTTTTGTTCTCTCTTGGAAATCGGTATTACCGCACTTCTTAAGCGGTATTACTGGAGTGAGGTAGTACCGGATTTTACATGGTGGTACGTTATTTCCAGAGAAGGTGTTTTTCTTGATTCTTTAACATCTAGAAATCGATAGTTTCGATCAAGCCGAGTGATACTACCGCCATGCGGTAGTACCGGACCTCGTGAGTGCGGTAGTACCGCATCACACTATAACGGCTAGTGTAGAAGAATTTAATGAATAGCAGTCGACCGGTGAACAGTGGTTCTGGTATTACTGGGTTTGTACAGCGGTACTACCGCAAATCCTGAATTTTCTAGGGTTTTGATTCAAACAGCTAGTTTTGTGGTTAGAAGCTATAAATACCGCCTCACCTGCACCAAGCCCTGTTGGTTGAACCTCATTGAATACATTTGAGCCTCTAGTGCACTCGTTACTACTCAATTGCTCATATTTGTCATTTTGAGGTAGTTGAGAGCATTCAAGTGATTGCATCTAGTTGTTCATTTTGGCACTTGTTCTCTTTAAGCAAAAGCTTTGGTTTATCACTCTTAGTGCTTGCCGGCACCTAGACGGCTTGGAGAAGAGTTTGTGCGGTGTTCTCTTCAAATAAGATTGTGAAGTGACCCGGCAAAGAATTGTGAAGTGGTTGCATTCTCTCCATCTCCGAAGAGGAGGAAGAGCAACGATAGTAATCGAGGGAAGTGCTCGTGTGGAGTCAGCTTGATTCGTTCAAGTTTCCTCAACATGGACTAGTGAAGACTAGCAAGTCTTCGATACCACGGGAAAAACATCAGGTGTCTACATTGTGGTTTTTCTCTCCTGCATTATGTTTCCGCATTTACTTTCTAGCTCTTACTTGTGTAGATATCTTGCTTGAATTGTTTTAGCATAATATTGATCATATCTTTTAGACTTGTGCTAGAACTCCTTCATTAAGATCATAATTGTTTAAAACTGTCAATTAGAGCACAAGATTTTTTATAACCTTCTATTCACCCCCCTCTAGTTAGTCATCCTTGGTCCTACATCAGCCCTAGAACAAGCTCCAAGGAAAGAAAATGAAGAAGGAGGAGGAGGATATTGTCTGCTTTGTGTGTGGAGTGGTTGCTTACAAAGCCAATCATTGCCACAAACGTAAAGGCAATGGTCCTTCTCTTGGTCAGCATAAAGGTCATAAGGCCGAAGTGAATGTCGCACTGGCAAGTTCCAGTTCTTAAGGGTATGTACCTCAGGCCTTTATGGCAAATCTATTTATTGATTGGTGGATTGATGCAGGTGCTACTAGACATATATATGCTAATTAATCATGTTTCTCTTCATTTCAAGGTGAAGGTGGTGGATCCGTCCTGATGGGAAATAGAGCCGCTTCTACAGTACGTGTGATTGAATAGGTTTGCTTGAAGCTCACTTCAGGAAAAACACTCATTCTAAAAGACGTACAGTACGTGCCTACAATGACTCGCAATCTCATAAGTGGGTCTATACTGTGTAGGCAAGGAATAAAGCTTGTATTTGAGTCCAATAAGGTGGCATTGACCAAATTTGTTAATTTTGTGGGCAAAGGCTATGATAGCGGAGGCATGTTCCGCTTATCTATTCTTGATTTCAATAATATAAACAATTTTAATGTTTCCTATTGCAATAAAATTCATGATGTTTGGCATTCTCGATTATGTCATGTTAACTTTGAAGCCATTGTTTGGTTAAGTAAAATGAGTTTAATTTCAAGCTATAATTATGAGAAGAGTTCTAAGTATGAAGTGTGTGTGCAAGCAAAGCAACCACGAAAATCTTTTCATAGCGTTGAAGGGCGAAGCACATCTCCACTTGAGATAATTCATTCTGATCTTTGTGAGATGAATGGAATATTAGCTAAAGGTGGCAAACGATACTTTCTAACTCTCATAGATGATGCGACTAAGTATTGCTACATTTACTTACTTAAGCCGAAATGGAAAATCAACTAGAAAAGAAAATCAAACGGTTAAGGTCGGACCGAGGCGGTGAATACGTCTCAAATAAATTCTCTCAATTCTATGAAGAAAGTGGAATAATTCATGAAATTACTCTGCCATACTCACCTCAATTGAATGAAATAGCCAAAAGGAAGAACCGAACTATTTGTGACTTGGTTAATGCCATGCTACAAAGTTCAGGTATGTCGGACTATTGGTGGGGTCAAGTAGTTCTCATAGCAAATTATATCCTCAATAGGGTGCTGCCTCGCAATCAGGAGGAAACACCTTATGAAGGATGGAAGGGGAGAAAACCTAACATGTCATTTCTTCGAACGTAGGGATGTCTTGCAAAAGTGTATGTGTTGTTACCGAAGAAAAGAAAGATTGGTTCTAAGACTGTTGGTTGTGTCTTTCTAGGGTATGCTAAAAATTTCACGGCTTACAGATTTCTGGTGGTCAAATCCGAGGTGAGTGACATCGCTACAAATGTAATGATGGAATCTCATGATACGACATTCTTTGAACATGTGTTCCTATGAGGCCAAATGAAGTCATTGACCCTAATGGTTCAAATAAACACTCTATTCCTCCTAGTGTGGATAACACCGCTCTAGAATTAGACTTGAGGTGGAGTAAGTGGCAGAGGACAAAAAAGTCTCTTGGCGATGACTATGTCACCTTTGTCGTGGAGAATGAACCACAAACCCTTTAAGAGGCATACGCATCCCCGGATGTGGATTACTGGAAGGAGGCAATCCATAGTGAGATGGATTCTATCATAACTAACGGAACGTGGGAGGTTACGGACCTCCCATCTGGATACATGCTAGTGGGCTGCAAATGGATCTTTAAAAGGAAGCGTAGACCTGATGGTACTATAGAAAAAGTACAAGGCCTGTTTAGTGGCTAAAGGTTTCACTCAAAATGAAGGTGAAGACTATTTTGATACATACTCTCATGTAGCTCGTTTACCCACAATTCGAGTGCTTTTAGCACTGGCTGCCGCATACAAACTCCAAGTACATCAAATAGATATAAATACCGCTTTCCTAAATGGAGAGTTGGATGAGGAGATTTATATGCAACAACCTGATGGTTTTGTGGTTGAAGGAAAAGAGAGAAAAGTATATCGATTGATTAAATCCTTGTATAGCCTAAAGTAAGCTCCCAATTAATGGCATGAGAAATTTGATAGTACTATGACCACGGTCGACTTTTGTGTAAACGAAGCCGATAGATATGTCTACTATTAGTTTAGTGGGGGCGAAGGTGTTATTTTATGTCTTTACGTGGATGACATATTGCTTTCTGGGACCAACATGGATGCAATCAATAAAACAAAGTCTTTCTTCTCCCAGAATTTTGATATGAAAGATGTGGGTGAAGCTGATGTTATCTTAAACATCAAACTGATAAAGGGTGAGAATGGGATATTTTTTCACAATCCCATTATGTGGACAAGGTTCTAACCATATTTGGATTCATGGACTGTAAGTCAGCGGCCACACCCTATGATCCAAATGTTAAGCTACATAAAAAATTGGATATGGTAAAGACCAGCTTAAGTATTCTCAAATTATTGGATCCTTAATGTATCTAACTAGTGCAATGAGACCTGACATCTCATATGCTGTAAGCAGATTGAGTTGTTATACGTCCAATTCAGGAGATGGTCATTGGATAGCACTAAAGAGGGTACTTAGGTAACTAAAGGGGACCACAAACTTGAAAATACATTATTCTGGCCTTTCAACAGTATGGGAAGGATTCAGTGATTCTAACTGGATCAGTGACCCGGATGACATGAAGACTACAAGTGGCTATGTATTCACTCTAGCAGGTGGGGCTATTTTGTGGAAGCCTACTAAACAGACTATCCTTACACGGTCCACCATGGAGGCTGAGCTGGTAGCTCTAGACTCAGCGTCTGTAGAGGCAGAATGGATTAGAGAACTTCTTTCTGACCTACATGTGCTAGAAAAGCCAATTCCAGCTATTTTAACCTACTATGATAACCAAACAGTTCTGGTTAAGGTGAAGAGTAGGAAAGACAATATGAAGTCGTCAATACATATAAAGACGCGACTTAAGTCGGTAAGGCATGCTAGAGAGACGAGTGTTATTTCTATGGAATACATCCGGTCTGAAAGGAATTCGGCAGATCCTTTCACCAATGGATTGACGTGGAAGGCCATCCTTGCAGCGTTAGAGGGAATGGGGCTCATACCCATGTAAATGCTGACATTGGTTGTAACCTATCCTAGTAGATCGGAGATCCCGTGAACTAGGCTCTAGGACAATAAACTATGTGGGATTAGAGGGCACATCTAAAGGGTCCCATTAGCTGTAGTGCTTTTTCTGTATGGGAGGTTGAGCAATAGCTCTTAATGAATTCGAGACCTACATGGCATCAGGAATCGTCCTACAGGATTCCATGAAGAATTCACCTACTTGGGTATGATCGTGAGGTCACGATCAAAGGAAGATAAGGGTATACTTTCTTAAATACTCATGGGCTACATACGGGGACATGATTGTAACATCCCAACCTAAGAGGGAAAAGGGCAAGCCACCCAGTAGAGAATGTAACTTGGGCGAAAATTCTCACACCAAGGCATTGGATCAAGGCAAAATCCTCCTTTGTTTGTGCAGAGTCGTAGTCCTTGTTACTAGGCTTTGGGTTCAAACCCGCAAGATATCCATCGTCGAACAACTATATATTTTAAGACTTTGAGTATCTTTTATCAAATTGATAAATTGGTGGGGACTGTTGAATTTTGAGGGTTTTTTTTGTGGAAATTTCCCAATTAGAGAAAGGAAGAAAATGGAAAAGGAAAAGGAAACGAAAAGGATTGTAGGGCCCACCTTTCATTGGAAGAAGGGGAGAGATAGTATCAACACCGAAGCAACGAGTGGATGGGGTTCGCCCCATCGTGAGCGCAGGCGCTCTCTGGGGGCGATTTTGTCGCCGGCTGTTGGTGGCGCTGGGGGTTGACTCCGGATCTTCCTTCTTCGTGAAAAGGGGCTCCTACTCTCCTCTCTTCCTCGATCTAACCGGAGAAAATCACAGTGAGTTTTCCCAATTTGATGCTTCTTCTTCCCTTCCAATTTGTGTTCGGTTTTTTTTGTCCCTTAGAGCTCCAGCGCCACCGTGCTTGTCTCGGTGTCGTCGGTAGTGAGGCCGGAACATTTCTCCTAGCTCATCCCGGTGGATCCCTCTTGCGCCCTCTTCGGCTGTTAGGTGTTCTATGGAGCTCTCAGGTTTGAGCCAGTGGAGGAACTTCTGGTGTGCTCTCTGGCTTGTTCTTGCTGAGGGAGAAGAACTTCGGTTGTCTCTCTGGTTTTGGTGCTCTGTTGGTGCTTTCGGCCGGAGCATCTTGGTGGTGGTCATGTGCGACATATTCCCTGTACCTTGGCTTCGTCGTTCGGTGTGTCTCAGATTGTGAAGATTGACATTGTATCTCCATCAACCTTGTCTGATATTCGCGGCACAACGAATCAATTGGTTTTCTGAGACAACGTCATTTGGCGTGCCTTGCCCGATTCTTCTCGGTGGCTTTGAGTGTCATCCACATCGTGAGTATCGTTGATTACAATTTTGCATTACTGAGCATTGTATGCTGTGATAGTCAATTACATTATGTAATTTATTCTAGTACTGGGAGACTTTGCAAGTAATGTCAGTGGGCTCGGTTTAAATGCTTAATGATGATAATTGTCATATACTGAAATTGAAGTGATAGCATATTTAGATTTAAGCTCTAAATGTGTTGCTTACTATAGTCATTGTATCTCTAGTTTTTCGGCTATATTATCTTCAGAAGGTTTAGTCACTTTATGTCTACTGAACTGAGTTGACTTGCTATGTTGTTATTGCTTTGGCTCTTTGTCAGTTGACAGACTTATATGCTTCAGTTTGTGAGTTTTCAGTATTGTTAGTTGTTAATTAATCTGTTTACTGAAAGGCTAAAGTTCTGTTTCCTTGCACTGCTAATCAAAATCACCTCTCTGTTAGCTGAATGAAATATTGCTGTTTATGAGATAATAGTTTGACATATTAGTAAAGCATTGTTAGGATCTCAAAATATGAATCTTTGTGGTCATATTCAATTAGTGAAGAGTATAGATAATAGTGGCGTGGACGCCAAGATTTTTCTTAAGCAGCCCGACATCTGAGAGTAATAAACAAATAATCTAAATCTGAGCATTATGCTGATTTCAATTGTCCACGTGATCTATGTGTTAAGCATATTATTCTATTTAAATGACTTGAAGAATTTACATATGTATATGTTAATTTTATCATTTAAATGCTGCTGAAATTATACTTTAATTATTATTAATTATGCTGGATTTAATTCTGAATGTCTGTTAAAACCGCTATATTTACAACATTATCATCTTATCCTCTCTCGAAGGCAATGGTTACCTGAAGTGCTGGACGAAAACAACTGCCTGCAACTTTTTTTTTAGAATCGACTGCTTGCAATATAGTATAATGCAAAAAACATACTTGGCTAGCAATCTACCACTAGTTTCCATCGCCTTTATTTATTGGACTGTTATTCTCTACTGGAGCGTGACACTGTCATCTGTAAATGCCTGAAAAGACGCTTTACTTTGGTCGAGTGCGCGCGCGGGCAAAACGATGGAAATACGAAGTTTCGGGCGATCAAGACGACAGAAAAAAAAAACAGAGAGAGACGGCGAGTACGCAGAAGTCAGAAGTCACAAGCAATCTTAGCTGTGAGACGGCGACGCCTAAAAAGCATAGCACAAAAAGTCGGACCAGACTGCCGGTTAAATTGGAGCCGACATCTAGCTAGCTCGATCATGCTCGAAGGCTGTTCATATATTCAGGTCAGAAAAAAACTGGCCAAATTGGCCGGTTTTTAGTAAACCGGCTAACCGGTGCCAGTTTTACTGAATCAAACGATTTTTGTTTAGGACAAAGATACCACCGTTCTTATTATTATTTTTGCTATGAATTCAGAAGTAAGATGAGAAAGATACGAATGTAAGTGGCCTGCTGTTGTGCGCTATGCACAAAAGCCCGCGAGGAGGCAGCGGCACACCCTGTTCTTGTCATTCAGTTAATTTATCCAGTGGCACGGGCAGCGCACGGCACCACAACGCCTACACCTCCGCAATTACACGACTGCTCCGACGTTGGATGGAGCGTTTGGCTAGCCGTCGCTTTCCAAGAACTTGACGCCACCACCTCGCAGTCGCAGCTAGCTAGCCCGTCTGCTGATCGTTCTCTGAATCAGCAGCGTCGGGAACCTGCGCAACGGCAATGCAGATTGGCACACCCACTCACACATGAATGATTGGAGTGTGGACGACTGACGAGAGAGCAGAAATTCGAAGCTACAGGCTGCAGCTACTACCACTCTGCTCTTCCTTTTCTTTTTCTTTTTTCGGTTTCTTGACGTGGTTGATTAGTGGTTGTTGGGTGCATTGACGACGATTAAAACCTCCATATATTAATTTAATATATAAAAGATCATACGTCTTTATGATCGTAATCTCTAAAGCTAACGACCTCACTGATCGTGAGGATTCCAGCGGTTACACGATAGGTACCTTGGTCGGACAAGGCTTTGTGCCTAGGCTCCGACCAGGTAGCTGTTCGGAAAAGCTATGAACTGGCATTTCTTACCGTATGATGAATGGAACACGTGTTATATATTTCAAACCGTGCGATGATATAATCCTAAGACACTGACAATTAACTACCCAACGGTTAAGCATCTCACAGACAACCGCAAGGAAGTTAGCACTTTGTTAACTACCTTACCGTTCCGACCAGTTGTAACGTTTCACCAGAGACGCCTTCTCCAGGAGTAACTGCCACCTCTTTAGGAGTTATTTAAGGGTGGAGCGCAGAAGACGAAGGGACAGAGGGACAAGAGACGAAAAATAACAGAACAAGAGAAGACAAACACAGAAGCCAAAGCGGTGGAATTAGAAGCAAGATAGTCAGTCTTAAAATTAGAGTCTAAGCCTGATTACTTAGTTAAACATTCCTCACATTCAGTGTATTTAGGGTAGTTCCTAGTCAGGTCTTGTAAATCCAATTCATATCAATAAAGAGCGGCCCCTATTCTATCCTAGGATATTTCACGTCATTTACCTATTTCATTTTCATAAGATCGGCGATTCGATCGTCGACAGCTGGCGCCGTCCGTGGGGAAGAAGACGTAAGTTTCCTGAAAAAACTCTTCGCTCATACAAACTCTCGCCCAAATTCCTGCAATCGCTCATGCGACTATATCCGGAGTTTGGAATGAGGAGAATTGGTTCGACTTGGCGGACTACGCCGACCTCGACTTAGAAGGATGCATCTGTGCCATGGAAGAAAATGGCAAGTCATCCTCCTCTTCCTCCTCCGCCGGCTCGCACGTCGCCAACGTTAGCGAGGTCGACCGGATGGACGAGGATGTGCCACCACTACCAGTGGCGCAATCAGAGGAACCAGCCATTCCGATCAGCTCGGAATGTCAGGAGACCTCTTCAAGCTCGGTCTGTCCGACCGGCAAAACAGGTGAAGAAATTTCAGTGCCCCCACTCGAAAATCTCTATACCCTCGATGAAATCATGGCTGAAAGATACTCTCCTACGACTTCTGGCAATTCCAAGAGTCAACCAACACCTGGTAACGGTGTCGATGAAGCCTCCACTAGTTGTAGGCCATGTGGGGATGATCACGCTCAGCATACGATCGGTAGTTCGTCAGATCAGGCTGAGGAGACCTCAGGAGGTGCTCATTTCCGACCGCTCTCCGTCATGAAACTTCGCGAAGCAGCGAGAAGCTCTCCATTAGTTACGATGGAAGCTCATCGGAAGATCGATGCTGGAGGCACGAAGTCAATGCGATCGGAGATGAAAATCAAGATGCCCTGCACGGTCCTACATTCTCTACGACGCCATCACGTGTTGTTAGAGATGATCCGGGCCATTAGGCACCAACTTCCGAAGGCAACGGAGCTGATCGACGTCAATCAGTTAACTCGCTTGGCATTACCCCACCTAGAGTAACTGATATGACAGAACAAATCCGAAGGTCGGGGGAAGGTTCAGACCTGCATACACCTACGACCAGTATGAACCACCTGAGACCTTCGGTAACTGTACAAAACTTACGACGTGTTCAAGATATGTTAAATAATTATGATCCTACTTTAGCGAAAACTGTGTTTTGTACAGCCGTAGGTCAAGTATCCAAATTCTCCAATGCACTATGCAACAAGACGGAAGCGCATCGAACAAAGGGTTCCAGGGAGTCAAACTATGACTTCATCCCAACGTTCCTCCCTCAGCAGGGGACAACATGATCATGCTAGGGAACAATCGATACCAAGACCCCCTCGATGATTCCGACAAAGGAGTCACAAGGGGAGAAGGATATTTCAGATAGCCACTCCCCCATCACGTCGAGAAGAACCACCACTTGGACTCAACGATCTCCGACATCGTCTGAATCAAGTGGCCGGTCGGAGGCATCACATGAATGTCCACGATCAGATCGGTACACCGGAGTTCCAGCGTTCCAATCTTAGGAATCGGTCTCCGACCGATTACAATCCAGCACCTTCCCAGAGAAGACGCCATGAATCAATCACAGGTTGTCGAGTCTTCTCTGCAGGGCTCCAAGCTGTGTGTTGGCCTAACCGATTCCGACCGGCCAACTTAGACAAGTTTAATGGGACTTAAAACCCATTGGAATTTCTCCAAATATATACCACCGCCATCAGAGCTGCTGGTGGCGATGAGAATGTGATGGCCAACTATCTACCCACCGTGCTCGAAGGGTCTGCCCGGTCGTGGTTGTTGAACCTACCGATCGGATCAATCTATACTTGGCAGCAACTCTGTGATCTTCTAATTGCAAACTTCCAGGGTACGTATGACCGCCCTGGGAAGGAGGATGATCTCCACCGAATCCGACAGGGTTCTATGAGACTTTATGTCAATACATCAAGAGGTTCAGCTAGGTTCGCAATTCTATACCTGAAGTTGCAGAGTCATCTGTTATTCAGGCTTTTAAAACAGGTCTGAGAAATCGGCGGTTTACGGAGGATATAGCAATGAACCCTCCAAGAACAACCGTTGAGCTTTTTGACATGGTCGACAAGTATGCCACCGCTAGCGAAGCAATCGAGTGGTGCGAAGCCATTGATCGGAAAGACAAGATTCCCCAACCCGGTCTGGACAAACCAGAGAAAAAGAATAAGAAATCTCTCAAGAAGAAAAAGAACCGCAGACCCGACGGCAAGGCGGTCCTAGCCATTTCTGATAAGTTCATGAAGGGTAAGAAGGACTACACCGGTCGAGGCAAAACGAAAGCTCCGACCGAGGGGTTCCAGAAAAACAAGAAGTGGTGTCCACTTCATCAGCAGACAGGGCATGATCTGCGCACCTGTCGAGTCTGGCAAAAGAAACTAGAGGATTATTATGCAGGTAAAGGACCATTTCCCACAATGCAGGAACCCGGAGAAACGAGCTCCAAAAAGGACAAGGATGGCGACGAAGAGATGGAGTACCAGGATCCCCAACACACAGTCAACATGATTTTTGGAGGATCTTCTTCATACGAGTCCAAATATCATCTGAAGGCCATGAAGCGGGAGGTCAACCTCGTCGAATCTACGACCATTATCAAGCAATCGAAGTGGTCGGACACGGCAATTTCCTTCAGCAAAGACGACTGCCCCGTCCCTTCGACTCGACCAAGTAGGTGCCCTATTGTTGTTGAACCAACTATTAATAATTGTAGGGTTAATCGAGTCTTAGTAGATGGAGGTAGTTCTTTGAATATATTATTTGCGGGAGCTTTAGAAGAGATGCAGGTCCCCATGTGAAAGGTGAAACCGGTGAAATATACTTTTCATGGCATAGTTCCTAGCTCCACCGCTAAACCGATAGGACAAGTTTCCCTACAGGTTACGTTCGGAAGCCCTGATAAATTTCGAATAGAAAAAATTTCGTTTGATGTGGTAAACTTTGAATCCGCATACAACGGAATCCTTGGTCGACCGGCATTAGCAAAGTTCTTGATAGCCACGTATTACGGTTATCAGAGTCTGAAAATACCAGGGCCAAAGGGAGTCATCACTATTCGGGGAGATTGGAAAATTGCTTACGTTTGTGATTGAAAATCTTTTGAACTGGTCGATGAACTTCCGACTAGAGAGGCTAATCCACCTACCATGCAGGCCAAACACTCGAGACCGAAGATGACACCCAAACCCTCCGACCAGACAAAGGAAGTACCACTCGACAAAGACGCTTCTCGGACAAATCAAGTCGCCACAGGTTAGGGAAATCTTGACCCATTTACATAAGATTCTCGTGGGGCAAGACTCGACCCCAAATAGGAAGAGTCACTCGTCACCTTCCTCCGAGAGAATCAGGACGTGTTTGTCTAGCAAGCATCCGATATGCTTAGAGTCCCCTGGGAGGTGATCGAGCACAGGCTAGCTCTCCAACCTGATAAAAAACCGATCAAGTAGAAGCTGCGACGTTTTGCACCCGATCGGAAGGAAGCAATCCAGTCGAAGATCGAAAAACTCCTCAAGGTTGGATTTATTCGTGAAGTCGACCATCCTCAGTGGCTTGCCAATCCTGTAATGGTTAGAAAAAATAATGGAAAATGGCGAATGTGTATCGACTTTACAGACCTTAATAAAGCTTGTCCGAAGGATGATTTTCCCCTTCCACGTATTAACCAACTCGCAGACTCTACCTCTGGGTGTGAGTTACTAAGTTTTCTAGATGCGTATTCAGGGTACCACCAGATTAATATGAGTAAAGAAGATGAGGAGAAAACTTCCTTCATCACCCCATATGGCGCTTACTGTTATGTTAAGATGCCATTTGGTCTCAAAAACGCTGGTGCAACTTTTCAATGGTTAATGCAAAAAAACCTTTAGTCCATAAATAGGTCGGAATCTAGAAGCTTACGTTGACGATCTGGTCGTAAAGACCACCAACGCTGGCAATCACATCCCTGACTTACAAGAAACTTTCAACAACTTGAGAAGGCATAACCTCAAGTTGAATCCGGAAAAGTGTGTGTTCGGAGTTTCTGCTGGAAAACTGCTCGGTTTCCTAGTCTCGGCTAGAGGTATTGAAGCAAACCCAGTTAAAATAGCGGCCATTGACCAGATGCACCCTCCGACCACAAAGAAGGAAGTCCAAAAACTAACCGGCTGTATGGCAGCACTAAGTCGTTTCATAGCAAAGTTAGGGGAAAAAAGATTACCTTTCTTTAAACTTCTTCGGAAACATGGGAGTTTTGAGTGGACTAAAAAGGCAAACGATGCCTTTGAAGAACTTAAAAAGTACCTTACGAGTACCCCGGTCTTAGTCTCTCCGAGATCGGGAGAAACATTGCTAATTTACGTGGCAGCAATACCACAAACAAGAAGGTGTAATCGGTCGAGAAAGGATAACATCCAACGACCAATTTATTACGTAAGCGAAGTCTTACATGGACCAAATGAAAGATACCCACAGATACAAAAGTTACTCTATGGTCTCCTTATGTCTTCAAGGAAGCTAAGGCATTACTTTCAGGACCACAAAGTGGCTGTACCAACTGGATATCCCCTTGGTCAAGTCCTTGGAAACAGGGAATCATCAGGACGAATAGCAAAATGGGCGGTTGAGCTAGGGGCGTTTGACCTCCATTTTATTTCACGAATAGCAATAAAGTCCCAGACAATAGCAGAATTCATTGCCGAATGGACAAACCCTGAACCCACCCAAGGGCCCGAGTACGAACACTACGAGGAGTGAACAATGTACTTTGACGGTTCCTAGATGTTAAAAGGATCGGGGGCTGGAGTGGTCTTGATATTCCCTACTGGCGAACACATCGAGTACGCCATCCAGTTAAATTTTTCTACCACAAATAATGTAGCAGAATATGAAGGTTTACTGGCAGGACTCCGAGCAGCTCGTTCACTCGGGATTCGCAGATTACTAGTGAAAGGCGATTCTCAACTAGTAGCGAATCAAGTATGGAAAGAGTATCAATGCTCGAGTACCAAGATGTCATCTTATCTGGCGGAAGTACGGAAACTCGAAAAGAACTTCTTTGACTTACAGATCCAACATATTCCTAGAAAGAAAAACTTTCTGGCAGACCAGTTGGCACGAATGGCCTCCACGAGGTCGACCGTCCCGCCCGGAGTTTTTCTCGAGCAACTCGATTCACCCTTGGTAGTCGAGCCTTCCGAGAACATACATGATTCTTTACAGGTTGTACAAACCGATCAAAGGAACATGGATGCTCCACAGGTCGTTGACAGTTGGCGCTGTCACGATCAAGGTAGAGATTGGATGACATCGATCTACGATTATCTTCAGCATGACATAATTCCGGAAGATGATGTAGAGGCTGATCGTATAGCACGAAAAGCCAAATCATACACTCTAATCGAACGTACCTTGTATAAACGAGGATCTCATAGAGTATTGATGAGATGCATATCTTAAACGGATGGCATTAAGTTGCTAGCCGAAATCTATGAAGGAGTCTGTGGAGCACATCATTCCTACAGAACTCTAGTCGGTAAAGCCTTCAGGCAAGGATATTACTGGCCAACTACCCTTCATGATGCAAAAGAACTTGTGACGAAGTGCGTACAATGTCAGTTTCATAGCCGACAAGTACATCAGCCAGCACAAGTCTTACAAACAATTCCTCTTTCTTGGCCTTTTGCAACTCGGGAATTTGGACATTCAGGACCTTTCCCAAGAGCACCCGGGGGCTTCGAATTCCTTTTCGTCATGATTGACACGTTTACAAAATGGATCGAGGCCGAGCCAATTGTTAAAATAACAACTGAGGCCGCTAAGAGATTCCTCATGAAAAATGTGATCACACGATTTGGTGTACCCAGTCGTATAATCACAAATAATGGTGCCCAGTTCTCTAGCAATCAATTCCAAGAATTCTGTGATGAACTTGGTGTCAAAGTTCATTTTACTTCTGTTGCTCATCCGCAGAGCAACAAAGCAGTTGAGCGGGCTACTGGTATCATTATGCAAGAGATCAAACGCCGAGTATTCGACCAGTTAATCAAATGGTCAGGAGCTTGGGTTCAAGAACTCCCATCTGTATTATGGACCGTCCGAACCACGACCAGTCGTGCGACCGGTGAAACACCTTTCTTTTTGGTTTATGGTGCTGAAGCCATGCTTCCTCCAGAACTCAGAATTGGTTCTGCTCGAACTGGTCGTTTTAACGAAAACGATCAGAATGAACGAAGACTCGACGACGTCAATTTCCTTGAAGAACGACGAAACCAAGCCCTTGTACGATTAGCAGTCTATTAACAAGCCATGCGAAGGTACCATAGTCGTAAGGTGCAACCTTGCAGCCTTGCTGTAGGTGATCTGTTTGTCAGAAAAATTCAGAACCAAGCAAATCGCAATAAACTTTCTCCCAAGTGGGAAGGTCCTTACACTGTGGTCGAAGTTACCCGACCAGGTTCCATACGACTAGCTATGTCTGATGGGCAAATTTTGTCAAATTCTTGGAACATTGATCAATTGCGTAAGTTCTATGTTTAATTATTTTACATTCTTTCAATTTCAATAAATTCATTTATTTATTAAGAAGAGTAACCTTGATTATATATATATACCTATACTCTGGTCGTTCATTATTGTTAATTTAAACTGGTCGGAGAAGACAATCTTCTCTCCGACATCCTTTTTCAAGGATCTCTGCTACTCTATGGCAACGACTTCTATGTCATACGCTGTATTGGTCCTAGTCGTGAGCATTCTATAAATGATTCCCACGTGCGACAACATTCTTTTCTTAAAGAAATATATGAGTAATCAGAGCATCATACAAAATAACTTTATATACTTAATGATATGCTCAAGATTATGAAGATTATATTTCATTATTTCAAGATTCTGCTCTGCTCTTGTCTGGCTACTGGTCGGGACACGGAAAGCCTCCTAGTCGAAGTCTCTCCTTTTTCGCACGTGGTTTTGTCCACTGGAAGGAGCTTCCTAGCGACGGTTCTTTTCTTACGATCCTCGCTACCACTCAGATTAAGAGCTTGAACACGTTTCACGAAATATATTATATGACTTCAGGTCTAAGCATTCCTTCTGACCAGACTTTGGGATAATATATATAAACAAAGTTCACTTATAATTTGTTGCATTTCTTCTTATGTCAAATACAACAAGGTCTTTTTTCCGACCATATACAATTTTTGATTGGTATTTCGATTATGACAAGCAAGGATCGATAACTAGTCGAAATCATACGCTAGTTCCGACTACAGTGATTTCCTAGTATTACAACGATAAGTTTTGTCTTAACATCAGCACATACCTTCAAAAAAAAGTTTCGACTTTCATTCTCTTTCTTGGCTACCTGCTTGTATGGTAAAGTTCTTCTACTATAAAGCAGTCGGGGGCTAGGAAAATATGAGAATTTTAAAAGTCAACAGGATAAACAAAAGCATTGTTAACGACATAAAAGGTAAGTTTTATACATATTCAATATTTTTACATTTGCAGGGCCTACTCTAGAAATATTTCGGACTAATTCTCGCTTGATGGAGATCCGACCTCCATCTCTGTACAACTTTGTCTCCGAGTGGCCCGAGTTCTTCCATGAATTTGGTCGCCTCGTTGGGTAGGCGCTTGAAGTCATCTTCAACAACTTGGAGATTAATGGAGGGGTCGGAAGCCTTCAGTTTTGCCAAAGCAAAACTAACTCCACTAGCAACGCCTGCTTTCATGGTCTGGGCATAGTTCTTCCGAGTAATTTTGAGCAGATTTTTAAGATTCTCTAGAAGTTGACCCAAGTAGTTCATTTTCTCTATTGGATCTCTTAAAGTAGGCAGACTTGATCCTGATCCCATATCAAAGATCATCTTGTTCAAAAATAGGATCTTTTCATCAATACTTTGCACAAGAGCTGTCTCCTTATCCTGCTCAAATTTCAGAGTCTTCTCTGTTCTGTCCAAAGCTTGTTTTTGCTCTACAAGAGTAAAACGGGTGATAAGAACAAACATGATGGGAGGAAGATAATAAGTCAAGTTTACGATCTATTACCTTCAATTCTTTTGTTAAGTGTTTCATTGCTAGTTGTCGCTTTGGCGATCGACCAGTCCCTAACTTTAATTTCTTCTTCAAGCAGAGCTGTCCTAGCTTTCTCAGCCACGATCTCTTCTTTTATTTTCTCCAAATCTATCGAATACGATAAGGGAGAATAATTAGAGAAGGCCAAAGTTACGAAGAAAAAAAAAGAGGGTTAAAGTGGAAAGTTCTTACTTTCCAACTCGGAATGTTTTTTCTCCAAGTTCTTAATTCGTTGGGTCAGTCCTCCGACCACAGTAAAGTTCTCGACTAGATGCTGTACAAATAGTATTTTTCCTCTTTAAGTTCCTTGTAAACTTTTGAGAAGTACTATAGAACTGGTTGTAGATACTTACCTGGATTGCCACATCATTTTAATTGGCAAATATCAGATCAGGATTTGTCTTGATTTGATGATCCGATATCTTTCCCCAAGCCTTGTTAAGATCCTCATCCTCAATAAATCGAGGACGAAAAGGGAATTGATCAGGTTGGGAGGAACCACCAATGTGGGTCAGAACCTGTTGGGGGTCTTCGGCGGTCTTTTCCTCTGCAGAAGTTGGAACCACCGATGGGTCCAGCTCAAATGTTGGCCTTGACACCTGCTCGGGGGCTTCTTTGACCACTTTTTCCTCAGGAGCTCTATCCTGGGAAGCATTCTGGTCGGGGACCTCCACGAGTGCTTGGTCCTCAGGAGGAGTCCGGTCGGAAACAACTGGAACACTCGAAGACCTATGCAAAGCGAAGAAGGGAAGTTCAAAACATCAAATCATCAATAAATTATTAGAGGTATGCGCTTATACGACCACTTTCATTTGTACATACCTAGTTAGTTTCTGAGATTTGACTTTAAAGCGCGGAAGAGTAAACTTTATGCCGCCAACCTTCCTTTTCTTTTCTTCCGATTTTGCCGGTTCCAAACCGACAGGGTTGGTCAAATACGTTGCATCCTCCAACAAGATGTCGGAAGTGATGCCCTCGATCAGTTCGTCAAGGGTTGCATCCTTGACCATCTGGTCGGACGGAGTGGTTTCACCAACCTCCAGACCAGTTGTTTCAGTAATAACTGTCCGGTCGTGAACGACCGGTCTGGGATCTACGGCCTCCGCAGTCACGCACTGCTGGCCTTCAGCCTTCTCCACCTAAATCACAAAACGAATTTGGTTAGGTGATGAAATCTTTTATCTAAACTGCATATATATCCATCTGAAGTGTTCTATTACCTCGGGAGATTCATCTTCTTCTAGTGCATCCGGGCACGAGTCAGTCGGAACCACGGTGGGATGTTAATCCTCACTAGTTTGTGTGATTCGCAATCCGACCGACTACAAAAATAGAGCATGATCAAAAATTTGATCGGAGAATATATATACATGATAAAAAGAATTTTTGATTATCTACCTTAATCCTTACCAGTCGCTCTTCAGCAGGAGCTATGGCTAAGATCTCAGGGAATCCAGCCTTTTCTCCAGGCTCCCCTGCACATATCAACCTGATCCGCTCTCTAATTTCCTCAGGGGAAAGACCTTTAAAAGAAAAGGAGAGAAAACAAAACATGGACATGTTTTAAGGTAGTACATTAATCAAATAAAAAAATATTAGTCGGAGTTTATCTTAAAGACTTACCACCTCCTGAGATAGCTTCATCACGACCAATGGACCAAAGTAGGGAATGAGTCCGAAGCTTCAGAGGGCTAATCTGACGCTTGGTGAAATCTCTCACCACATGCTAGGAAGTCAAGCCCTTGATTCGCAGGTCGTGGATGGCATCCACCCATCTTCCAACCACCCCTGTCTTCTCCACGGTCTTCCTCCACTTGGGGTTTTCATTTGCTCTAATTCCGGCGAAGTAGAGGCCATCGTCTCTCGTAACCGTCATGTAGAACCAGTTCTTCTTCCATGACGACCACGAGGATTTCGAGTACATATGGATGTACTCATCGGCCTTCCCGTCGTGAAGGCGCAATGTACATTCTCCGGGAGTCGCCGTGGATCTCCCCATCACCATTCAGTAGAAATACCTGAAGAGCCTCAAATTCGGTGGCATTCCTGGTATGCCTCACACAAATAAGTGAAAATATTGATATTGGCGATGGAATTTGGAGCCAATTTACCGCCCACCCGTAATACTCAAGAACGCGGAGGAGGAATTTGTGTACCGGCAACCTCAGCCCACATTCGATATAGGCGAGGAAAACGAGGATTTCCCCATCTTCGCGGCTCGGAAAGTGCTCTCTGATCGCTGATCTCCATTTGATCAGATTCTTGTTTGGAAGCATTCCGATTTTCTCAAACGCCTCAAGTTTTTTCTTGCTCAATTCCGAAGGCAACCACTTCGTGATTTGCTCTGACATAATGAAAATCCTTAAGGATGAGTATGGTCGTAGGAGGCTTTGTGGTCGGAAGAACAAGAAAGAGGTCTAAAGGATTTATCTTGGCAAGAAGCTGAAGGGGATCAAAAGGGGATCTGAAGCGTAAAAATTCTAAAAGCCTATCGATGGGGATTTTATAGCTTCCAATCTTTTAATTACGATTGGAAGTTTCCCACAAAAGTTCAACGGGCAAAAGCTTCTTTTTTTGTTCAAACGAACAGAAAAACTCTTCGGTTCCCAAGGCAAGTTCTCAACTTTAAAGTGAACACAGACCACTTTGTATATCACGATATTAAATAGGGGTCTGCCCGATACGACTTCATCGGAAAAAGGTATATATACGACCTATTCATTTAAAGTTCGGGGGCTAGCTGACGAGGATTAAAACCTCTATGTATTAATTTAATACATAAAAGACCATATGTCTTCATGGTCGTAACCCCTAAGGCTAACGACCTCACTGGTCATGAGGATTCCAGCGGTTACACGATGGGTACTCTGGTCGGACAAGGCTTTTTGCCTAGGCTCCGACCAGGTAGCTGCTCGGAAAAGCTATGAACTGGCATTTCTTACCGTATGATGAATGGAACACGTGTTATATATTTCAAATCGTGCGATGATATAATCCTGAGACACTGACAATTAACTACCCTACGGTTAAGCATCTCGCAGACAACCGCAAGGAAGTTGACACTGTTAACTGCCTTACCGTTCCGACCAGTCGCAACGTTTCACCAGGGACGTCTTCTCCAGAAGTAACTGCCACCTCTTTAGGAGTTATTTAAGGGTGGAACGCAGAAGACGAAAGGACAGAGGGACAAGAGACGAAAAACAACAGAACAAGAGAAGACAAACACAGAAACCAAAGCGGTGGAATTAGAAGCAAGATAGTCGGTCTTAGACTTAGAGTCTAAGTCTGATTACTTAGTTAAACATTCCTCACATTCAGTGTGTTTAGGGTAGTTCCTAGTCAGGTCTTGTAAATCCAATTCATATCAATAAAGAGCGGCTTCTATTCCATCTCAGAATATTTTACGTCATTTTCCTTTTTTATTTTCATAAGATCGGTGATTCGATCGTCGACGTGTATATCGTTGTATTGTTATGGGCGTTTAATATTCTAGGTGTGCCTTGTGCCTCCTATTCAGCGTGGGGACGTGAATGGTTTGGTTGTTGTGTGCATGCGATAGGAATTGTGATAGAACGGCTCGAGATGATCCGTCTCACTCTGCTACTTTCGACTAGTATACACCAGTCCGTTTCACTCTGCTACTTTCGACTAGTACACACTAGTAGGCGAATAATAATGCAGCTTCCTGTGCGTCGCACGGTGTGAAAGGGTTGCATCAGGTCAGATTCTGTTCTCTCCTTTTGACCTAAAGGGAAAGGAAATTTCTTTCTTTTTTTAGAAATGGGAAACCATTACTAACAGTCTTGGATCCTTCCGTCGTCTCTCAACTTTCCAATTTCACTGTCTCTCGGACTAGTTCTCAACGAAATGAACAAAAGAGGGGTCCTGGTTCGAATTAACTTACATCACACAAATTCTGGACTCGTCGTGATCTTGACTATTCTGATGATATCCTCGTTCTTCCATTTCACCTCATTAGGAGGCTGCTTTTGGGCTCACTCAAGTTGAAAGCGCCAGATGTACAATCCGTAGGCATAGCTCAACTAATGGCATTTTAGAACGTTTCAAAATTCCAAAGTTGTCATCATCTTAACCAAAAACATTATAGCCATATCAGATTCTAGAAGAACAGAAACTAGCATACCTATCTCAGTATTCAAGATAATAACAGATAATAAAGCAAACCAAGTAACAAGATAGAGATAGCCATACCCAGATTCAGTGGAAGAAGAAGCTGTAGCAGAGTTCTTGATGAGGACGTCGTTCGTCATGGCGTAGTAGACATCGTGGTAGTAGGCGTGCAGTTGATGTAGAACGTAGCAGAGGAACAGCGAGCAGTCGCGCGAACGCTCCTCAAAAACCTTATTCGTCCTCGCTCGTACAAGCCTTCAAGAACGAAGGTTCCGGAGGCCTGCTCTCCCGGTGCGGCCGTATACGCGCTTCGCCGAGATGGAGATAGCCAGAGACAGCAACAAAAACTGTGGGATTCTGTATTGTAGAAGCAACTAGAAGAAGCAGAACTCTGTTCCTTTTGTAGCCAAAAACTGAGAGTCTAAAAACCAACAGTTGCCATCAAGAAGCAAAATCCAAAGGCCAAAAAACAAAGTGACCAGAGACCAACGGTTGCCATTGAATCGCCATCAATTACGAGTCAGTGCGTTTCGATTTTTGAATAGATAAAGAAAAACGAGTCCGCACCCGACACGCCTGCGCACGACACGGCACAACACGGCACGGTGCGGTGAGCAAGTGAGCGAGCGCGCGCGTGTGATGGCTCTCTCTAATTTCACAAGAGGGTCTATCACATTCCACCTTATAAAGTGTTGTAACTCCTTTTCATCCCTCTATGTGGGACTAAACAGTTTTAGCACGTGCACATGGATCTTTAGGATTTTTCAGAAATTAATTAGAGTTAAACATGGACTCAGCCTGTATTAATTTCAACAGATGTACCCATTTCCCATCATTTGGAGGCTGTCTTGGGTTCATTCCAATTGAAAGCACAGGATGTAAAAAAAGGCCACCATATACGACCACAACCTGGTGGCAATTCAGAGTACCTTCCAGGCTTCCAGTCGCATATGCAGTGAGATGGCCTTCCAAAGCCGGCCTTATCTCAGAGAAAGTAATGCCTCCGATTGCCTCCGTTGCGAACACAGGCCATCCTAAGGGAGTGTTTGCTTCGTATCCTGAGCGTGTTTTGCCTCGCCGGTGCTTCTCTTGGACGCTGCCTGCTTCATATTTGTTTTGGTTCCTGTGTCAGCCAGCTGCTAGGCCCAGGCGACCAAAAGAAGCGTTGGAGCAGCTGCCTGGCAGGCAGCAATTTTAATCCACCGTTCGTTCTTCGATCCATCGCTGTATTTTTCATTCAACAATTTCAGGTATATGCTTCCAGCCAAACAACCCATCTTCATGTTTGCCTGGCCAGGCAAAAATCATCTACCAAACAAGCCCTAAATCTGTGTCGGTCAAGCATTTTTAGTTTTTTTTTTATCATTAATATATAAAGAATTACCTAAATTGACAACATGAAGTTAGCATTACTGGATCCATTACGAAATATACTTTCATAATGTATAATTATTTTTTATCTAAAACAACTTATTTTTTAATAAATTGATAAGTCAAAATATCATCTTAGAGACCACGACAATGTCCAAAACTAATATTTGCAATAGGAGGAAGTACGAGAGTTGTGAGTAGAAGGCTAAGCCAGCCAAAAAATAGAAGATTTTGTTACATATTTGAGTTACCTAACCAAGCCCCAGCCTTCAACACAATAGGCTAATCGGCTAGGTAGGACCAGGAACCTATTGAACCGACCGGCAGGCACTTAAATTTCTAGAGCAAATGCCCGTTTTGAATGCAAACCCAGAATATTACCTCCAAAATTCTCTTGAGATTCTTGTGTCACAGATGAGGCATTTTTTTTTCAAAAAAATGTGTGTTGGCAATAACAGAACTGTCATGCTTGTAGCTGTTGCCAGACTGAAGTTTTCAAGTGACGGGCCCCGCGTGGGGACTGTCACTGATGCTGTCCGTCCGAGCTATAGTACGCGATCGGACGGCTCCGGGAATAGTCCTCACGAGGGACCATCCTCTTAAAAAAAGTTCTTCGTTGTTGCCTATGCAGGACCCCAAATCTAGGCTCCGGCCAAACTAGACCTACTTTGCTTAGGTTTAAGGTATGATGCCTCACATCTTTGATCATAGACCTTGGCCGGCCTAGTAATGCTTTTGTTTTCAAAGTACGTTAGCCGATTTTTTTTGTTTAATTGCGCGGCTAGATATCAAAGACATATATTTATTTGAAGACAAATAGTGTTATATTTTTTATATAACTTTTATGCTTTTGATGGAAAATATAATTGTATTCCTATACAACTGTAACAGTCCTCGTATTTATATCTGATTGATCTACATTGTTATAATCTAAACCCACCACAATCAACGGTAGATAAATAATCTAGACCCATCACAATTAACGGTGTAGTTATTTTTCTTTTTCCATCGATTAATATGGTAATTTCTAGCTTTTGAGAGCAAATGTGATGATTTTTTCTATTGTTTTAATTATATAATATATAGATGACTTAGTAAGATACGCTTTTCCTCCCTATAGAGAACAATTTAGTTTTTTTTTTTGTAATTCCTGCCTTTCCCCCTCAGTCTAGTAAGAAGTTTGGCTTGCTTTTGAGAAAAGATAGTGTTACGAACTTGTGTTAGCTGGGCCAATTTTCCCCAATTTTTTTGGAATGGCAAAAACTAATCCCACTCCCCTCTTTTACTATTTTGCTAGCGCCTTCTATATAGCCCTGATATATTTATCTCCCATAATTGGATCATCGCCAGTATGATACAATAACCAACTGGGGATGAGCGGAAAATGAGGCTGCAAATTGATTTCCTAGCAGGGAACCATTGGGTAGTCTAACCGGAGTGACATCTCAGTTTTTCTAGCTGATGACCCGAGCTTAATTTCCACAAACTATATAGGAGTATAAGTTAATGACCGCAATAACCAATTGTTCCCTTTGTAAAATAATTCTGATTCTAAGCGTTTTCCGAACCCAAAACGGATCATAAGGGATCACCCTCCCATCCGAGCCATCAAAACTTGTACAATGCTGAAAAGAGGCAACAATAATTTGCTCTGACGAACCTGGAGCACTAAAATCGGGCTCAGGTTCTATAATGTGTGTGTGTGTGTTTTTTTTTCATACGTATGTACGTAGACATTCTATTATGATTTTCGAAATCAACAAATAGCTGTTTTAAAATTCTAGATGTGCTCGAACTATATATATTCGTCTCGAAAAAAAAAACTGTTTATAATTGGCCTCCTTTCCATCAATAAATTGTAGTAGATGTACTCAGTTTAACCATATATACATGGGCACGACGTCCGAGCGCTATCGCCGTACGCTTAGCTCTAATGTCATCTTTAAGGTTCTCGCCCATATCTTGTGTGACGGTCACTAACATATTACGTCCGGAGCTTGAGATTGCCGATCTCGGTGGCGGTGCCGTGGCGCATATACAGCTGTGGTGAGAAGATACCACGCCCTATGGTAAGACAATAGATAATATTCCCGTAGTAGGCTCGTTAAAACATTTGGAAAAAAGACACGTTAAAAAATCATGCAACATCATCGTGAACAGGATGCAACAACACTGTGAACAATATGCAACATTTATTTTCAACAATTGCAACATTATTTTCAACGGGTCGCAATATTTTTTTAACGGGTCGCAACATCTCAAAGAACAGTATGCAACATTTTTTTCAACAGGTTGAACATAAGAAAAAATCTTGCAACATCACCGTGAACAGGATGTAACATCTTTTTTCAACAGTGGACAACATTTTTTTTAACGGGTCGCAACATCTCAAAGAACAGTATGCAACATTTTGTAAAACGGATCGCAACATTTTTTTTAACGGATCACAACATATCACAGAGAAGCAACAATCAGCAGCTCTAGCTCCAGCTTACATGGGATGCGACAAAATTGCCTAGTGGCGACGTGGGCAGCAGCGCATGGAGGCCGACAGCTCACGACATCTTGGCGGCGAGGCCGAGGCATGGTGTGGTGTGGCTAGCTTGCGGCGGCGCTGCAGCGGCAGCCCGGCTGTGGAGAGGCGGCGGCTCGACCGAGGCATGACAGAGGTGTAGTGATGGAGGAGGCTAGGCGCAGAGGCGAGGCGGTCGTCGACCGGGCACGAAGGCTCTTCTTCTCCGGTTTGGTATGTGGAAAGAGAGAGAGAGAGAGAGAGAGAGAGGGGGTGGGTCTAAGAGATAAGCTGAGCAGATGAGAGTGGTGAGAGAAACAAGGAATGAGTAGTTGCAAACGATTGGAGATGTGACTCAGTGATAAGATTGCGTAGGGAGAGCGCTCAGAATGAGAAAAGAGAGTAGAGTGGGCGTCCAGATGGAAAGCTTCACGGTGGACACACGGCGTCCATCAATTCTCTGTATACATATATTGAAACTTCAGAATCACAGTTACACGGCCTGGTGCTGAAAATAGTACAAAATTAAGCTGGTGCTGTAGTGAACCGTGCATGCCTGCAATCATGCACCCCACCAGCGTTTCATCTCCTGCGACGACGGGAGCACCCCATCCACCGTGTCATCATCTGTACCAGCGGTTGTCGTGCTCGACCTTGGATCTCTTCCTAGTCCTATCGTGTAGTAGTCGTCCATGAATCCATGAATCCAAGATACGTTAACCCCAAGGCCTCGCGTGCGACCGGGTGCTCCTTGTTTCCCAAGGCCGTAGATAGTATATCCTTCTCCACATGCGCACGGAAGGAGCCTTGGGAAGCTTAGGCGATCAAGTCCGCAGCGCAAGAGGTCATCACATTATTATAGACACTATGAAGTTATGGACTTATTAACAACTTAGTAGTTCGATATACTTACCACCGTTGGGACACTTCACAGTCTGCTTGGGTTTGTGAAGGAGATCTTTGCCGAAGAGCGAGACTTGTGCCCTCGCTTTTAACCGGCTTAGGGAGCGGGTGCGTGACATCGAGGAAGCGAAGTTCTCCTTCTCCGCCGCCCATTCCTCGTATTTACAGCGTAACCAGCGGTGCAGAAGTCTGTCTTGGTGAGTGTTTCGTGTCTGGAGAGCTTTGTCGCCGCACTTTGCTCATAAATTCGCCGATGTTTCGTAGCCACAAAAGGTGTCCCATGCTTCCGCGTCAGAGAATCTATCTTTGCTTGAAGGCGTCGACCGTGTTCACGTGCCGTGACAAGAATGCTCTTGAAGGTCCTCCACGATTTACCCGCCGTGAGCATCACCGTCCGTCGCCGCGTGCCACATATACGGAATAGTGAACTTCTCTGAAAGTTACATCCCACGTAGCCTTTCGCTTCTTCGTCGGGTCCTTCCACCTTGGTGTGGTGATGAGGACCCGTTCCTTCAAGTATCCATGCAGATGGTTAGGAATCTACTTGGCGATCTCTTGGGACTCGAGAGGACCCCAAAGTCACTAACCTCCGTGATGACCGGCCGGCCCGTAGGCATTTTCGATTGTCCTCTGCCATCTACGCTTCAGTGTCATTATAAATAAGCGGTGGCCAATGCCTCGTCGGCGCCTCTTCCATCTGCGAGGTCGGTGTTGGCGGCCTCGTCGGCGCCCTCTTCCATCTGCATGGTCGGTGTTGGCGGCCTCGTCGGCGCCTCTTCCATCTCTGCTGGCGTCGGTGGCAGCGTAAAAACGGTGCCTTTGCCATCTCGCTTACTTGCTCTCGGGGAAGAAATCGAGAGAGGTTGACTATAGAGATCAAGATGGCAAATGAAGAGTTGAATGAGCTCATCTGAGACTACTAACATTCCTAACACTCCTTAATCCACGAGCTTCTATTCTAACACTCCTTAATCCACGACTTCTCTTGTGATCTTTGTATAGATAGAAACTAGTGATACAAATCTTTTGCGAGAGCCTACTTCTCTAAGAAATCGATTGATGATATTATGTGCTCTCGAGAAGGAGAGTAGCTAAAGAACAAGTCTTTGCCATCTCAATCCTATTGTCTATACTTTTCATGAAATGAATATGATAATATAAATTCAAACTATGAGCTCTAAACAATACTTTGTAAGCGTCAAATGATCTCAACTGCTGATAGCAACAGATTAAACTTCGATCAAGCAGAGGTTGACTACGAGAGATCAAGATGGCAAATGAAAAGTTGAATGAGCTCATACATACTACTAGAAGAATCACAAACTAGTCAATACAAGCGATCAATTTGCAATAGAACTATGAAATTTGAACAAGAAAGTAACCAATTAACGATTACAACATATTGGCGGTAGCAAGTAATACAATAGAGCTCAAGTATGAACTAACTATCACATTCAATCTCGATATAAGGCGGAGTTCATCACGAGCATGTCAACAAAGCCCTTTGATTAATTTGCAACTTATTTGCAAATATATATATATATATATATATATATATATATATATATATATATATAAAGATCAGCGAGTATACGGAGGAGCAATACTCACAGAGAGGATGCAGCACAAGCTGGGGAGGCAGTCACGAGGGAGGCCGATCTGCGGGAGGAGGAGCTGGGGAGGAGGTCGACAGGGAGGAGGAGGGAGAAGGCGGTCTGAGAGGAGGAGGCCGACAGGGGGAGGAGGGCGGCGTCGAGGTCGGGCGCGCCAATGTCGAGGCCGAGCGGGAGGCGTCGGGACTTCTGACTGGGAGGTGAGCAGGTCTTGTAGGGTCGAGGCCGGGGTCGGTGGCGCAGAGGTCGGGGCACCAATGTCGGCGGCGGCGTGCGAGGTCGTGTCGGCGTGAAGAGCCCTAAACCCTAGAGGAGGCGAGACAGTGGCAGCGAGAGTAAGAAGCAGGAGGAAGTGAAAGTGAGAGGAAAACCTAAGCGTTTCCGCCTAATAAAAAGTATATCACAGACGGTTGAAATGAGGGCAAATGCAGCGATAATAATATCCTGACGGTTCCATAATAGGGCAACCGTGCGTGATATAATATCGCGAGCGGTTCCATAATAGAACCGTGCGTGATATAATATCTGAGCGGTTCTATTATGGAACCGTGCGTGATAATATCATAGAACGGTTCTCATTTGAACCGTGCATGATATTATTCCACGAGCGGTTGTATAATAAAACCGTGCGTGATAGCCCATAACCCGAGGCCAATTTATGATATCTGACAAAACATCTTGAACACGGTGAGACATAAATATCACGAGAAAAGCAGTGAACTTTCTTTGAGACAAGTATGATGACAATTATGACAAGTCCATATGAATTCTAACACGGTGACAAGTATGATGACAAGTTTATAACACATTTGACTTCAAAATTTTATATCTAATTCAACTCAACTCCAAATCAAGTGAAACCAATTTTGATACTCCACATTACAATGTCGTCCACACATTGACATTAATATCAAATATGACAAGTCCATAACAAGTTCATAACACAGATAAGCTGATGCGATTGGCGAACTTCTAAGTGCTCCCAATAAGGCAAGTCCCAAAAATTGACGCTTCTTCCGGATGTTCTTCTCACGGGTTCTTAATTTACATCCCTTCCCAAGCACAACATCGATATCCTTAACCATATCATAGACCTCTGCAGATGAGAGTGGTGAGAGAAACAAGGAATGAGTAGTTGCAAACGATTAGAGATGTGACTCAGTGATAAGATTGCATATGGAGAGCGCTCAGAATGAGGAAAGAGAGTAGAGTGGGCGTCCAGACGAAAAGTTTCACGATGGACACACGGTGTCCATCAATTCACTGTATACATATATTGAAACTTCATGATCACAGTTACACGGCCTGGTGCTGAAAATAGTACAAAATTAAGCTGGTGCTGTAGTGAACCGTGCATGCCTGCAATCATGCACCCCACCAGCGTTTCATCTCCTGCGACGACGGGAGCACCCCATCCACCGTGTCCTCAAACAAGACTACTCCCTTATTAACCCCAGTACCTCCGCTGCCCTCGAGGGCAACATTGCTCCTGCTCGAGCCACCGGCGGCCACCACCGCCGCGCGCGCCGCTGCGGAGTCCTTCCCGGTGAGCCTTTGCACGACGTCCTTGAAGTTGGCCTCGTCCGTGCTCACCTCCCTCGTGACGATGTGCCTCACCTTCACCTCCTGCGACCGCCCGGCGCCGGCTTCAGCGGGCGCCGGCCTTGACGAGCCGCCGCCTCCTTTTGCTCGACTTTCCATATATGCAAGCTCCTAACTCCTAGCTCCTAGCTTCAGCTTCTTCACCGGCGCTGCAAAGATGAACACGCTATATAGATAGTGCTAGTTCTGACCACTCGCGCGCGTGCGTAGAGCGAGAGACTCGGGGAAGGAAAGGTCGCAGCGTGCGAATTACAGGCAAATAATTGCCGTTGAATGGACAATCGCCGACATGTATTGGACTGGTCTCCTGGTTCTAGACAGTAGTATTTTTTCTGGAGTTTTTAGACGATACCATGGTTTCTCAAAAATACTATAATATTTAAAACTTTGAGGTGTTTGGATACAACAAATAATGTAGTTTTAGAAACCAAAGTATTCCCAATAGGCTAATACCATGGTTTTTTTAGTTTTTAAAAATCCACTCGAGACCTTTTTTTTCCTTCTAAACCGAGCTCACGCATCCGGAGGGGCGCCTCCATCACATGTATCTATTCTCGTATGCTCTCTTGTATGACTGATCCAACTACTATCTTGTACAAAGTTTTTAAATAAACAAGCACCGATAGAAACAAATGTTCTCTTTGTTTCCGTTTTAAAATGGATTGTTGGCCGATATGTACATACTCTTGTATATAGCATGATATATTTATGAATTTTTATTATTAATTAATCTTTTTTTGAATTTTATTTTAAAGTTAACCTCCAGCGCACTTTATTTCCAATTCTGACCTCTTTGGTCACGCCACCACCCGTGACGTAACAAAATAACACTGTCACGCCAGTCCATTTCTGGTCAAATTCTTGCCACTGGTGTGACAGTGTTATTTGGTCACGCCACAACCAGTGGCGTGACAAGAAGTGCTATTTTGAGGACTTATCTTAACGCGTGACAATGTTGTTTTGTCACACCACCACCCGTGACATGACTAAAAGGGTCAGAATTGAAAATAAAGTGCGTCAGAGGTTAACTTTAAAATAAAATTCAAAAAAGGTTAATTAATAAAAAAAAAGTTCTATATTTATGAATCATCCCTCGACGGGATGTTTCTCACTCGCGGCATATGTACATAGAACTAGAGCTTATATTGCTATCTTTAATATTGGTACTTTTGAGATATAATAATTTTTAATATTTACAAAACCCTCAAAGTACGTAAGGTACTATACATTTAACTTTAACATAATTAACCTTGATCTGATTCGATTCAAATAAAATTGGAACATGCAAATGCAAACATAGCTATGGTAAAAATGCACGCTCCAAAATAGCTCCCATGCATGCATTTTTTTTATTTAATCTTTATTTAATTATATTTTAAAGTTAACCTCTCACCAACTTTATTTTCAAATCTGACCCTTTTGGTCATGCCACCTCCCGTGGCGTGACCAAATAAAACTGTCACGCCACCAGTGGCGGCGTGGCCAAAGGTGCCACGCAAGCCCTCGTGCCAACGTGGAGTTCTTGCATGGCATTTGCCACACCACGAGAGTTAGCGTGACAATGGCATTGGCCACGCCACACGCGTTGGCGTGACAGGGGCGCGACTTAAGACTCTGGACCCAGCCGCCTCTTCATTTCTCCCCTTCACCCCCCCAACTACCTTGAGACTCCTCAGCTCCTAAGCTCCCCGCTGCCGGCCCTCCTCCCTCTTGTTCCTCCCGCCACGGCCCTTCTCCTCTCTGCGGACGGCCTCTCTAGTCAGAGCCCTCCTCCTCCATGGGGCCTCGTCCTCCACGCCTGTCGTCCCCACGGCCGATGTCTCCCCAGCGGCTCTTCTCCCCATGCGGCCGTCCTCCCTCCAAAGAAAGGTCCTCTCCCTGGACGGCAGGCTTCTCCCCATCGCTCTCTCCCCGTCGCCCTCCTACATAGAGGTAATAACCGGTTATGCATGGATTTGTGAAACGTAAGAAAAGTATGTTATGCTTCAAGAGATCCTAGTTTCACCAATATTTTTCGGATACTGCATTCATGCTTGATCTGTGATTGAGTAGTTGTTTAATCTCTAATCCTTAGAGATATTGCAAAGAGGATCGGTTAGCTCATTGGATGATTTCAAATACTCAATGATGATATTAGTCTAAATCTGAAATTGATGTGATAAGAGGATTTAGACTTGAGCTCTAATTGGATTACATACTCTGTCTCTTGTGTTCGCGGTTTATTACTTTCGTGTGGATCGATTGTTTTGAACCTCCTGGTTCTGGAGATTTTCAGCAATTCAATTTGTCAAATACTCCTGTTAGCAAATTGTTGTTATTACCGATCTTGTGATCTAGTTCTGTGAATATTCTGGAGTACTATTATGTGATCTCCAGTCTGGCCGAAAGTATATCATGTAGTCGCTTGTTTGAGACTTTGAGACATATTAGTATAGTATTGTTTAGAGCTCAAAGTTTAAATCAATATTATCATATTCAATTGATGAAGAGTATAGACTAAAGTGCTGTGATGGCCAAGGTTAATCCCTGTGCAACTAGCCTTCTGAGAGCCATATTCATACAATTAAATCTGAGCTATATGCTGATGTTGTTTGTATTTAATTTGTGCATGATGAGCATTCTGTTCCATTTAGATGGCTTAAAGGTTTTTCTTAATCTTATGTCATTTATGCCATTTAACTGGTTATGGAATTTTGCTTTATTTATGATTATTAATGCTAGGATTTTTTATGATTGTTTGCTAAAACTGCACTTTGAATTATAAACATGTTTTGGAAGTTACAGCAACAGTTATACACCTTATTTATGTTGAGGGAGAAATAGTCAATAGATACCAAACAGATCATATTTCTCCAATGAGAACATTTCAGGTTGCTGGTGGGATCACTATGCAATTAGTCTTTAGTGTAGTTTCACTTGTTGGAATTTTGTATAGATTAAAAAAAATAAAATCCTATAGTTATTTTTACTGGTGCATAATTTGAGGTCAAAACTCAAAACAAACAAGGTGTTGGTTAACTAGTTACAAGGTAGGACAACAATTTTGGTTAACCTTCAATACGATGTTGTGCAGAATTAGTTAACCGAAAAAATTATGAAAGGACCTGTATAGAAGAAGTGAAATAAAGGTTGACTTACCACCTTTCTGCATATAAGATTTTCCGAACGAGTGGTTCGTGGCACTCCGAGCGTGTAGCTCTGGCGTGCCAGAGCGAAGTCCCGGGCGTGCCATTTTAGAATGAGCCTGAGCAGTCCCAAACACGTGGTTTGGGCTGTCTCAAGAACGGGATCTCGAGCGTACCTGGGCACGTGGATCCAGGGTAGTGTAGATCGCACTCAGAGGCAAGCTCTGAGTGGTCCCAAACACATGGTTTGGGCGGTCTTGAGAACGGGATCTCGAGCGTGACTAAGCACGAGAGACTCAGGTAGTGTAGGTTTTGGATCTTTTTGCATCTCCTTGTTTCTTGGTGTTATTCGTCCATTGTGTATGGCATAACACACCTCAATTCATTGTGAAATGACCCGTGAATTACACATATGTTTGTACCGTCAAAGTGCTAGCATGTCTCAGGAAACTGAGCTTTTGTTATGTCCAATGTTGATTGTGATATTTCGTACTTGAGGTATTTCGTTCATATGGTATGTAGTACTGACTTTGTAATATTTTGTTGGATGTAGATGGACAAAGTTGTACGTGTATTTACTGGTGGGGCCATTAGCCAAACTGGAAGTTCTGTCGACTTTGGCGGCATGGAAGCGACCGTCCTTTTCTTTCGCGAATCACCGGACTTTAAAACTCTTGTGACTAGGATTAAGGCTACATTTGGATGGGATGAGCCCGAGGTCGTTGTCAGAATGCAAGGACGATATGACGAAGGGGTGGGTTCTAAGGTGCACGCCTTTTTGGTGCCAATCTTGTCCGCCGATGATTTGGACATGTACAAGGAAATTGTGCTCGCATCTCCGGTCTGGGTGTTGGAGGTGGCGGTGGAAAGGACAATCGTTGTTGAGGATTTGTCAGACAATTTGGATGTGGTGAATGGCAACACGGAGGAACAAGACCCCGCTGCCCATCATTAGCAAGCCCCCCAATGGAAGAGCGACCTTCCAAAGAGTTCGTTAGCGTAAGTCGTACCAACCATGGCCCCCTATCGATGGATCTGCTTGTATCTTCCCCGCAACGTGTTATTGACCCTGTGACTGATTTCAACGGCGTTGTACTGAATAACGAGCTTGAGGAGGAGTTGTTTCGCGATGAAACAACCCGTGAAGTGGAGTCTGACGAAGGATGGAGCTCGACCGAAGATGAGGCTCCCGCACCTCTTTTCTCCTCAGAGGAAGGCAGTGTTATTCGTAGTGTAATGGGTGAGATCCCGTCGGTGCATTCTTTCGATGATGTCAGTATGGTTGATAAGGCGGTTTGTGCTAATGGGTTAAGGAGTAGGGATGGCATTGCGGACCCGGAGAATGACATAATACGGAAGAACTTGTTGTTTCCAACCATGGAGGACATGAAGGTTTGACTGCAAGAATACTCAGTGCGGCACCATCGTCCGTTCATAGTGCCACACTCGATGTGAACAAAAGGTACACCGTGAGGTGAGAAAGGGGGTGCGGATGGAAGGTATGGGGCCGCAAAACAAGGGACAACCAATGGAAAATAGCGAATGTGAAGCAGCCTCACACTTGTGGGAGCGCACAAGTGTCCGGGGAGCACCTCTAGGTGACCGCAAATATCATTGCTAAGCGTATTATGGCGGTTGTGTCTATCGATCCTGATGTGTCCGTTGCCACTCTCATCGAGGTTATTTACGGGTTCATTAAGTACCGTGTGAAGTACAGGAAGGCATGGAGGGCAAAGCAGAGAGCGATGTCGTTATTATGGGGTGATTGGAAGGAGGTTTACGGTTTGCTTCCTCGAATCTTAACCGCTATGCAGGCCAAGAATCCGGGCATGGTGTTTTACCCTTAGCACGGAAACTGTATGGAACTCGATGGAGGGGTTATGAAACATGTCCTTGGGAGAGTGTATTGGTCCTTTGGGCAATGCATAGAGGCCTTCAAACATTGCAGGCCTGTCTTATCTATTGACGCTACATTCTTGACGAGGAAGTACTATGGTGCCTTGATGCTCGCCGTGGGTATTGATGCGGAGGACCAACTGATTCCATTAGCATTCGCATTGACAAAGGGTGAGAACAATGCAAGCTAGGAATGGTTCCTAGATATAGTTCGTCTACGCCTCTTTGGGCCTGGACGATAGGTTTGCATCGTCTCGGACAGGCACCGCGGCATTTTGAATGCTGTGAAGAGTAGACTTGACGGATACCCGGATGTGCTGCATAGGTGGTGCATGCGCCATTTAGCGGCTAATTTCTTTAAGCAATGCAGCAGGGAAGATCTCACCAAAAAGTTCAAGCTGTTGTGCGGATGCTTGGAGAAGAGGGAATTCAAGGTCAAGTTGATGGAGCTGAGGGGACTGACCAACAAACGGGGTAAGTCGTGGTTGGACAAGGTCTTGCAGCAAAAGGAGAAGTGGGCATAGGCATACGATAAAGATGGCTGTCGGTATGGAATGATGACAATGAACATTTCAGAGGTGTTCAACAACGTTATTAATGGCATCCGTGTGATGCCAGTATCTGCTATCTTGGAGTACTCGTTTCGAAAGACCAACTCGGACTTTGTGGATCGGTGTACCGCAAGGGATGCATTCAACGCCGCGTTGTTGGTCTTGTGCTTGCCAAGCACCTTGCTATCGCGGAGGCCAAGTCATGCAATTAGGAGGCGGAGGAATACGATCCCATTAAGCATATATACGCCGTCAGGGCAGCCGGGGGCACATCGATAGGGGGCGAATGTTACGGTGGCCGGAACCATAGAGTGAACCTGACTGAGGGAGACTGTACTTGCATGGTCCTGATGTTGCTGCATGTCCCATGCTCTCATGTCATCACCACCTGTCGCGTGCGCGGTGTAAGTCACCTTACCTTCGTTGCGTCAGAATTCTCGAAGCAAGCCATGATGCGAACTTGGGAGAAGCGATTCGAGCCTTACCTAGATCCCTCACATTGGCCACCGTACGTGGGGGAGGAATACATTCCTAACGTAACAATGGTGGCGTGACAAGGCAGTCCTGTCACGCCCAGGTAAATGGTGTGACAGGACTTAGCCCCGGCAGCGATGGCTGTAATACCCTGGTTTTTCTGAGTCTTTTTGAAAATTTTCAAAATAAAAAGAACCATTTGGTTTTATTGAAATTCCAAAGCTTAACCGGAGTTTTTAGAATTTGGAGTGTTTAAAATGACTAAGCTAAACTTCAACTAATCTAAAGTTTGGTTCTTTGGGGCTATTAGAGCTCTTGTGTTGAAATCCCTCACCTCAACTTGTTCTGCTCTTCCCTTGGCTCAGTCCTTTCTCTCTAGGCTTTCCTCTTGTTTGGGCATTTCCTTATGTCCAGACCTCCCTTCTGTCTAGACATGCCCTTATGTCCAAATTCCCCTCGAGTTGGGCATTTGCCCACGTCCAGATCCTTCCTTCTCGATCAAACCTCACTTGACCCCTCTGGACCTCCCCTCATATCTTTGGTTTGGATTTCCTTTAGTCTAGAGCACCTCCTTGTTAGTTTGAACATCTTTATGGTTCAGACCTCCCTTGTGGTTTGGACCCCCTTATGTTCAGTTGGATTTCCTCGTGTTCTTTTGAACCTCCACAGGTTCATTTGAAGCCCTTGGTACTCATATTGAATATCTTTAGGCTGTATTGAACCTCCTTCTAGTTCATCTGGACCTCCTTGTGTCCATTTGAACTTCTCTTTGGTTCATCTAGGCCTCCTGTGTTCAGTTGGACCTTTCTTGGATCCTGTGAACTCCTCTGTGTCCCTTGGACCTCTCTGTGTTTATTGGAACCCCCTCTGAGTTCATGAGGACTTCCTGGTATTCAATTGAATCCCTCTCTTGTTCATTGGAACGCCTAGTGATTCATTTGGATCTCCCTCTGATCAAATGGACTACCTTCTGTTCATTGGATCTCTTTGTGTTCAACTAGAACGCTTCTTGTTCAAATGAACCTCCTTGTGCCCAATTGGGTCTCTGTGTGCTCAAGTGAACCTCCCCGGGTTCATTTGGAAACTCCCTTGGGTACAGTTGGACCTCCTAGAGTTCATTTGCACCTCTCCGTGTCCATCTGAACCTCTTTTGGACCTTCCCCCGGTCAGTAAGGACCTCCTTTGGCTTCATCTTTACCGTCCAGACCTCCCCCGTGTTAGATCTGGCCGTTAAGACCTCCTCTTTGGAGATCTTAACCGTCCAGACCTCCCCCTTGTTAGATCTGGCCGTTAAGACCTCCTCTTTGGAGATCTTAACCGTCCAGACCTCTACCTTGTTAGATCTAGCCGTTAAGACCTCCCATTTGGAGATCTTAACCGTCCAGCCCTCCCTTTTGCGAGATCTGGCCATTAAGACCTCCCCTTTAGAGATCTTAACCGTTCAGATCTCCCCTTGATTTGATCTGACCGTCAGGACCTCCCCCTTGTTGTGTCCCTTGACCTCCTGTCCACAGGACCTCCCCTGACGCTTTGACTGGCCCCATTTGGCAGTCACACTCCTCTTTGTTTATCCTTTGATCGTGTCATTTGCGCATGGGAGTCTCCCCACATTTAATGCCTATTATGTCGCATTAAATGGTACCGTCCTTTCTGCAGCACCCGTGCTATCTTTGTGTCACTTCTTGCAAGCTCCCATCTTTTCCTCACCTGCTCTTGACCCCGTGTGCCTTGGACCTCCCAGCAACTTTAGCTTTATAAGCTTGGGCAAGCTCTCTTCCTTTGCCTTTTCCTCATTTTAGCTCTCTAGCTCCCACAGCTTGTTCTCTAGACCTCCCTCAAACCTCCAGACCTCCCTCGACCACCTCTCTGGACCTCCTCCAAGCCGTTGGACCTCTTCCAAATTGCCAAGCTCTTCTGTGGTTTTTGTTTGATGTTTATTTGGAGTTCATTTGAATTCATTTCTGGTCTTTATTTGATCTTGAGCTATTTTAAACGTGTAGACCTCGACGTCTCTCGTGAGCCCGAGCTTTGTGGAGCAATGGATCTATAACGCTTTCAAGCAGGAGGCAAGTTACACTCTTGATCATATTGCACCCATTATTTCACCCTATATATGTTCCATTTTAAATGTTAATGCATGCTTACTTTACTAGTTCTTTCAATTCCTGTCTTTAAACTCATAGCTGTGCCTATCTCCTTTGTATGGCCAACATTGAAATTGAACCAAACCTATTGTTACCCTAGATAAAATTTGGTTGATACAATAGTGTGAACCAGGAGCAATTGTGAAATCTTGTGCTTAGTCTCGCTTAGACCAAAAGTATTTGATTTGGGAAAATTTTACCAACATGACCAACTGCTGTTTAAAGGTTATAAGCCATGGCATTTGGTTGTCATGGAAGCTTCTAAATACTTTTGAAAAGCAAATGAAAGGAAAATGGATTTGGACTTGGGCGAAGTGGTTTGCTTGGCTGGTGCAATGTTTATGTACGGACTCAATCCTGGGTAAGGTTGAGGTCCAGGGGTTTGTGGTGGTCGCCCAAGTCAATTGAGAACCGGCCTTTGAGCGATCCTTTGCTAGGCCTATAATGGGTTATGCCTCACCGTACAACCCCATGTCTCCAGAATGGGGCGTGGGACCTAGCTAATTAATTTGCAAAGTTCCATCGCGGTTGTTCCACTTTGATGTGTGGGAGGTCTTTCATGGCCTATGGTCTTTTATAACCTATGTTTCCCACTAGCGCAAGAGGGGGCTTTTCCGTCGGATTTCTATCCAATGGAAGCGAAATCTTAGCGAGGAGGGGCTGTGGTGGAATGATGCATTGTAAAGGCCTTGTGGTGATCCCTTAGTCGCACACCTTCGGAAGTGTGTGAGTAGACAGTATATGGGGATCGTCTAATGTGGGTAAAGTGTACAACCTCTGCAGAGTAAAAACTATTCGAATAGCCGTGTCCACGGTCATGGACGTGCTGGCAAAAGACTACTCAAAGTTAGACTTAGTTTTGGTTTCAAAAGGCTTTGACAAACTGGTTTTGGGATTTCTATCCCATGGGTTGGGCGGGGAGCCTTGTGATAGGAGGGTATCCTTCACCATCTTGATGATGAATGTTATCCAACTGAAAACTGAGATTTACAAAATGAATTTTAGATATTGTATAACTGCCTTGGAACTTAGTACTTGTATTTGAAATAAACTTGGCTTTATGCAAATCAACCATATTAAGCCTTCCTTAAGATATCCATTTATGCATGTCATTTTGTTATTTGACGGGTGTAACTTACGAGTACGGTTGTTGTGCTCACTCTTGCTTGAAATAATCTTTTGAGCAGGAAGGAAGCCTTATGATGAGCTATGCAGTGGACCAAGTGGTCCTGGACGACTAGGATGCGCCCTCCAGCCGATTGCCTGTGGTGTATCGGATGACCTTTATGTTTATCTTCCGCTATGTTCTGGTTTGTCGGCTTGCATGCCTCCCCTTTGTAAACAACTTTGTTGATATTAATAAAGATCCTGTTGAAGTGTATGCTACCGCTCTTGTATGCTGTGATGAGCTAGCTATTGATCCTTGGGACTAGCTCAGTTGCACAGGGGACCTTGGAGTACCCACTATCCTCCACGACCACCCTCAGGTCTGGTCGTGAGTGGTCCTGTGTTTATTGGAACCCCCTCTGAGTTCATGTGGACTTCCTGGTATTCAATTGAATCCCTCTCTTGTTCACTGGAACACCTAGTGATTCATTTGGATCTCCCTATGATCAAATGGACTACCTTCTGTTCATTGGATCTCTTTGTGTTCAACTAGATCGCTTCTTGTTCAAATGAACCTCCTTGTGCCAAATTGGGTCTCTGTGTGCTCAAGTGAATCTCCCCGAGTTCATTTGGAACCTCCCTTGGGTACAGTCGGACCTCCTAGAGTTCATTTGGACCTCTCCGTGTCCATCTGAACCTCTTATCTTAACCGTTCATGCCTCCCCCTTTTAGATCTGGCCGTTAAGACCTCCCCTTCGGAGATCTTAATCGTCCATGCCTCCCCCTTTTAGATCTGGCCGTTAAGACCTCCTCTTTGGAGATCTTAACCGTCCAGATCTCCCCCTTGTTAGATTTGGCCGTTAAGACCTCCCATTTGGAGATCTTAACCATCCATACCTCCCCCTTGTTAGATCTGGCCGTTAAGACCTCCCATTTGGAGATCTTAACCGTCCAGACCTCCCTTTTGCGAGATCTGGCCGTTAAGACCTCCCCTTTGGAGATCTTAACTGTTCAGACCTCCCCTTGATTTGATCTGACCGTCAGGACCTCCCCCTTGTTGTGTCCCTTGGACCTCCTGTCTGCAAGACCTCCCCTGACGCTTTGATTGGCCCCATTTGGCAGTCACACTCCTCTTTGTTTATCATTTGACCGTGTCCTTTGCGCATGGGAGTCTCCCCACATTTAATGCATGTTGTGTCACATTAAATGGTACCGTCCTTTTTGCAGCACCTGTGCTATCTTTGTGTCACTTCTTGTACTAGCTCCCATCTTTTCCTCACCTGCTCTTGACCCTGTGTGCCTTGGACCTCCCAGCAACTCTAGCTTTATAAGCTTGGGCAAGCTCTCTTCCTTTGCCTTTTCCTTATTTTAGCTCTCTAGCCCCCATAGCTTGTTCACTAGACCTCCCTCGACCACCTCTCTGGACCTCCTCCAAGCCGTTGGATCTCTTCCAAATTGCCAAGCTCTTCTGTGGTTTTTGTTTGATGTCTATTTGGAGTTCATTTGAATCCTTTTCTGGTCTTTAGTTGATCTTGAGCTATTTTAAACGTGTAGACCTCGACGTCTCTGGTGAGCCCGAGCTTTGTGGAGCAATGGATCTGTAAGCTTTCAAGCAGGAGGCAAGTTACACTATTGATCATATTGCACCCATTATTTCACCCTATATATGTTCCATTTTAGATGTTAATGCATGCTTACTTTACTAAGTTATTTCAATACCTGTCTTCAAACTCATAGCTATGCCTATCTCCTTTGTATGGCCAACATTGAAATTGAACCAAACCTGTTGTTACCCTAGATAAAATCTGGTTGATACAATAGTGTGAACCAGGAGCAATTGTGAAATCTTGTGCTTAGTCTCGCTTAGACCAAAAGTATTTGATTTGGGGAAAATTTTACCAACATGACCAATCTTTGCTTAAAGGTTATAAGCCATGGCATTATGTTGTCATGGAAGCTTCTAAATACTTTTGAAAAGCAAATGAAAGGAAAATGGATTTGGACTTGGGCGAAGTGGTTTGCTTGGCTGGTGCAATGTTTATGCACAGACTCAATCCTGGGTAAGGTTGAGGTCCAGGAGTTTGTGGTGGTCACCCAAGTCAATTGAGGACCGGCCTTTGAGCGATCCTTTGCTAGGCCTATAATGGGTTATGCCTCACTGTACAACCACATGTCTCCAGAATGGGGCGTGGGACCTGGCCAATTATTTTTGCAAAGTTCCATCGTGGTTGTTCCTAGCCTAGAGTCTTTTATAACCTATGTTTCCCAGTGGCGCAAGAGGGGGCTTTTCCGTCGGGTTTCTATCCAATGGAAGCGAAACCTTAGCGAGGAGGGGCTGTGGTGGAATGATGCATTGTAAAGGCCTTGTGGTGACCCCTTAGTCGCACACCTTCGGAAGTGTGTGAGTAGACAGTATATGGGGATCGTCTCATGTGGGTAAAGTATATAACCTCTGCAGAGTGAAAACTATTCGAATAGCCGTGTCCACGGTCATGGACGTGCTGGCAAAAGACTACTCAAAGTTAGACTTGGTTTTGGTTTCAAAAGGCTTTGACAAACTGGTTTTGGGATTTCTATCCCATGGGTTGGGCGGGGCCTTGTGACAGGAGGGTATCCTTCACCATCTTAATGATGAATATTATCCAACTGAAAACTGAGATTTACAAAATGAATTTTAGATATTGTATAACTGCCTTGGAACTTAGTACTTGTATTTGAAATAAACTTGGCTTTATGCAAATCAACCATATTAAGCCTTCCTTGAGATATCCATTTATGCATGTCATTTTGTTATTTGACGGGTGTAACTTGCGAGCACGGTTGTTGTGCTCACTCTTGCTTGAAATAATTTTTTGAGCAGGAAGGAAGCCTTATGATGAGCTGTGCAGTGGACCAAGTGGTCCTAGACGACTAGGATTCGCCCTCCAGCCGATTGCTTGTGGTGTATCGGATGGCCCTTATGTTTATCTTCCGCTATGTTCTGGTTTGTTGGCCTGTATGTCTCCCCTTTGTAAACAACTTTGTTGATATTAATAAAGATCTCGTTGAAGTGTATGCTACCGCTCTTGTATGCTGTGATGAGCTAGCTATTGATCCTTGGGACTAGCTCAGTTGCACAGAGGACCTTGGAGTACTCACTGTCCTCCACGACCACCCTCAGATCTGGTTGTGAGTGGTCCTGGGGCAGTCTCGGCCCTCTATGACCTCCTCTGGTTGGTCGTGGGAGGTCTTGAGGAGACCTCAGTTCCCCACAACCTCCCATGGGTTGGCCGTGGGAGGTCTTTGGGGGCGCCCCTTGGCTCCACAACCTCCTTAGGGACTCCCCCAGGACCTCTAGGCGATCTTACCGGACCTCATGGGCGGTTCTGGAGGACTTCCGAGAGGTCCTGCTGGACCTCCTGGGAGGTCCTGGTTGACTTTCCGGAGGACTTGGAAGACCTCTCGGGTGATCCTCTAGTCAGGTCGTTGCCCAGACTTGGAGACCTCCTGGTTGAGCCGCGATAGGACCTCCTGGGTCCTGTTGTAGCTAGGCCTAGAGACCTCACTGGTCGGAGTGTTACAAAGTGGTATCAGAGCTTCGCGCAGTGATAAGACCACACGGGCCAGCTTTGCCCAGTGATAAGACCACACGGGCCAGCTTTGCACAGTGATAAGACCACATGGGCCAGGCCGCGACAAGACCACACGGGCCAGCTTTGCTCAGTGATAAGACCACACAGGCCAGCTTCGCGCAGTTATAAGACCAAAGGAGTCAGCTTTGCGCAGCTTAGGGTTTAGGTTTAGGGTTAGACTTTTCAGACCGATAAGACAGCACTCTGTAAAGCAAGACAGGACTCTGCATGAAATTAACCACACCATGCCAACCATGGGGCTTATAAAGGGGGTTGAACCAAACCCAACACTACACAACACTACACAATAGATACCTAGCTATGGACTCTTCGACAAACTTCTACGCGAGGATGTTGTAGATGCGCAAGTGGTTTGCGCAGAAGAGGAAACATCTACAATACCTAGATTTTTCAATGAAAGATGCTCCAGTACCACCACGTTTTCCGATCCCGCAGTGTGTGTGTGGCGAATCGGCAGAGATCATTCAATCCACACACCCAGACACCGCCGCCCGGGCGTACTACACGTGAGGGCACCACCTCGTAAGCGTTTCTTTCGCGCGTATCGATTTTCCTCTCCCAACGTTGAATTCCTTTAATTTTTAACTTCATCCCCACGTAATGGTAGCCCGAGATGCGCTGCCACTTCTTCCAGTAGATCCACGGTCCGGAGATGTACGACATGTCATTCATCCAGCAGAAGTACATGCTGAACTACTCGGTGCGGGCCGAGAACTTTGTGCGGTGGAAACTTTACGTATCGGACCCTGTTCAGGAGGCACCGAAGGAGCCCAGTACTCGCCCGGACATGGATAACTTCGACATACCAGCCCGACGTGGACAGTCCCGCGACAAGGGCAAGGGAAAGGCTCATCTTGGTGAGCCCGCCACCACAACAGATCCGTCACCCGGCGAATCCGTGACGACGTGAGTTATGAAGAATTTACATCTTTCTAACAATTTTCACTATACGGTGCACTTACATCATGGAATCGCAGGACATGGACGACTTCGACATACCAGCACGACGTGGACATTCCCGCGACAAGGGCAAGCGAAAGACTCATGCGTTTGAGCCCGGCCGCCACAGCGTATCTGGTCGCCCGGGCGTAATCCTTATCGACGACGTGAGTTATGAAGATTTTACATCCTGCTAACGATTTTCACTATACGGTGCACTTACATCATGGAATCGTAGGATATGGACGACTTCGACATACCAGCCTGATGTGGACAGTCCCGCGACAAAGGGCAAGGGAAAGTCTCATGCGGCTAAGCCCGGCCGCCACAGTGTATCTGGTCGCCCGGGTGTAATCCATATCGACGACGTGAGTTATGAAGAATTTACATCCTTCTTACGATTTTCACTATACGGTGCACTTACATCATGGAATCGCAGGACATGGATGACTTCGACACACCAGCCCGATGTGGAGAGGATGGCGACAAGGGGAAGGGGAAGGCTCCTTCAACCAAGACCGGCCGACGTCGTTAAATATGGCACTCTTTGTCAAATTATCAGTTTGTCGTGCATGATCAGATATTATCTGACGTGTCATTCCGTAGTAGTCCCCGCCCTATCCGCCATGTTTTTTACTATCCCCTAAAGGCATGTATACTTACATGGTCCGGATGCTTGTGTCGCAGTGTACCGTAGTAGTAGCGGGGATGACTAAAGCAATTAGCCGAACCATCATGCCATGTGACTATATGTAACGTGTTTCTGTCCGCGGACTCTAATGTAGTTCTAGTTCCATATCTCCGCTAAGCCATCAAAATAAGCCTATATTGCAAGTATGCCTCTTCTAGTGGAATCTCAGAAAGAACCATTCGCACCGACATCGAATGCTCCATATTTTAGGGCATCTTCATAATCACAACGAGTGTTCTCAGCCCCTTCAATCATATTATGTATAAGCTTCATAAAACACTTCATCGACTGCCTTGTTATGTACGTGTATATGTTCATACGACTTCATCGAGGAGAGACTCCATATTTTGGGGCATCTTCATCATCACAACGAGCGTTCTCAGCCCCTTTAATCATATTCTGTATAAGCTTCAAAAAGTACTTCATCGACCGCCTGGCTATATACGCATATACGTTCAGACGACTTCATCGAGGAGAGACTCCAATAGTACTGATGCCTTTTTATCCCACTTCTGAAACACAACAAGTGTTTTAGCAAACAAAGTTTGCTTGGACGACATACTCAAGGTTATACCTCGTCTAATATGCTTATCAATCACCCTTTCTCTGAACGAATAAAATTATACAAAATTTACAGAAGCGGTACTGTCTAGCATATGTGCATAATTGTGCCTCATGTTGTACCACACAATCCACATATTACTTATTTTTTCCCAGGATGTATTATGTATCACTTCTGGGACATGCCTTGGAAATATTGTGAAGTGTCAAAGGGTGTCAAAGCACAAAAAGATTACATGTCCATATATCTATTTACTCTCAGTTAAAAAGGATGGTGTTATATTTGGTTACGTAGAGAGGTCTCTATTTTCAAGTTGTGAATTGTTAAATGTTATATGTACATGACGTTATGTATCCCCGTATCTTCAATTGTTTTTTATCTTTCAAAACGAAGTCGCTTTGTTGGCTCTTAATCTATAAATTCAAATAGAATACAAACAAACTAGAATTAGCACCTATCACGCTATCATAAATGGCGTGACAATCGGGCTCTGTCACGCCAAACAAAAAGGCGTGACAAGTGCCATGCAACCCCTCCACGCTGGCGCAGCGCGTGGCCGAGGATTTGCGTGGCACCTTTGGCCACGCTGTCACTGGTGGCGTGACAGTTTTATTTGGTCACGCTACGGGAGGTGGCGTGACTAAAAGGGTCAGATTTGGAAATAAAGTTGGCGAGTTGTTAACTTTAAAATATAATTAAATAAAGGATTAAATAAATAAAAATCCCCCACGCATGCATATTCTATACAAATTTTAATTTTCGCAAATAATGACTAGTTAGGCTAACAATTAAAGAAAATACTGTGTTGCATACTGCATTTGCCAAATGCAACATGGTTTTCATTAACACTGTAAAAAAAACTGTGGTGTTCATAAACTATAATGACTAGTACTTTGAAAATCGGGTTTTCAAATTCTATGGTTTAGAAAAATTGTGCTAGCATCCAAACAAGCACTTAATGTCCTCTCGACATCGAGTCCATGCATGCAGTAGTTGTCGTGCGTGAACAGGCTGTCCGCACCGGCCCCTCACCCCTATTTCGGCGTGCCGAGGGCAACAGCGTGAGGCCGCGGGTGGCTCGCGGACGCGCGGGATTCTGTTGGACCGGGCCGAGACCCAGTTGGACTGTGCGGCATCGTTTGCAGGCTGTGGCGTGACTTCTGCCACCCAGATTCCCTCGTTGGACGCCCGGCGCTTGGCGACCTGAGCTGCCGAACAGCGAAAGGCTTCCAGAGTGCGTGGGCTTGGCGTTGAACGCAGCCTGCTGGGCCCTACTAAAGCTAGAGCGAGCTCCAGGCAAGTAACCTGCGCCTAAGCATGGTTGGATTGAAACGGGTGAAACGGATTGGGTTTCAATTTGGATTGGCTTTGGATGGATAGAAATGGTTTGAGACGGCTAATAGTTTGGTTTGGATTGGGTTTACACTAAAATTGGTTTGGTTTGATTTGGTTTGGACTAATCATTTTCGGGTTCGTATGGTTTGGAACCGCAGTTTGGGCCCGTGGGTCGGAATGGGCTGAGCGTGCTGCATCCTCGGTCCATCCTCCTCCCCGCATGGCCGAGAGAGCCGTCTCGACATGTGTGAAGTTATTTGTTTGTACTCATCAGTAATGATGAATCCAGTGATTTGGTTTTTTTCAGTTCCAGTTCCACTAATTTATGCGAGTTCATAGTAGATTCCATGCAACCAGAGGCATCAACCTGAATATTTATGTCATATGTATCGGCTGCCTAACCAGGAAATTATGCCAAATGAACTACAAATTAACCCTCTGAGCTCTTTTGAAAATTTAAGGAGCATCCATGTAACACCTCAGCCATCCACGGGCCCCGGGACTGAAAACATCGTTTTCAATTATCCATCATAACAGTATAACGTTTTATCAGTACTATAGTAAGGGCAAAACTTATAATGGATGCTCATTGCTAAAACTGACCCATGTCTTTTTATAACCCAACTGTTTTTTAGTACTGAAACAAGGACATCTGAAGAAGAAAGAGTTCGATTTCACCGACCATTTCGCGCTTGGCGTGGTCCTTAAAGGCAGCATCGCTGACGTCTTTGGTCGGGACGATCTTCCACTTGGGGATGACATCCTCCACCAGCGTCAGGAGGGTAATCACCAGTGGGTGCGGCTTCACCTTCTCCGATATCTGAATTGGACAGAAAAAGTTTTCAGGTAAGGAAGTATGCGACACCTTACAGATTCAGATTTTGACAATGTACTACTTCACCTGTTCTTTTTTAAGAATGCAGAAGAGCTGCATTCAATTTCATTAAGAAAGAAGTTTGCAAAACACCCGTCCAAGATGGACAATAACACATTTAACTTCACCTGGTATTACATCCTTAGTGTTCTGGGAACTAGATTCTAATCTGGTAAAGATTTTGTTTATGCTGCAGTTGACCTACGCTCAAATGCTGGTGTCAATAACCTTGTGTGGATTGTCTTTTGGTCAAACCATTCACTTGCGCCCATTGCATGTGTGTCCTGCTCTAAACTTGATGTCTTTCTGAAGCTAATTGAGAAGCTCAGTTAAGAAACCTTCCGAACAAACTAAGCTGAAAGTTCTCAAGGAGATTGCAAATGAGCATCAGATTGATTGGGATACCACTGAGACTGAGCAGGAGCTTCTCAAACCTTCTGAAGAGTTGATCGTACAAATGTTTGTAATTTTGTACGCCATGTTTCAAAGTTTTTATTATTGAGAAGGATGTTATTTTTCTGTTATTTTTAATATATTTTCACCATTTTCCCATTTTTTGTGTTTTTTTAGCTTGTGTGTTTTGCAGAAATTCCCCCCTTTTCAGATTTTTATAAATGTCATTTTCCTTTTTTTTTCAATGGTCGTGACAATTCTTGAGGCCGTACGTGTGTCTTGAGCAGTACATATGCTGCCTTGTAGCTTGGGCTGCTTGTTTGGTGTAGAGGAAACGGGTTGAAACGGTTTTTTGGAATGGGTTCAATCCAAAAAAAGGAAATGGGTTGGGTTGGTTTGGGTTCAAATGATATTTGGGTTGGGTTGGTTTGGGTTGTGAGGGATGATTAATGGGTTGGGTTGGGTTGGAAAAGTGTAGTTTGCTAATATGGGTTGGTCTGGAAATGAGTTGGATTTTAACCCATTAGTGATTATACCTGCGCCTAACCCGATGTGGGCTGTTTTCTTCTTGTAGTCAGTCACCCTGCCTAGCTACCCCTAAACAAATGATCTTGTGCCTTTTCTCAGACTTGCTCCCCTCCCCCATCCTCGGAGGTCGTTTCATCTAGTGCTATACATATTATCACCGAACCGAATAAATCATACCAAAAAAACCGAACCATACTGGTCAACTTGGTTTGACAGGTATTTGGTACGGTAGCGAAAATTCTAGGTTCGGTTTGTTTGGGAAAACCGATTGAAAACTGAAATTACCGAAAAAACCAATTTAGTTGTAACCCCCGCCTGCTAGCTACTAGGCACCACCCACCCGAGACACTCTCTCTCTCTCTCTCTCTCTCTCTCTCTCTCTCTCTCTCTCTCTTCCTACCTTGCTCTCTCCCCAAATCCGGCGAGCGGAGAGCCCGTGCCGTCAACGATTGGACGAGGTGGCTTCGACGAGTGGACGATGTGGTGGATCCAGTCGTCCTTGAGCACACCTCCGCCGGATCCACTTTTCTCGAACCCACTGGCGTCGGATTCGGCTACCTCAACCCCGCGGCCACCGGATCCGCTTTCCCTGAGCCCACCACCGTCGGATCTACTTTCCTTGAGCCCGCCGGCGAGGAGGTGGTGTCAGTGTAGAGAAGGCGGCATCCTGTCCAGACTCGGCAGGCTCAGGGACGACGCATGCAGGCGACGAGGGGGAGAAGCGGCGTACTTGGCCTTCTTCCTCAACTCTGGTGAGGCCAACGATGAGGTGCACCTCAATGGTGAGGCGAGGAACACCAATGAGGTCTTTTTCCTCAACGGCGGCGCCATCGAGGTAGAGCATTGAGCAAGTGAGCATTCATCTTCTTCTTTGTCGTCTTTGATCTGTTGGTGCACGTGGCTTGTGCTATTGCTAGCGCCGCTAGTGCTCGGTAGTAGTGCAAGATCGCGATGGCCGCTAGGCAAGATGTCTATTTGTTGTCAAGTGTAAACATTTGTGACCGTAAGTTGCAAACTCGCTGCATCGTTCTCAATTCGTGTCAACTTTGGTAAATATGATATTTACCGATACCGTACTGAAATAAATTGGTATTTACTAATACCGAACCGTATTTTTAAAATATCATATTGAGCAAACTAACAATACCGTATTTACTCCGTATTTACCAAACCATATTTACCAAAATAATACCGAACAAACAACCCTAGTTGCATCCGACTGGGGTGTCCAAAGTTCAATAATGTGTAACATTTTGATCCGCTAATGCCATGCCATCAAAATGTCTTTTCTTTTATCCCCTTGGAAATTTCGAATCCCTTCGAAAAAAGCTACCTCGGCGACAGCAACGACACCCGAATGGCAAATGGTCGAGCCAAAATTGGATATATGCCACTCACAAAGTTGTCACTTCGAGATATGCTACCTAGTTTTCTGAAATTCAAAATTTGCCACTCCAGTTTCTTCCTCCTTTAAAATATGTCATTATCACTCCTTTTCTCCCATTTTCTTTTCTTTTCTCTTAGTTTTCATCAATTCCCTTGTGAACTACCTATTTTGCCCCTCATCTATTCCTCTCCATCCCTTCCTTCTGAATGAACCAGCATCATCCATCAGAGGCATCTGAACCAGGGCCTTGGCGGCGTTCTCCCGAGCGAGCTCAGGCAAGACCGGTGACGCCTCCCCTGAGCACCCCGCCAGTCCCGCCAGCTATGCCTCCCTCGAGCTCCCCTTCTGTCCCGGCCCCAGTCGGCCGCCGCGCATCCCCAGAGCTCCCCTCGAATCCCCCTCCCCCCCGTCGGTCGTTGTGTCCCCTCCCCGCCTCCCCCGAGCGGGCTGCAAGTGAGGTCGTGCCCGCCTCCCCCGAGCTCCTCGTCGGGCATGACCCCTAACAAAGCCGTCACAGATCCAGTTCGCCCAGTTGGCCCGCCGTGCACAGGTGCGGCAAGGTCAAGATCGCTCCAAGCCCTCTTCCCTAGTTGGCTGTCAGAAGGATCTCGAGCAAAAGCAAGAGCGTAATAGCAAAGATATACATCGTTCTTGTTGGAATGTGCATTGAAATTGTGAATTTCCATTGAAATTGTGAAGCAGCAACATATACTTCAGTTTAGCAGATACATGCAGGCTATTGTGAATTCCCATTGAAATTGTTGATGTTGCAACTTGCACTGAAATTGCTGATGTGTGTGATCAACAATCACTGAAATGTGATGTCCATTTGGCTACATGATCTTGACAAATTGCTTTTGCTCTGGATTTTTTGAAAGACTATGTTTGTAATGTTGAAATGGATTTGAACTACATAGGGGAAATGAAAAGAGAAACATTGCGATATTGTTAAGTAGTTGAACTGAAGTCTATGAATAGCCTGCATGTCTTGATCATGAATCTATGTGTGTATATGGAGTAATCCATCCACTTGAATCTGAAGGATACTGTGCTGTGCTCGATTATGCTGGTTCAGAAGGAAGGGATGGAGAGGAATAGATGAGGGGCAAAATATGTAGTTCACAAGGGTATTGATGGAAAGTAAGAGAAAAGAAAAGAAAATGGGAGAAAATGAGTGACAATGGCATATTTCAAAGGAGAAATTAAGAAACTGAAGTGACAAATTTTGAATTTCAGAAAACTGGATGACATATCTCGAAGTGACAACTTTTTTAGTGACGTATATCCAATTTTGCTGGCCGAGCATAAGGCCGTGTGGCGCTAGTGTTTCTACCCCGAATTGACTGGCCCTTCCATACCATGATACCGTGTATATGGTGAATTTTTTTTAAAATAATCTATTTTTTATTCGAAAATACAGAAATAATACCGCTTAATTTTTTTTTTACAGAAATAATCGCCTGTCGCTGTACGGCTGGGCGACTCGTGCAAGTTGCCCTACCGAACTGCGACCAACCTTAAAGTCGCGTAGTGGTATGGCGACTATAACCTGACTGGACCTAGTCGCCAAACTGATGTGCGACATGTGTTAGAATCGCTGATTTGTAGAGCGAGTTTAGCAAGTCGCGCAGTAGGTGGGCGACTTATTTTAAATCGCCCGACTAGTAGGCGATTTAAGCAAATAAACTTGGAATTATGTAAATCCAATTGGAACAATTGTGTTAAAATAGATATTACATTTTGTAGGTATTGTATTTAGCAAATTGTATTATATGATGTTATTTTTTAAAAAGATAATAGTGTGGTGACAACGTTGGTTGGTCTGTTTGTTATTTTCGTAGAATATGAAGGGTATGCAATATGTCAGACTTGCAATAACATTTTGTGATCGTTGTATATTGTTGTAGTGCGCTAAATTTCTGTAGAATTTTGTGAGGACGATTGAGATAGTAATGAGTGCTAAGTAGAAAGGTAAGTGATATTACGAGGAGGCTGAGAACACTCGTTCTGCGAGTCTTGTCTTTTCGGTCTTAAAAGTCGGCGAGGCTTTAATTGAGTTGTCAATTCGATCCAAAAAGGCTAACCCTAAATCTAAGACAAATTGCCTCACCGCAGTAAAGTCGGCCCGTGTGGTCTTCTCAAGTCATAAGTCGCCCGTGTGGTCTTGGCACCGCAGAAAGTCGACTCCTTTGGTCTTATCATCGCCAAAAGCCGCCCGTGGTCTTGTCATCAGCAAAAGTCAGCCTCGTTCGGTCTTGTCATCGCGCAAGGTCGCCCCCATTTTGTCTTGTCACTGCGCAAACCTACCCCGTTTGGTCTTGTCTATGCTCAAAGCAGCCAGTCCCATCTGGTCTTGTCATCTACAAGCTAATACATTACTCACTTTGTTAGCCTCCCCCCGCGGGGCTATAAAACGCATGCCCCACGCTCCGAAATTAGGACCACTCGACCCTTCACTACTACAGAAAAGGCCTTTACAGACGGTTCAAAAACACCATCACGCTGCGGTTGGTGAGCCGCCCGAGTTTATGGGTCAAGAATGCTAATGGTCATCACGCACGGTTTTCGAACCGCTCGTAATACATACTATCATAGACGGTGCAGATGCAACCGCTGCGTGATAATCGACTACCACGCACGGCGTAGATAAAACCGCTCGTGATATTCGATTACCACCGCACTGCATGCGCTCAGATGAAACCGTCAGATAGTCGACTACCGAGCGATGCGTAGATGAAACCGTTTGTGATAGTCGACTACCACCGACGATCAGATATGAAACCGCTCTGTGATAGTCGGTTTCATATACGCATCGTCAGTGGTAATCGATCATCACGCATTTGTTTCACTCTGAGCATCGCCCGGGTAGTCTTTGCATTGCTAAATCTATTTCGCTTATTGGCTAGCCTCAGAAATGCTAGCCATGCCCTCTCAAACAAGCACATCCAATTCTCATTCATTTCGTAGCACATCAAAATTGCATTCATTTCGAAACAAGCACACATCCAATTCACAAATCAATTAACTAAATTTAACCATTAATGTACATTAATTTACACACATGTACCATTATGTTCAATCTATCTCAATCAAGTTCAATCTGCTACACTGTGGAAACTCCCATTTGGATTTATGACCTGTCTGTTCAGGAATGACGCAAGGTGTGATCGAATTTTTATGAGCTCGCTCTGTTCCAACGCTAGCTTCAGCCGATGTTCGCAACTTTATCGATATGAAGGTTAAATTCGGGCTTATATAAATTGGTAAGTATATATGAAATAATTGTTGAAAGATTGACAAACCTGAGGATCATTGGTGATCGCGGAACCGATGAGTAGTTGCATGTTGTGGCAAACATAGTATCCACAGACGCTATGCCCGACGTATTTGTTGGTGGCACTGCAAAAATAGAATTGGTTAGTTCGAGAGGCATTGCTACGAAGTGTTATATAGGATTAATGTGTACTAGCTAGCAAGTACCGGGAATGTTTGATCATGTTGCAGCGTCCTTCCCTTGATATTCCATCCTTTAGCATGTAACACGTCGAACACCCTACGTGACTCCAAGAAGTTACACTACTACAGAACAGACCTTTGGTCCCGGGCCTAAAGGGCCTCTAGTCCCGGTTATAGAGCCGGACTAGGAAATCGACTAAATGTTCACCTTTAGTCCCGGTCCTAGGCAGGGACTAAAACAACCTTTAGTCGGTTGGTAATACCAACCGGGACTAAAAGGTCATTGAGGCTGAGCACGCAGGTCGTTTTTTAATCCGGATGGTATTACCAACCGGGACTAAAGGTGTTTTTTTTTCTTTTTGTTTCCATTTCAATTCATTATTGATTTTGGTTTTACAATTACATTAGGTTTTCAAATGCGTATTCTTCGCTGCTAATATATGTATACGCCCACATATAATTTAGTTTGGAACATTATTACACACAAATAAAGTATGAAACTATATATATTATGGAGCTATATATATGTATAATATATATATATATATATGCACATAAAATTTACAACATTATTCATGCATCCTTGGTATTTACAACACAAATGTTGTCCTCCACTTAAATGTCATACAAATGTTCGTCCTGGTTTGGCTTCAATTGTTCATCTGGGTTAAAGTAGAACTCGGTGCTTTGGGCTTGAGGACATGCTCATTAAGAAATCTGCGATTGTCTCTTGAATTCCTTTGAGGCGGTCCATATCCAACACCTGTTCCTTCAACCATATCTCCTTCAATTTGCATTAAACGAAAGAAGTATTAATATACATAAGATTTATTTAATAGCAACAAATAAATAAAATGGATTTATTATATATACTTGTTACGTACTTTCTGCATCTGTAGATGGGTTCTTTTTGCATACACCGTGAGGAACTCGCAAACGTAGTATCCACACAAATTGTTGCCTGGTGGCTGCCGTAGAATCCACTGTACGATATAAAAAGATTACTCTCGTCATCCCGCGCGTGAGCTGAAGCATGATAAGGTAAAGATGCGGGGAGCTAGTACAACTTACACCCAGTCGGTGTGGATCAGGAAGTGGCGCTTTCAGATCCGGACGGTGTAGCTGAACGAACCAAGCCCAAACCCTGCCCAATAATTGGATCGTTAATTAACTATTGCAGAGTTAAAGAGCAGGAATAAATATTTAAAGATCGGTTACCCCGGATAATGTCTATCATATCTTGGTAATCTTCTGCGGTTTTCTCAACGAGTCATAGATTAGCAAATGACCGTCGGAGAGATCGAAGACAATCAAGATCGATGAAAAGTGCATTTGTTTATAGAGTCAACATATATATCTTTATGTTGGATTGAGTAAGTAAAGTAAAATGTGCACACGATAACAACACTCACCCAAAGTTGTAGGGAAGAGTATAAATCTTTTGTTCTTTTGGTTGATCAAGAACCTCCGGAAATTCCTCTCCGTTTGAGGTCTCCATTGATCGTAGGGAGTGTTTGGGTCCTTGAATACGATATATGGATCAACAAAACCAATGTTCTTGTCGTTTCTCGTGTGAGGTCTCTCATCATGTCTCTGCATATGTATAGACATGCTAGCTAGTGTGAGGATAATTACTTATACATATACATATGCTAGAGTGAGATTATTAAAAGAAAGAATCACGTCTGCATAAAAAGCGGTGATGAGAGATTTGTCTAGAGCGTTCATGTGGCATAGCCGGTGTAACTCATTAAACCGAACCATTATAATGTCATCGCCACGGAAGTAATGATGGTTTCTAATTTTGACGCAAATATAGTCATCCGCTTTTACTGCGACCGCCGCCATGTACCACTTGTTTAACAAGTACATTTCGCACGGTTCCATGAGCTTCTCGGGGTTGTATAGACTCTTGCCATATACATATTCCTTCTTCCAATGATCAACTTCGGAGCACTTTTGATGTGTGCTCCGCCGAGCATTTGGGAAATGCTTAGACCGCTTTCATGAAAAATTCATCAAGTTGATCCAAATGCACATTTCCGGATATCTGTTCTAGCACGTTCGTGTTTGAACCATATTCATTCCCAATAACTAGCGGGGGCACTGATTGTTGTGATTGTTCCCCGAGCTGTGCAACACCCTTCCGTGCTCTCTTCTCTTTCTTCTTCGCCTCCTCAATTGACTTGGTGAGAGTGCGGTCATAGTCCGATAGTGGCGAATCCTTACGAGCATGATGTAACTTTTTCTGGTGAGCGTCCACCCTTTGCCTTAGAACTTCTGGACGTACGAAGAAGTACGGCTTCTCAGGGTTTCGCTTTGCTTCACTTTTAGCCTTGACTTTCGCGAAGAAACTGTCCACATCTGTTTTCACTGAAGCATCTATTTCCTCGGCAGTCTTCTCATAGGAAAGTTTCGTCGTCTTAGAAATAGCTGGTGTTCTCCCTAAGGCTTTCTTCTTCGGCGGCGGTGGGGCCGCGCCTGTTTGTGGGGGTGCGCCTCTTCTTTGGCAGAGGGCCGGCCGGTGTCGGCGTTGGAGCCCGCCGTGGAGGCAATGGGGCCGGTGGCGGCGTTGGAGCCCGCCGTGGAGGCGATGGAGCGGCCGGTGTCGGCGTTGGAGCCCGCCGTGGAAGCGATGGAGCCGCCGTGGGGCGGTGTCGGCGTTGGAGCCCGGCGTGGGGCGGTGGGGATGCGGCCGTGTCTTCCACTTCATTGTCATCGCCCAACACCGTGACTGGTGGTGAATGGATAATTGGACTTAGGTTGGGGAGGTTCTGCTGTGAAAACAACGTGGTATGAGTAAACCGTTATTTAAGCCAATACATAATTAGTGAAAAAATGTTTCGTTCACTTTCATCCGCACCTAGGGTTAGGTTGTTGAGGAGGAGGAGGTGGCGCCTAGGAATAATGATATAGCGCTTGCGCCAACATATGAATGTCTTCTCCGCTTCTCCTAAAGTCTTCTCCCCATCACCTCCTTCAATGTCAAGAGGCACATTGCTATTACCTTTCACAACTCTATCCACCGAGACGCTAGCATATCCAGAGGTATTAATGCCCCATGGCATCTTGGTGTCTTCGTAGGGTCGATCGAGATACAACACCGATAGCCACCATGACCGTGGCATTCCCCTCGAATGTGCAGCTCACATGTCGTGAGAGGATCGGTGATGTCATCCACGGGAAGCGCAGACCTGCGTCATGTTGAATCACTGCACCTCCGTGGAAGCGCAATCGCTTTTCAACCGATTAGGGGGCGATGTTGACTCCGGCTCGATGCGCTTTGCCTTTGGATGGAACTTCTTGCTATCTGCACTTGCCTTTTGATTTCCTCATTCATTTTGGCTTCAAGTGCTTTTCTCGCTCTCTTGCTTCACGAGCCACTTCCGTGACTCAAGAACCATTTCCTCCATCCTGCATCCGCTCTGCCTCCTCGTACTTCTTTCTCTGGCGGCTTCTATAGGTGGCTTTGTCTTTAGGGAAGGCATGCTCCCGACACCTCCCCATAGCCTCTTGTTCGCCCACCGTGTTCAAGACTCTCCTGCGTATGTCGGCTCATCCTTATCTCTGTTCTTTGCCACTGCCACTCTCACCAAGCCTCGAACATAAGCAAATCTTTTGCTTTGCTCTTTGGAGTTTTATGCCATACACTATCTTTCCGGTCTCTAGGTCCAGCTTCCCCATGACCGAAAAAAACCAATACTTGGCGCTCGGGCAGCTTGATTGATTCTGTTCGATCCTTGGCAAGAATCTCCGTTCCATTCTTTCCCACTTAGGAATGGCACTCCTGAGCCACCGATCCCAAGTGATGGTGGTATTTCTTTTGTCGGGCATTCTGTTGGTTCCTTCTCACCGTGCCTCACCCTCTTCCGATGTCTTGAACTGCACAAACTCATCCCAAAACGGCCTCAACTTGCGTAGGCCTTAGTGTTGAAATCTGGCGTCGTTTCTTCTTGATAAATGTGTTGTACAATTTCTTCTTCCAACACTTTGGAATTGTGTGGCCATCTTCTTCATAGCCAGTTCCTAACTCTCTCCTTCAAAGCTTCATCTTACATGTCGGTAGCGAAATGTTGAAGGACATCTTGCCAAACTAGTGCCTTGTCACGATCGAGAGACAAAACTAATATGAGGAGCAACTTTCTTTTGCTTCCATTCACGAGCATTGATCGGGATCCTGTCCCTTACAAGGTACCCACAATGGTGACAAATTTACGTGCATGTGGTCCAAGTACTTTGCTGTATCCTCCTCGAATTCGAGAGAATGAACCGACCCTCCAACGGCTTCTTGGACCTCGTACATTTCTACTCTTCCCGTTGTTGTCGCCGATCCAGAGGGCTACTTAATGTAGAAACACAAAGATTTAAATAAATATATTTATCGACAAATGAAATTATTCGAATTTCATGTATACATAAGAGATTGTAGATAGACCTCGCTTGACATTGTCTTGCTCATCTTCATAATCGGCAAAATCTTGACTCCGTCATCTACTTCTTGATTGTTGTCATCACCTTGAATTGGGCACCTTGTAAGGCGTCATTGTTGATAATATCCATCATGGCATCGTCCATGTTGTCATTCGGTGGCCATTTACGCAAATATATGTGTAGGACGTTAGAGCGATTAAGTGATCGGTAGGGGTGGATAACGAGTGACTCGGCTCGGCTCGGCTCGGCTCGACTTCGTTAAGGCTCGTTAAGAAAACGAGCTCGGCTCGGCTTCGGCTCGTTAAGATAACGAGCAAAACCCGAGCTTCGGCTCGGCTCGTTAAAAACTTCGAACTTCGACTCGTTAGGCTCGTTAGGCTCGTTAGCGATAAACATGGTGAACATCTTAAAATTTCATGAAATTTTGAAGCGAATGTAAAGAACAATCATTGACCACCCAAACATGCCTTATTCAACCAAACACATGCATGGCAATTCATGAGAGCAAGTGTTCTTTGAACTAAACCCAAAAATAAATGATCTCAACCCTTTCTCTGAGATATCGATATGGTTGATAACCATCGGCTTCAAGACAATCTAGAATGTCAAGAGAATACCGTTCATAAAGGTGGCAAGCGCCCACTAGAGCTTAATCTTAGAAGTGAAACCGATCATACCACGTTCTTTGCGGAGTACATCGGAAAAAAAGGCCGCGAGGGATTTCCTGTTTTCTGATAGTGTGTGGACTATTTTGTACGGTAATAGGAGTATTCTCGAGGGCTTAGTCGTTTTGAGAAGCTCTCTGGTCTGTTATTTCTGTTATAACTCTTGTAAAACTGTGTGGTCTCTAATAATAGAAATCGAAGAGTAGAAATCTGTTATTAAAAAAAATCAGCAATCATCGCGCGTGCCTGCCTATATATGATTGAAATTGCATTGCATGGAGAGTTAATTTAGAGCATGTGAAGCAGGTCACGCGGATCTTCAGATATACGCGAAGACCTAAGGGCATGTACAATGGTACAGATAGCTGTTATCTATATCAACTCTCTATGTCACCTGTAGACAACATTAAAAACAGTTTATACAATGGGTTTTGGTGATATAGTCGGCTACAGGATTGTAAACACCACACAATTTTTTAATGCTTTTCTTGGTTCTGGTGCTACAGTCAGCTATAGGATTGTAGACAGTACATTTCTCTCTCTTTATTCTCTTTCATCCACATTAGCTTAAATCTTACGTGACAGAGACTATAGACAGCTGATGTAAACCCATTGTACATGACAGGTTCCATTTAGAACGCTGGAATTCTGCAAGAATCCTACAAACATACACACGCCGTAACAATTCTTCTCGATAAATGGGAGATAAACATTTGTGCTACTTGCGTGCTATAGTTAGGTCTAAATTGTCGAACCTTATTTAGTTCGTATCAACTATTGTCAAGAGGACTATCTAATTAAACATTGTGCTATGCTATGTAGTTAGGCCATACTTGTCAAACCGCATTTGTGACCATTGGTGGAGTGATATACACCATACATATAAATGCTTAGAATAAATCGACGGTAGTAAAAAAATGTTAGATAATTAATGAATCAAGAATCGTGCATAATAAAAATCAAGGAACATCATCAAAATCTGTACAATGAGGACCTATGGTACATCGTCGACATCTTGGCGAAACTGGCCTGGAGGCCGGGACCTGAGCAGGCTGGAGGCTGAGCGGCGGAGGAGGAGCCGGGCGAGCTGGAGCGGCGGAGGAGGAGCCGGGCGAGCTGGAGCGGCGGAGGAGGAGCCGAGTGGAGGTGGTGGCGGGAGTGGGGCGCCACGGGAGGAAGGAGGAGGCCGGGCGCGACAAGCCGGAGCCGAGGCGCGCGCAGAGGAGACGCGAGGGCGGAAGGGTGGAAGAAGGGAAGAAGCCACTTTGTTGCTTAAATCGAGGGGACCTTTAGTCGGGCGGTATTACCAACCGGGACTAAAGACCTTAGTCCCGGCGTGTCTGGACCGGGACTAAAAGCTGAACCTTTAGTCCGGGTGGTGCCACGACAGGGACTAAAGGTTTTGCTGAGGACATATTTTCGAGAGAACCTTTAGTCCCGGTTGTGTGACCTTTAGTCGAAGCAGATCTGGACCGGGACTAAAGGTCCCCACTATTCGATTCCGCCACAGTTTTCCAGCTTTGGGTTTTGTATTAAGTTTATTTGTATAAATATGCTAATTCTTGTTAAATGCATAGTAAATTAAATACTAGGCATAAATTTTTTTAAAATAATAGTTGCATTTCCTTTTATCTTATTGACATTTCAAACGACTTTTATAGTGACCACATGTGTCCTTTTATCGAATAGGAATTTCATTTGAAGCGATAAAAACAAGAAAAATATGATAGAAACATCTGAAGTTACAATTATTACATAAAATCTCTAATACACACTATTTATTAAACATCACTATATATCAAGCGGGCACGATGGTGAACTTCTTCTTGACGTATGACCCTTGGTTATGATCATCTTAGTAACCATGGAGTGTCCTCGGCATTTAGCGGAGATGCTTGGGTCTTTGGTCTGCTTGAAGGGCGGGATTCGGTCATCCCTTTCATAATCTTGACTTGTCGACTTGTCCTCAATTCCCACGATGTTTCTTTTCCTGAAAGAACTATGTGGCGTTTTAGCTCATTGGTTGATTTGTCGTCGTTTTTCCCTCTCTTGGGTTTTGTAGACATGTCTTTCACATAGAACACGATTCACATCGGCAGACAAGGACGAATGGTTCGTCTTTGTACCCAATATTGTTGAGGTCCTTTGTTGTCATTCCATACTCCTTGTCATTGTTACCCGCCTCCGGTCATCTTCACCCATTAGCCTTTGGAACAAAGGGACTTTAAAATTAGGTCGTAGTCTAGTTCCCAAATCTCCTCTATCGGCCATAATATGTTTGCCTCTTTCCATTTGGAGTGCATGGCATCTCTGCGACACCACTGTTTTGGTTCGTGCTCCTTTTATCTTGGGCTACGATGTAAAATGTATTTCCATTTATCTCGTACCCTTTATGCGTGAGGATGTGCCACGATGGTTGCCTAGCCAACAAATCTGATTGCTCATCAATATTGTCATCACCACGACATTCTTTTACGCAACCAACCGCTGAAAGTTTCCATGTGATGGCGCCTAATCCAAGCTTCATTCTTCCACAAAGCGGGATCGTAGGAACTCCTTGTGTACCTCGACATACGGCTCCACCACGGAGGAGTTTTGAAGAAGCTGTAGTGCGCTTTATTGAAATAATCGTCCCCGTGCCGATATATGTTTTCTTCCCTAGTGTTCCCTTTCCACTAAGTCTCCCCTCGTGTCGCGATTCAGGGAACACCAATCGGGTCAAGGTCGGGAATGAAGTCAACCACGAACTCAATGACCTCCTCTGTCCGTAGCCCTTGGCGATGCTTCCTTCGGCGAAACACGGTTGGTGAACATATTTCTTGGGACTCCATGAACCTCTCAAAGGGAACATGTTGTGTAGGAACACAGACCGAGAATATTAATCTCCTTGACCGGGTGAACTAGGAGGTGTGTCATGATATTAAAGAAGGATGGAGGAACACCAACTCAAAGTGACAAGACATTGAACCACATCATTCTCAGAGAGTAGCTAGTTCCATTGGATTGATTGCCTTACGAGAAATTGCATTGAGGAATGCACATAGCTTCACGGTGGCGAGGCGTACATGTGGAGGTAGAATTCCTCTTAAAGCAACAGGAAGCAATTGCGTCATAAGCACGTGGCGATCATGGGACTTTAAGTGTAGGAATTTCTTCTCGGCACATTTATTATCGCTTTATATTGGAGGAGAATCGGATGGGACCTTGATCTTTGTTTAGGCATTCAAACATGCTTTCCTTCTCTTCTTTGCTAAGAGTGAAGCTAGCGGTCTTAAGTAATGGCGTCCATCGTCTGTCTTCTCTGGATCTGGTTGTCTCGTTCTTTCATCTTGTTGCAAGTCTGTCGTGCTTCGAGTGAATCCTTAGACTTTCCATACACATCCATGAATCCTAGCGAGTTCACACAAAGATTCTTTGTCGGTGCATCACGTCGATCGCGTTGCGGACCTCTAGGACTTGCCAATAGGGTAGCTCCCAAAATATGGACTTCTTCTTCCACATGGGTGCGTGTCCTTAGCATCTTCGAACAGGTTATTTGCCTTGTCCCTTTCAAAGACTACTTGCACATCCTTGACCATATCAAGTACATCCTCCCGGTTAGGTTCGCGAGGCTTGGTTCGGTGTTACGCCTTACCGTTAAAATGCTTGCCTTTCTTTCTTAGTTGGTGATTCATAGGAAGAAAACAGCGATGGCCAAGGTACACGACCTTTCGACATTTTTCAAATATATCTTGTCAATGTCATCAAAACATTGTGTGCATGCATTGTATCCCTTGTTTATGCATCTGAAAGATTACTTAGAGCGGGCCAATCATTGATTATTCTGAACAACAATGCTCGCGGTCGAAGTGTTCTGTTTGTACTCATCCCACACACGTACACTGGTTTGCTCCATAAGCGGGAGTTCCTCAACTAATGGCCTCGGTGAACATCGATGTCGTTGCCGGGTTGCCTCGGGCCTTGGATGAGCACCGCATCATAATGAACTTCCGCTTCATGCATAACCATGGAGGAAGGTTGTAGATACATAGAGTAACAGGCCAAGTGCTATGACTAGTGCTCTGGTCCCCAAAAGGATTCATACCATCCGTGCTTAAAGCGAACCTTAGGTTTCTTGCGTCATCTGCAAACTCAGGAATTCTCTGTCTATTGCTCTCCTTTGGGACCCATCGGCAGGTGTCTCAACATGTTGTCTACCTTACGGTCTTCTTTGTGCCATCGCGACAACTTTGCATGGTCCTTGTTTATGAGCAGACGTTTGAGCGTGGTATTATAGGAGCATACCACATAACCTTGGCGAGGATTTTCTTCTGGGGCGTTCTTCGCCCTCAACATCGCCAGGTCATCTCGCTTTGATCTTATACTGCGACGCTTTGCATACGGGGCATTCATCCAAATTCTCGTAGTCCTTGCCACGATCTGAGGATGCGATCATTAGGACATGCATGTATCTTACGGATTTCTAATCCCAAAGGCGACGCGACTGTTTTGCTTCGTGCGTAGTGGCGGGCAATTCGTTGAAGCCGGAAGCATCTTTTTTGGATCTTGATAATTGCCCAAATGCCTTGTCGGATACACCATTACATGCCTTCCATTGTAGCAACTCGATGTTGTACCCAACTTTTTTGCCCATCTTGGCGGACGGGTATAGTAATTTCTTGTGATCCTCTAGCATGCGGTCAAACTTAGCCTTCTCCTTTTCACTTTCGCAATCTCTTTGTGCATCACGAATGACATCACCAAGAGCATCATCTTCGTGAGTGTGTCTTACCTTTGCCTCTTCTTGACTTAGCCCATTGCGGTATCATCGAAGTCACCGTATTGAGCAATAATGTCGTTAGGGTCCAATTGTTCTTCTTCACCTTCTTCCATTATAACCTGGTTTCTCCGTGCTTGGTCCAACAAATATAGTTTGGCATGAAACCCGACTTCAACAAGTGTGAGTGAAGACTCCTTGAGCGAAATATTCCTTCAAATTCTTACACAGGCACATGGACATGACACATGAAACCATCCCGCTTGTTTGCCTCGGCCACTCTTAAGAAATAATGCCGCCATCAATGAACTCTTTGGGCGGCGATCGGCATTGTACATCCAATGGCGTGTCATAAATGCATTATATGACATATCACATAATTAAATTTCAAGTTTCAAATTTTTCCCGGATAGTACACATGATAGAGAGCTACCCAAAATTTTTAGAATTTTTGAAATTAAGATGAATTTATTTTGAATTTTCAAAGAATCAGCACTATTTGACGTTTGCACTAGAGCTTCGCCTTGCCGTATATGGAGTGTCCCCCAGCGGACAGCGGCGTTCGACTCTGTGTGACGCAAAACGCAACAAGCAAGGAGAAGGGACATCAAGTTAAATGATAATTAATAATTAACTAAATTGCCCAAAGTCATTAAGGGTGAATGACCTAGGTCAACAATCAATCCAAAAGGCAAACAATAACTAAGTGATTAAGCTAATTAAGAGATTAACTAATTACTTAATAATTAAATATTAAACTTATTTATTAAAACAAAATTAATATTTATTATTTTTACCCAAGAGGTTGGATCTGATAAGATAAGACTTATCTCATCAAACACCCTCAAAGCTTAACCTAACTAACACATGTAAAAGTCATTTTTCATTTATTTAAATAATTATTAAATAAGGTGAAAAATAAAAGTCTTCAGATTGATCCCAAAATTTTTGTACAGATAGTTCATAGCCTAATTAGATGGCAAAACAATTTTCAGAATTTTTGGATCATTAATTTAGCCTACAAAATTCATGGAATAATAATTAAATAAATAAGCATAAAATAGGTATAAATTCAACTTTGTCCAAATAGTCTTAAAATTTTTATATGGACTGTTCACAGTGTAACTTAGTGGAAAAACAAATTTCATGATTTTTGGAAATTTATTGTGGCCTACAAAAATCATGAAAGTTCCATTTATGAATTAATTGGCAATTTTATAACATATAAAAATTATTCAAATTTCACATTTCATATTTTTCATAATGGACGGCAGGGTTAGCATCAGGAGCTTACATGAACACGCCGGTGAATACGGTTGAGTGAATGAGCAGCTCGGCGGTGGTGGCAATGGCGGCGTGGCGTGTCCTACGGCGGCAGCGCGTTCGGCTCTGTGGCGACGCCAAGCAGAGTTTAAATAGAAGGACATTTAGTCGGTTGGTGTTACCAACGGGACTAAATCTCAACCTAGTCGGGTTGGTACTACAATCCGGGACTAAAGATTTAGTCCCGGATTGTAGTACCAGCCGGGACTAAAGGTTGACATTAGTCGGTTGGTAACACCAGCGGGACTAAATCCTCTCTACAAAGCTTGCCACGAGCCGTTGGGCGGGGGCGTTTAGTCGGTTGGTGTTACCAGCCGGGACTAAAGATCTTTGGTCGGGGACGCAATTTTCTCAGAGACTATTGCCCGTTTGGCGATTCGACCAAAGGTGCGTTACGTAGTAGTGTTAGCCTTAGCCATTGCAAAGGAAGGAAAGACTACAATAGAGTTTCTATGGAGGAAATGTGTTTACGATGATTAAACTCGGGATAGTTTGTGAAGTTGTGAGTGGCCCTCTGTAGGGAATCTAGGTATATTACGTATTTCCGTTTTGGTATAATTACAATTAGAATCAATGGAACCTACGGTATGTCGGCATGGTCATTAAACCTAAGTTAAGTGTTGCTTATAAAGTACAAATCAATAAGTATAGCGGTGAGTGCAACACTACTTACTTACGGTTGTAGGGCAAAAGTATGAATTCCTTGTTGCGGTGAGCCATGAAAAAATCTATAACGTAATTCTCGGCGAATGTTGCATTAGCCGTGATGCTTCTTTCGGAGACAACGTGTGGGTCGAGAAACCTCACCGGTGATTTCCTTCTTTTCGCTTCACGATCATGTATCTATTATACAAATGCTAGGAGTTATATATAACATTTATCGATATTACGAACATTGACCGTGATTGTACACACTTACGATTATCGGCATCGTATGATTGAGACATCGAGCTCGTCGAGGTTGAAGAGCGAAGAACAAGTCGTCGAAGGTCACCGTGAAGACAGCGTCTTGATACGTGGTTAAAATGATGCTCCTTGAACTTGCGGTGACACGAGCATCGTTGATCAGCAAACTTGTTGGGTATTCCATGTACCATGCATGCAATTCCGTGCAATCCGGTCCTAGGGTAGAGGCTGTCTAACTTCTCGAGCAGCGGCTACGCTGGCTTATATTTCGAGACCCAGCGGCAAGAAGGGATATTAGGAGAGGACTTCGATCGTCTTGATTTGCTCTTGCCCTTGCTGCGCCTCGCTTTGTATAGGTCGACTTCACAAGAGTCGTTGAGCCTGGAGTGTAGATGCATGTGATGCGGCGGGCCCTTGCCATGTCGGTCTGAGTAGCCGGTGCGGTCGGTCCGTGGACTTGATGCCGTTGAGACATTCCGTGAAGTTGACACCGGGCGGTAGCTCGGCGGATGTCCTCCTTGGGCCCTTTGGATGAATGTTCCAGCGGCTTGCCCTAGAGTCATGACCTCATCGTTTGGGGAATTTTCAGTGGAGACGGACCTCGAAATTGGCACAAACACCGTCCCACATTCACTTTTGCGAAACCGGGCGCTAGATTTGCACGTGCACCAAAGCTCCGATCTCGGATGGATACACTTGGCCCCAAGCGACATCTAGAACAGCGAGACATATCTCACTTGGAGCTTGCGCCGTAGCCACCTCGTACATAGCGATACAAAATTAGCTACTCCAACAGGCCTATCAATGGATTGAGCATTCGGAGATAATAATTATTACAGGATGTCATCGACGAAAATCTGTCATCACCTATTGTGGTAGGGTTAGGGTTGGACGGCCATGACTACTCGGATGTTTGGGGGGGCGGCTAGCGGTATAGTAGGGGTAGGGCTTCCAAGCGACTTGGCATTTGCAATCCCTTAATCATTTCCTCAAAGGTCTCTATCTGCTTTTGCTCGAGCATACGAATCCTTTCCTCAAAGGATTGATTGAATTTTCGGTGAGCTCATCTCGAGGATGCGAAGATCCTCTTGTAGCTTTGCATCGTGCTCGGCTTTGGCTCTCTTCCTACTCGATGCGATCCGAGTCCGCTTGGAACCATTGTTCCCATGTAACAAAAACACCGGCGCCTCTCGTGCGACCGGATGCTCCTTTGTTTCCTAGGGCCGCGAGAGTATATCTTCTCCCTATCTGCTGGAATGTGCCTTGGGAAGATTGTGCACTCAACGTTATCGCAATATAGCCCGACATGTCATTTCACTTCCTATGAAGTTATGGAGTAATTACAAACTAGGTAGTTCGATATCCTACGGCGTTGGGACACTTCACGGTCTTGGGGTTTGGAAAGTACACTTCCCGTGGGCGAATACATAACCTCGCAAATAACCCTTTGTCGGTAGCACATTAGTGATCTCGGGAAATAGCGAGGAGAGATTCAAGCGCTTGCTCGCTGTTCTGATCCCTCCATATCGGGGCTTTACCCGCCACCAGTGATCGAAGTGCGTGGGGTGCTTGTTTTTGCCTAGAGGGCCGTGTCGCCGCACTTTCACTCTTAAATTCATCTGTCGTCTTCTTCGCCACAAACTTCGGCCCAGGACTCTTCCAGAATAGATACTTGTGGAAGGGCGGCGGATCCTTCTCCACGTAGTTCTTGACAAGCATGCTCTTGAAGTTCTTCCACGCTTTGCGCTGTAGCAGCGCGTGTCGTCGCCTGAGTCGGGGAGTTCTTCAGGGATCTCGAGCGATGTGAAATTTCCGCCCGGCCTGGCGTTTTTCGATGGTCGGGCACCACCTTCCCACGAATCATAGGTGATCTTGACCCGTTCCGTGCAACTATTCCGACCATTCTCCGGAATCACGATGGCTGCTTTCGGCGAGGATTGATAGGGGTCCCATCTTGATCGACCTCCGTGATGGTAAATCGGCCGTGGGCCTTTTCGATATTCCTCTTCTTCTACAGCGGTTGGATATTGTTCGAGAGGATGGTGCATCATCGAGACACATGGTGGCGATGACTCGAGAATGGCGGAAGACATCTTCACAAGAAATAGAATTATCATTGCAATGTATTCCGATGGCGATATCAAAACAAATACCATATGAATAGCGGCTAGAACAAATACAAATTCCTAAAACATGTACAATTATCATGAAGGACCATGATGATTATTGATAGAAATAGTTAGGGAAAGGGCGTGGGGGTCGATCGGTAACTTCGGCATTGGTTACCTTTAGGCGTCGGCAGAGACAGAGACGAGGAGAAGCGATCTGGGAAGCGGCGGCGCGGCGAAGGGGAGGCCTTAGGAGCTCGAGGGAGGAGGAGGCGGCGCTCAGGGCGAGGCGGTGGGCTCGGGGAGGCGCGTCAGAGGGAGGAGGCTCAGCGGGCTCAGAGGCCTTGGCCGAGAGGAGGAGGAGGCGTCGTCAGGGATCGGGGAGGAATGGCGCCGGGCTCGAGGCGGCGTCGAGGGCAGTGGCGGCAGGCTCGGGGAGGAGGAGGCGACAGGAGATGAGAAACTTAATCGTTTGAGAGTGGCGGGCGCGGCAAACCCTAGCTAGAGTCCGAATGTAAATAGGGATGGACATCACAGACGGTTCTAAATTAGAACCGTCTGTGATACACACTATCACAGACGGTTCTAACTTAGAACCGTCTGTGATATGCGATGTATCACAGACGGTTTTAATAAACAACCGTCTGTGATATGTGATGAATCACAGACGGTTTTAATAAACAACAAATGCATGATATATGATATATCACGAGCGGTTCTAACTTAGAACCGTCTGTGATATTATTTTGTATTGGTTAATATCTAGATCGATCTGTTTATTGGCTAGCCTTAGGAAATGCTAGCCATGCCCTCTGAAACAAGCAGAAAAGACAACAAGTACATGTATATACATCCAATTCACATTCATTTGAGAAACAATCACATCCATTTCACAGTACAAATCAATTAATTAACTCAAATGAACTAAAATTAACCATTCATCAGAATGTATATACATATACACACATTGTTCAATTAATCTTTAAAAATTAGCCCTTCATGATGATCGTGGCATATGTAGCTAGTTTAAGTCATGTTCTTCTTCCTCGACCCTTATCTTTGTTTTCGAAAGGAGGCAACTCGTCAAATTGATTGTATTCTTCCTCGTCCACTACATTCTCAACTCCGACAATCCTCCTTTTTCATGAAGAACTACGTGGCGCTTCTTATTTCTTAGGGTTAGGTAACATAGAAGACTTGAACAACTTGGTTGCTTGATCGAATGGTTCGTCTTTGTATCCGAACACGTTAGAGGTCCACGGTAGTGACCGTGCTTGTCGACCTTCACTGTGGGAGATGGACCCAACGCACGAAATAGGGGATCTTGAAAAGCACGTGGTCGAGCTCCCATATCTCCTCTATTTGCCCATAGTAGGAGCTCCTCGACCCATCGATCTTGAATGCATCTATCACGGACACATTTGATACAGTTAGTGCTTTTTATATCCCGAGCTGCATATAGAATGTGTACCCATTTATGTCGTATCCTCGCCATGTTACAAGCTGTAAATGTTGGCCCTTTTGCCAACCATGTCGACATATCACTTGGCGATCTCTGGCAAGTCGCTCCTTCAACCATTGGTTGAGCCGTGCATTGTGTTGTCTCGTGATCCAAACATCGGCGCGGCGGATTACATTGCGAAGCACGTCCTTGTCTTTGGTCGATATCTGAGGACACTTCGGTCATGTGTTGCAAGACCGTGAAATGGGCTTGAGCATACGCATCCATATTTGGAGTGATTGATTTCCTTCCGATGGTCCGATACCCTCGAGCCTCCCCTCATGGCGAGATCGAGGCACACCTATCGGTTCGACTGAGCCATGTAATCGGCGAGAACTCAATGACCTCTTCGGTTGCATAACCTTCGACGATCTTGCCCTCGGCGAGATCGATTCCGTACATATGACTTGAGAATTCCCATGAACCTCTCGAGCGGGTACATGCTACGTAGGAACACGGGCCCGCACATCTTTATCTCCCTCACAATATGAACAATGAGATGGACCATGATATCGAAAAACGCGGAGGAGAAATACATCTCAAGATCACATAGTGTCGTCACCACCTCGTCTGCGAGCATCTAGTCGCCGAGATCGATGACCTTACGAGCAATTGTGTTAAAAAATAACACGACCTCATGATTGTCTCTCGGACCTTGATCGGCAAAATACTTCCAATTACAGCGAGGAGCATTTGTGTCATCAACACATGACAATCATGAGACTTCATGCCAATTAACTTCAAATCTTTTATCGAAACAAGTTTCTTCATGTTGGCGAATAGCAGGGCGGAACTTTCACGCCATGCAAGCAAACGCGATTCGGTTCTCTCGGCCTTGGACGAGTGTAACAAGCGGGGAAGATGCGTTAGTCCTTTATCGGTCCTTGTTGGTGCTAACTCAGGTCGATGTCCATATCAACCAAGTCAAGCCGTGCGTTGACACCATCCTTTGTTTTGTCACGAATGTTGATGAGAGACCAATCAAGGCATCACATACATTCTTCTCTACATGCATGGCGTCGATGCGATGGCGAACTTCTAGGTGCTCCCAATAAGGTAAGTCCCAAAATATTGATCTCTTCTTCCACATGTTCTTCTTACTTGTCCTCGATTTACATCCCTTTCCAAGCACAACATCTAAATCCTTAACCATATCATAGACCTCTTTTCGCTTAAATGCCTTGGAGTGAAGCATCCTCCTTCTCTCCGTCGAATTGTTTCTTCATCTGCGGTATGGGTGAGCCCTCAGAAGGAACATCGATAGCGCATGTACACGGTTTTTGCGAGTGATTGACCCACACTCTCGGTATCATCTAGCGGTGAGTCTGGGCTTTGGCCTTTTGTACTACGGCGACCAGTTAGCAAGGCGGGATAATCATTTATGGTGCGAGAACAACAAGGAGCGTAAAGTGAAGTTCTCTCGTTTATGCGCATCCCATACACATACCCTTCAATCCACGGTATTTTAGATCTTCCATCAATGGTGCTAGGTACACATCAATATCATTCCCGGTTTGCTTCGGCCCTTGGATAAGTATCGACAACAAAATATACTTCCGCTTCATACACAACCAAGGAGGAAGGTTGTAGATCTGAGCGTCACGGGCCAAGTGCTATGTCGGTAGCTCATGTTACGAAAGGATTCATTCCATCTGTACTCAATCCAAACCTTATATTCCTCGATTCACTTTGAAGTCGCAAACCTCCTATCGATGTTTCTCCTTTGGGCGGAATCGGCGAGGTGTCTTAACTTTCCGTCATTCTTACGCTCCTCACGAGTGCCAATCTGGCGATTTGCATTCTTTGGGTTCATAAAAACCGCTTCAAGCGGGGAATTACAGAAGATACCACGCCACCTTAGCGGGAGGTCCTTTCTTCACCTCGATTCCCTCGTCGTCATCGATTGCTTCTTCGCTTGTATCGGGATCGTTGCACACGGACATACATGCATGTTTGTATACTCGTTACGGTAGAGGATCTGATCGTTCGGACATGCATGTATTCTTTCTACTTCCATTCCCAATGGACAAAGAACCTTTTGGCTTTGTAGGTGGTTTTGGGCAACTCATTTCCCTCAGGAAGCATGTCAGCTAAGAGACCCTAACACTCAAGTGAAACTCTTGTCGGACCAACCGTTGCTTGCCTTCAATTTCAGCGGTTTAAGCATGGATGACAACCTTGTGTATTCCGACTTGCGGCCGAAACAAAGGTTTCTCTGAGTCCTCCATCACGCCCGGAATTGAACATACTCCCTCTCATCACGGTTCCCTGCATCATGGCATCTGATCTAGATTGTCATCGTGCGGCCTATCCGAATCGGAACCTGTCGACATCATTAAGCGGCATATCGTTGACTTCTGTATAATATGCATATCGTTGACTTCTGTATAATATGCTCTTCACCGTGGTGGTCCAACATGTATAACCCTTTTGAAACCCCTTGAATCAAGTGTGCTTCGATCTGCGCTCGGTTGTTAAAACATCTTGATTCTCGCGGTCAATGCATGGACGAGTACATATATTCGCCCCTTATTCAACATATCCTCCTCGGCGGCTCTTGTAAATGCAGAACCGCCATTAATATACTCTTCACTCACACGGTTCTCGGTGTACATCCAACCGGTCCATCACACGGTTCGTATTGAAAACCACGAAAATAAATAAAAGGGTGATGACTTTCGGCGTATTTTACGAGGCTTAATTACGATTTTTTCATTTTTCATTTTTGGATTTTATTAACACATGTGGGCCCTACTTGTCGGTGACTCATTTTTTATTTCATGATTTTATTTATAAAATATATGGCGGTCCCACATGTCATAGACTCGTTAGTTTATTAACTAAATGATTAAAAAGAGTGGATTAATTTGAAGCTCAAAGCTGGGCTTAGGGGTGACATCGCATTGCTATATAGTCGTGGCTCTCGGCCTAAGGTCTCGCTGAGGCGAACAAGCAGTGATGTCCCACATGGGCGCTGAAACTAGCGATTTGGCGTGCGCGCTGAAACTACTCAAATTAAAGGATGCTTATGCTGATTATCTCACCTCGATCACGAGGAAGGTGTCAATAAAAGTCGGGGAAGGTCAAAGGCGGGTGGGTCGTCGTCGGTGAAGCAGGCGGCGGCGGCAAGCTCCTCGGCGACAATATCTGGTGAAATGGACCGAGCCGGCTCGGTGAGGTGAGCGATGTACTCAAATCGGGACGCAGGCGGCGATGGACCTATCGTGGCGCCCGAGATATGGAGATCAAAGACTATATCTGTTTTGGCGGGGAGGCGAGCTATATATATCGTCGTGATGAGTTAATTATCACGGACGGTTTTAACAAAACCCGTCGTGATATTAGGCAATATCACGACGGTTCATGTTTGGAACCGTCGTGAAGTATCCGAGCGGTTCTAAAAAACCGTGCGTGATATTGGGTAATATCACGAGCGGTTTATGTTTGGAACCGTCGTGAAGTATCCTGACGGTTCCAAACATGAACCGCGTGATATGACATCTTCGTGAAGCGGTTTTAGCGCGAGAATAACACGAGCGGTGGGTAACAAAAACCGTGCGAGATTGTGTTTATCTGAGCGGTTTGATGAACCGCTGCGTGATCGGCGTCGATATTAGCATTTACGTAGTAGTGCTTGAAATCAGAGAAGAAGAACCTTCTCCGTCTTACAATAACATATGATGGCGACGCCAGAGACCCGATCCAAAAGGGTCGCGAAGCGGACCTTCAGCGTCGAAAGGAGGGAGGACTTCGGCCCTAACTACTGGTTGATGCCGAAGAAGCGTGCTCAACCGGTATGGCTGAAATGCGGACACGGGGAGGACGCTACCGTGCAGGTCATAGACGGCCCTTTCGATGGTGGACGGCGTTTCTTCTGATGCCCATACTCTGGGGTAAATAGTTTTGTTTATGTTACGGCTAATGCATCCTCCGTACTAACTGTCCCTTGTAGCAGATGGTGAAATTGAAATGCAACTTCACCCGCTGGATTGATCCTCCCCATGAACGACATGTTGTGAGGTACGTGGATGTATTGTGGAACCGAATATTTGATTTGGAGGCGCAAATTGACGATCTCAAGGAGCAAAATGATGACCTTCGCCAACAGATGTAGCGCGAGAGGGGCAATGAGGAGGTCGTGAACATAGGAAGTTCCTATGATCCCACATGCTGCTGTGCCAATCCTAGCTGCATATGTGTGTGCCACTACAACGACGGCCAACCACGTCTGAGGCGCCCAACTGGAGAACACTCTATGTGGGTAGCGAGAGGCACCTTCTACAATTAGGCATGGGCGGAGAAGTTTGTACGTCGGTAGTGTCCCCTTCTGTACGCACTTATGTTCAATCTCCTAAAGCATGTAACTAAATGGTGGACGCATTATTGCGGTTTCCTTTTATCGAGTTGACATGTTGCATCGATGTGTCACGTGCTTTAAGTTATATGCATTGAATAAATGAGTTGGACGACTTGGCAGTAAGTACTGGCCCGACTAGGTCACGAACGATATCATAGTAATTACGAAGCAGAATACGTCAACACATAATACAAGTTATGCATAGACAACCATGTCATAGTACCTACAAAATACAATACATAAACACAGAATATGTAAACCCCCTACTGGCCACCCGATGCGCCACCCGCAGCACCTCCTCCGTCGCCGCCATGTCCCACACCCGGTCCGCACCGAGCAATACGCCCCCGCTTGGGCTTCCGAAGCGCGGGGTGCCTAGGCCGAGGCCCAGACAGGGAAAGGCGCTCAGGAGCCCTACCGATCCGTGGTCCCAAGGGGGTCGACTCCACCTGGTGCTGCGTGATCACTGGGGGCCCGCTAAGCTGCTCAATGGAAATAACCTCGGCAGGTGCAGGCTCAGCTGCCCCCTGGACCTCCTCGGGTGCTTCCGCAAATCTTGATCCATGTCCTCGTCGAGAGAACTTCAGTGCCGGTGGACAACAGCACCTGCATGGCAAATAATGTTAATCTCTACAATATATCGACGATCACAAACCTGAAGAGAGGAAACGTACCTGACTGGTAGGTGAAGTGCGGGATGTCATACCCACCATACTGTCCGGACAGGTCGGGGATGAAAACATACTGCCCTAACGCCGGTGGCGGTGGCTGTGGCGGTGGGGGTGCGTACCCACGTGCCTACCTGGACCCTCCAGCCTGCCCAGGCGCAGGCGCAGGAGGAGGCGAAGCAAAAGCGCGGCCTTGGCGCAAAGCGCGTGGGCGTGCCCTCCCCGAGCTTCTTGCCGACCGGGCAGAGGGCGTGGCATCCTCGACCTATGCACCAACGAGGCCACCTCCCGGACCGACGAGCCCACCTTCTGCACCGATGAGGCCACCTCCTGTACCGTCCTGCATGACGTCAGGGCCACGCATCGCCTCGCCGCACTATAGGCCTGACGAACAAACTACACTAGCTCGTCGCGCGTGACCTCCGCACCAATGCCGATCTTGTCCAGGATCGACTGTCCGTCGCTGGCAACCCCGACGTTGATGTCTGTCTACAAGGAGTATGTCAAAGCGTTACACCTATAATTCGTAATAACGATCTGCAGACATTTTCAAACATGATTTTACGTGCGCGAGGTGCGTTCGCGCTAAGTCACGAGGTAGGAGTCGGTTGGTCTTGCGGCACGCGGCGGGGAGGGTCGACGACATGCACTAGCTTTAGTGCGTGTCTGCGGGCGTACCAATGAAGGTACTGTCGTCTGCGACTTGGGGTCGTCTGGTAGTCCTCGGCACACACATCCTCGTGGGCGTTAAGCCTTTATGCCACCCACGGCTCCATCTTGGCCGCCAATTGCGTCTTGGTGCCACCCCTCCTACTATGCTTGCGAAACGTACCATTGCAATTAGAAGCCACCGTTACAGAAATATCAAAAACATATGTGAACATGTGTTGCATGTAACTCACGCGTGGGTCGACTCAGGCACCCTCGTCCCAACGGGAACTGGAACAACCTGGCGGAGGCCGAACTGACGCATCACCCTATGCACTGCGTAGTCCTCAACGAACACGTCGAAGACGAGCTTCCTCTGCGTCCGCCAGTACGCTCGGTCACGCCAGCACAATGAAGACAGCCCGCAGAGCTGCAGCCTCTGTCTCTGATCGGAGTAAGGCTCGGGCTGCGTCGTCAGCGGTGAGACGGTCCAGCTGCTCCACAAAGTGCTCGTACGCACGTGTGAGCTGCACGTGTGCATACTGTGCCTACGGGCCAGAATAGTGGTTACAAAGGATTACCTGTAATACGACTGAAGAAAAGATATAGGGAAGTATGTACCCGTCTACGGCACCAAAGGGACCCTACGGTCGGCCGGTCCACCGCGTCCCCATGGTACATGTCCGCGCCCAGATGGTCGAGTCTACCGGCATGGGCGTCCAGAGAAAGCGCTCGAGCGACCACAAATGCAGCGATGGGGGCAGCACTGTGAGGATAGATCACGAGCTTCGTCCTCAACGACGCATCGCACATGCCGCGATGCGTTCGCGGCAAATGCGGTGAGCCCCAATCGATCTCTAGCTCCTCGTTGTCGACGATGACCCTCGCGTACCCACGAGGCGAGGCGTCGGCCGAGTCACCGTGGTTGCTGGTAAACGATTACCCGGCCGAAGAGCCTGGCAGTACACCTCCGGTGCCACGACACCTGGTCGACGGTGGGCTGTGGGACCATCTGCTCGACCTACGCAGAAACGAATTATTAGTAAGCCCGTCATATGGCTACGCTTGAATGAATCGCTAAACATGGAAAATAGGTAGTATCGTGCATTCGGCTCGCGAAAGCCACCGCAGGGGCGGGCCATGCCGCTTGTCGCTCAGAAGTCGGCTGGCGGCGCTGCCTCGCCCCAAGAACCCCAAACCTGCCCAACAGTATGTCGCGCTAGTCGGCGGTAGCGTCCGGCGGAATCACGAGGCTCTCGCGATAGGCAAGCCGAGTAGCATCGTGACATCCTGCAGAGTAGGGGCCATCTCCCCAAAAGGGAGGTGGAAGGTGTGTGTCTCGGGCCGCCAACAGTCCACCAGGGTAGTCAGGCTTGACCGATCGAACGGGAATCGTCGTGACCGCTCCAGACCGGCCTGGACCTCCCCATTGTCGTCGACCAGACCGCTGTCCTCTTCGGTGGCCTCTACCATCCGTGCGAGAGGTAGAAGGCCAGAACGGCTCAGCCTACAAAGCACGAAGAAGTAAGTACATAGTGCGCATACGATACAAAAAAAATAGCTCAGCTTGCGGACAAACCTCTCTACCCAGCGTGGGTCTAGTCTCCAAGCCCGTCGGGGTGTCCGCGTATGAACCACCCCCAACTCAGCCGCGTCGTCCCCGCCAACCGGATGCGGCGCACGACGGCTCGCGCGATGTTGCATGTCGACCAACCGGTTCAGCAGACTGAAATGCCAATCCGAACCACTAGGGTCTTGAGCCATACCTGCAAATTAAGAAATTAAAAGCATTCATATTACTTAAGCATTTAAATTATATTCCAATGGAAAATAAATCATATTTGATATGTTCTTAGTGACACCTAAAGACTTTGCTCCAACACAATGGTAATACATATACAATTTCATGAAACCCACGGGGAAAAGACATAACTTTTCCTACGAAAGGCTATATTACGTTAACGCTTGCATCTGCATTGCTATGGATTGCGAAAAATTTAATACATCATCGTTACTATGCATTTTTATAATGGGTGAAGCTTTCAGGAAAAAAACAAAATTTTACATGTTTGATAATCCTACGTGTTTCGAACCATGTATCTGTGATTCCTTAATCCAACCAAAATTATGAAGTAAATGTTTTCAATTCTTTATTATAAAAAAAATACTTGTATTTAACATTCTATAAACTAGCATTTGCGAATGCACAGTTATCGACATGTTTATATAATACAAAAGTAACATGTTATCATTCATCTAGCAAATGCGCAATTAAGCGCGACCACGCGGAATAGTACAACTAAATTTATTTTTACTAACTCATTTTTCCTTTATACGAACTTCTAAACTATTTGTATTAATCATGTTATCTCTAAACATTTGCTAACAATATGTCACTACACACGATGTTGCTCGCTAACGTACCATAGTTACTAATTAATCATGCCATCTCTAAATATTTGCTAACAATATGTCATTACACATAAAGTTGCTTGCTAACCTACCATGGTTTTAAAAATAAACTTTTACAAATTAATACTTACCGTCCTAATCGTCGATGCGAAACGAAAAACCTCTTTTTTCTCCTTCTCTTCTTTCCCTCCTCTTTTTTCCCTCTCTTTCTCTCTTTTTCTGCTCGGCTCGAGTTGAATCCGGCGATTCGCTCGGTGGAATGGCGAGGGTTCGGCCGCGCGCGGGTTTTATAACCACCCCAAGTCGCCATACGGTTGGACGACTTCGGTTGAGCTGCGAGCAATTCGCTCGACTGTATGACGACTCTCTTAAAGTCTCCATTCCATAAAGCAACCTTGCCTCGAACCTTTAAATCGCCGTTCCGTTGGGCGACTTGAAGGTTGGTCGCAGTGCGGTTGTGCGACTTGCACGAGTCATCCAACCGTACAGCGACACACGATTATTTCTGTAAAAAAAAATTAGGCGGTATTATTTCTGTATTTCCTAATAAAAAATAGATTATTTTTAAAAAATATTCTGTATATGGCAGCTAGCTAGTTACTACGCCACCTCGCGGACGTGATGCCTTACGTTACTAGGATCACGCACACCAAAACATTACCTTTACTGTCCAATTATATATAGGTTATATATTCTGCTCCACGCTAGACAACTTAATCAGGCACATGTAATGATCTCATCAACGCTTTCGTCGTTGCTTCGTGTTAAAAAGGTTAGACTACAAGTGAGTTAAATTGCGTTTAGGCCGCAAGGTTGTGGTGCCCTTACACACTTAGCAATATGTTGTGATCTCAACCTCAATTGGCAATATTGTGGGACAGGCTCAATTGGCAATATCGTGGGACAACTAATCACCTTAATTTCATGCTACGTCGTGTCTCTGTTTCACATAAAAGGATTAACCAGGGGTACGTTGAATTGCATTTAGGCCTGAAGGTTTATACATACTAGAAGATCATCCACACCCCTCGGCGTGGGCACAGACGCGCGTCACGCAGAAAGCGTGGGTAGACGCGCATCGCTACAGGGCCCACCAGACACACATCGTGCAGGTGTGAGGTGCGCACGGAGGCGATTGGACGGACGCAGGCCACCTGGGCAAGCACGCATGAAACGCATGAAACGCACCAGCGCGAATCCGACGGCCCAGAGCCGAGCGGGGCGCGATCGGACGGATGATTTTTTTGGGGCAACGTGGGTAAGGCTGGAGGGTGTGGAATCCACAAGGAATTAATATGTGTAATGCTGTGCCATTACGCTCTAAACTGAAAATATATTTTGTTCTCATACACTTCTCAATTAGCAAATGTGGAACTAATCTCACCTCTTATGACATGTTCTCACATGGACTTAATACCCACTTGAGCAAGGAATATCACATACAACGTACAGCTCCATCAAAGGGCCCAACATTCTCGTTATCTTCACTATTAACACAACATCCATTCATTTAGATTATCTGCCACTGTAGAAAATTTAGAATTTCTATCTCCGGCAATGCTACAACCCTAAAAAAACTGCGGTGGAATCGTAGGCTCTCCGGCGATTTCTACCGGCACCATTCACATCAGAATCACAGACGATCTTCGGCTTCACCCCTCACCCTGTACGTATCCCGATATGAGCCAAAAAAAATATCCATGCATTGTTCCATATTTTCTCCAGGCGGGGAAATATTTAAGGTTTTGCATAAAAATTCCCCCAATGCTGCACAATCGAGTTGCCCCATCAGCCCCCCCAAACCCCCAATTCGTGTTTTCGAGTAACATTCACTTGATTATACAGTAAAAGCGTTCGTAAGACATTGTTTTTTTTTAAATCTGGGAACATATGTACTTTAGTCGAAGCACGTTATACAGTAAAATATCTATGTAAATACAGTAATTAACACACAACTCCATAGTAAAACATCGGATAACAGTAACTGTGGGGATAACCAATAAAAAAAAGACCCTCCATGCGGTAAGACCTTGCAACACGTATAGTAGCCTATCGTCAGTAATATCATGAGCCATTACAGTAAGAGAGCACATACAGAACAATAAAACAAATTTCATTCCACATATGATAGTGTCTTTTACAGTAAAAGGATAACCCCCAAAACAGTTTTTTTGGGGTTTTTGCAGTAACATTTCATGACTTTGTACAGTAACATAGCGCGTATATATCAGTAAAAATACATTCGCATGCCCGACGTTGCATGTGATGGACATCAGTAAAAGAAAATCTCACATGTAGTAGAACTCTACCACATGCACAGTAATTCCCAAACAGACAAGTATTAGTAATGCCTCACGAATTTTACAGTAATACAACGTGTAGAGAACAATAAAACTGCATGGAGTCAGCACAGAATACGGCGGAGATGCGATGAGAGGGAAATCCGTGTAACGCGGGCAACGGGGAGATCGATTTTTTTTATTGCCGATAGGTTTGCTCCCACGCCATTTTTACGGCTGATTGCAACGTGGAGCGCGCTGTGTGGCGTGATCCAAGAAGAGGCTAGGGGCGCATATATATATATATGCAGGTTTTACTGTCGGTTCTGAGGAGGTTGCGTACCGCGTGGCTCATGGTGTGATCTACGTACAGAATAAGCTATTCTACACTCCGGTGTATAATAACGCTAAAGTATATACACATGGTAGCGCTATTCAGCACCTAAGTATAGTTATTCTATGCTCCGGCCACAACATGGGCCATGCGATGTGTGACGCGCCAACCCACGACCCCTACGTGTGACATCCCAGGCGTCCCGTGCATCCGCCAGTAAACCCGCACGTCGCCCCTACCCATTACTTTGAGCTGCTCAGATAGGGCATGCGCGTGTGTGGAGGTAGAGGGTTTATGGCTCACAACTGTTGGGATTGACCCGCTTGGATGAGGGCCTGCGCGTGCAGATGGTGGCACGCAAGCGTCGCGGTTAGCTGTGGGCGTGTTGGTCTGGCTGGGGTAGAACAACTATTCTATGCTCAGCTATAGAATAGCATGCAAACCCCGTCCGAGTGGCTCAATACAAACAGTTATAGGCCAGGAACCCCCGCCCCACGTGCAACACATATCGATAGTTATAGGTAGTTTATGACTGCGGATCTGTGCCTCTTAAAAAGCCCTTCCTTCTACTGCATGTCTACGATCGATTTATTGTACTTACCAACCCTCGTTATTGTCCTATCACAGGATGATTGCGAATACGCATGCTGAGAATGCCGATGATGTAAATAAGCTGATGGCTTTCTTCAAAGAGTGTTGGGCATTGAACGACAAGTTCTACTATGACATACACGTGGATGAGGACGATGTTGTGAAAACATCTTCTGAAGCCACGCGAGCTGCCGCGCAGAGTATACGTTGACTTCGAAGACGTCGTTACGTTCGACACAATGAACAGAATCAATAGATACAACATGGCTCTGACTATATTTGTTTGCTTTAACCACCATCTACAGAACACTATATTCGGATATGTGCTTCGGGATGAAAGGGCAAACTCCTTTGAGCGAGTGTGTTTTATCTCATCTAGAACAAGAGGAAGACATGAAATGATGAAATACCTTATGCTGCGGCAGGCATGCATTTTGTGCCGCATTTGTGCTGATTTGACCGGCCGGGGAAGGTTCTTTTTGGCGATAAGATCGCTAGGCATACTCACCGACTCACCCTACGTGTCCTCCCATGCCTGGTGGCCATGCCGGTGGAGCACGGTGGACGCGCGGTGCTGCGACACACTGGCCAACTGATCGACATACGTACCAGGCTAGGAAGGGAATTCTAAAACGGCATGTATGTTGTCAGTAGAAAGACAAAAAAAAGGATATGCCTTTTATTTTTTCCTGCGAAATCTACAGGGCTCCATGGATACGTTCGGCTAAAAGAGGGATATGTACGCGAGAAATGATTCAACGCTGATATTTTTTAACGGAACTGCTAAACATCAGTTGAATGATTTTTTTTTTCGAAAATCAGTCAAATTTCTCATGCTTCGATCTACTTGAAGCTTCGATCTACTTGAAGATTTGTGCTCTGGCTGGGTAGTTGTCTTCACTAGCTAACCCGACCATGCGCGTGAGTGCCGTGGCAATCACCGGCGTAGCCGGCTCACCACTGCCACATGTCCACCCTTCTTTTTCTTATATTAAGGAGATGGTCCGGAGGCGCTAGCTGCCAACCGTCGGAGGAGGATGACAATAAGCAATGGATGAGGAGGATGCCACCAGAGATGGAGAAAAAGGTGTGGGGGAGCGCCGGAGGAGGAGAGGCGGCGATGAGGGAAAACAACATGGCAGCACGGGGACCTTGATGAGGCGGTGGAGGTTCGGCGGCAAGGTACTAGGTACCAGTAAAAAGATTTGATAAGACCAGCTACCGGGAAATATCGACAAAGAAAATGAAATTAAAATATGAATTTTGTGATTTTTTTGAGAAAAAAACTATTGAAAATTGTAGATATGAGCCAGATATTCAGATATACACGAAATAAAGATGAAAATGAAGTTAAAATTTGATGTATTTACATTTAGATGAACTTTATATGTAAATGTGGGGTCCGATAAAATGAAAATTCATCAGTTAACTTTAAAAGATTAAAAACATCACTCTTTTTTCACCGGAGAGAGTATGTGCTTACTGCTTGGATGCTCCATTCACCGACCGGATGAGTTGGTTCAGGATTTCTGTGGAATATTCACTCAACTCGAACCAACTCGTTCTTGACGAGTTCGTTCCATTGTTAAACCAAAGGCTTGGAAGAGTGCACACAACTACAAAAAGGGCTATCCTAAATGTCTCATCACAGACGGTTCCCCGGAACCGTCAGTAAATACAGTCACATACAATTTTGGTTTAACGCATGTCTGTGTTACTGGCTGCGGTAAAAACCATATGTGAAGATGTAATATCACAGACGGTTCGTGTTTAAAATAGTCTGTGAAATTACCACAGACGGTTATATTTAAAACCCGTTTGTGATATTAATAAATATCACAGACGGGTTTTCAATATAACTGTTTATGATAATTCACAGACGGTTCTTATTAAGAACGGTCTGTGATAATTTTGTATCATAAACGGTTTGTGGTTGGAAGTGTCTGTGATATGTTCAATGCCACTTCGGCTCCTGTGCGATGCGTCTCTTTGTCTCCCACGCCGACGTTACTCTTTGTTTTATAAGAATGATCATCTGCCACCGTACTACTCACACATTGCTCTACTCTCAAGCACAAACGAGATCATCCGCCACCGTACTTCTCACACATCGCTCTACTCTCAAGCACAAAAAAATGGCTCCCCACTCTTCTCCCCTGACACCAGCATTGATGGCCTACCTGGCTATCCTGTACGAGCACCTCGCCGCCCGTACATTGCCGGAAGCTGCGGAAGGACATAACAGTGTCCTCCCTCCTTCGGCGGAGGTTATGCTGGGACACGTGACAGCGACGTTGCGCCGTCTAGACGACCTCCTCTGTCGTGTCTTCCGAATGGTCTGTAGCTTCTGGCAAGCTAACATTGCCATTGGTGTAGTCCTCGAGCAAGACGTTACACATCTGTAGGAGGATTACCGTCGCTTGGAATGTGACATTGAGGCGACGAACGACCGAGTCGACCAAGCCGAGACCCCTCAAGCAAGAGAAGAGGGCCTATGGGTGCTTTTCTACTTGGCTCATCAGGAGGAGCTTCTTTGGGTGACTATGGAATGATCGCGTCAACGGTTGGAAGTGTTCCAGGCTACCAGCGTTGATCCTGAACCCTCCGATGCTGACGATGTCACCTACAAAGCTTTGAAAACGGAGATACGTGGGGACCCCAAAATCGATCCTGTTTAAGGTCAAGTGATTGCGACGAAGACGCAACTCTTAGCAAGGAACGAAATTGATTTCGAGTACCCGAATATACGTCTCATGTTAGTTCCCAGGATCAGCTACTAATATGCACATATCCAAATAACATTATATCACTTGCTTACTCGATTTGAAACATTATATCACTTGCATACTAGATTTGAATATAACAAGATGCTAAACAAGAGCTACGAATTTGAAACTAGCTCTACATGAGCAATTTACGCGACTTGGCCAACCGACCAAACTAAGTTTATAATGTAGAAATCAGCAGCAGAAAAACGTGAATTAAACAAGAATAAAGTGACAAGTGAACTAAAATTAACCTCCCAATGGTGTGCCATAACTCGTAGGGCAACCAACTTGGATTAAAGCTGATGCACCAACCGTTATCGCCTCCAACTTGTTTGCAATAACTACTGCTATTTCGTACGACATTCTTACCTACAACATAGACAAGTCGACTGAGTACAAAAACGTACTCGCAAGACTTACAAATAGCAAATTTAAGTAATTGCACTTGGTGTCAAAGGATGGCTAACATGGTTCATTTTCAGCATAAAGCAAGGTTATTTGACAAGGTAACTAGTATAGATTTAAATTGCTATATGAGAAACATTTAGAAATTTAATATAGTAGTAGGTACTCCAATTCATGATCAATATTTCCAAGATTTTACCATCATGAAATCATACCCAAAGTGGCTACAACACCCGGGTAAACTAACATCAATACACGAACTTCCCGTTCGTGACGACAAATCGTTCCCGATCATACCCTGATCCTATTCCCAGCATCTAACTATGCATGGTTTCCCACAAGCGATGTCCATGACCGGAGACACGGCTATTCGAATAGATTTATGACTCTGCAGAGTTTGTACTGCTTTACCCACATGATATGAATATCTCTTAATGTCGGCCAATGCACTCTTCCTTAGGAGTGTGACTGAGATATCATAACAAGGCCTTTACAATGTCATGTCCTAACTATTAAACCACCCAAGGATACACACCATGGCAGACTGTCGGTCGCCTAAACCACGGTTACACCTCGTTGTGTAAGTAAGTCCTTGCGAAGCTTCCCGCAAACAAAAGCGACCCTTAAGGGCAAGTAAGACGAAACTTATCATGCCCCCACTAGATTGACAATACAATAGTAACAACAACACTTGTCAATCTAGTTGTGGTTTGATAGCTAACACATGATAAATTAATAAGCCAAGCCTTCGCCATTAACCCAGCATGTCGTCGCACGTGTGACTTGGTTCAACACCACACAGACTGATCCATAATTACCCAGACCTAAATCATGTCCATAATAACCAGAAAAACCAGGTTCGATGATCTGATTACAATCCTCAAGTTTTAACAAAATTCAATTCATCTCGGCCGATGGAATAGCTCCATCAACCATTCTTCGACTACATCTACTAGCTTGGCTAAGCACCGTTCTAAAAATCATCAAACAACCCCCATATAACATATAACTGTAAGTATCAATGGAAACCTGGTAATTAACTTTCAAAGGAAAGGGAATGCAACAAGTAGGGCATAGCTAAATCTACCCATTTGACATACAAGTATTTGAATTTAAAGCAATGCATAGAAAACTTAAAATCAACATAAATAGTTTTCAAAATTAATAGGAGCAATATGATCAAAAGGAGGGGATTGCTTGCCTTTCCTGATCACTCTTAATTACCCTAAGATGAAACTCACAACACGTCAAAATCGTCGAAAACCTAATGAAGGACGATTTTGCAATAAACTCCAAATAAAGCCAAAAATATCAAATCATTCAAAATTGCATGAAATTCATACAGTAAGTAGAGTATGATTTTAGGTGAATTTAGGTGAAATTTTTAGTTCAATTGGAGCTCATATGAATTTTCTATACATTTTACAAAGGTAAAGTCATTAATGTACAAATAATACAAGTATCAAAATTTTCTGTAACAACGTTAATTTCACTCAATTTGGAGTTATATTGTAATACTTATGAATTTTTTAAGTTAATTCAATTTCTAGTGCAAAAACAACTCCTTTTAGACATTAATTTGGCTTCGAAATATTCTGGGATAGAAACATACTTAAAACCTAGTCCATTTAAAATTACATTAAAAATTAAAACCAACAAAATTGGTTTCATTCCATTTGGAGTTAAATTGAATTAGTTATGAATTTTTCAAGTTATTTGAATTTTTAGTGCAAGTTTAATTCGTTTTAAAATTTCTAAATGAATTAAAAACATTTCACACTCACTCTCAGCTAGCCCCAGGGAATGACAAGTGGGGCCCAGGGTGAGGGTTTTACCCAATCAACTTTGAGTCGGTCACGACCAAAAAATGATGTTAAAGGCGTATTCGAGAGAATACGTCTTCTGTTTACAAAAATGGAAAATTGGGTTAAGCATTTAAGAAATATGTTTCCCTTAATACAAAACGTACTCCACAACTTTTACATCAATACTTAACTGGCCACGGGCCCACATGTTAATGACTCTGAGATTGAAACGGTTTTTAAGTAGATTTCTAATCTTGTTTAGCCCTGGTCGGACCTACGTGTCATGCGAACACTAATATTTTGATTACGAGCTAATGACAGGGTCATTATCTTAATGCGCCGGCGGTTAACCGGAGCTCCTATGTGTGAGCGGCACAGCTGTGCACGGCCATTTGGCGCAACAGGGGGTCTCCGAGCTCGAGGTTGACTCCACTGGATACGGGGAAGCCTTGCGAACTCGTTGGAAGTGGCGAGGATCCCAAAGGTCAACGACGGCGAACTAGCGATGGCCGGAGGCGGAGATGAAAGGACTGCTCTCGTGGAGATGGTGCTACGATGATCGAGGAGACTCGGGGAGGGTTGCTTCGGCATCGCCTTGCCACCTGGATCGTGGTGCACACAAGGATGACGATGATGGACGACAGAGGCGGCCGGAATTTAGACGGCGGCGGTTGACCGAAATCGGAGAAGACGGGGCCAATCTTCCTCGGTGATGCTCCAAAACAAAATTAACTTCGCCAATAAGCTCCACGTGATGAGGCGATCTTAAAGGATAAAACGACATAGAGAATGACTCACCGGAGCTACAAGACCGTGGCCGCCAGAGTCGAAGATGACGAATTCGTTCCCGACGACTCAGTGGATGAAAAGGGATCGGACCAGCAAAAATAAGCACGACATTGAGAGAGGGGAAATCTGCGGTGAGGTTGTGGGCTCGTGGGAGATATCAACGCGGCGACGCTCACCTCATCTTCTACCTCAACCGAAACACAAAAGTGGTCGGGATTGCGAGAGGAAGGGAGTGGGTTGGCTCAGGAAGTACAGGAAAGCCAGGCGATGCTTCAAGGCGGTTGCGCGAGCCTAAGGTGGCGAGAGCGATCTGCGTGGCACGCATGCATTGTGCCAGCGCCGCTCGGAACCGACGCGATGAGAAAGACGACGAACCCGACAGATGGCCCCAGCTCGTCAGTGATTGAAGAAACGGCGCGGTGCGGTGCGGTGTAGTGCGGTCGACCCAAACTTTTGTCCGAGTTAGGCGATGTGGTGCTGTCAGACTTGGTCGTACATGGTCCGGTCGAGCTAGGGTTTTAGGTTTGATTTTTAATTCGATTTGAGCAACAAGTAACATATTTGATTGAGCAAACTGAAATAGAAGATAAATTCAAAAAAAAATTGAGAGTGTTTTGATAATATAATAGGACTTAGGAAAAATGGTTGCAGGTACTGTTCATGCACAAGTTGATAGAATAAAATCATTTTCAAATCTACATTAATTAAATGGTTTTGGATTTTTATGAAATCAATTTGACTTCTAAAATTTTGGTAAAATTTATATTAGTTCATGATAACTAATCTAGTATTTAAATAAATTCTTTTTAACAACTTTTAAACAAACATTTTTCTGGATTCATATAAAAACTTGAATTCAAGTTAAAAGTTCGAAATTTTGGGACAAACTTTATTACAACAACAAAAGTTTTACATTGATCCATAATTTACACACATAAACATGAGATGCTTAACTAAAATATCTTAAGAATTTTTGAGAACGTTACAAACCTACCCCCCTTAAAAAGAATCTCGACCCCGAGATTCCGGTAGTCCAAAAGTCAGACCGGAAAGCTTCTAGACGGTTCTTTTAACTCTAACAAAACACACTATCTGTTGTCTTGATTTCCTTCAAAGATAGTGCTGAAATACCCTGACCAGGTAGCATAGCTTTGCTAACACATTTTCATTTCCATTGCTTTGTTTGACCTTTCCTTTCTTGATTCGAAGGCACTTCAAACAGATGCTAAAATGTAGGGATACTCGGCTTTTTCCAAATGCTTTGTTTTGATTTGTGATGTTGCAACGATTGTCCGGGGATGTTGCAACCGTTGTCCGAGGATGTTGCAACCGTTGTCCGGGGATGTTGCAACCATTGTCCTAGCATGTTGCAATCGTTGTCCGGAGATGTTGCAACCGTTTTTTGGAATGTTGTATCCGTAGAAAAAAATGTTGCATATGTAGAAAAAAAATGTTGCATCTATAGAAAAGAAATGTTGCATATGTAGAAAAAAATGTTGCATCTATATAAAAAAAATGGTTGCAACCATAGTCCTAGGATGTTACAACCGTTGTCCGGAGATGTTGCAATCATTGTCCTAGGATGTTGCAACTGTTGTCCGGAGATGTTGCAACCGTATCCGGGAGATGTTGCATGCAGCGGCGTAATTTTAGAATGGGAAACATTGTGGGCCGTGCATCCGGATAGGAAAAAAAATCAGATGCCATGAAAGAAGCGTATAGCAATTACAAAACAACATATGGCACAAAGCTATCGAGTGGATACCCCGCTGTAAAACCCAACCAATAATCAAGGCCTCCAACATGTCCGGGCGTACGGAGAGACACGACTCTGAGTCTCTCCCTTTTCAACAATGAGCAATGGATCACATGTTTTAACCATACTAGCATTTGAATCAATTTTAGAACATGTGATATGGCTCCAAATACCAGCACGACATTAAAAAGAACAAAGCTTGCCTCAAGTACTCGTGTGCTGTGGCCAACAACACAACAAAAGAATGGCGCTGGTTGTGGGAAAGGAATGGCAAGGTATTTAGTTCCTGATTTGCGTAACAGAAGAGAGAAGAAGTGCATGCATGGGCTACACTTTGATGCATGCATGCAGTAGAAGAAAAAGATTAGGGAGAGACGTAACATGGCCAGACGTACGGAGCGATCGTTCAAATCGGACGTATGACTCCTAGTCTCTCCCTTACAATTATATTAGATAAAAAAACTAATATCCCAAGTTTCATTTTGGAAACAGTGAAAAAGTTCAGGGCACCTAGGTTTTTGCGCTAATAGGGAGGCAACAATATCCTAGAAGTGAAGACAATGGTACTAATTAATGATAAATAATGAAGCAGGACTTTGCCCTTGCAAGGGTTGTGCCTAAAGATTTCTTTTGTTTTCTGCAGAGGTTCGTATCTTTAACAAAATCTTTAAACGAAAAGAAAAGAAATACAGAAAGGTGTCCAATGATGAGCAAAGGAGCCCAACATACCCAAAATGGATGCGCGAAGTATCTTGTCAATAGTAATGTGTTTTTGAGTTTAGCCAATGGTATATCGAGCATTATCATAAGTTAATTATACAACAATAATGTGTTTCACGATATTCTTTGCCGATAATGATCGGAGTGAAGCTTTAACCTGTAACGGAAACGCGTCATGCGTAAGCTATGCCGTTTGTGGCAACTCTGACAAGCCCGTCTTCTTCATCCTTTCCGACCACACACAATGCTTGCCCCCAAATAATGTTATCCTTTTCTGCCCTGTGACTATCCCAAGTTCAGACCTTGTTCTCCTCATCCTTTCCCATCATCACCACAAGCACTTGAAAAGGAAGCTTTATGCCATCGATCCACAGCTAGCCACCAGCAGCTGATTAATATCGGGCGGGCATTACCTGCACGAGATCAGCTTATCTTGCCCGAACAAATCGAGCTAAGCAGAAACGATCGACTCACCGGCTAACTTGTTGGTAGACATTCTCGCGGCCGGCCGGCCGTGGCATATGTCTGCTTGGTCGAGCCCCAGACGCAACGCAACCCTGCATGCGAGAAAGCAAGCTAGAAGCTGTCTGCCTTAGAGCATGAATTAACGTAATCAAAACATTAGCAGCTAGCTCATTAGAGCAGGCAAACAATATTAGTATCCAATTTGTGGCCACCGCTTTCCGCAAGGTGGCTCAAAAGCGCGCGCGATGCCTGCCGAGCGTGTCACGTCTCACGTGCACACGAAGATAGGAAAGGTCGCAAGATTCTAGCAGCTAGCTAGGCTGGACATGGACACGGTCCCGAGCTTGACTCCTATATAGACTGACCATCATTCTGTGGTGCAAATTGGAACTCAGCTCAACTTACAATAGCCATATATCCAGCCTTGCTTGTCAACCTCTAGCTAGCTAGCGACCAATCCCTGAACGTAGTACGTGTGGTGCAGCAATGGCCGGCAGGGACAGGGACCCGCTGGTGGTTGGTAGGGTTGTGGGCGACGTGCTCGACCCCTTCGTCCGAACCACCAACCTCAGGGTGAGCTACGGGCCGAGGACGACATCCAACGGCTGCGAGCTCAAGCCGTCCATGGTCGTGCACCAGCCCAGGATCGAGGTTGGCGGCAATGACATGAGGACATTTTACACACTCGTACGTATAAGCACTGCAAGATCTGTGCTAATTAATCACAACAGTAGCGCCATTTTCGATGTTTCTCCTTGTCTTAAGGAGGACTAATCAGCTTACATGCGTGCAAAATGGCTTATTAATAACAGCATATATCGATCATGTTGTGCATGCGTAACTAACTGCAGGTGATGGTAGACCCAGATGCTCCAAGCCCAAGCGACCCCAATCTTAGGGAGTATCTACACTGGTAAATACGTACTAATGCTAGCCAGCTCTTTCTCGATCTTTTCCATGCCACACTCACTGCTGATTCGTCCTGCATATATATGTGCATCATATCGATCTTGACATGGTGGATCGATCTTTACTTCCTGCAGGCTGGTCACTGATATTCCTGGTACTACTGGAGCAGCGTTTGGTCAGTACTCCTCCTCCCTCTCTTAATTAATTTATCTCTTCCTTTCCTGCATGTTTTAACTTGCATGCATGCGATGTGCTCTGCACTTCTGCAGGGCAAGAGGTGGTGTGCTACGAGAGCCCAAGGCCGACCATGGGGATCCATCGCTTCGTGTTCGTGCTGTTCCAGCAGCTGGGCCGGCAGACGGTTTATGCCCCCGGTTGGCGCCAGAACTTCAACACCAGGGACTTCGCCGAGCTCTACAACCTCGGCCAGCCGGTCGCCGCCGTTTACTTCAACTGCCAGCGTGAGGCTGGCTCTGGGGGAAGAAGGATGTACCCCTGGTGACACATCCAAGATAAAAAATAAAGATATGATTCTGTGTGGCTAGCTCGCTATAACGTCATGAGCAGACACGCAACAACATATGATATAAACAATGAGCTAGCAGCAGCTAAGGGCCATGAAGCCTAGCTAGCTTAGTATTGTAGCGCAATAAACTCTAGTCCATAACGTTAGAGGAGCTATACACTATGCATGCCATGTCATGCAGACTGTACTCCTGCATGCATCCGTGGACCCATAATTGACTAGTCACTTAGACATGCATGTATATCATATGCATGGAAGACAAACATGTAAATGACAGCGACTACCACAACTACATATGCAGATAGCAGGAGCGCATGCATGTGTTGGATGTAGTAGGTCATTATTATGTCAATATAAATGTCAAGTTATATCATATCGATCATTCAGTGAGCAATGTCTCTTGCGTCTAGCTAGCTAGTTTATACCGAAATGATGTTGTTTTTGACAAAAAGATTATTACTAATTCCATACAGGTTGTCATTTTGAGTGCACACTGGCTGAGTGCTTGGGCAAATTTACAGAAATCGTCTTAGAAGGAGGTAATGATAGCTGGAAGCGCCAAATTGGAGTTTGTGGCGTAGCAAATCTTAAATCTTCATGGGTGACGGTTTAATCACAGGATTTGTAATAATTAAGTTTCATTTTGTTTTGTCTTCTGGTTGTAAGGCTTCCAGCCACTTTTCTTTAACCATCGTTGATCATTGTGATACTTTACTTCTTAATAAAATAAGTTGTATATATCATTGATGCAGAAACTAGGAGAGAATTTTCTCTTCCATTATTTTTTTTAAAAATCTAGCTAGCTAGCGTCACTTTCAGTTCAGTTCTCCCCTCCCGCTGAATCTTTCGGAAATATTTAACGGTGCCATGTTTCGATTGGTCGATGGATATATGATCGCCATGTTTCGATTGGTCGATGGATACATGATCGATTCATGCGCACTTTGCGCTTTGATGCGACATGATATGGGTCTGTCATTTTTATCCCCGCGCGCGCTTGATCATTCGCCATCTAGAGATATAGGCAAGTATATATGATCGTCGGCTAGCTACATTTCTAACATTCGCCTGAAAAATCTCTCTCTCTCTCTCTCTCTCTCTCTCTATATATATATATATATATATATATATATATATATATATATATATATATATATATATATATATATATATATATATATATATTATTCTTATTCACATGCCAGCCCCGCACTTCCCACAGGATCGGCAGTAAAACACGCGAACAACATTAAAATTAAAATTGTTTGGTAGCGTTCAAACCGGCAGTAAAACCTCGAAATTTTTTTAAATAATCTATTTTTTATTCGAAATTACAAAAATATTCCGACGATATTTTTTTTAACAGAAATATATGTCTGTCGCCCAATAGTTGGGCGATCAATCTGTCATTGGCGATCGTTCTGTCGCCGAACCATTGGATGACTCAATCCTGTCGCTGGGCGACTGGTTCCTGTCGTCGAACCATTGGGCGACCGAATCCTGTCATTGGTATCGGATCTGTCATGAACAATCTGCACGATTGAATCTTGTCATTGGCGGCGAGTTCGATCGCCCAACCATAAGGCGATGGAACACGCCATAACCATAAGGCGACAGGAGCCCCCAACTGTTTTGTTGTTGTTAATTATTGTTTAATTGAGTTGTAATGAATATTACATTTTCTGGGTGAACTAAATTTAGCAAATCTGATTGTGTCATGATATTTATTTTGAAAATAATAGTGTTGTGACGCTGTTAGTTGGTCTGTTTGTTATTTTCGTAGAATATCATAGGTACGAAATTTGTCAGACTCGCAATAACATTTTGTGATCGTGGTATATTGTTGTAGTGCGCTAAATTTCAGTTGAATTTTGTGAGGACGATTGAGACAGTAATGAGTTGTAAGTACAAAGGTAAGTGATATTACGATGCGCGGGAGTCTCTCCTTGATGAAGTCGTCTGAACGTATATGCGTATATAGGCACGTAGTCGATGTCGTACTTTATGGAGCTTATACAGAATATGAGTGAAGGGGCTGAGAACGCTCGTTATGATTATGAACATGCCCTAAAACATGGAGGATTCAATGTCGGTGCGAATGGTTCTTTCTGGGATTCCACTAGAAGAGGCATACTTGCAATATAGTCTTGCTTTGATGGCTTAGCGGAGACACGGAAGCAGAACTACATTAGAGTCCGCGTACAGAAGCACGTTACACGTAGTCACATGGCATGATGGTTCAGCTAATGGCTTTAGTCAACCTCGCTACTACTACGGTACATTGTGACACAAGCATCCAGACCATGTAAGTATACACGCCTTTAGGCGATAATAAAAAACATGGGGGGTAGGACGGGGGACTACTACGTAATGACCTGACCTACTGCGTGGACCGGGGCCATTTTCCCTTCCTTGCTAGCTCGGCGTTGAACTCCTCGCCGGCCTTCTCCTTCCCCTTGTCGCGGGACTGTCCACGTCGGGCTGGTATGTCGAAGTCATCCATATCCTGCGATTCGATGATGTAAGTGCACCGTATAGTGAGAATCATAAGAAGGATTTAACTTCTTCATAACTCACGTCGTGGATACGGATTCTGGTAGGCGGCCGGATCTGTTGTGGCGGCCGGCTCACCCGCATGAGCCTTTCCTTGCCCTTGTCGCGGATCGCCCACGCCGGCCGGTATATCAAGTCGCCCATGTCCTGCAATTTCATGATGTAAGGGCACCGTATAGTGAAAATCGTATGAAGGATGTAAATTGTTCATAACTCACGTCGTCCATACGGATTACGCCCGGGCGACCGGATACGCTGTGGCGGCCGGGGTCAACCGCATGAGCCTTTCCCTTGCCTTTATCGCGGGACTGTCCACGTCGGGCTGGTATGTCAAAGTCGTCCATATCCTGCGATTATATGATGGATGTAAGTACATCGACCGGAAACCTTACGTAATAAGGATGTAAATTCTTCATAACTCACGCCGTCGATATGGATTACGCCGGCGAAGTCTTGGGCTCTTCGATGCCTCTGAGCGGTCCGATGCGTAAGGTTTCCACCGCGACGAAGTTCTCGCCCGCACCGAGTAGTTCAAAGATGTACTTGGATGAATGCCTGTCGTACATCTCCGGGCCGTCGATTCTTGGCAGCGCATCTCGGGCTGCCATTACGTGGGGATGAAGTTAAAAATTTGAAGAATTCAATGTTGGGAGAGGAAAATCGATATGCGTGAAAGAGACGCTTACGATATAGTGCGTACATAGACCCTCAGCGTCAAATCTGTTCCATTCCTGGGGGATGGGAGCTTCGTCCTCATCGGAACCGTCCTCGTCGTCTTCTTCTAAAGCTTCCTCTTCAGCCAAGGCTATCCGGTCATCGCTTTCCATTTGATGCAATATGTAATCCCTATGCTCTCCTTCATCAGCCTGTCCTGTAGGCTCACCATGCGGTGGCCGATCTTCCTCTCCTGTATGTACCGCGTCGGGCTCATCACAAGCAACATTCTCTGAACTCTTCGTAACACAGCCCTCCGGGTCCTCTTCTTCACAAACATGTTTGGGCACCCATTGCTTTCGCACCACCCTGGATGATATCCGTGGGGGGCTGACTTTCTTTGGGCATGGTTGCACAAGTATCACATACTCATATCCACGGCGCCGACATCCTTCTATAAAGCCCTTCCACACTGCCGTGCGCATCAGTCTTCTCAACTCCCAGCTAATGTTTGTGGGAGACCGGCTCCAAAGCCCTTGTATGTCGACGCTGCACACCTCAGGGTTCAAAGAGAAGCTGCGGGTCAGCCAGTGCTTCACATCTTCGATTCGTGCATTCTCACTGTCCGGGTATACCAGAGTGGCTTGCTGAAAACTACTCAAGTCAACACCCCACGGACCTTCACGAACGGTGCCAACACCGTAATGCACTTTCAATGTAGTGGGTACAGGCATGACTTATTGTATGGCTGCAAATATTTCCAACATTGCAATTAGTCAGCTCGCAACGCACGACATGTAAGTACTGCTACATTGTAATTTACATTTGTAAAGCCCTTCGCCTATCATCGACAACTACACGACAGCATGATCAAGACGTCATTCATTCCCTAAGGCAGAAGCCACAATGAACGTGTAGTATGATATTCAGATTCAACCTAAAAACCGATTCGGACGCTAACTTGCAATCCGAAATGCTACAAGTGGCATTCCGGTCTTCTACCAATTACGTAAGTCAGTTAGTTCATACTAATTTACTTCTACTAATTAGTTTATACAAATAATTCATCCTCCTTATGCGCTCGGTCACGCATTATTCACCCAATAATAGTCGGCCACGCACATACCGACAACATTTCGATTTTCTATTTTTTTTCTCTAACTACAATTTCCTACGGGTGCTACTATACTACTCATTTAACTAAATAAACTATTTACCTACCCAAAAAAGTACACTACAAAATAAACTATTTTTTCTCTAACTACAGTTTTTATCGCTACTACTTACATACAAATCAACAACATTTCGATTTTCTATTTTTTTTCTCTAACTACAATTTCCTACGGGTGCTACTATACTACTCATTTAACTAAATAAACTATTTACCTATCCAAAAAATACACTACAAAATAAACTATTTTTTCTCTAACTAAAGTTTTTTATCGCTGCTACTTACATACAAATCAACAACATTTCGATTTTCTACTCTGTTTTCTCTAACTACTGCTTTCTCGAGCGCTACTTACGCTTTAAGCGACGGCACGGCCGCAGATCTACTGTTTTCTCTAACTACTGATTTCCTCTGGCGTTACTTACACTATTATTTTATCTAACTAAACTATTTACCTACTAAAAGAATGCACTACATAATAAAACAAACTTACCTCGCAATGAAAATTTTCCTCCTCTTCTCTCTCTCTCTCCCTCTCCCTCTCTTTTCTCTCTCCTCCCTCTCTTTCTTCTCCTTCCAACGCCAGGCTGCGCTTATGCCAATCCAGAGCAGATCCGCCGGGGACAGCGCGACAGCTTATATAGGCAATCGATCGCAAGACCGTTGATGCGGCGAACATGCAATCATTTGACGGTTAGGCGATCGAGCCTATCGCCCAACGGTGCGGCGACTATATAAGCTTTGAGTCGCCCAACCATTAGGCGACAGACGTATATTTCTGTTAAAAAAAATATCACCGGAATATTTTTTTAATTTCGAATAAAAAATTCTAAAACCTCCCCATGACACAATTGCTGTAAAAATCAATAGTAAAAAGTATCGTGCATCACCTATGGCATTAGAAAATGTTTTACTGCCATTTCTACAAGAAAAAAATGGGAACGTAAATTTGGGATGTTGGTTTACTACGAAAAGGCATGTCACGTTACTGATCAGTAAATGATAGCGTATATTTGGTGATCGTCTTACTGTAAATGACGTATAATATTACTTCGATAAGGCACGTCACGTTACTACTGTAAACCCACTTGTGTTTTTTGTTTTTTGTAGTTACTATAAGTGTGGTAACGTTTTACTGCTGTTTGAATAGGATATTACTAGTATACACCGAAAACGTGTCTTTACTGTCTGTTATGCAAGTTCTTTCGGGAATCATAAGTTTTACTGTTAAAATACGGGTGTATTTACTGCCGGTTACAAAAAGGTTTACTGTAATATTTAGAAGTAAAAAAAAACTACTTCGCCTTGCTACGCGGCATATACTTCTCTGGTGTGCCGGGGAGGGGTTTGACGCTGTTGACCTTCTGGAACAATAAGTAGAACATTAGCTGGGCCCTGTACTCGTTCCCCTTCTCCTGCATATAGATGATAAAACGTCACGTGTCAGACACTATACATCTAATTACTACAAAGTGTGGATGTGATTACTTCTTACCGGCTCTATCTGTGTGGCTAGCGTCTAGCCTTTGCCATCCCAGATGTGAGACCCCGGGGTATTTAGCTTGTAATGCTTAGTTATCATTAACCCTAGCATCACAAACAAAATATCTCGTGCCTCGGGAAAATATGTACATCCCGTATGTCAGACATACACCCTTCTACAAAATCATGCATCAATTCCATACAAACATAGAACCAAGCACGAACTTTACAAAAGACATACATAATAGAGATTATTACAAAAGAGGCCGACCGGCCAAATAACAACTAAACAACTGAAGAGACAAATAACAGCGGAAGCAAAAGCCATAAGATGGCGATAAATAAAAGAGCCAATTAGTGTGCCTTTAACCCACAAGGCAAACTGACCAGGCCGCCAGCTAGTCGTCAAAACGAAGATCACTCACAAAAGTTAATCCCTTGGGGATCAACCTCTTCCTCTGCAACAATTAAAGTTAAGCAAAGCAAATGAGTACAAATAATGTACTCGCAAGACTGACGTGTAATATAACAGAACTATAAATAGCTACAAGCAAGCTTCATTTAAGTGGATGAGGCTTTGGACTCATTTTAGCATAAAGCAAGCTTTCATTTGCAATAATGTAATAGATTGAAAGCAATTTGACAAAGCATTTTAATTTGTGAAGAACACGATACAACAATAATAACAACAAGAACAACCTGGAAGTGACTCACCCAAGTCACCACAACAATAGCATGAATTACCCAATTCATACCACCCATCAAGTTTTAATGAAGTGTTTAGTCTAGTTCTTGCGGGAAATCACCAAGCATGTCCATAACCTAGGACGAGGCTTTTTGAATAGTTTTAACCCTGCAGGGGTGTACTAATGTACCCACACATCAGACCGCCTTTTCGCCACTAGATTTAGCACACTTCCTTTGGTATGCCGGCACGGCTAAGTCCTACGAGACATTTCCAATGGACGATGCTAATTAAGAGCCGCAACCCACTAGAGAAGGACACATTAGTCAGCCTAACCGGTCTGCTAATGCTCCTCTCACATCACAACACATTTTGAAAACACCCACCGACCAGCTCATAATTAACACCTCCCAAAGTAGAGGTCACATATCCCCCTCATGTGGTTAGCACGCAAAAGTGCTTGGATCAGTGGCGCAAGTAACTCGGTCCTTGGGGACTTAGGCACCATTCCGTTCACACCCAACAAATCACACCAACATCCATTGTGCCCAAGTCAAACAGTTTTGTTTTCATTTTTGTTTATTTACAAAGTAACAAGCATAAGATGGACATAATGGAATAATAATTTTTGTGTGGTCAAGGTTATCGACATAATGTCGACAACCGCCCATTTCTACCGTTATCTGAGCATTGCTAAGCATTATCAACGTAAACTACTATGTGATAAGAGTCCATCCATCGAGCTCTAAATCACAGCAAGATAATCCTAGGCTTAGTAGTAGAGAATGAACATTTACCTACAGGATATGCATCTATAGGCTCAACTAATCGATATTTTAACACAAAGTAGCATGCATACATACAAGTGAAACAAAGTATTAAACTTTAAAGTAGTGGGACAATAATGGGATATGATCAAACTGCTTGCCTTTGCCTGAGATAACTTGCTTGCTGCAGAGGATCACTCTCGTATTCAATATAATCGTCGGAACCTACCGAAAAAATCGAGAAGAACAAATAAGAACGAATAACACCGAGAATACTCAAAAATTCAAAGTTATCCAAAAATCATGAAAAATTCACAGTAGGAAGAGCATGATTTTATATGATTTTAGGTGAAAGAATTATTCCGTTTGGATTTAGTATGGGAGAGCTATAGTAGTTTGAATCTCAAATTTCAGAAAAATCAAATTAATTCTCATCTGTCACTGTTCGTCCGAATTATTTATTTAGTGAAATTTTGTAGGATAGTAGTGGATATAAGTATCACAAGAATGGATAGGGGATAAAATTATATGAACAACCCAATTGGACTCATCCCATTTGGTGTTCAATTGAATTTTCTATGAATTTTTAAAGTTAATTCAATTTCTAGTGCAAAAATTGTTCATTCCAGAAATTAATCCCAATTTCGAAATTTTCTAGGACATTAACATGTTTCAAACCTATTCTAAGTTAAAGTGCATTAATAAATAAACTAACCAAATTTATTTCACACAATTAGGTTTTAAAATGAGTTAGTTATGAAATTGGTGAAGCTTAACCAAACTTCACATTCTCAACAATTTTCAGTGGCTTTTTATCTGAGAGCCACATCTTAAGACTTTATGCTACAATCAAACTAATGATATTTACTCTTTTAATTGCTTTACCAAAAAGGTATTATCTACCTTAACAAATTGGTACTACTATTATGTGATGTGTAAGTAACCTAACACTTGCCTTCTAAATAACTTTACTCCTTTGGACTAAAAACTAATAGTTAGTCACTAAGAGGTTTACTTACCGATTTATGCATTCAACAAAGTTTTACCTCCTGTTTGTATTAGAAAAGTCATTAGCTCACTGTTGATTTGAGTAGTTATGAGTTATTGAAATTGAGACTATAACACAAGGTCTATTGCCGATTAATTAACCCATAACTCAAACTTCAGATTTGTTAATCCATTTGAGTGGCCCTAAATAACAGAAATAAGACTTCCTAGCAATGAATAGCTGGTTTGCAATTGGGTTCCACTGATACTTCAATTTTTCTCCTACAATTTTTCTCCTAATCCTCTTCTCAGTTCTTACATTTCAGGGTGGTGATTTAAGCTGAGAAGTAGTGTTGATTACTAATTCCAATATTCATCTAGGCAATTCTTTTGAGTGATCAATTAGCTATTCACAACACTTAGCAAAAAGGGCTAATTGGACCAATGACTTCCTACACACTTTGTATAAGAAAGGAGAGTAGCTTACCGTAAATTTCATTTACCTTCTTACTATTCATGTTCAGATGGTCTGAATTATTGAGAATGAGTTGCTGACAGGGAGTAATATTTAACTAAACCTCTCATTCATTGAATCTATTTCAGAACGGCTGCTTAAATCAAAGACTTCTTTAACTACTTGATTTAGCTATTATTAGGTGGTTTGTAAATAGGAATCCCCCTAGGATTTGGACTGAACCCTAATGAGCAGGCTCACTGCCAAAACCATACACCCACAGCTCATCTCGCCTGGTCAAACACTAACAACAGAAAATTTCGTAATGGAGTGCTACAACTAGACTTCAATTATCAGATCAACTAAAATCAAATGTGTGACCTAGATGACATTCTCAACATTTGTTAGCAGTTTATTTTACAAGTGAGTCCTGTTTTCGGTGACAGTGAGGAACAACACAGAGGCCAAGCAAGAGAAAACCGAAGGTAGCTCGAGGAGGCCAATGGTGGTGTCGTGCGGCTGCCGTGCGCGGAGAAGAGAGGAAGGGTGGCGACGAAGGCGTCAGAGGCGTTGTTGAGCCTTGATCGGGGCGAAGACGGAGCCGAAAGGCACTGGGCCGAGGGAGATGACGGCGGAATGATCTTGCCGAGGACGACGGATCCGGCGAGTACTGGGCCGGGCAGATCCGGCGAGGCGGCGGGGCCGAGCAAGAACGGGCGGCGAGCAATGGGGAGGCGGCGGCGACACTATCGGGCGGTGGCGCCATGGAAAGGGAGGCGGCTTCGGTGGTGGAGGCGCGATCCGGCGACGGTGGCGGCGGAGGAGCGAGGGCGGCGGCTCGATGGAGGCGAGCGGCGAGCTGCTAGGCGAGGTGGTGGCGCGCACTGGGGTGGAGGCGGGGAGGAGGAGCGGACCGGGCGGCAGGAGGCAACCGGCTGCTGAGGCGGCCGGATCTCTGGTGGCGGATCCATGGTTCGAAGCGGCCGCAGACGGACGGCGGCGGCACAAAGGAAGCCGCCCATGGGGAGAAGAAAGGAGGTGGCCGGCGCCATGGGGGAGCGCCTTGGGGAGAGCCATGGGGCGGCAGCTTGCTGTGGAAGCCAAGGGGAGGAGGGAGTCGACGGGCTCGGTGGGGGAGATGAGGGCCTAGAGCTTGGCTCCAAGGTGCTCAATGAAGAAGAAAAGGGGAATGGGAGAAAAGGGAGAAGTGGCATGGGGAAAAGCTGCTGTGTAGAAGATGGGAAAAGGGGGGCGGCAATACCTAAAGGCAAGAAACACTGCCCATTTCGGGTCAGCATGGGCGCATCAGTGGTGAGCGGAGCAAAACTAGGGGCGCGGGAGTTGGTCCGAAACCAGGGGCGAAGAACAGTGGTTTTGCTGATTTTCCAAATTGGCTAAGAGGGGTTTAAGCGATTTTTAGATATAGTTGATCAGCTCTAAAATTGATGAAATTTTTAGTGGAGGTTGAGGAAACAAAGATGATTATTCTGTAAATTTTCTAGGGTTTCACTTGAAGTATACTTTCTCCATCATTATTTCAAGTGCATGTTCTTGATGTTTGACTTTCGATTTTCTTAGATTGACTGGTTACTTAAAATAGTAATTAAAATCTAAAAATTGTCAATTTTTAAAGGTGAGTTGATATAGTGTTCCAAAACCTAGGAAAATTATTTCCAGGCACTGTTCAAGGTTTGTTTGTATTTTAAATTCCAACTCAAATTCGAACATGCAAATCAAATGAGAACCAAATATCCTTCAAGAACTCCAGAAAAATTTAAACAAGTGTAACAGAGCACATAAAATCCAAATACATTATTCCCAGCTATGGGTATACCATTTTTCCGAAATAGAAATCAGTTTGTATTTCTGAGCTATAGAAAATATATTTTCAAGTTGGAAATAGAGAAGGAGTATTGGGTTACTAGGTTCCAGATCCAGTCTTCAAAATCAAAGGACTTTCAACATAGGATTTTATACCCTACTCTGAATTAAGTTTTCAAATTTTTGCCCAACTTTTATTTTGTTTTAGAAATTTCATTTCTAGGTTTTGGAAAACCAGGTGGTAACCTATTTGTTTTGCAACAAAAAGTTTTAAAAAGGTCCAAAATTTCATAAATGCACATTAGATGCTTAACTAATCCAACTTAAGGATTTTGGGCTGTTACACCAGAACTCCAAAAACTTCATTACGAAGAATGCACAGTCGTTCTCTAGGACTTGCTTTGGCGTCGCCATGTTGTGCACCCTCTAGTTCACGAAGATGGGGAATTTCCTACCTATCACAGACTGCAGGGCTGCATATAGATGAGGGGTAATCCAACATCTCACTGGATTGTGGTGGTCCTCCAATTTTGTGCATTTTTCTTGTAGTTGTTGGAGTCCAACACTTCCACACACTTCTGCACCCTATTGAAGCAGTAAACAGACCGGAGTGAGTTGTGTAGAACGGGGATGAAGAACTGCAAAAAAAACTGTAAAATGCATGTCCTAAAAAAAGACTATATGATGTATGAGATTTACTGTAATAAAACATGGAATTTACAGGATCATGAGCGATATTTACTCGGAGAGCGATAAGACAATAAAAAACTACTTACCAACCTTACGCGCGTGATGACCACCCCCATATGCTCCTTCAGCATGCTCATGGTCTGTTCGCTGTTGTACTGCTCATTTTTTATGTACTCCTCTACATTTAGCAATTTCTGTCGACAAGCAAAATACAATTGTTAAAAAATTACTGAGGGCAAGGATATGCTTTACTAGTATGCTTGTAAAATTTTACTATAAAAAATATTTTTGCAAAAAACAACTTACCGACAGTTCGACGGGGAGGAACGTCCTGTACCCATCGTTGTCCGACCTCAGGTCGGCATCGTCTTAGCGCAAGCACTCGATGAACTACAAGATGAACATGTCTTCGGTCATCTGCTTGTCCTTGAACGACTCCCCCATGTCTTTTGCAATGCGTCATGCAGTGGAACCTCGATTTCATGGACCATTGCCCAGCCGTGCCGCCGTGCCATGCAGCCCGCTGTCGCGCACTAGCCCGAGGCCATGCCGCCATGCGTCGAAACGCTAACGTCGCACATCGCTCAAGGCCACGCCCCACCGCACTAGCTCGAAGCAGCGCCGCCGCGCCATGCCTCCCACTATCGCGCGCTGGCCTGAAGCCACACCACCATCAAGTGCCACACCAGGCCACGCACCGAGCCTCCTCTCGCCCGCGTAGTGCCGGACCGAAGCCGCCTACCCGCCGGCTGCCCTACTACCCATCCACACCATGCTGGCCCATCGCCAGACGCGTACCACCAAGAGCCGCCACGCGCACCCGTCGCTGCGCTTTCCACCCCATGGCATGCATGAGCCACACCGCTGCATGCACGTTGCGCGCCTGCCACACGCGCCCACCTCTGCATTGCACGTCGCCGTGTCACGCGCCCACCCTGTTGGCCGCGGCCACCAACGCAAAAGTGGTGCTGAAACCCTAGCGTCCCGACCCTTTATTCCGGCCGAGTGGGCTGAATGGGCCAAATTTTGCCTGGCTCTCACAACTTTGCGGACAGGCCCTCAAAATTCTGAAAATCATGAGGGCATTTTTAGATTAAAGGTGTTCTTGCGGAAACATCTTTGAATTTTCGGGATTTAAGGTGCTTTCCGGATTTTTGGCATTATTGCGGAAAAGACCTTCGGGTTTTTCGGTTTTGTGCTAAAACAGTGAGCCCTAAGGCTCTTTGATAACATAGATATTGTGGTTTAGGTTAATTATGTAGAAATTCTACACATAGATTGAAATGCGTAGTTGAAAACAATAATAAGTAATTAAACAATTTCTTTGAAACGACTAGTGAACTTCTCATTCACTTCCCAACCAAACCAAAGATAAGTGAATCCCCAATTCACCAATCGACACAAACCACCAAGTGAATGACCTGTTCACCAAACAAACATTATATTCATGAAGTGAACTTCCCATCCACACTCCGACTCATTTTAAAGAAATACTCTATCTCCCGTGTGAAATCTCCGAGCACGTCCATAACCGCGGACACGGCTATTCAAATAGTTTTACACTCTGCAGAGGTTGTACAGCTTTACCAACAAGAGATTAATCAACTCAAAGAGTCTGACCACACTTCCTTGGGTGTACGACTTAAGTGATCATCACAAGGCTTTTACAAAGCTCCTTCTTAACCCGATTCTGCCCGCTAAGGTTTCAACACTGAATCTCTTTCCAACCAGACAGGGCCCCCCTCTTGCGCCTGTGAGAATATGTTTCCCATAACTCACGCTTCCCACGACAAAATCAAAATTAACACATTGCTAATTAATCAGCCAGGTCCGTCCTATACCAGACTTGTGGTTGTACGGTTAAGGTCCAGTTCAATGGCGCACAAGATTAAGTCCTTGACAAGTTACTCAAAGCGAGACTACCACAAACCCAATCCGTACTAAACCCGCACCCCACTATCCACCGACCACTGTGCGAGCGAAAACCATTTTGTTTAACCAAGACCCATGACTCACCCCGTCATGGTACCCACAAATTTTAACAAGAGTGGCTCACCACCACGACTCCATATATCACTAAGTCAAGATTAATCATTATGACACATGTGATGATAAACCCATCGTATCTATGCTGAACTAAGCATTAATACGCTACCCATGTTGGCAATATGAATATATCCAACTAAAACTATCCACGCTAGGGTAACAAAGGATTCATGGCATTCAAATAATCAAAGGAGGCATAATGACAATAGGTAATAACTAAACCCAAAATAATTTGTATAAAAATAGCATGCAATTGTATAAAATAATATACTTTTGAAATCATAGGTTCAATATGATCAAAGGACTACGGCTTGCCTTGGAATAAATCCTGGGATTGATCTTGATCTTGATATGCTCCTCCTCGCTCAAAGCTTCCCGAAGTATCAACGTCTAATCGCAAACAAGCAAATAAACAAAATAAATAAATAACAGAGGCAAGACAAACTCCAAAAATTAAATAAAAATCTCAGATAGATAGATCTTGAATTTAGATGAATTTAGGAATTTGAATGGACTCAAACGGAGTTCGGATGCAAAAGATATGAGCTTTGGAAGATCACATGAAATGATGAAATTGAGAGAGAAAAGAATATTCAAAGAATATTCTTTCGGACTAAAATAAATAAAAAGAATTAGAATTTGACACATGGGGCCCACTGTCATAGAGAGAGGTCCATGGTGAACCGGATCCATGGATGATTGGCTCGGTGGAGATTTGGTCCGCCACTTGGCTGCTAACCGGACAATGATGTGGATGCCACATGGGCCAAATTGCTGAGGTGGACAAAGGAGTTGGCTGCCACGGTGGCGCAGAGAGAATTCAAGGGAGAGACAGAGGTGAACTTGGCCGGCGCACAGACATGGCGGCGAGGTCCTTGGGTGCGGCGGCAAAGAGGAACAAAGGTGTCCGAAGAGAACTAGGGTGAGCACGACGTCGGCGTAGACGAGGGAAACTCCATGGGACGCTCGGGTTGGCTGGAGGACGAGTGTAGTAGCGGCAAGAGCAAGATGACCGAAGCTAGAGAAGATGATCGGCGACGACAATTCGGTGTATGAGAGAGAAGAAGAAGGGCTGGGATTGAATGAGGGGAACACGGGGCACAACGTGATGCGCATAGATGAACGAAAAAGCTCACCAAATCAGCAGATTGGCAAGGGGCGGCGCGGACAGACTCGGAACAACGGGGTCGACGGCGATGCAGAGGTCCTCGGGCGAAGACGAAGGCGTCACGGCGAAGCCCTCGATGATGCGGACCCGCAGGCGAAGATGGCACGGGCGGAGAGGCACTGACGGCGAAGAACTCCGGCGAGGAAGGAGCTTCAATGGTGTTCGGGTCTTCGGAGATTGCGGCCAAACCAATGTGAAATAGGGGAGGAGACTTTAGGGTTTTGGGAGAGGAGGTCGATGCGAAGAGATTGACGCGGTCGGCTTTGCTTATATAGCACCGGGGAGGGAGAGTCCACAAGAGGCACGGCGGCGCTGCTGGCATTCGGTTGAAGGACTCAGGAGTCCTTGATGCCTACGGGATGAAGACGATGCCGACTTGGCTAGCTGGGCCCGCTCGGCAGGGAAACAAGAAAATGGAAAGGCAGCGCCTGGTTCCCAGTTGGTCCACGCGCACGCAAGGAAAGAACAAGGCCAGCTTCGGCTGGGCTGGCTCGAGCTGCTAGTGCGTGTGCCACGGCCGGGAAAGGAGCAAAGGGTCCAGGCGCGGCTGGGCTTCTCGTGAGCGCACGGAAAAAAAATGGAAAAAGCGGCCAGGCCGGACTCGGTTGCTCACGCGCGATGGAAAGCAAGGAGCGGCTGGCTTCGGGTAGGCCAAGGATGGCGTTGGCCTTCTCATCGGCTGCACACAGAAGGCCACAAACCGGACTGGCCAAGGCTTGGCTCACGGTGAAAAGAAATGGAACGGGTCGGCCGGTGAAAACAAAAGAAAAGGAGAGGAAACAATGTGGGCCAAGGTGGGCTGGTGTGGCTTGAAAGGCTTCAGCCGGGAAAATGGTTGGCTGAGGAAGCACAGGCCGGATTGGAATAGAATTGAGTTTTGGCCCAAAAGGTTTATCTGAGATTCTAATTAGTTTTTCTTTTTAGAAAATAGCAGAAAATCTAAATAGCAACTAGAAAATAGTAAATGCACTCGGAAAAATTCTAGAAAAATCTAGAAAATATATCCAAGCACAAAGAACCCAAGTAAAATAATTTTGATAATAGTTGATATTGACATTAATCACATTAAATTGTTTTTGAACTCTGAAAATTCCAATTAAGCTTTTAACTTTAGCAGGAAAATTCAAATGGCTATTTTTCTTTTTAAACTTTAAAACAGACCAAAATTTTTGGATGTTACAAACCTTCCCCCTTAAAAGGAATCTCGTCCCCGAGATTCGGCCGACCGAGAATAGGTTACGACGCAGTCTAACTTAAAGACTTACGAAGCGAGCGTTACAACTTGTTGGACTTCTTCTGCAGTGACATGATTCAGCCTTTCTCTTGTTGCAGTTGATGGAGTCCTGGTGGCTTGATTTGGAGTCTGGGGCGCTCCTCTTCCTGCTCCTGGCAACGAAGTCCTGGCTGGTGTAGCTCCCAAATTGGAAGGAATTGGTGTCAGACCTTGCTTCTGCGGACACTTGTTAGCATAGTGACCTGTCTGATGGCAATTGAAACAAGTAACTCCCGCGCCATGATTGGGGTTCCTCTGAGGTTGATTATTGTTGTTGTTGTTGACATTGGGAATTCTTGTGTTCCCTGCATGCGATCTTGGTCTTTGGGGTTACGAATCCGATGAGGCGAATTATTGGGACGAGAAGGTCACGAGCATTGGTCACGCTCTTTGAAGCCGATCTTTGTTGAACTCCATGTCAGATCATCTTCCTTTTGCGAGACTCGTCTAACTCACGACGAGAATCTTCTATGAGTACGGCTTTATCCACTATATGCTGAAAATCCACATAATCATTTCCAATAACTTGCAGTTTCAAAATAGGGTTGAGTCCACGCTTAAATCGCTTCTGACGTGCGCCATATGTAGCAACATCTTCTGGAGTATAGCGAGAAAGTTGAGTGAACTTGTTGAGATATTCACCCACTGACATGTTTTCTTGCTGTAGTTCACGAAATTCATTCTTCTTCATTTCGACAATACCATCTGGAACATGAGCTTGAAAAAGTCATGAAAATTCCTCCCAAGTAATGGCATGCAATTCTCATGGGTCTGCGGTGTAGTTCTCCCACCACTCTGCTGGTGTACCTTCCAACTGATGTGAAGCATAAAGAACTTTCTCACGATCATTGCATTGAGCAATGACGACTTTTTCTCAACTGAACGAAGCCAATCTTCTGCGTCCAAAGGTTCTGATGAATGAGAAAATGTAGGCGGACGAGTCCTCATGAACTCTGATAGCTTGGAGTGATGATGAGTCGGCGCGATTCTTGTCGCCGATTATTCGATTACTCGCTATTTTGGTTCAACAGTTGACTATTGCGGTGGTGGTGCGCTTTTTGGGTCATCATGGCATTCATGTTCTGCATCATTGCACTCATGAATTGAGTTTGAGCTGCTAGAAGTTGTGCCATATTTGGTTCTGCGGCTTCAGGTACTGGTGTCTGGCCACTAGCATTGACATTGGCATTGGCATCCTCTGACTGAGTACGGCTTGAAGTATTGCGAGTGTCAACCATCTGCGGTGATTCTTCACAGGTTCTAGTAGGTAAGATAGAAAAGCAATGTAAATGAGAGGGAATAGCACAATAGATGAGATAGAACAGGGTGGAAAAGATAGAGACAACCTAATTAGGGGACATAGATTATACCCAAAGGCAAACAAGGCATAGCTGAAACGCTATGAAAGCATAGATAAACTCTTCAAATTAAAGCTTTAGTGTGACTGCAACATAATGCTTGACAAAACTGCAGCTCCCACTTACAAACAACCCAAATAATGACCTAATGCAACAACGATCTAGAAACGCTACTAAAGACACTAATAGGACGGCTTCCAATCTGAACTAGCGAACAAAGATTCTTCAACTTCAACTGGAACGAAGCGACGAAGGGACTCTTGACGATTGTCGATAACTTGACTTCTTTCTCCCGGACTAGAGAAATTTATGAGGTGAGAAAGTCAATTTAAGCTTGTAAAACAACATTCAGCAAAGACGAGGAACAAAATTTCCAGAACGAGATGAGAAAAGAGAGAGAATAGGATAAGAATAGAACAGACTCAGATGAGAACAGAATTAGAATAGATGAGAAAAGAACAACCACTTAAATCAAGTTAAGTTGATTTGATTTCGAAAATAAATTTTGAAGCTTTTAGCTAAAACGACCATGCTAACTTAGGTTGCATTCTACAGTCGATATGGCATTGATACCTCCTCTGTCGGGACCCGAAAATGCATCTCAGGAACCCTCTGTGTTTTCCGAACTAGTCCCAGATCTGTAGCTAGCTCACACAGGAAACAGTGATGAAATACCATCCATTTATTCGATTTAACTAAAAAGATCTCAAGGTAACAAATAATAATAATAACTGGACCTTATGGTCAACGTTTTACTTAACTTGCCATGCAGGGCTAAAGAAACAAATAAAACTCTTGCAGCGGAACAAAACTCTTCAAATGGCCAATCAACATGCCCACAGGCAATCGAATGGAGAACGCATCCTAATCCGCAAAACCTTTATAGTCCTCTTGGGCGAAGAACTCTTGAGCAGCTTGGTACTCTTCAACTGCGGATTAATCCGAGGGCAAAAGCCATGAGTACTTTTGAATGTACTCAACAAACCGTAGGGAAATGTATGCAAATAGTATTCATGCATGGCTTGACAAGGTTAGCTGTATGGCTCTTTTGCAGAAAGCAGCATTTGCGATAAATACAATAAATAGATTGAAATGCGTAGTTGAAAACAATAATAAGTAATTAAACAATTTCTTTGAAACGACTAGTGAACTTCTCATTCACTTCCCAACCAAACCAAAGATAAGTGAATCCCCAATTCACCAATCGACACAAACCACCAAGTGAATGACCTGTTCACCAAACAAACATTATATTCATCAAGTGAACTTCCCATCCACACTCCGACTCATTTTAAAGAAATACTCTATCTCCCGTGTGAAATCCCCGAGCACGTCCATAACCGCGGACACGGCTATTCGAATAGTTTTACACTCTGCAGAGGTTGTACAGCTTTACCCACAAGAGATTAATCAACTCAAAGAGTCTAACTACACTTGGGTGTGCGACTTAAGTGATCATCACAAGGCTTTTACAAAGCTCCTTCTTAACCCAATTCTGCCCGCTAAGGTTTCAACACCGAATATCTTTCCAACCTGACAGGGCCCCCCCTCTTGCGCCTGTGAGAATACGTTTCCCATAACTCACGCTTCCCACGACAAAATCAAAATTAACACATTGCTAATTAGTCAGCAAGGTCCGTCCTATACCAGACTTGTGGTTGTACGGTTAAGGCCCGGTTCAATGGCGCACAAGATTAAGTCCTTGACAAGTTACTCAGGCGAGACTACCACAAACCCAATCCGTGCTAAACCCGCACCCCCACTATCCACCAGCCACTTGTCCGAGCGAAAACCATTTTGTTTAACCAAGACCCATGACTCACCCCGTCATGGTACCCACAAATTTTAACAAGAGTGGCTCACCACCACGATTCCATATATCATTAAGTCAAGATTAATCATTATGACACATGTGATGATAAACCCATCGTATCTATGCTGAACTAAGCATTAATACACTACCCATGTTGGCAATATGAATATGTCCAACTAAAACTATCCACGCTAGGGTAACAAAGGATTCATGGCATTCAAATAATCAAAGGAGGCATAATGACAATAGGTAATAACTAAACCCAAAATAATTTGTATAAAAATAGCATGCAATTGTATAAAACAATATACTTTTGAAATCATAGGTTCAATATGATCAAAGGACTACGGCTTGCCTTGGAATAAATCCTGGGATTGATCTTGATCTTGATATGCTCCTCCTCGCTCAAAGCTTCCCGAAGTATCAACGTCTAATCGCAAACAAGCAAAAAAACAAAATAAATAAATAACAGAGGCAAGACAAACTCCAAAAATTAAATAAAAATCTCAGATAGATAGATCTTGAATTTAGATGAATTTAGGAATTTGAATGGACTCAAACGGAGTTCGGATGCAAAAGATATAAGCTTCGGAAGATCACATGAAATGATGAAATTGAGAGAGAAAAGAATATTCAAAGAATATTCTTTCGGACTAAAATAAATAAAAAGAATTAGAATTTGACACATAGGGCCCACTGTCATAGAGAGAGGTCCATGGTGAACCGGATCCATGGATGATTGGCTTGGTGGAGATTTGGTCCGCCACTTGGCTGCTAACCAGACAATGATGTGGATGCCACATGGGCCAAATTGCTGAGGTGGACAAAGGAGTTGGCTGCCACGGTGGCGCAGAGAGAATTCAAGGGAGAGATAGAGGTGAACTTGGCCGGTGCACAGACATGGCGGCGAGGTCCTTGGGTGCGGCGGCAAAGAGGAACAAAGGTGCCCGAAGAGAACTAGGGTGAGCACGACGTCGGCGCAGACGAGGGAAACTCCATGGGACGCTCGGGTTGGTCGGAGGACGAGTGTAGCAGCGGCAAGAGCAAGATGACCGAAGCTAGAGAAGATGATCGGCGACGACAACTCGGTGTACAAGAGAGAAGAAGAAGGGCTGGGATTGAATGAGGCGAACACGGAGCACAACGTGACGCGCATAGATGAACGGAAAAGCTCACCAAATCAGCAGATTGGCAAGGGGCGGCGCGGACAGATTCAGAACGACGGGGTCGACGGCGATGCAGAGGTCCTCGGGCGAAGACGAAGGCGTCACGGTGAAGCCCTCGATGATGCGGACCCGCAGGCGAAGACGGCACAGGCGGAGAGGCACTGACGGCGAAGAACTCCGGCGAGGAAGGAGCTTCAATGGCATTTGGGTCTTCGGAGATTGCAGCTGAACCAAAGCGAAATAGGGGAGGAGACTTTAGGGTTTTGGGAGAGGAGGTCGATGCGAAGAGATTGACGCAGTCGACTTTGCTTATATAGCACCGGGGAGGGAGAGTCCACAAGAGGCACAGCGGCGCTGCTGGCGTTCGGTTGAAGGACTCAGGAGTCCTTGATGCCTACGGGATGAAGACGATGCCGACTTGGCTAGCTGGGCCCGCTCGGCAGGGAAACAAGAAAATGGAAAAGCGCGCTGGTTCCCGATTAGTCCACGCAAGACAAAGGAAAGAACAAGGCCCGACTCATTTGGTAGCTCGGGTTGCTAGTGCGTGTGCCACGGCCGGGAAAGGAGCAAAGGGTCCAGGCGCGGCTGGGCTTCTCGCGAGCGCACGGAAAAAATGGAAAAAGCGGCCAGGCCGGACTCGGCTACTCACGCGCGATGGAAAGCAAGAAGTGGCTGGCTTCGGGTAGGCCAAGGATGGCGCTGGCCTTCTCATCGACTGCACACGGAAGGCCACAAACCGGACTGGCCAAGGCTTGGCTCACAGTGAAAAGAAATGGAATGGGCCGGCCGGTGAAAACAAAAGAAAAGGAGAGGAAACAATGTGGGCCAAGGTGGGCTGGTGCGGCCTGAAAGGCTTCGGCCGGGAAAATGGTTGGCTGAGGAACCACGGGCCGGATTGGAATAGAATTGAGTTTTGGCCCAAAAGGTTTATCTGAGATTCTAATTAGTTTTTCTTTTTAGAAAATAGCAGAAAATCCAAATAGCAACTAGAAAATAGCAAATGCACTCGGAAAAATTCTAGAAAAATATATCCAAGCACAAAGAACCCAAGTAAAATAATTTTGATAATAGTTGATGTTGACATTAATCACATTAAATTGTTTTTGAACTCTGAAAATTCCGATTAAGCTTTTAACTTTAGGAGGAAAATTCAAATGGCTATTTTTTTCTTTTTAAACTTTAAAACAGACCAAATTTTTAGGATGTTATAGTCATGGTAGGCACAATGGCATATCCTTGGTCAAAGCCAGAAGCAAATTAACCTGAAGTAACAAATTAATCTAGTTTTTTGGGAGATAATTAAAGTAGATTGCATGATTATTATCCTTATCCAATTGATATGGAAAATGGCATTTACGCCATTGTCGATACATAGGTTGTTGGCAACCACAAGCATTACTACCCGCGAAGGTCAATTGATTTGTGTCTTTAGCAATAAGTTAACCGCTGGCATGCGGGAATGCACATGGAAAATCAACGGCCGCTTGACGCAGTCGCACATATGTCATGTTTGACTATGCACCGAAGTGTGCCATACACATTGGAAATGACACTTGCATAAATCGGTAAATGCAGTCTGCAACTGTATCACCACTAGAAGTTATATCACTTTCTTGAAGCAAATATAACTCCCGAAATAAGATATAATGACCTATTGGACTTTCTTGATCCTGAATGGTCTAATTTTGGCCATGTTGATTCTGGCATTACAAATTAAAATAAGGCATACAATTTATCACCTTTAATTAAATATGGTGTTCCTGTCGAACAATAAATATTTCCATCGAATAGTTATACTATTTTAGTTATTCAACTAGATTTAAAGTCCAGAAGAAAATCTATTGTTTCCATGCAGATTAACTATGGTCAAATATTTTATGTTCCAGCATTATATTTATGTTCCTGAAGAGCATCATGTGGTTTTATGCTGTTAGAACATATTGCTTATGACCATAAGAAAATATGTTGCGTAATTATAAACTTGAAGTTTAATGATCCAAATTATTTAAAATAAGGTTTGAGTAATTGGATCAAAACTTGGGCAAATAATAGAGAAGCTGGTCTATAGAATAAGTCTGTCAACTCTCGGGGCCCTATATGGGACCTTCGTCGCAGATTAATAACCAACCCAAAGTTGAATATCCTAGAATGTTAGGATCATGCAGTTTTCTTGCCACTTTACTGATAAAAGTCTAGCTCACTACATATAATTATCAAACCTCTTGTTGAAATTAGTGTGTATTGGAGGAATCAAACATTTTCCACATGTTATCACTACTATAGCATATACACCTTTGGGCCACCACCAGTTGTTGGAAATCATGTTGGATCTGAAATCCAGTCAATCATATGCCCATGATAGGGGAATTTTATGGTATGCTATTAATAAAGATCAAATCTCAACATTATGGAGAGAAAAATGCCCAAAAATTCGAATGTCGTCGTATTTTCCAGAAGGAAAAGATCTTAGTACGAAGATACACACACTAGTCAAACTAAACTTAAGGTTTAGTTTATACTCCTGTGCACTAGAAGCGAGGAGCCTGCCAGATACTTTCCAATTATGGAGGAGTTACCACAGTATTTACTTGCACTAAATACGTCGCTAAGAGTAGAATACCCCGGGTTGAATAGTATACTGACCTCTACAAAATTGACTTATTGGTTCTTGATCTAAATTCTATGGGGTTGCCCGCGGGTCTAAGATCTAATCACTCATTTAACTCACTTGAAGAGAACTCACCTTGAAGGTGAAATACCTCACGAAAAGGTTCATCATGAAGATGAAAGCCCCAACAACTTGTTATGCACATATTACAATGCGGGGAATGCAGAACGACCAAGAATCTTTTGTTTGAAAAATGGCAAAGATCTGGTTAACACTAAGATACCCTCAATTTAGAGGATATCGGAGAAAAGTTGTTGACAATCACTTTGCCTCTACAATTGCTAAAGTTTTTCTTATGAGAACATGGATCTAGAACCAAAGTCTATGGCCGAACGCTTGAAGCGTTCATATCGGGTCACATAATGAAAGCATATGTGGTTGAACCAAAATTGCTAAATAAAATTCTTAAAACCAGGTAGTTCAGACTTGATGGGTCTTGAAACAAGTGTCAATTGTCAGAGTAGTTTTCAATGTAAGAGTATCACTCCTTGAGCGTTTTGTTCATAAAGGTGTGAATAGAGTGTGGTTCAATTTTGGTATGGCCGAGGACATTTGGAACAAGCAAATCAAGGTGCTACCTAATTTATGACGCCACAGTTTGGATATTGCATTAAGCTTCCTATGCCATTGAAAAATTGAACATGGAAATGAAATCATAGGTTATACACTATTGGAAAGAATCCAATATTACAGAGCAGTTGGAACTAGAAAAGAAAATTGCATAGAAGGCAAGTGAATTTTTTTTATTAATTAACTCTTTTTAATTTATTTTTATTGTTAACCCCCCACAAATTTTATTTCTAATTCTGCCCTCTTTGGTCACGTCACTACCCGTGACGTGACAAAATAACACTGTCACACCAACCCGTATCTTGTCAAGTCACGTCACCACCAGTGGCATAACAAAAAGTGCTATTTAGCGGACTTATCATATGGCGTGACAATGTTGTTTTGTCACGCCATGGGTAGTGGCGTGACCAAAAGGGTTAGAATTAGAAATAAAGTTTGCGGGGGTTAACAATAAAAATAAATTAATAAAAGGTTAATTAATAATAAAAAAGTTCAAGACAATTAGATAGCCCATCCTAGTCAGGCTCTACAATGCTTAAATATTTGAAACATTTTGCTGAATAAGTAAAGGGAATGTGGAATGCAATCCAATTCACTCTGATGTGCAAACAATCAAACAAATTCCTCTCAAAAATCCAATTTGGCCAAAACACTAATTTCACAAAACTAACCGATTTAATCCGAAATAAACTGAGGGAATAGATGAGATTACCTCAGGGGATGATCTCCACGGGTTTATGGACTTCGAATCACCTCCAAAACGACGGATTTGGGCAGGCTGGGGGTGGGGAGGAGAGAAGGCGCTCAGGAGAAAGAGGAGAGGTTGGGGAAAATGAAGAACTAAGTGGGCCACTGACACCTAAGTCACCACTGTCACGCCATGCGCGTTGGCGTGACAAGGCAGGCTTGTCACGCCAGGAGTGTGGGCGTGACAACGGCCACGCATGCCCTTCACAGTGGTCTGACGTGCGTGCGAGGGTTTGCGTGACAGGTTAGGCCACGTCGGTGTAGATGATGTGACAGCATGTTTTGGTCACACCACGAATCATGGTGTGATCAAAGGGATCAGAATTGAAAATAAAGTTAGGAAGGTTAACTTCAAAATATTATTAAAAAAAAGATTGAATAAAAAAAATCATATATTTGCGCGGCCCGTACCACCATGCCGCCCACCTTCCATATTTAGCAAGTTCGGACGCCTCAGTGGGCCTTTCGTTGGTGCAGCCCATCTCGCTCGAGGATCATCAATTTGCGTGAGTGGGCCTATTTTCGGCATAGCTTGCACGTTTCAAATGCCAACGCTATTATGACACGAGGCACTAATTACATTTTTAGTTTTCCTTTCTTTCTTATCGCTCCTTTCTCTCTTTTTTTCCACCGTATGTGTTAACCATAAGTACTATATTTTCTGTCTTTTTTATTCATTTAATGCTGAGCGCATGTTTTTTATATCATTCTAGTTTTTTTTCCTCGGGAAAGCTATGGTTAGTACGTCCGATACTAGCGTGTTTCGCCCGTGCACTTGTATCCACGGCCACATATCCACTCTCAAAGGAAGCGACTAGGGAACACTATAACATTGCAACGGTATAACAGCAAGTTTCATCGTATTTCAATAAGTTTCATGAGAACATTTTAAAAGTTTCAGGTTTCAGCGAGTTTCGTGCGTTTCTAGAAGTTTTCTAAAGATTCCAAGAAAAGTTTCAAACCAAGTGTCAACGAGTTTCAGGTTTTGGAACAGAAGTTTCAACAAGTTTCGGTCGAAGAGTTTCGAGGAGCTTCAGCAAGTTTCAAAACAAAAGTTTCAAGAAGTATCAATAGGTTTCAGCTAGTTTCGGCCAACTCACGTGGCTACGACAGCACTGGTGTGCCTCCACGGAGCGGCCCGACTATCGCCGTCGTCGTGACATTGCTCGCTATCGAATCCATGCTCGAGCTCTGTGCTGAGCATCCATCTCTCGCCCTCTCTTCCCCAGCTCCGGCTCGAGCTCCGAGCCACGCCGTCGCCGGATCCGGCCATCCCGAGCCGTGTCACCACTACCCGTTGGCAGATCCAGAGCTTGAGGTGAAGCACTACGGCACTACCCACGCCAAATCTGGAGTTGGAGTTGAAGGAGGGGGTAGAGGGGTGGCGCTGGAAGTGAAGAAGGAGGGTGTGGTCGCTTGCCTCTGTCGGCTCGTCAGCTGCACTCCTTGGCCGGACGTAGGAGAGAGAGATCGAGGAGAGAGGGATACGAGAGAGAGAGAGAGGGGTGTGAAGGATACATAGCCTTATAATTTGTGGGGTGGGGGGACGAATCGGATGACTAGGACCTATACCATTGTAACACTACAGTGTTCCATAGTATTTCTCACTCTCAAAAGCATCGAATGCCTCTTCCAACCGTGTGCTGCCAACTTTGCTTTTCTCACATATCCTATTTCTACTATCTTCTTCAACCAAGCAAAACCAGACCAGAGCACTCTCTCACTCTCTTCTCCTTCTCCTTCTCCTCCCTACTCTCTCTCTCTCTCTCTCTCACACCACACATGGCCATGGTTAGCCGAAGCTCGTGTGCTCCTCCCTGCTCCTCTCTCCTTGAAGAATCTAAACCCATCATTAGGAGTTAATGGAGTATTTTAGTAATTAATGAAAATCGTCATGTGGTCTAACATTTTTCACGAGTTGGTGAAACAGGTTGAGTACCATGATTATGAAGACTTTGGATGGCATTATGAGTTGATTATCATCAAGTCAAGGTTCGGGATGAATGATGTCATCACGTGTTGATGAGCATCAAGACAAGATCCCAAAGTAAAACAATCACCCTGTGTTGATGATATTCATGACAAGATCCCGAAGTGAAGAAGATCATCATGTGTTGATGATTATCAAGTCAAGAACCCAAACTTGGAGTGGAGATGTCTGTCATCAAGAGTTCACTCCAAGATGGATGCTCAAGGCAAATGTATGACTAGCATAGGCTAAGAATGTGTTCGTAGTCTTTTACCGGTCTTGATGTTTGGTTGGAAGACCAGATTGCTAGTATAGGTTGCCGTACTATTGAGATATGTCTTGTCTAGTAGCTTGAGTCTCACCATATGTTGATAGCTCAATCCCGATTGCTCTAGCTCTCCTAGGCATGATGCTATTGTTTATGAATGTGTTTTGTAAATAGTTGAACCTCATCCATTAACTTTTTGTAGCATGATACTATAATTTGCAAATGTGTTTTGCAAATGGTTGAAGTCTATGCACCTACTCCTTGTGGCATGATACTAAAATTTGCAAATGTATTTTGTAAATTGTTGAAGTTCATGCATCATTCCTTGGCATGGTCTAAGATTGCTCGTTGCTCTTTTCTTAGACTTAGGTCATGTGTTGGCTCTTTGGAGTTGTGTTTCTTGATTTGATTAATTGTGTTTGAGATCAATCAAATAGATGGGTTGTGTAGCCCTCTGAATAATCTTTCCATAAAGTCCAAGATCACTCAATTTCGACATCGGAGCTACAAGTTATGACTATTTTTCTGTTCCTAGTATCGCCTCTGTTGACATTCAGGTTCGGACTGACCGCCCTTATAAGGCCGGTCAACCTTTTCCAAAGGGCATGTTTTTTAGTTTTATTCCTCCCGGAAGTTCGGTCTTGATGCGACAATGGGTGTCCCGATCTTTTTGATGAGAAGGATAATTCGATTTAGGTACCAATCGTACACGGCCAATATACCGGCAATCGCTGAACCGACTCTGAGATTGTTATCGACCTTGCTAGTAGCACGATTGACCTTACCACGAAGGTCTATTCCTACATGCAATCGAAGAACAAGTAAGAACAAGATAATAAGCAATATAAAATTACAGATGGGATTGAAATATTCAATAAGGTTGGGGTTTTGAAGCGCGATGATGCTATTGCACTAGTCGAGTAAGAGGACACCATATAGTTTCACAAGTGGAAAACTAAACTAAACAAAACCCACCAAACCCTAAGGGTAGCGGCCACTATGTAAAGGAGGAAGAGGAGAAGGGAGGGCCTGTGGTACTATTCACGCGTGAACAGTATAGGCTGCCTAGGGTGGCCGGTCACCATATGGGCCCAGTCGACCAAGTCAGCCAATACATTACATAGCCCATGGGCCAACAATAGGTGATGCAGCACCGTGGCATGTAGACGTAGTACGACCTAGTGAAGTAGAAGTAGCTCAGCCCAATTGGAAGAGTAGGAGTTGGATCAGTTGGAGGTCCAATTGAAAAATATGGAATTGAAGTAGCCGAAGGTCCAGTTGGAGAAGATGTGGTTGAAGTAGAGGATGCAGTGCAGTGGGTCGAAGTAGTGGTTGCATCCTTAGGGTTGATGTCCTCATCAGGTCTGACCGGTCCAGACTGACTGAGGTCCGGTCACACCGAACCATGTGAGGGAGGTCTGATCGGGAATTGTCTGTATTGGCTAGTTTTATAGTCGTTGCATTGTAGCCCGGTCCGACCGGTCGTTGGTTGGCAGTCAAACCGGGTTTCGTTGGTTTTTAGCCCTTTTAGCCTCCAACGGCTAGCTTTTGGTGTGTGAGCTATAAATACCCACCATGACTGGTTGGGAGGCAACTATTGGCATCTCATTTCACTCTCTTGAGCTAGTGTGAGTTTCTCCCCTCAATTGTGCATGTGCTGCAACTTGTGAGCAAAGAGAGAGGTTCTAATTGCATGCGTTGCAATTAGAATTGGATTGAGCATCCAATTGTGCATGTGTTGCATTTGGTGCGAGTCAAGCAAGAGGCTTAGCTTATTACTCTTGGTGTTTGCCAACACCTAGATGACGTGGAGGCATTGTGGTCCGATGATCTTTTCAAGAAGCTTGTGAGAAGGCATGGCTTATTTGTGAATGGTTTGGTGTTCACCATCTCCGGAGTAGAGGAAGAGCAACTTCGAGTGGATTAAGGTGTTGGTTCAAGCTGTGAGCTGATCCAATTCGTTTGGACTTACCTCGGAGGTGTTGGCTTAATTCGTGGAACTGATCCAATTCGTTTGGGCTTACCTCAACGTGGATTAGGGGAGACCGGCAAGTCTCCAAACACCACTGTAAAACATCATTGTGTCATTGTGGTTTACTCTTTTGTGATTTAATTTGTGCAATTTACATTCTTATAATTAAATTGATTGCATGTAAAATTAGGATTGCAAACCTTGACTTAGACTTAGGGTGTTGGTGCACTTAAGGGAAAATATAATCTTTAAGTTTTAACTGTGCAAAACCGAATTAATTTTCGCTTTTGCATTAGAAATCGGTTTGAGCCTTAGAGATTTTTAAAACTACCTATTCACCCCCTCCCCCCTCTAGTCAGCCTCCTCGACCTTACACTCCTCCCTATCTATCACACTACACCGAAACCCTAGGCAAAGGCCTCCCATTTTGAGGTCACCGTCGCTCATACTCACAGGCTCTGCCGCGGCCAGGGTGCAAACTCCACGAGAAGAAAGGGCAAGTCTTCGTCGTAAGGTGACAATAGTGCAGTAGGTTGTTCAAATTGTTGTAGTGCGTGTTTCGAGATGTTCCATCTGTTTGTTTCGATTGTTGCAACAAAGTTGTTGTCACTTGTGCTCACAAGCTCCACCGCGACCGTGGTTGATGGAGAAGAAAGGAAGTCGTCGCCCTATGGAGACAATGTTGTAGTGGGTTGTTTAAATTGTTGCAACAGGTGTTTCGAGATGTTTCATCTATTTGTTTTGATTGTTGCAACAAATTTGTTTGAAATGTTGCAGTCGTGTTTTGAGATGTTGCATTCTCTTCCCTTAAATGTTGATCGTGTTAATTCGAATTATTGCAGAACATGTTTCTAGACATTCTTCGTGTTGGAGTGCATCGGGACCGGCATTTCGATGCCGATCTATCACGAGCGGTTCTTATTACGAACCGCTTTGTGATACGTACTATCATAGACGGTTTTTAATAGAACTGCTCAGGATAATCATGATGATTCTATTAAAGAACCGTTCTCAACAAAGACCGTCAGGATTATCACGCACGGTTCTATTAAAAACCGCTCAGGATAGTTGTCTATCATAGACGGTTCATAATAAGAACCGTCTATGATAGCCTGGCACTACAAATACCTGGACCCGACAGACCCTCTACCCATCCCCATTTGAGCCGCCACCCAGGTCCTCCCCCATTGCGCCACCGACAGAGAGGAGAAGGAAGGGAAGGAAGGAGGAAGGGAGGAGAAGGAGGGGGGGGGGAAGGAGAAGGAGAAGGAGAAGGAGAGGATTCTCGAGAGATATTTGGTATTTTCGTCGTGAGCTCCGAGGGTAACGATCTATAACCCTTTATGTTTGCTATAAATTAATCGCTAATCAATTTAAGTATGTTTGGTAAATAGGAAGAGTACGTACTTGCGGTTTATTAATATAATTTGACACTAATTTGTTACATGCATAGCGTAGATGGACCGAAATTGGATGTACGGTGTGAACCGTGTGAGTCAAGAGTACATTAATGACGTGTTTGCTTTTAGAAGAGCCGCCGAGCAAGATATGTTGAAGAAGGGGATAAAATTTATGTACTGTCCATGCATTAATTGCGGTAATCTCAAAGTGTTTAATAACCCGGCGCAAATCGAAACGCACTTGAAAGGATTCAAAAAAGGGCATACATGTTGGACCAGTCACAGTGAAGAGCAGATTATACAAGAAGTTAATAATGACGACATCGCGGAGGAAGTCAACGATATGCCGGATGTGGACTGTGCTTTTGATGAGGATATGTCGCACGATGAAAATCTGGATCAGATGCTACGCGATGCAGAAGAGAACTATAGTGAGAGAGAGTTTTATAAATTCGAGGGCTTAATGGAGGACTCGGTGAGACCTTTATTCCCTGGCTGCAAGCCGGAATACACAAGGTTGTCAACCGTGCTTGAATTGCTGAAATTGAAGGCAAGCAATGGTTAGTCCGACAAGAGTTTCACGACGTTATTAGATCTCCTAGCGGATATCCTTCCCGAGGGAAATGTGTTGCCCAGCACCACCTACCAAGCAAAGAAGATTCTTTGTCCATCGGGAATGGAAGTAAAAAGAATACAATGCATGTCCGAACGATTGTATCCTCTACCGTAAAGAATATGCAGACATGCATTTATGTCCCGTGTGCAAAGCATCCTGATACAAGAGTAAGAATACTGATAAGGTGAAGCAAGGACCTCCTGCTAAGATGTTGTGGTATCTGCCTGTGATTCTACATTTGAAGCGTTTATTTGCGAACCCAAAGGAGGCAAGATTGCTGCGTTGGCACTCAGAGGAGCGTAAAAAAGATGGAAAGCTAAGACACCCTGCTGATTCTGCCCAGTGGAGAAACTTCGATCGGAACTTCGAAGAGTTCGGTGCGGAACCAAGGAACATAAGGTTAGGGTTGAGTAAGATGGAATGAATCCTTTCGGTAACATGAGCAGCCGACATAGCACCTGTCCCATCAATCTATATATGTACAACCTTCCTTCTTGGCTATGTATGAAGAAGAAGTACATTTTGATGTTATTACTTATCCAAGGGCCAAATCAACCTGGGAATGATATTGATGTGTACATAGCACCATTATTGAAAGATCTTGTGACACTGTGGAACGTAGGAGCACAAGTATGGGATGTGTACAAACGAGAGAACTTTACTTTACGCGCCATGTTGTTCTGCACCATCAATGATTTTCCTACCCTTGGTAACCTGTTGGGCTTTAGTACAAAAGGAGCCAAAGCCTGTCCGCACTGCATAGATGGTACGGAGAGTGTATGACTGAACAACTCGTATAAAACTGTGTATATGCGTCATCGTAGATTCCTTCCCAAGAGTCACCTATACCGCTAGATGAAGAAACAATTCGACAGAAATAAAGAGGACGGTTCAGCTCCAAGGGCTTTTAGAGGGAAAGAGGTCTATGATATGGTTAAGGATATTGATGTTGTGATTGGGAAGGGACGTAAATTAAGAACCCGTCAGAAGAACATCTGGAAGAAGCGGTCAATTTTTTGGGACTTGCCTTATTGGGAGCACTTAGAAGTTCACCACTGCATCGACGTCATGCATGTAGAGAAGAATGTATGTGATAGCTTGATTGGTCTCTTACTGAACATTAGTGGCAAAACAAAGGATGGTGTTAACGCACGGCGTGACTTGGTTGATATGAACATAAGGACCGAGTTAGCACCGAAAGAGACCGATAAAGGAAGAACGTACCTTCCCCCAGCTTGCAACACTCTGTCCAAGGCCGAGAGAAATGAACTGTGCCAGAGCTTGCATGGTGTGAAAGTTCCGTCTGGTTATTCCGCTAACATTAAGAAACTTGTTTCTATGGAAGATTTGAAATTAATTGGTATAAAGTCTCACGATTGTCATGTGCTGATGACACAAATGCTTCCTGTTGCAATTAGGAGTATCTTGCTGAACAAAGTCTGAGTGGCAATCTTGAGGCCGTGTTATTTCTTTAACTCAATTGCTCAGAAGGTCATCGATCTCTAAGGACTAGATGCTCTGCAGGCCAAGGTGGTGACGACTCTATGTCATCTTGAGATGTATTTTCCTCCGTCATTTTTTTGATAGCATGGTCCATCTCATTGTTCACCTTGTGAAAGAGATAAAGATATGCGGCCCTGTGTTCCTACGTCATATGTACCTGTTTAAGAGGAACATGGGAATTCTCAAGTCCTACGTACGGAATCGATCTCGACCGGAAGGCAGCATCATCGAAGGTTATGCAACCGAAGAGGTCATTGAGTTATGCGTCGTCTACATAGCTCAAGTGGAACTCATAGGTGTGCCTATATCTCGTCATGAGGGGAGACTAGAGGGTATCGGGACCATCGGAAGGAAATCAATCACTCCCGATCTGGATACGTACGCTCAAGCCCATTTTACGGTCTTGCAACACATGATCCAATTGTCCCCGTACATCGACGAGCACAAAGACATGGTACGCTAACAAAATCCAGACCGGTCGGAGGTTTAGATCACGAGAGAGCACAACCGTCGATTCAACGAATGGTTAAAGGTGCGATTTACTGGGAGATCATCAAGTGATGATATGTTGCTATGGTTGGCAAAAGGGCTAAAATTTACAATTGTGACATGTCAAGGATACGATATAAATGTGTACACATTTTATACGACAGCTCAGGATAGGAAGAGCACAGTCCAGAATAGTGGTGTCCGCATAGATGCATTTCACGAGCAGTTCAATACCACTGGGCCACGTGGGTCGAACTCCTACTATGGGTTCATAGAGGAGATTTGGGAGCTCGACTACGTACTTTTCAAGATCCCCCTGTTTTGATGCCATTGGGTTAAACTTCCGCCAGGTATGAAGGTCGACAAGTACAGTGTCACTACTGTGGACCTCAAACATGTCAGATACAAGGACGAACCATTCGTACTAGCTAAGCAAGTTGTTCACGTTTTTTATGTAACAGACCCGGCAAATAAGAACCGACATGTAGTTCTTCATGGAAAAAGAAGGATTGTCGGAGTTGAGACTGTCGTGGATGAGGAAGAGTACAATCAATTTGACGAGTTGCCTCCTTTTGGAGACAGCATCAGGCTCGAGGAAGAACCCAGTGAGAAAGCTAGCTATATACGCGTCGATCATCATGAAGGGCTATATTTTAATTAAGAATTTACTCTATTGTAACTTATTCCATAATATGAGACATGTTAATGTGGACTTGCCATGTGTTATGGACTTGTAATCTCTTATATATTTTGATGTCAACGTGCAATTGTCATGTGTTAATGTGTTATGGACTTGTCATCTTTGATATTGATGTCAATGTGGACTTCATTGCAATGTGGAGTATCAAAATTGGTTTCACTTTATTTGGAGTTGAGTTGAATTAGATATGAATTTTTGAAGTCAAATAAATTGTCAGTGGACTTGTCACCAGGTTCATGTGGATAAATAGAAGTCAAATGAATTGTCAGTGGACTTGTCACCAGCTGGTTCATGCGGATAAATAGAATGGTGGTAGCATATCACAGACGGTTCTATTATGGAACTGTCTATGATAAGGAATCACAGGCGGTTCCATAATAGAACCGTTTGTGATAGCCATTTATAAGGAGGGAACCGCTAGGGTTTTTGCCCTTACTCGTCACTTCCACTAGGAACCGCTAGGGTTTTTGCAACTGAAGAACCCGTTCGCCTCCTCTTCCACTGAAGCCTCCTCCCCCGACGGCCACCTCCGACATCGACGACACCCGGTCATCCCCTGCTTCATCGCTAGCTTGGGCCATCCTCCTCCGACTCCAGACCAACGAGCAGCCGCCACCCTCCTCCGACGCAGCCCGGTCGCCTCCTCTTCCACTGAAGCACTGCCTCCTCCACAGCCCATCGCCATCCTCCTCTCCGGCCTGTCACCGGCTCCCTCCTCGCGCCGCTAGCTCTAGCACCTCCTCCGGCACTCCCTCGCGCCGTCGACTCCAGTTGGTTCACTTTGATTATATATTCTTTTTTGTTTCAAGCTCTGTGAGTTATATCAAAGTGAATGTTGTGGGCTTAATTACGCTTTGTGATTTAGATGGTCTAATACTGAAATTGGTATGATTGTTAGTTCAATTTTGAGCTCTGTGATTGATATTGAGATATTATGCAAAGTGGTGTCAGTGGCCTTGTTTTGGCTTGCTCTGTGACGAAGTTAGACATAATCTGAAAAAATTGGTTTGACAATTTAGTTTAGACTTGAGCTCTAAGAGTATTCTTTAATTCTGTCAATTGATCTGAAACTAGAATTATGTTACTTTTGGATTCTAATAGTCTTGCTGCTATTCTGTTAGTCCTTTAAGCTTTTTGTTGATCTTATTTTTAACTATGTTTGATCATTGTTAGTGAATCAAATTATCGAATCAAGATTGTTGGCTAATTGAATTGTTGTTTTGATACTCTGTTATCAGTGAACCTTAGTTTTTGGCAGTCAATATTAGAAGTGTTTTTAGAGCTCAAGGACTAATTTGATATTGTCAAATACAATAAGTGAAGAGCATAGTCTATAGTATTAAGGAGGCAGAGATTGAATTCTTCTGCATCTCTACTTCTGAGAGCAACTATAATTTCCTCAAATCTGAGCAATATGCTGATTTGTTTTATATACATGTGGTATATGTTTAGCATTTCAAACCCTTTAAATGACTTGAATGGTTTACATTTGATTATGTTGATTTGGTCATTTAAATGTTGTTGGGTAAATGCTATTTTGTCTTATGATTATGCTGGATTTATCTTTGGTTGTTTGCTTAAATCGCTTTCTCTACAACAATCTTATGGTTAGGCTTAGAAAGTAAGAGTGAGGTATATGTATGTCAAATGACAGTAGACCTAATGTTTACAAGACTATCATCAACTCTCCTTCTGAGAGCACACACTATCATCAATTATCTGTGCTTTATGTTGTTTATTGATGTGTTTCAGTTGTGACTCTTTGCCCTTATCCCCTTCACTCTCACAACTCGCTATTTTGGTAACTTCTATTTTCTTTACTACGTATTCTATATTTAAGTTCAATGGGTAACTTCTATTTGTTTATATAATTAATGTGTTTACAAGGTAACTTATATAGATAGCAAGTAAGCGAGATGCCGTCCGCACCGCCTTCGCCGCCGGCATCGACGTCGCCGAAAGCGTCTGGATGTCCGACGGAAGTGATACGTAGACGAGAAGGCAGAGGAATATCGAAATTACCTACAGGCCGACTAACCATCACGAAGGTCAGTGCCTCTAGGGCCCCTCTGAGTCCGAAGATAGTAGCGGCGAGATTACAGACCATCTGCGGGATACTTGCAAGGCAACGGGTCCCCATCACCACACCAAAGTGGAAGTCTCGCGACGAGAGAGAGGCGCCACAGAGACGTAACTTTCAAATTTCGCTCACTATCCCGTATGCACCGAGCACACGTGGAATGGACGGCGTTGCTCGTGATGGGTCACGCGTGGAGGACCTTCAAGAGCGTGCTTGTCATGAAGTACATGAACACGGGTCGGACGCCCTTCACGAAGTATACATTCTTGTCGTGGGAAATATGGGACGCATTTGTGGCTATGAAGACGACGGTCGAATTTCAGGAGCAAAGTGCGACGCACAAAGCTCTCCAGGCACAAAACACTCACCCTCACAGACTCGGCACCGTTGGGTACGCGGGTAAAGCTACGGAATGGGCGGCGGAGGACCAGAACGCAACTAGGCCATTTGCTGGGATCACAGACGAGCGTGCCCTAAGCTGGTTAAAAGCGAGGGCAAAAGTCTCGTCTTCGGGCAGCATCTCTCTCACAAACCCGGCAAACGAGGCAGTGTCCCGACGTCTGGTAAATATGTCCAACTACCTAGTTGTTAATAAATTCATAACTTCATAGTGTCTATAATAACATGATGACCTCTTATAGCATACATTGACTATCGTATCTTCCCAAGGCTCCTTCCAAGCAGACAGGGAGAAAGATATACTATCTACGGCCCTGGGAAACAAGGAGCACCCGGGTCGTACGCGAGGCATGGGGGTTTACGTACCTTGGGGTGATGGATTCCTACACGACTCCAATACGTATAGGAGTAGGAAGAGATCCAAGGCCGAGCATGACGCCCGGTTGGAACAGGTGCTTATTGCAAAATTTCAAGGACAGATAACACAATTACAGGATCAAATGAATCAACTCCTCAGCCAGTCGCAAGTCACCCCTGTTATTTTGGGAGCCAGTCCTCCTCAACATCGGAGTAGCGCCGTGTCCACTCCAAATTCTGAACATAACGACATCCAATTACCTATCGACGATATCATAGTAATGTACATCTCTGGAATGCACCAAAGATAGACCTATAAGACGCCTTAGCTAATTGTGTATCGTTTTGTAGGAGTCGCCGCCCTGCAAACTCCAAGTGAGCATGGTTGGGTCCATTTCTATCGAGGCTGGGCAGGGGATGGTGTATCCATACGAGGAAGGGACAGTGCAGCACGATGTCCTGTGTCCAACTGGCACAGGGTTACGCTAGGGTCCAAGTGGACATGGTACATGACAATTTCATGGCCGTCCCGCTAGAGATTCGCCCGAACGAAGACATCAGAACACTAGAGGATGCCATGCACACTTTTATCCAGCGGCCCAAAAAGAACATCGCCCTGGACCCAGCAGTGCCGCGATCTGGACACGGCCATTCCTCTCCAACGGGACCCTCGATGACTCCACTTCATCCTTCGCCTCAGAAGGCCACCTCATCGGTTCCCGTGGAGAAGACACGGAAGGAACAAGAAAAGCGTGACGCCGTATCGGTTCCTGAGACGTCTCACAGGAAGACGTGTAGCGAGCCAATCGTTAACGCCAAATCGAAATCGATGAACATTACGGCGACCCCCATGCCCTCGAAATACTCCATCGGAAGTCCATTGGCCACTGACACAATATTAGCCAACGCTGGAGTAAGTTGTCAGGGTTTGCATGTCTGGTACATACGGAAGACCAAACAGAAGGGGTGCGATACTGGAATCACCGTCAGATACAAGGATGAGCATTTCTTCAACGGGTTGGGCCACTTCGTCGTGGGCTTCAACGACTTATACAACCTATTCAACCTCACTGCCATCGACGCCTCGCTTTTACAATGTTGGACACTGTAAGTGTGTACAATCAAATTCTACATTCACGTAATATCGATAAATATCACAACTCATTGCTTATGTATAAATACATGATGCAAAAAGCCCAGGATTGGTCCGAATCGGTGGGTTTCCTCTACCCACACGTGGTCTCTATGCAAACCATCGAACAAGACGCATCCTTCGTCGAGAAATACATAACAGCGGCATTGCTTCGTCAGAACAACAAGGACTACATAGTGGTGCCCTTCAACCAGGGGTAAGTGCTTCACTACTTGCTATATAAATTTTATTTGTACTTTATACGCAACACGAACTTAGGTTTAATGACTATAGCGACATACATGAGTAGGTTCCACTGGATCCTTTTAGTCATTGTACCAAAGAGGAACAAGGTGATATACCTTGATTCCCTAATCAGCAAAAAGCACGACTTCAGCATTCTGAAAGGAATACTCGATAGGTATACTCATTTCCTCCATACATAACTTTATTGTAGTCTTTCTTCGTTTGAAATGGCTGAGGATAACTTTTTGGAATCATGTAGGTCGTTCATCGCCTATATTGCCAACGAAGGATTATACAATGGATTGAACGTCACACTAACACACAGGACGCGATTTTCGGTACACGCTACAACACAATAATCCTATATCATACTTCGTAATAATGCATCTCGAACTGACTATACCTATATATGTAATTCTATTTTTGCAGTGCCGCCAACAAAAAAAATGATGAGCTATGTGGATTCTACGTTTGCCATCATATGCGGCAAATCATTAGTGCTAAGATGAAGGATATCGAGGTTTGTCAATCTCAAAATAATTATTTCCTAAATATAAATTTAAATATATATGCTTACCACTTTACTTTTGCTAGCGACAGGACATGAACATAGATTTAGATGCACTCGTTGCGAAAGAGATCGCGGACGTTCGAGGGAAGCTGTGCGCCTTCATCAAGACAGACATCATTAACCCCACCGGAGAGTTTCACTCCATCGCCGACGCAAAGTTTCACCCCATCAACACCTCTCAACCACCTATAAACAATTGATTCAATTGTAATCCAATTATAACTATAGCGACAATACTTGAACAAATTTTTTTGTAATTTATTTTGAGTAATGATCACTTTGAGTTATCAACAATTGATTATCTGTGATGTATCTATTTTCTGCATGCTTGTTTTCAGAGGGCATGGCTAGCAATTCCTAAGGCTAGCCAAAAATAAAAAAAAGTTACTTATAAAGAACTATCACAGACAGTTTTTCGTTGAAACCGTCTGTGAAGGTATGTCGATTCTATTTACAAACCGTAAAATAGTTAGGTATCAATACCTATCACAGACGATTTTTTATTGAAACCGTCTGTGAAGGCATAGTATCACAGACGGTTTCCATTAAAAACCGCCTGTGATAGGTAGGATATCACAAACGGTTCTATTTACAAACCGTCTGTGATAGGTAGAACCGCATGTGATATCCTACCTATCACAGACGGTTTTTAATGGAAACCGCTCGTGATACTATGCTTTTGCTGCACGGTTTCAACAAAAACCGTCAGTTATCTTTCAGATCACGAGCGGTTTTGAACCGCTGTGATAACCGATCATTATCACAAACATACAAATTCAAACGGTTCAAAAACCATCTGTGATGACGGTTCCGAACCGTCTGTGATGATGATGTATGTAGTGTTGTACTTTAATGAATGAGTTGTTGCACTTTTTTGTTGATTGTTGTTGTGCTAAAGGGGTTTGATAGTGTGAGGTCCCTAAGTTATCTTGGATTTTTTATTTTTCTTAATCAGATGGGCCATTGGAGTTCGGCATTGTTGCATGCAAATGTCTAGTACAAGAAGATGACACTCGCAAGGAGGAAGGTGATGACGTGTCGAGCATGAGGGGGAAAACCAGAGAATACATCCGACGAGTATGGTTAGACGAGCAAGTAATCAGACGGTGAATGCAACGTACGATGCTAGCACCTGGATCGGATGTCCGGGTGCCACTCGTTTCCTTTTTCCAGGAAAGTGGAAAGATAGGGGAATGGAACGGGTCGTTGCAAGATATTCCATACTAGAAAATGTAATGTCCCATGAAATTAGGGGGAATAAAATAGGAGGGAGACAAATGTTTCACCTTCCACGCATTTCACCTTGTTCCAATATTACATCAACGTTGTTGCACAAAAAAATAATTTTTTTACGGGAAAGTGGAAAGTTAGGGGTGTGAAATGGGTGTGTGAAGATGTTCCATACGAAGAAACCTAATGTTCCACCAGGTTGGTGTGAATGCTCCAGCAAGTACCAGTTTTCATTTTTTTTTCTTTCGGGAAAGAAACGGGTGGGTACGAGATGTTCCATATTACAAAACTTAATGTTGCACGCATTTTATTTGATTGTTCCGACATATTCTCAAAGTTGTTCTATTTTTTTTTGGCACGCAAATGGAAAATTAGGGAGCCAAATGTTCCATAGAAGACAAGGTAAAGTTCCACATCATAGGTTTGAATGCTCCATCATTTTAATATTCCATTGGCAAGGACAAGTAGAATTCAACACTATGTGGGTTGATGTTCCAGTTTGCAAAACAAAATGTTCCACCGTTTGGTTCTTAGCAACAATGTTCCACGCGAAAAGTTCCAGAGGGGAATGTATGTTCTAGTTGGTGCAAAAAAGTGTTGCATGTAACAAACTGTAATGTAAAGACCGATTCTTTGCAAAAAGAAGCACCAGAAACAATATAAAATAAGTAGGAATCGATCGAGTCACGAACAAGACAGAGCAACAACACATCACATCCCAAATTAAGCATGCCTTCATCTGCATAGATCTCAAAGTCATAAGAAACCAACTAGTACAATGTTCACCAATTAAGTTCCCATCACTACTACTTACTACTTACTACTTGCAATATCATGACACTATTTTCACATACTATTACTAGTGGTACTTACTATACCATATCTTTAGAAACACTAATTAACCAAGCACTCAAACTAAAACACAGCAACAAAGCTAAAATTGTATACTATCATATGCACATTAAACCAATGATACGACCCTAAGTGCCTATACTATCATGGTGAATAATCCTAAATTGCAATCTAGTGCTATTTCTCCATTGATCATTATTTTGCAACAAGAAGGGAAAGAAAGAACTAGATTCGGCCAAGAGGAAGGTTGATCAAGGAGGAGGCTCGCATGCGGCCAAGAGAGAGAGATTGGCAAAGGAGGAAGATGGTGCGCGGTGCAAGGGCAGCATGAAGGTTTGCACACGACGCGTGGGAGGCCGAGCAGGCATGCATGGCATGCGGAGCCAAGGTGGCGGCCTAACATGCGGGCTGCATAGGGTGCGGAGCCAAGGAGTCGGTTGGGCTTGCAGCGCCAAGAGATGGGAAGCCCACGGTGCAAGGGAGACTGAGAGGGAAGCTTGGCCCGTGTGTATGGGACATGGAGCATGGAGGTTAGTGAGGTACACGACAAGCTGGAGAAAAAGTCCGGATCCCAGTTGAAGCTAGAGAAGAATCCGCACATAATTGCTATTCAGATTGGGCAGATTTCGGTCCATGTCTTTATGTAAGAGTCCAAGTTTACTTCATATTAGTTGTGTTTCATCTTCTAGTCTTAGAATCCGAAATTACAAGTGTTTCTTTTGAAGAGTCCAAATAGGAGGGTTAAGTGGGGTTGGTTTCGGTCATCAAAAATCTAAAATCTCTTCTTGTTGTTTTTATATTTTAGGTTTCGAATTAGAGAGTCCTAATTGTGTGTGTTTGGGACACTGAACCCAAGTGGACTTGTGCGCATTGAGTCAGAATCGGTTTAGGCCAGGTTGGTGTGTGAGTTGGGGAGAATATAACCCCAAGGATTTGGCCATTTTAAGGGGGGACTAGAATTTTTAGATTGAAAAAAATACCAGAAAGCCATTGTGGTGCAAGTGTTGTGCATGATGAACCGAAGGGAACCCATCTAGGGTGTTGAGTGCTGCGCAAGGATTAGAAGGGTGGCTGCCCATCTAATCCCCGTGATTCCTTGTGGATCAATTTTGTCATTCTTCTCAGATTGGTTGGCGATTTCCTCATTCGTGTGTTGCATCTATTCGGCTATCCCTTGCTAAATTAGTGTAAAACCGAACACCATTGTTTCGTTTGTTGCTTCGGCCGAAGGAGCAGGAGGTACTTGCACTTGGTTTGCTTTGGTCAAGGGAGAAAGGAGGAGGTCTTGTGTTTGCTTCGGTCAAAGAGGAGAAGCAAGCTAGCTGCTCTTGGCTTGTGTTTACTTCGGTCGAACCAAGGAGAAGATGAAAGAGATAGTTGGTGCTTCGGCTAAGGAAGGGAAGCACTAGCCGAATTTCTTGGAGGGAGTTTTGCGCAAGACTGAGCAAGGAGAAACAAGGTCACTACTATAGTATCGTGAAAGATTGGGCCTACACGTTGATCTGTATCACCCAACTAGCTAGTTAAACTCCGATTCCTAATCATGATATAGTGAATAGTGACTGATGATCATAATAACGTGGTGTGGGTAGGTGAGGCAACACACGCTTGCTGAAGATTAGGCGCTGAGCTTCTGGAGGCAGCGGAGCGTAACCTCGAAGTAGAGGTAAGTGTCGTGTACATCAACTCCTTGTTGCCCACCTTGTGGTCGCCCTAGTTCGCGTCGGCCACCTTTGTTGGCCACCACGCCAGTCGTATCTCTGGGTCCAGCACCACCAGCGCCATGCGCTCCAGCCCCTTCACCACCTTCGTCGTCCTCCTCCCCTGCTTGCTATTCTTCTCCTTGTTCGCCTCCGCCCCCACCAGCGTCGCCTTCCCCATCCGGTCAAAGGCGATTAAATCTGCAAAAAGAGTGAGAACCGAATGAAGAAATCACAGCAACATAACACAAAATCAACATCAAATTCACAAATTACATGAACCCCAGCTTACAAAATTTCCAGTTGAAACCAAAATCAACCTTATAGAAGAAAAAAAAACTAAGCACGCGATTTCAGCTACCGTAAGGCAGCGAGAAGAATTGGGAAGAGGACAAGAAAAGGAGTAGAACAGGAGGAAGAGAAAGGAAAGGAGAAGAAACAGGGACGAGGAAAGAAGCGGCGCAAATGATCGGGAGAGGATGTAATGGGGGCACGTGGGCCGACAGGTGGGCGGTGGTTCTGGCGAGCCGAGCAACCATACTGTTCATACACACACGCTTCGTGAACCGTTTTTTCGGTCAGGGAATTCATTATTTGCCCTCATGTTACTTGGGTATTCAAAAACTACCCTCATTCCCGATGTAATAAATTTTTTGCCCTCATGTTAGTCTGTTTCTTTGTTTTTTGCCCTCTTTGCATTATTTTAATCATTTCTGCCCGTTTTCCCATCACGAGGCACACGAAAAGATATTTTTGCCCTCATCGCTTCCCCTTCCTCCACCTTCCTCCTCCCACTGTCATGAGTCCCCATCGCCCCCTTGCCTCCTCCCATTGCTCATCGCTTGGGCCACGATGCTCCTCCTACTCCTCTCCCTCGCTGTCCTCCACTCCTGCCTCTCCTCCTCCCCCCCTTCCCCTTCTCCTCCCCCTCCACCACCGCCTCCTCCAACTCCTCTGCCCTCCTCACCAATGACGACATCGTCGTGGCGCCACGCTCGACCCTGACCTCACCAGTCACCACCACCACCACCGCTGTCGCCACCGAGGGCGGTGCTATTTCCAACCCCGACGACAACCACATCGACGAGGACTCCTCCGCCGCCGATGCTGCCGACGACATCTCCACCTCTACGACCGCCACGTCCCTCGTCTGGGACCATGGCCCCGGCATCGGCCGCCTGCTCGTCCGCTTCCCCACCGCTGGTGACCCCCTGCCCGTGGGGTTACCCCACCTCGACTCCCCGCATTGGATTGTCGTCGCTGCCTTCAGATCTGACGACGAGTTAGTGGATCTGGACATGTGGGTGGAGATCTCGTCCATCGGCGGGGTTGAGGACACACTGTTCCTCAAGCCGCCTCGGGCGCCAGACGAGGCTCGCATACCGGGTGGGTGCGATGGCTAGAGGGAAGGCCGACTACCTCCTACCATGATCGAGATCTTGCGGTCCAACCTCGAATTCCTCAATCCGCAGAACCACCCGCCGCCAGACCCCAACAGCCCGGCCTCACTTCACCGCGATGATCAGATGGTGCGATGGATGCTCCTTGCCGAGATTGAGAAGGTCGTGCCCAAGAATTTGAGTGGCGGAGTCTCCAATCATCTGATAGTAAGCAGGGGATGGGAACTATTGTGAAGGAGGAGCAGAGGGAGGGAAGGAGGTGGGGATACTTCTCGGGGATTGATCCACATTTGCAGTTCTCAGAGTTCGTGGAGAGGTTCTTTGAGCATGAGAAGTGCTCTGTGAGGGTGTTCATGGTATGCTGTGTGTGTACGGTGGGTTGGGCAAGGGCGAAGCTGTATTTTCGCATGGTCAAAATAGGGAAGCCACTGGATATTAATAAAATAATACAAAGATGGTATTTAACGAAGAAACACAGTAAATGGAGTGTACAAAATGTATTACCTCGGGGATAGGTATAAATTCTAAATACGACTTAAGTGGTGGACAAATAATGAATTCCCTTTTTTTGGCTGGGCGGACGAGTGATTGGGTCGGCGATTCGAGACCACGAGGCGACGGGACAGCCGAAGAACACCGAGACCGTAACTCAACGACGCAGCGAGAGCATGGCGGCCAACCACCTGCGCCGCCTCGCGTTCGCCTCCGCCTCCGCTCTCTCCCACCGGTCTCAGCCTCCTTCGCTGCTCCTTCGTCTCGCGTTCTCCAGCTCCGCCTCCGCGGATCCACCGGCGGAGGCCGCCAGGAAGGGGGTGAGGCGAAGGGCGGTGATGCTGGCGCGGGGAAGGAGGAGGAGGGGGGAGACGACGGCGGCGTGTACGTGAACGAGGCCACGGGCGAGATCGGCGGCCCGCGCGGGCCCGAGCCCACGCGGTACGGCGACTGGGAGCGCGGCGGCCGCTGCTCCGATTTCTGACCAACCCCTACCAACCGATGAGAGGGTACCTTGCTCTTGGCTTGTTAGATAGTATACTTGGATTCGTTCTATCCGCATGAATCTTGATATATCAATCTTGGGTTTAAATTCAAGGATGAATTGCTGGAGGTTAGGTTTGTCATTCGGCGGTCTTTATAAGCTCAGCAATGAGATGGAGCCATGGAATGCAGAGCTATGTCAGTATGAGTTCTTGTAATTTGCAATGAGGAAAGGATTCCTCTATCCTACTGTTTCATCCATCTATGTTTGATTAGCGTAGTTGACTGCCGCCTCCTTGTAGCTGCTAGCTCTCGACAGAGCAATCGCAGGCATGTCGATTGCGCAGGGCGTGTGCACTAGCTACTGCAGAGTGAAAAGACTGAGGAGGAGAGCATTGATGTTGCTATTGGGATCAATCATCAATTGGGCGTGCGGTTGCAGTGGCCTGCATTTTTGCCTGATGACGCTATCTATCTATATACCGAGGATGGCTGAAATCTGAAACTGCAGTGATCATAAGCCGTCTTACGAGTTACATGGGCATAATATTATTTCTATGTATCAGTAAAAACAGCATGATCGTAGCTTTCCTCCATCTGAGTGATCTGGCGCGCCGGTTTCCCCCGTTTTTGTTGGTACTGGGCGTTGCCGTTTGGTCGGATAGCCAGCTTATGGTGGCTGAGCAAGGTGGATTTCTGCTGCAGAAGTGCGAGATGGGCGAGCCCAACAGCTCACATTAGGCCCTGATGGGCTTCTGCGATCAGGAGGCTGATGGTGTCGCCGGCCGCAGCCCTGGCCGCAGCCCTGGCCGCTGTTGAGATGGGCCTAGTGGCCCACGAGAAAGCACCCGCGGCCCACGAAGAATCGATCAATGTAGTTGGATTAAAGAAAAGGAAATGATTGATCGTATTTTTTGGCAATTCACTCGCGACGAAATCTTTTCTTTCCCAATGGGGGAAAAAAGCAGAAAATCACCACGGGACGCGAGAATCAAATCAATATCTTGCAGCCTTCATTGCACAGATCGAACGTTTCCATATCATTCCATACGCGCTCGCGCTGCCTCTCCCCCTCTATAAATGACGCGTGTATCTCGAGCCGAAGCCGATCTGCACGTCGCATCTTCCTCATCCTCCTCATCCCTGTAGTATACTGCTCACCCAACCCTGGTACAGGTGCAACGCAACCACCATGACGCCAACCCGCTACTCGACGCTCGCCGCCGCCACGGCGCTCATCGTCGTCGTCGTCCTCGCCGGCCGGGGCGCGGAGGCGGGGACGAACGACGACTGTGGCGCCGCGCAGACGGCGTTCAGCGACTGCACGGCGTACATCGCCGGCATGGAGGAGAAGGTCTCGCCGCGCTGCTGCCAGGGCCTCGGCGACATCAAGGACCTGGCCCTCACTGCGGCCCTTCGGCGGGCCATCTGCACGTGCATCCTCTCGGAGATGCTCGCCGCCGGCAAGGTCAACTCCGACCGCGCCGCCGGCCTCCCCGCCGCCTGCGATGTCCATATTGGCTTCATCCCGACCAGCCCCGACTTCGACTGCTCCCGGTAAGTAGCGCTGCACTTCTCCGTTATGCTGCTAGTTTTTTCGTCATGCTTCAATTCTGGTTAGATATAATACTGAACAAATCATAATTCTCTCTTTTTTTTCAGGATTCCGTGAGGAAACAGAGTTTACGTCTTAATGAAGAGCATCAAATAAGAAGACATGAGAAGCTAGTGGGCAGATGAATCTTTTGTCGATTTAATTTGTTTTGGAATAAAGATCATTGCAAGCTTTATCAAACAAAGCTACCATTGCTTCCTCACAAAAAAAAACTATTGTTAAGAAGTCTCTTTCGTGTTGGCTCGTGATCGATGTTAACGCTGGGCTTTTGCTTTCGTCGAACTTGAATGTCATGGCCAATGTTTTCCGTTGAATGAGAGCGTTACAATACATGCATCAATGCATGCACGTAGGAAAGGAAAGGCCGACGGAGCTAGGTACATGGAAACAGAACACGGACGGGCCTCGCCACTATACGAACTTTTTTTTTATTAATTAACCTTTTTTTGAATTTTATTTTAAAGTTAACCCGACGACTTTATTTTAATTTCGACTTTTTAACACGCCACGGGTGGTGGCGTGATAAAACAACACTGCTTACGCCGTCGGGATAAATCTCCAAAATAGCATTTTTGTCACGCCACCGGTTGTGGCGTGACCAATCTTCTCGCCACGCCACTTCCAAAGGACGTGACAAGAGTTTGACTAGAAATGGCAATTTGCGTGACAAGATATTTTATCACGCCACCACCCGTGGCGTGACCAAAGAGGTCAGAATTAAAAATAAAGTGCGCTAAGGTTAACTTTAAAATAAAATTCAAAAAAAGGTTAATTAATAAAAAAATTTCCCACGATACAGACTGCCAATGAACAATGCCAAGGGGCTGGGCTTGCCAGGCCCGTTTAGCCCGAATGCAACCTAGGCCCATTAGGCCACTAGCGCTCTTGATCGGGTCATGTATTCACAATACAAATCTCGTTGAAGTTTCATTGTTTTGTTGCATCATCTATTTTTGACTGTTCCTTCGTTAAGCTGACACATTGAATTTCAGCATGGAGTAATAATCAAGGGTGACTTCTTTAAATGCCACCGAAAGTTTGCCGTATCCCTTATATATACCACTTATTTCACTGACACGTGGGTTTTGACCCCATATATACTCTCACATATGTCAGTAACATAATCAAAGATTTCGCAAAATTCCAATGGCATATAAGGAATCCAATAATCAAATGCTACATCCGTGGTCCGTAACACATACGCAGGAAAAAAAAAAAACTTCCCATGCATCAGCATGGTTGCGTCCACAATCTACTTTCTTAGGTCAAAGTGCTTTTATCTACTGTATTAAGCAAGCATGTTTTCTGAAAACTTGTCTCCAATGTACATATTCCTTTTATCTGCTGTATTAAGCAAAGCATGTTTTCTGAAAGGGAAAAGGTAAAAAAACGCTATACCATGCTAGAGAAAATAACGGCATAGCATCTAACCATTCAATCCTCTCATCCCTGACTTCATCAATCACACTATCTATCTCTATCTTTTGGCCTAGAAACTTCTTGGGCGACTACGTGGACCACAGGAAGTAGAGCAACGAGACCATCTGCCTGCTGCTCGCCTATAAGCTCAAGTACCTGGAGCATTTCTTCCTCCTCTGCGGCAACCACGAGTGCGCCTCCGTCAACCACATCTTCGGCTTCTACGACGAGTGCAAGCGTAGCTACAACGTCCGCCTCTGGAAGCTCTTCACCGACAGCCTCAATTGCCTCCCCGTCGCCGCCCTCGTGGACGATAGGATCGTTTGCATGCATGGCAGCATCTCGTCGGACCTGCATAGCCTGGACCAGATTAGGGCCCTACCGGCCCACCGACGTGCCGCCGCCTCCGCTTCTCTATGACTCCGCTCGTCGGACCCAGCCCGCCGTCAAGGGTTGGGCTAAGATGAGCTCGTTGACACTTTTTGAAACTTTTGGTTTCTAGAAACTTAACGAAGCTTGCTGAATCTTTTTTTTTGCTTTTTGTTTGATTTTTTTTAATGAAAATTGTTGAAACTTGCTGAAATTTCTTGAATTTTTGTATCTGAAACTTATTGAAACACATCAAAATTTGGTTGAAACTTCATGAAACTATATGAAACTTGATGAAATATGATAAAACTTGGGATGAAACTTCATGAGACTTGGGATAGAACTTAATGAAACTGAATGAAACTAGGTGAAACCTGATGAAACACGATGAAACTTGGGTTCATCCCAAGTTTCATGAAATTTTCATCTCAAGTCTCATAAAGTTTCATCGTGTTTCATCAAGTTGTATATAGTTTCATTAAGTTTCACGAAATTTCATCCCAAATCTCATGAAGTTTCATTAAGTTTCATCCTAAGTTTCATCGTGTTTTATCAAGTTTCATTAAGTTTCATAAAGTTTCAACCCAAGTCTCATAAAGTTTCATCCTAAGTCTCATTAAATTTCATCTCAAGTTTCATCGTCAAGTTTCATATAGTTTCATGAAGTTTTCATCCCAAGTCTCATGACTATTTGAGCAGGGAGGAGATGAACAAGTTGCTGGGAGAGGAGGACGGCGGAAGTTTTGGCGACGCACATGGTGCTGGAGGTGCGCGTGGAGTGGGGGATGGAGTCGGTTGCTGCAGTTGCTTTGTGGAGCATGGGGATACTTCGATGGCACGCTGTGTACGTGGTGCCTGTGGGAACTGGGAGACACGCGGGAGGAAGACACCGATGAATCATTGGATGGAAACAGATCGTAGAGCTCTGCCATGTCCCGTTGAATCGGTATTCGATAGTATAGTGTCATATAGCCGCACCCTTTCTAAAAACTTGTTTCTAATCTACGTGATCCAAACAGCCACCAAGTCAACGTAAAACATGGTGATGAGGGCATCTCTACGACACTTTCTTCTCCTCCACTTAATGCTCAAGATATACACATCGAGTTACCGGCTGGACCAATTACAAGAGCACGTGCCAAGAAACTACAAGATCAGGTGAACTTGCTCCTTAATGAACATGTCATTAATTTTAACGAGAATTTTATACTACCTAAAAATAGTGTTTTGATTGTTCTCAGATTTGAAGATTCAACGACAGAAGGAGTTTATATGCATAGAGAGAAGGCTGCTATATGTGGGTGTGGTGCTCCAACATGTCGTGAGGAGCTGTTGCATGCACAACATGCAAGCACGTGAAAGAAATGCCATCAATGAAGATTTGGTTGTTTTGGTAAAACACAAAGACAAGCTATTGGATTAAAACCCACCGTGAGGGATCCAAAACATGCCAAATCACATGGAGATATTTGCCATCCAAGAGGAACCAAAAATAGGAAAGGGCATGCGTGCCTTAGAAGCTATCTTGGGAAATTTCTAAGAAGAGAACAGCCGGCCTGCCATTTTTGTTGCTCCTGCGTACACACATGGTTTCAGGCATGGATCCGGCCGGGTGCATGTTCACGTCTGGACTGGCTAGCGCAATCTGTCCGGTTGTATACTTTAGGCATATTTTATTTTTAGTAATAGCTAATTGGAAACAGATTCGGTTGATTGACTATTGCCTTGTCCGGCTCTGGTAATCAACCGCTAGCAATTGTCTTGTCCATTAAATAGCTAGCGCATGTAGAAGCGAGGCAAACCACTTTTTATCAAAGAATTGAAACAAAGCTATTTTGCTTGTTCTTTCGTTCCAGAGTTCATGCGAGGATTTCTGAGAGAGAATTAGGCGATCTATTGTTTGTTCTGCAAATCAAGGTCAAGTTTGCTTTTCCGCTGGGAATTGAGGGCTTGCCGATCTCCGCTCGTGGTCTAGCAGCGATCATCCTAGTGCATGTTGGTGAATATCCATAGAGCTGCAAGTCCGTGCACTGGCGCGTGGTGTACAGCTGAGTGTTGTTCGTCATCAAGTACTATTTATCCACGGTTCTACTCGAGAAGATCGGGCCACCCCGTATCATCGTGGTATTAGATTCCAGGCCACTCGGTAGAATCTCTTTACCCGTATTTTAGTAGATTATTTTCTGTCCTATACACTGAAAAAGCCATAAAAAATATCGTCTTTTGCTGTAGTTTAATTCAGTATTTTTTAGTGTGTTTTGTTAGGTCTTAATCCACTCGTTCATCGTGTTTAGTTGCTAGTCGTGTTCCGTTCGCGTCTCTTTTTGTTCCCCTTCCACAAAATATTTGTGCCCGTTCTTGTTTCCTGTTTTTGTGCAACTAAACATCGCTTATATCAGTAGATTGCACGTTGTTTTCTTTATGAACCCATCTATCTGTTCGTGAACCTTTCATACCTTTTGAGACTAGCTTGTTGTTGTGCTTGAGGGACTGCTCCTAGGAATTTTTTGAGACGCAATTTTTTGCGTGCGCACTGTTCACGTGTAGGGCACTGTTTACGCACAGGTACTGTTCATGTGAACACTGTTCACATCGAAGCCAGCCGTGAGTCCAACAAAAGCCTACGCTGGGCTGTGAAAAAAAAACAAAAACTCGGCTGATTAGTGCTCAGCCGTGAGAAAAAAAAGGAGAGCAAAAAAAAACAGAGAAAAAAAAGAACAGAGAGAGTGCAAAAAAAAAAACACGGCATAAGTTTCGGCTATAGTGTTATTTTCTCTTGTTAGAGTGCATCCACTGTTGTTCGCGTACCATAATTTGAGCAATCTTGTGCCCTCATATCCAATTTTTGAGCACTAGCTAGCGTCTCTCCTTGAACTGTTGCAATACGAGCGTTCACCTCAATACAACTTTGTTCGTGTTATCGCTCACTCCTTTGATTGCAATAGTCCCATTATCATTGTGCGTGTGTTGCTGTATACTCCTCACTTATATTTATCGATTAGCAATTAGGCATTGTGAGTCTCATTTGGATTACTACCTAGCTAGACAATCTTTAAATTCTGAATTGTTAGGATTCCTCACCTAGCTCCACCTAAAACATCCGTGTCAAGTATTGGTTGTCGTTCTTGGTATTCGCTCGCACAATCTGGGTTGGTCGTTCGTTGCAACGAGCGTAAGTTTTTGCTACTCTTAATTTACTTCGGAACGGTGCAACTTACTTTGTTTCAGAACAGTAGTTGAGAGATTTCCACTTATTTTCCTCATATATTGTCACTTGGTATTTTTGCTACTATAACCATGTCAAGAAGTGAGCAGGACAAGGATCTGGACGGTAACCTTACTGATCCGATCACAAAGATGCACTACCATACACTTCGTGCCACGCTTCGAGACGAGTTCCGGGCTGAGGTCGACCAGGTGCGCGGCGACCTTGGGCGTGTCTAAAACAACTTGGACGGTCTGGGGTCAGATTTCCAAAAGCTGTCCGTGACCGTTGACGATAACCACAAGGTACTGCTCGATGCTATTGCCAATCTCACCGTTTCGATGCAGCTGGGTACACGTGGTGATGCGGGGAGTGTTCACCTCCCGTATGAGCCGCGTGACGAGACAGATGTGGAAGCTGCTGTTAGACGGCAGCGCGAGGATGAACCACGCCAACGATAATTTAACGAATAGGCGCGTGTACGCGAGGCGGCGCAACAGCGTCGTGTTATTGCTGAAGTTGTGGCGCGTCCTCTTGCACAAGGGCGCGGCCATGGCTTTGGCGCAGGAAGAGGAGGTGCACAGCTGGATGCCAACGTTGGCATCCACGATGGCGCCTATGGAGGCACGTATGACGGTGCCTTTAGGGGTGCCTACTATGGTGCCCATGGAGGAGACCGTGGCAATCGCCACAATGACGATGATGGTGAAAAGTCCGTGTTCGACGACTATTTGCCACGCCGTCAACATAATCAGTATGCTCGCAATTGTCGGCGCGATGAGGACGCCGATGATCTGGTTGCAAAGCCCAAGTTTACGATGCCGTCCTTTGAGGGTACTACAAAGGTAGAGGTTTATCTTGCATGGGAGCTGAAAGTTGACAAGCTATTCCGCATGAACCGCTATTCTGATCAGCGCAAGTTGGATCTTGCCGTTGCTGCTTTGGACGGATATGCTGCTACATGGTGGGAGCGTTGTGTGCAACAACGTATGGAACGACACGAGCCACGTGTTGTTACATGGGACGAGCTGAAGAGACAGATGCGTGCGCGCTTTGTACCTACACATTACAAGCGCTCACTGCATGAGAAGTTGATTGGGTTGCGACAGGGGTTGAAATCAGTTGATGAGTATTATAAAGAGATGGAGCAGATTATCATACATGCTGATGTACGTGAGAATGAGGAACAAGCGATGGCTCGCTTTCTTGCTGGGATGAATTATGCTATTCGACGGATCGTAAATCATCATCAATACAACAACATGGTTGAGTTGATGCATCAGGCACGTGAGGCTGAGAAACAGGTGATTGAAGATGCTAAGTATATCGCGCGACAGAACGTTATTCAATGAGACACAGACCTCCGTACAACACAGACAGCCAGCAAGCCCTTCCATCGGGGGCAATTCTGCGATGCTAGCTCAAAGACAAAAGAAGACAGATAGTACGCTGCCATCGGCACGCCGACCACCGGCGTCCGCTGCTAGCGCGGCATCCTCAATGGGTTCTACAGGCCGGTCACGTGATGTGACATGCTACAAGTGCAAGGGAGTTGGTCATTTTCAGAAAGATTGCCCAAATAATAAAGTTATGATACTTACTAATGATAGGTATATTTCAGCTAGTGATGAGGACGATACTACTCCATTTGCTGATTTTGCAGAGGATCTCACAAAGGATGAGAGATTGGACTGTAGGCCGGGGTCGCCCGATGGAGAGCATATGCTAATGTGCACACCTCGTGTACTTAGCGTATCACAAAGCCAGTCTACCGCACAGCGGTGCAATTTGTTTCAGTCATGGGCGACAGTTGGCGGTAAAGTGTGCAAAGTCATAATTGATGGAGGAAGTTGTCATAATCTGGCCAGCAAGGAGATGTGCACAAAATTGGGCTTAAAATATTTACCGCATCCTCATCCTTATCATGTGCAGTGGTTGAGCGATGTGGGTGAGGTGACAGTTAGTCATATGGTGAAGGTGCACTTCAAGATTGGCAAGTATGAGGATACCATTGTTTGTGATGTGGTGCCCATATCCGTTTGTCACTTGCTATTGGGGCGCCCATGGCAATTTGATCGCCATGTTTATCATGATGGGCATACAAACTGCTACAAGTTGAAGTGGAGCGGCAAAGATGTGATTTTGTATCCACTTACACTGACAGAGATAGTCAATGCTGATAAGAAGAAAGTAGAGGTGAAAATTGAGAGTACACTAAATAGCGAGATTCCACCTTCGGTGAGTGAGAGCCACAAGCCAAAATTGAGCGGTGAAAAGAAAAGTGAGGGAGAGAAAGGTTTAGTAATGTTAACCACCAAATCAGAGATGAGAGCTTTTTGTGAGAATCCCAATTTGGTGCACTTTGTACTTCTGTACAAGGATGCATTGCTTTCTACTGACGACTTGGCGTCTCTTCCTAGTGGTGTCTCTCATGTTTTGCAGGAATTTAGCGATGTTTTTCCGGAGGAGGTGCCCGCTGGTTTGCCACCAATCCGCGGGATAGAGCATCAAATTGATTTCATTCCGGGAGCGACGCTACCAAATCGACCACCATACCGCACCAACCCCGAGGAAACAAAGGAAATTCAGAAACAAGTACAAGAGCTTCTCGACAAAGGGTACGTACGCGAAAGTTTAAACCCTTGTGCTGTTCCTGTTATTTTAGTTCTAAAGAAAGATGGTACTTGGCGCATATGCATAGATTGTAGAGCGATTAATAATATCACTATTCGATATCGTCATCCTATACCTCGCTTAGATGATATGTTAGATGAATTGAGTGGTGCTATTATTTTCTCTAAAATTGATTTACATAGTGGGTATCATCAAATTAGGATGAAAGAAGGGGATGAGTGGAAAACTGTTTTTAAGACAAAATTTGGTTTGTATGAGTGGTTAGTCATGCCGTTTGGGTTAACTAATGCACCTAGTACATTTATGAGATTGATGAATCATATTTTGAGGCATTTCATTGGGAAATTTGTGGTCGTGTATTTTGATGATATCTTGATTTACAGCCATAATGAATCTGATCATATTGACCACATTAGACAAGTGCTACAGGTTTTACGCGATGCTAGGTTGTTTGGGAACTTAGCGAAGTGCACTTTTTGCAAAGATTGTGTTATATTTTTGGGCTATGTGGTTTCGGCACAGGGAGTAGAGGCAGATGAGTCTAAAATTGAAGCAATTAAAAATTGGCCTACTCCTATGAATGTTAGTCAAATTAGGAGCTTTCATGGATTCGCTGGGTTTTATCGGCATTTCGTTAAGGATTTTAGCACCATCGCTGCCCCATTGAATGAATTAACAAAAAAAGGTGTTGAGTTTACATGGGGGTGGCACAAAGAAGTCGCATTTGATGAATTGAAAAGCGCTTAACCGAGGCAATTACTTTGTTTTACTTCGATTTCACTAAGAATTTTGAAATTGAATGTGATGCTAGTGGAATTGGTATTGGCGGTGTTTTAATGCAAGAGGGTAGACCGGTTGTTTATTTTAGCGAGAAACTCAAAGGTGCACAGTTGAATTATCCAGTCTATGATAAGGAGTTGTATGCTTTAGTGCGAGTTTTAGAAGTTTGGCAACATTATTTATGGCCTAAGGAATTCATTATACATTCTGATCATGAGGTTTTAAAATATTTGCAAGGCCAAGCTAAGCTTAACCGTCGACATGCTAAGTGGGTAGAATTTATCTAGTCGTTTCCTTACATTGTGAAATATAAGAAGGGAAAGGAAAATGTGGTTGCTGATGCTCTTTCTAGGAAAAGTGCGCTTTTAAATCGCTTAGATGTGCAAGTTCCTGGTTTAGAGAGTTTGTGTGATTTATATGCTAATGACCATGATTTCGCTTCACCTTATGCGCATTGTCAAGATGCGAAAGGCTGGGACAAATTTCACATTCATGATGGGTTCTTATTTCGCGCTAACAAACTATGTGTTCCAGAATCGTCTGTGCATTTGTTATTATTGCAGGAATCTCATGCAGGTGGATTGATGAGACATTTTGGATGTGAGAAGACGTTATCTATGCTGAGCGATCACTTTTATTGGCCGAAGATGAGGCGTGATGTGGACAGATATGTACAACGGTGCATCACTTGTCACAAGGCAAAATCGAAGTTGCATCCACATAATTTGTACACTCCTCTTCCAGTTCCTAATGCACCATGGGAAGATATTAGTATGGACTTTGTTTTAGGACTGCCTAGGACGAAGAGGGGGAGAGATTCTATTTTTGTTGTTGTGGATCGATTTTCAAAGATGGCACATTTTATACCATGCCACAAGAGCGACGATGCCTCGCATGTTGCTAACTTGTTTTTCAGGGAGGTCGTGAGGTTGCATGGTGTACCTAGGACCATTGTCTCGGATCGCGACGTCAAATTCATGAGTTATTTCTGGAAGACAATTTGGAGGAAGCTAGGGACAAGGTTGTTATTTAGCACAACTTGTCATCCCCAAACTGATAGTCAAACGGAGGTGGTGAACCGCACACTTTCGATGCTGCTGCGGACCATGATCAAGAAAAATATCAAGGAGTGAGAGGACTGTTTGCCACACGTGGAGTTCGCCTACAACAGAGCCGTCCACTCTACTACACAGATGTGTCCCTTTGAGGTGGTATATGGTTTTAAGCCTATTACGCCACTTGATTTGCTGCCGCTTCCAAGTCAACAACGAACAAATATGGAGGCGTCAAAGAGGGCTGAATATGCGAAAAAATTGCACATCAAGGTGAAAGAAGAAATTGAGCGCAAGGCGAAGTACTATGCTGACAAGGCGAACAAGAAAAGAAAGAAGATGATTTTTCAGCCGGACGATTTAGTCTGGTTACACTACCGCAAGGATCGCTTTCCGAAGCGACACAAATCAAAGTTGCTGCCACGAGGAGATGGACCTTTCAAAGTGCTTGAGCGGATTAACAATAATGCATACAAAATTGAGCTTCCAGGAGATGACTATGGTGTGAGCTCGACATTCAATGTTACTGATTTATCGCCGTTCTTCGGTGCTGATGATCTAGCGTCGAGGACGACGCCTTTTCAAGAGGGGGAGGATGATGAGGGCATCTCTACGACACTTTCTTCTCCTCCACTTATTGCTCAAGATATACACATCGAGTTACCGGTTGGACCAATTACAAGAGCACGTGCCAAGAAACTACAAGATCAGGTGAACTTGCTCCTTAATGAACATATCATTAATTTTAACGAGAATTTTATACTACCTAAAAATAGTGTTTTGATTGTTCTCAGATTTGAAGATTCAACGATAGAAGGAGTTTATATGCATAGAGAGAAGGCTGCTGTATGTGGGTGTGGAGTTCCAACATGTCGTGAGGAGCTGTTGCATGCACAACATGCAAGCACGTGAAAGAAATGCCATCAATGAAGATTTGGTTGTTTTGGTAAAACACAAAGACAAGCTATTGGATTAAAACCCACCGTGAGGAATCCAAAACATGCCAAATCACATGGAGATATTTGTCATCCGAGAGGAACCAAAAATAGGAAAGGGCATGCGTGCCTTAGAAGCTATCTTGGGAAATTTCTGAGAAGAGAACAGCCGGCCTGCCGTTTTTGTTGCTCCTGCGTACACACATGGTTTCAGGCATGGATCCGGCCGGGTGCATGTTCACGTCTGGACTGGCCAGCGCAATCTGTCCGGTTGTACACTTTAGGCATATTTTATTTTTAGTAATAGCTAATTGGAAACAAATTCGGTTGATTGACTATTGCCTTGTCCGGCTCTGGTAATCAACCGCTAACAATTGTCTTGTCCATTAAATAGCTAGCGCATGTAGAAGCGAGGCAGACCACTTTTTATCAAAGAATTGAAACAAAGCAAAATTGCTTGTTCTTTCGTTCCAGAGTTCATGCGAGGATTTTTGAGAGAGAATTAGGCGATCTATTGTTTGTTCTGCAAATCAAGTTCAAGTTTGCTTTTCCGCTGGGAATTGAGGGCTTGGCGATCTCCGCTCGTGGTCTAGCGGCGATCATCCTGGTGCGTGTTGGCGAATATCCATAGAGCTGCAAGTTCGTGCACTGGCATGTGGTGTACAGCTGAGTGTTGTTCGTCATCAAGTACTATTTATCCATGGTTCTACTCGAGAAGATCAGGCCACCCCGTATCACATAGCCTCAATCTGCAGTTGCAATCCCAAATAGAAACATATCAGCAACTAATGCCGATGTCACCCTGGCTCTGCCCTGTGTAACGGATAGCTAGGGACCGGGTCCTGTACAAAATTTCTCCGGCCCATGTGGTGGCACGGGAGTCAGCACAACACAACACATCGCCTCGCCTGTATCTGTTCAAATCTCTCTCAGGCTCAGCAAGCAACGCACGAGCAAACAGCTAGGCAGCCTCTCTCTCTCTCTCGTCGGAGAGGAGATGAAGTTCTTGGTAGAGGTGGACAAGGCGACGGAGAATGTCGGCCCGACGTACCGGAACGTGCGGGCCAAGGACGCCGGCCTCCTGCGGCCGCCGCCGGGCCTCGAGTGCTGCTGGGAGCCTGGGATGTCTTCCGGTACGTACGTGATCATTTCTTCTCTTCTCAATTATACACTCCAGCTCGCCGCCGGCAGCTATTGCTTGCGCTACTTAATTCATGGTAACATGGCTTAATTCGACCGGTTTTCGATTGGTTTGGCAGCACTTCGGTGGAGAAGTACCCCGGCAATCCAATGCTCGGTGGCCGGAGAGTCGTTGATGGCAAGGTAATTGACGACTTCCACAGCTGGAATATATCAATGAATCAATGAACCGTTTGTTTTCCGTTTCACATTTCCTGACTATTGGTGCCCTGTTCTTCCTTCTAGAGGACAGGGCTGTACTAGTAGCCAGTGAATAAAAATTCGGCGAAATTTCGCCCGTGGTAACGGGTCTATCGGTGGGGGCCAGTAGAACTATAAACTGATCCCGAAATTTTCGGTTAGGATGAATTTTGTTAAAAAATGATTTTGCTTGAATTTTGTTCGAATTTGATTTTTTTATTTAAAATCCGAAAATTTCAAATTTTAATTCTGAAATTGGCGATTTTTTTTTCTGAAAAAACCGGTTACCAACGGTAACCGGGCTTATTGCTAGCCTCCGAAATTTTTTTGCAACCGGTAGGGAAAACCTTGCTAGTCGCATCTGATTGGAACATTAATTGGAATTAACAGGACCATTTGATTGCGACTTCACATTTCCTGTGTACTGTTCTGCATTTTAGAAAATGTATACTAGCTAGTAGCATGCATTATGATTGGAAGCTCTGGAAACTGTGACCATATATCACTTATTAGTTATTATTACTAGTCAATGGAGTATTCCTTTTCCCATCTTCAGCGTGGGGTAAAAAATTGTTGAATCTTACTGTTTTGTTTGCATGCAGGCAGGTGAATATGCCTGGATGTCTTACAGGGAAGTCTACGATGTTGTGATGAAACTTGCCGCATCAATTGGCAAATCCGGAGTCAACACAGGTAACTACCTATCCTGAAGTAGATTAATTACCTCAAAACCTATTTTTTTTCCCATCATGTGTACATGCAAGCTGATCATCCTGCACCGTTCATTTCTTCACTGCCAATTCTAGTGATGAGATCAAAAACCGCATCCATCCGTTCCTCCTTGGATAATTAGATAGTCAACTCATACACACATATCCCTGGGTAACAGCGTGATGTATTTCCCACCCTCTGCGTCACCTCGTGCTCTGCCTGCCCCGTGTAGCATACCTGCGACCCCGGCGCCCTCCCCCTCGCCTCGTCATGTTGCCATGACAGCGCCATGACCGGAGCCGCCCGATCCGCGCCCTGCGCCCATGCGCGCACAGACACGCCAAGACGCTGCCACGCCGCCACCCTTACTCGCTCGCCTCCAAGTCGCGCCAGGATTTACGCCTCCTCTGCCACCTCACCCGCCTTGGTCTGCAAGGTCACCGTCGTGCACCTGCTCCGTCCTCGCCGTCCAGAGCCCCATGCCACCTCGGGAACAAGCACCCAACTGAGCTCCTCCAACGGCTCCCTCACCCCTCTGGGTGGCTATAAGAGCCCAGGGCCTCCCCTCCCCACCGGCGCCCTTGCCCCTCTCTTCCACCGCGCTCCTTTCTGGCCGTGCCACCTCGCCACCGCACCATCGCACCGGTGAGCCGCTGCCCTAGCCAACCCCGTCACGAGGAGCCCCGGCGCCGAGAAAGCCATCCCCCACCTCTCCTCTCCTTCCTCGCCGCCGAGACGTGCCACCATCGCCGCCCCTTCTCCTCTACCCCCGGCCACCGCCGCCCCGCAACCACAGCCACCCTGAGCCTCCCTTGACCCCACCACCGGCTTCCCCGCCTCCAGGCGCCGCCCATGCGTGCACCCTCTTCGCCACCGCGCCACTCCACCAATGCGAGCCTCCACGCCCGTGCGCTTGCTGCCGCCTCTTGCCTTGCCACCACCGTGCCCGCCCCTCTCTAGAGCTGCCGCCGCCACTCATGGGGTCCCATTCCACCATTTCGTCGGCCACCGGTCGCCTCCGCTTGCCGGCGTTGGCAAAGAGCCTGAGCGCTCATGTGCACACACCCCCCCCCCCACACACACACACATTGCTCCCCTGCGCTCTGAGGCTGTAAGTCCGTCTCCCTCTCTCTTTGACAAATGGGCCCGGGCACAGTAACCCCCCCTGGACCGTGCGCATGCACTGGTAGTCCTAGCCCATGCGTTGTGCGGTGGATCGGGCCACTGTGCAGTCGGGCCCACGTGTCAGGGACAACCTTCCTCTCTCCTCTTTTATTTTCTCAATTTAATTGAAAAGCTCAACTTCGAAAGTCCCGTTCTCCCTCGTCATAACTCCAAAAATTATGAAATTTGTTTCTAAAATTTTTAAAATTCAAGATCTTGCTAATGGCACTAGTCTTATTTCATTTAGAGTTCATTTATGTTTCCTTTTGTATTTATTTGCTCTCTTTACTTGTTTGTGCCTTTTTTCGATGTGTTCGTCCAAATAGGATTCAAAGACGTGGGAGATCTCCAACTTGATCAAGCACAAGATTGTCAAGACTTTCTTACCTATAACCAAGGCAAGTTATACTTTGATCATTTTGAGCCTACATTTTATGTAGCTTATATTCATTTAAATTACCAAAATTGCATACTTTAATTCTTTAATCAAATGTATATTACACATTTGATGATTAATTAATTATTATGCCATCCCTTGATAATTGAATCTATTATTCTATGTCACCCTAGTAACTATGTGGTAATTACTAGCTATAGGTTGTACTTAAGCGATATGCTAGCCTTTAAGTATCGGGACATTAAATGTCTTAATCATCATCTTTTAACCATGAAAGTGGTTTTGGGTAGTCATTATGGGTAAATGACTGAGATGGTTGAGTTAATGTATTTTGCTCCTCAAAACCCCTAAATAACTTGTTGTTACCGTCTGGGCGGATGGTATGATGGATGGTATATTGATGGGTGCTAATGCAGCCGAAGGAATGTGTGGTATGTAGAATGAACCGCCCAGATGACCCTAAGGATATAATCTTGTCATGAACTCCCGTGTAAAACAAGTACAACCACAAGTCTGCAAAGTACAACTTGGCTTAGTAAATTTATTGAACCCTGAAAGTCATCTCGCGGGAGGGGTAATAACGGGAAAGTGCAAGCGCGTGATACGTCCGGCTTAAAAGGGATACCAATGCAAAGTGAAGTTGCCAGTCACCATGGTGTAATCCAACTACACTAGTCGCCGAGGTGAATATCCCGCATAATGTATGGACGTAACCCCATATGGGTGAGATGACGGAAGGGGCGAGATACTTAGAAAAGTTATTGTGATGGTCGCTTAACTACATGACTAAGGAATCATGTGGGGCAATGAGTATGACTGTCTCTTGTGGGTACAGTGTACAACCTCTACAGAGTCTAAACTGTTTAAACAGTCGTGTCTACGGTCAAAGGCGGACATAGGAACTTAACTAGAGTTAGTTCTATTTCAAAAACCTTTGTGGGTGGTATAAAAAATGTGGTGGGCTTACCTAGCCCTGAGATTGGACTTTTCCTGGGTCGTCGGACTCAGTGGTGTTAATAAGTGGGGATAGCCCCAATCAAAGGAAGCATAAGTTAGAGTTTCCCACGGAGGGAACCTCTGCTGATATAAATATTGCACAGTTACTCTCTTTAATAAAATGAAATTTGGTTAAAATGCTAAGTGATAAGAATTTGTAATTATGATAATTAAAAACATTGCTTTAGCAAATAAAAGAACCCGGGCCATCATTGTTAAGCCTTGCATGTATTATTATTACATCTTGTGTGTTGGCTCACGAACACCGAAGTTGTGCTCATTCTCGCTCTTTCCCCCAAAACCCTCAGAAGCAGGAAATCCCGAAGATTATGAATACTACGAGAATCCAGAAGTTAGAGGCCCAGGAGATGATGAGGAGTAGTTTAGTTCTTTTAGTCTAGATCTCGCCTCAGTCCAGCTGACTCTGTCGGTGCTTGCGTGCATCCAATATTATCCAAGTCTTTGATTAATATCGGACGCACACGGGTTTCCCCAGTCACTTATCTGTGGAGAGATGTGCTCTCACCCTTTTACTTCCGCTACTTTTGTAATGTACTCTTTGGCCTGTCTGGTTCTTATTGTAAAACTTGACCCGATGCGGTCTATGTAAATTCTGATGTATTAAATTAATGAATGGTACGGTTTTACGTCATATATGAAATGATTCAGCAATGTACCTGTGAGTGCTATCTACTGATCCAGGGAATAACACAGTATTTGCACAGAGAATTTAGATTTGTGAAATCTAGGTCCGACAGTGTCTGGCTGCGAAGAAAGTCCACGCTCTTGATTTCAATCGTCTGTAGCCTAAACAGCTCATATAAGCTCCAGGGGTTGACCAAACGGTGTCTTGCAGATGCTGGCATCTTTCGTCCCAATCTGTTTGCATATCATATTCCAATTCTCAAACCAATTCTCAGTTTAATTTGTTTGAAAACTACCCCGTCCTTTAGTTTAACTGAGCCAGTCAAACCGATCATTGTAATTTTTCTCATGTACCTTGTTTAAGAAATTTACATGCTTTTTTAGATAATAGAAGAGAAAAATCTTCTCCGGCCTCTGCATAAATAATGCACACAACTCATTTTATTTAAGAGTCTAGAGTAACAAACAAATCACGAAATAAAAACGGCTTGCAGCCTTACAACCAAAAGGCAATTACAACATCAAATCAATCATTGCAAATCCTATGACTAAGCCTCCACCCATAGAAATTGAGAATTTGCATCGCCACAAACTCCAACCTTTGGCTTTCCTCCAATATGGACTCCTTCTGATCTAATTTCTGCAGACTTGCTCATGCATTCCACCAATATCCACTCAATAAAATAACCTACAAAGAATTAGTTATATACTTGTTGTCAAAAACAACATCATTTCAACATAACCAAATAGACCAACATAAGGCACTAACTCCCACCAAGAGTTGTGACTTTAGTACTTTTGAAATATCATCTAACCAATTCTCAAACATGCTAGCCATGCTCACTGGAGGATATAGAAGGGGAAAAGAAATGAGAGATAACTATCGATCTCCCCTTTGATGGAAAACCATTTGAGTGTGCCATTCACTTGGATAAATTGGAATTCAACATCATGCTGCTAAAGTGGTTTACCAATTTCAGGGCGAATGCTGTGGCATTTACGGTGCAAACTGTCCGGAATGGATTATCAGCATGGAGGTAATGATAAAATGGACTACATTGGATGGAATGTACTGAACTCATGCAAAAGCCACTGGAGCTACGCAACTTTATCATGCTTCTGGCAATCTGATTTGTGAGTTCTTTCATCCTCTGATCAGGCTTGCAATGCCCTTGGGGTTTGCTGCGTACCACTCTACGATACTCTTGGTACACATGCTTATTTGTCGTGCTTGATGAAGAACAACATCCTAGCTAGCTAAAACTGCAGTCGCGAGTTTCTCAGTGATCTGTATGCTCATTTATTTCCTTTTCTTTTTCGTCTAGGTGCTGGCGCAGTGGAATTTATCATATAGAATGCGGAAATCCAGATTGCTTTTGTGGAAGAAAAGAAGATTGCAGAGGTAGTATGGGCTACTTAATAATTAGTAATTCATTGTTCAACACCCTTTCTTTAGGATTATCAATTGCCAAGAAGAGAAGAGAATTGGCAAGAAGAGTAGACGAATTTGTAAGATCGGACAGGTCTAATCGGGTTTACTCTCTAGGCCACAAGTCCAAACGGGCTAAACACAACTAAATCCACGGGCTATCATATGCAAACCCTATAGCAATAGCTTTATAAGTGGTATAGAGTCTCCCCCTCCCAAAAAAAAAGACAGTCCAATGGGTGAGGTCTTCCTCACACTTATAAGTTGTGCTTTTTTCTTTTCCATAACCGATGTGAGACTATTTCCAACAATCTCCCTCTCACACATCGGCTGTGTATTTCCACAGCCATGAAGTCCAAGGAGATGTTAGATGCTTGGGCTCTAATACCAATTGTAAGATCGGACCCTAGCCGCATGCCTAGGTCCAACCGGGTTTACTCCCCGGGCCACAGGTCCAAACGGGCTGAACACAACTAAGCCTACGGGCTACCGCCTGCAAGCCCTATAGCAATGGCCTTATAAGTGGTATTGAGCCTTCTCCCCTCAAAAGACTAGTTCAATGGGTGAGGTCTCCCTCACACTTATAAGTTGTGCTTTTTTCTTTCCCATAACCGATGTGGGACTATTCCCAATAGAATTAATCATTCATTTTATTTTATTTTAATATTTTTATGTTAACTCATTATGTGATGAGACGGGATAGATACGTGTGTCGTGCAAGATCATGTGATATTATAAAAAAAGGGAGATTTGATGATTTGTCACTCCATGCCAGTGGGACATAGAGTTACAAATCATCAATGCACATCTTTACAGTGATAAATCCTCGATAATTCTCTCAAAAAATTCAACTCATATAGCAACTTATGAGCAAACGAAGTTGATATTGGTTTAGCTCAATTGGGAAAAAAATGCGGGGGGAGTGGGGGGGGGGAAGGAATTATTTGGGGCCAACAAAACTAAGAGCTATTCGGCCTTCCTAGTTTAGCCTCATGTCGTCCCGACCCAACAAGATCACTCGTTTAGACTAGGCCGGATGGCAAAGCGTTGGTGCCGTTTTCAGCACTGCATGCACGCCGCTGTGTCCTGATTCTAGGAAATTTGGTTAGGAAGAAATGTGCATGTATTGTAATGTTTTTTTCCTAGAGTTGATTACTATTTGCTTTAAATTTGATGATCTCCTATTTGTTAATGGTTTTAATGATGTCAGCTCTTGAAAACCTGTCATGCCACTTCAAAGTAGTTGAAAAATAAGTTCTTCCAATATACAAAATATCAATCAATTAGATTGTTCATGACTGTGGAATTTATATTATCTTAGTTGCAATGCTCATCAGCTTTGGAGGAGTCACAAATGACAAAAAAGAGGAAGCTATTCGGCCAACAAAATTGAGAGCTATTCGGCCCTCCTGGTTTAGCCTCATGTTGGCCCGGCCCAACAAGATCACTCATTAGGTCGGGCCGACTGGCAAAGCGCTAGTGCCGTTTTCGGTGCTGCACGCCACCGTGTCCTGATTCTAGGAAATTTGGTTAGGAAGAAATGTGCACGTATTGTAATGTTTTTTTCCTAAAGTTGACTACTATTTGCTTTAAACTTGATGATCTCCTATTTGTTAATGGTTTTAATGATGCTAGCTCTTGAAAACCTATCATGCCACTTCAAAGTAATTGAAAATTAAGTTCTTCCAATATACACGATGTAACGACCCAACTCTAGGGCACCCGAGAGGTCCTCCAAGACCTTCTGGAAAGTCCATCAGGACCTCCCAGGAGGTCCACAAAGGACCTCTCGGACAGTCCACCAAGACCTCCCAGGAGGTCCAGCAGGACCTCCTAGAGGTCCAGGAGAACATGACCCGAGAGGGTCTTGGAGCCAGGGAGCACCCGAGAGCCTGCCACGACCAGACCAACGGTGTTCGTGGAGGTCCGTGGGCATCTCAAGTCCACCATGGCCACCGTGAGGAGGTCGGGAGGACTGAGGCCACCACCGAACCGCACCCACCCACCATGGAGTGAACATGGAGGATCGGGAGCTCTCCAAGGTCCTCTATGTGAACCGAGCTAGTCCCAAGGATCATGGCTAACTCTTCACAAAGAACACCAAGTGGTAACATAGCAACAACACAAGCTTTATTAATAGCCAAAGGAGTTGTTTACAAGAGATCTTACAAGCCAGCAGGCAAAGCATAACAAAATAAACACAGGGGCCACCCGATACACCACAGGCAACCGGCTGGAGGGCGCAATCCTAGTCGATCTGGACCATTTGGTCCACAAAACTGGTCACCCAAAGCTTCCATAACCTGCTAAAGACAGCATCAAGCAAGAGTGAGCACAACAACCATGCTCGCAAGTTACACCCGTTAGATAACAAAATGACATGCATAATGGATATCACAAAGGAAGGCTTAATATGGTTGATTTGCATAAAGCCATGTTTATTTTCAATTACCAGTATTAAGTTCCAAAGCATCATATAGTAAATGAAATTCATTTAGTAAATCTGTTTTCAGTTCGATATTCATTCATCACAAGTGGTGAAGGATACCCTCCTGTCACAAGGCTCCCTGCCCAACCCATGGGATAGCAATCCCAAAAACAGATTTGATAAACATTTCTGAAAAACCCAAAACCAACATCTAACTCCGAGTGGCCTTTGCCAGCACGTCCATGACCGCGGACACGGCTATTCGAATAGATTTCACTCTGCAGAGGTTGTGCACTTTACCCACACGACATGAGTACTCTAGTTTGTTTGGCATGCGCGAGTGCCACCTCTCACTACCGAAGGTAAGAGGTCTAGAGTTCATGACAAGGCCTTTACAATGCATTGCTCCACCACAGCTTTTCCTTGCTAAGGTTTCACCCCCCCTATGGACTGCAATCCAGCGGGAAGCCCCCTCTTGCATCGGTGGGAACAGTAGGTTATAAAAGACCATTGGCCACATAAGACCTCCCACACCTCCAATGGAGCAGCATATGGTGAAGTTTTGCAAATTACTTAGCCAGGTCCCACGCCCCACACTGGAGACATGTGGTTGCACGATTGTGGCATAGCCCATTATAGGCATGGCATTGGTCGCTCAAAGACCGGTCCTCAAATGACTAGGGCGACTTCCACAAACCCAAGGGCATCGATCTACCATAAAGGCACAATCCCGTGCATAAACTTGCACCAACCAAGCCAACCAATTCGCCCCAGTCTAAATCCATCTCCATTTTTATTTTCTTTGCTTCCCCAGCAACATTTCCATCCTTCCATGACACCCCAATGTCATGGTGAAAACATTTAAAAACAGTGTTTGGTCATGATGGTAAAGATTTCCCCAAATCAATACTTTTGGTCTAAGCATGACTGAGCCTATGTTTTTCAAATGGTTTTGGTTCACACTATGGCATGACCCAAGTTTGATCTAAAGGTGACAATGAGTTTAGTTCAAAATCAACAGGGGCCATACAAAGGAAGTAGGTATTACTATGAATTTAAACCAGGTATTGAAATACTTGGTAAAAATAAGCATGCATTAAACTTTGAAACTGAACATAATTAAATTGAATTATTGGGTGTAATATGATCAAGAGTGTAACTTGCCTTTTGCTTGACAGCTTAAGGATCTACTCTCTCTCACAGCTCTGCTCTCTGGGAACGCCAAGATCTACACGGTCAAAGAACAAATTCAACAACACTCAAATAATAACCAACAGAGACTCAAGCAAAGAACCAAAAGAACTCCAAAGGAACCTCAAAACCCAATTAACAGAAGAGTACTGTACGTAGAATAGGTTCTTTTGGAGGAGGTCTAGGCTTACCAGGAGGAGGTGGTCTTTAGCAAAAGACCCCAAGGGAGTGATTTAAGAAATCAGAACAGGAGGTCCTGAGGGATGGCTCTTGCGCAAAGACCAGGGAGGAGGTCCTCATACAAAGGCCATAGAAATCAGAAAAGGAGTTCATTCAGGGGAGGTCCCGTGAAAGACACGACCAGCTCAGTGCAGTGGCAAAAACAAGAGTGGAGGAGATAGCCAGGGGACTCACCAGGGACAAGAAGGAACAATGGATGGAGGGGAGGTCGTGAACAGCAAGGTCTTCCCTGGAAAGCCACTGAGCAGGAGCTAAGATAACAGAGTGTGGAGAAAGGTGATGTGGTAGAATTTCTTGGTCTAATTGTAGTCAAGGTGGGGAAGAAGACTAGAAATATACGTGTCAAGGATAAGTATAGAAATGGGTCAAAGGTAGGTGAGTGGCGGGCGGTGTGTCACCACCATTCGGATAAAAGGTACGAGGAAGGACAACGATGTTGCTATGGGAAGGAACAAAGAAGGATGTCGAGTACGGCTAAGTGACCAAGTTCAAAGTAAACACCACGATATGGATGCATTTAATGTGACAAGACATACATTAAATGCCCAAGATATTTTCGTATGGAGGAAATGAGAATGACTAAGTCCGCAAGTGGGGCCACCAACTTAGAAACAATCGGGTCAAGAGGGGAGGTCTTGCCCATGAGGAAGTCTTTGAGGAGGTCCGAGAGGCTTAGGAGGTCCTAGGCCCAAAGGACAAGGAGGTCTAAAGGTTGAGGAGGTCCAGACATACAGAGGAGGTCTCGACATGGGAGGTCCCGACGATCGATCAACAAGAGGAGGTCCCGACGGTTAGGATGTTCAAGGGAGGTCTGGACGGTTGGGGTCCGCATAAGGGGAGGTCCTAGAGAACACAAAGAGGTCCTGAAGGACATGGGAAGATCCAGCTAAACAAGAAGGAGGTCCCAAGGACAAAAGAGGTTCAAAAGGATTGAAATGAAATTGTAGTCAAGATTTGGTCTAGGAGGTCCTTAGCGAGTGAGATCAACTCAGGGAAGGTCTAAACGGCTGGGATGAAATCAAGAGAGCTTTAACAATTAAGATCAAGGCAAAGGGAGGTCCAAAGGACACACAAGGGGGAGGTCTCATGGACAGGAGGTCCGAAAGACACACCCACCAGATGGTCCTGAGGACAGGACCCACAAAGGTTAGTCCCGACGGCCGATCTCACAAGGGGGAGGTCTGACGGTCAAGATCAAAAGTCAGGAGAGGTCCTGACGATCAAGAAAATAAACAAAGGAGATCTGATGGCTAGGACCTCACAAGGGAGATCCTAACGGTCACGATCGGCAAGGGGAGGAGGTCCTAGAAAACGGTAATACCGCGAGTTGGGGCGGTAATACCAGATTGCACTAGGAGGACTTTTCCAAAGAGAAGGTTTACTAAGGTCAAGGTGAAAAGGAGTCCAAGGGATCACCGAGGGGTTCACAAGAGCATAGAAGGAACTCAAGTAGTATGAGAGAAGACCTAGACCCTGAGGAGGTCTAAGCCAGAGAAGGAAATCCGGACCAGAGGAGGTCCAATTTGATCGCAAGGGTGGTTCGATCAAATGCAAAGAAAGTCTAATTGAACACGAGTGGGTTCAAGTGAATTACTGGGCGTTCCAGTGAGCATGGGGAAAACTCAAGCAAAAGACTTGAGGGGAGATCTAACATAAGAGTAGACCAAACAAAGAATGAGGTCTATGATCAAAAAGAGATACAAATATCAAATAGATCAAGACAAAGAAAAGATCCGCACCATAGGTGAGGTCCAAGTGGTAAGGAGGTTTGGGCATACAAAAGGGGCTAATCATCCGGGAAGTCTAGACTTAGAAAAAGTCTGAACACAGGAAGGAGGTCTGAACCAAAGAGATTCAAACCAACAAAGAGATCCAGAGCGGCCCAACCCAAAGGGAAGGTCTGGGCACAGAGAGGATCTGATCTGAAGAGAGTACCCAAATAAAAAGGAAAGTGGTTTAAAGCCACAAGGATGATCTAGACCTCAGAGGAGGTCTAGCTGCAAAGGAAGCCTAAACCTCAAGGGAGGTCAGAACTATAAAAGAGAGATTAGGAGAGAGGTCCCGACCCAAAGGGTGGGCTGGACCAGGAGGGTAAACTTAACAAAGGTCTCAACAGAGAAAGATTTCCAAAAGAGAGGAAAGACCCGAAAAGACATGGAGGAGATGCCCACAATGTAAATCAAACAAGAGGGACGGTGCAGACGACAGATAAGAATGTCCAGCTTGTAGGATAGAGGAAAGGGAATCTTTATCAAGAGAAGGAGAGAGAGCTCCAGGGAGCTAGAGCAACACCAAAAGAACTAAGTTTTGGGATTAGTTGAAGTTTAATTAAGTCATTTTAAACTCTTCCAATTCTGAAAACTTCAGGTTAAGCTTTGAATTCTCATCAAAACCAAATGGTTCTTTTATTTTATAATTTTCAAAAGGCTCTGAAAATCAGAGCGTTACAAACCTACCCCCCTTAAGGGAATCTCGACCCCGAGATTCGAAAAGACTAGAAAGAAGGAGGTGGGCAGCAAAGGGCAACTGGAGCTGCTGCTTACCTGTCAACTTCACTGCCTGCCTTTTTAGACATTTATTGGCGTAATGTCCCAACTCCTTGCAATAGAAGCACGTGACACTTGCAATAGGAGGGAACTTCTTCTGGGGTTGGCCTAGAGCAGATAACTTGGAGGTGCTAGAGCTGCCTTGATGCTTTACTGCTTCAGCTTGGGGCATTGGCAATCCCATGCTTCTGTACTCTTGTACTTGCGACATGATTCTTGCATTGGCCTTTCTTCCGGCCGCTGGGGTTATTGTTGCTATGAGAGCAACTTCTGGAAGGTTGTCCAGAGTAATGGCTTGATGTCTTCTAGGGCATCGATTGGCGTAATGCCCTATATCTGCACATTTGAAGCACTGAACTTTTGTCTTTGATGTCCTGTTCTGGAGAGATGGTCCAACCATCTCACGAGTTTTGGAGGTCCTCACAATGTCTCGCATTGGAGCTTTCATCTTCCTCTTGTGACCACTGTCACATTGATGCTGAGCTGCAGGGGCCAAAGATATTTTCAAGTACTCTTTGCCTTCACTGCTGGGATGATTCACAGCTGCTTGAGATGATGTCTCCAGCCTTCTCGGTTGGTCTCCTAGGACCAAGGCTGCTTGTGGCGCCACCTTTGTTTGCAAGGGGCATTGCTTGGCAAAGTGGCCCTCCTTGCCACAATAGTAGCAGACTTGATACTGGGTTTCTTTTCTTCTAGGACACCTGATGAAACAAAGGTCTCTGTCTTGCATGACTAGCGATAGAATTTCTTGTTCTGGTTTTCCTTTCTGGGGACATCCATAAGCAAAGTGCCCGTGTCCACCACATCTGTAGCAGTGCACGTACTTCCAAGGGTGGTGGTCTTTAGGGAGAAAATGGCTTACTACTTCATTATGAGGGACTTCTGGTGGCTTGCCCCTAGACAGCACTTCACAGACATGCCCTTCCGGTGCTGCAGGGATAGGAGCTGAGGGAACATTGTTGCCATCTAAACACTGCATTAATTGTTGCATCAGCTAGGTCTGGGTGATGAGAAACTGATTCAGATTCTGGAGGACTTCTGTGGACAACGGTTGGGGTCCTTCAAGACTACCACTGAGGACATGGTCACGGAGTAACTTCCACCCGAGAGCGGCGAGGTCTCCCCATCTGCTGGGTGCTCCAGAAGGTTATGAAATGGGACCAAGGATAGGGAAGGGACAAAAGAGATCCAAAAGGGGACAGAGCAAAAACAACCCAACACAGAACCAAATCAATAGCTTGCTCTAGAGAACTTAAACAACTAGCAATGCTCTAACGATCAACATACTAAACCAGTTAAAGGGCTCCCTATATAGAAGGAGTTTGGACAACTAAAGCTATGGGGTTGGGCTGATGAAACGGTCCTCGGAATGTAACAGCCCAAAATTTGAATTTTTGTTAGAGTTTAAAACTTATTTGAATTTGTGAATTTTCCAAATTTAAAAACTATTGTTTAAATTGTTGAAAGCTAAAAAGAAAATTTAAATCCAAAATCTATTATCAACTTTAAGTTAGAATTATTTTATTTGAGTCCAAATAATTTTAGAATCATCCAGAATTTTCCTAGAATTTTTAGGTTTAATCGCTATTTTCGGAGCATAAATGAATTAATCGAAATATTCAAATTAGAAAATCAATTTAAAACTCGGAAATAGTCATTGGGCCGAAAGTCTCCGTCGGCCCATTTCATTTTTTCTTTTCCTACCAAGACTGCCCGCCTGCGCCACACTTCCTCCACCGCATGATCTCAATCTAACGACCGGCGCTTCCACGCCCCTGCTATCTCGGCCGTCCGATGCCGATCCAACCTCGCACCTTTGTCTTCCTCCTCGTCTCCGTCTTCCTCGCAAGACGACAGATCGCGCCCGACTCGCCATTTCGCAGATCGAGTGAGCTCGCCAACGGTGCCTCCCTAATCGCCTCATGACCCACGCTGCAGTGCACGAAAACCGCCCCACGCCGCCACGACCCCACCCTTCTCCCCTCCTTCCTCACGGGCAAACCCACGACGCCGCAAACCGCCACAAGACGAACCCCACTACACCCTCGCCGCCTCGGACCTCCCGGCCCCTATAAATGGGAGCCACAGGTGCGCAAGCATCCTCACCCCGCCACCATCACTCCTCCTCTCTTTTCCTCTCAGGCGCCGGGTTGAGATCGCCGCCGCCGCCACCGCAAAGACGCCGCTGCCGATTGCGCCACATCGCTTCGCCTCGCCGCCACCACCTTCGCATCGTCTCGACGCCGCTGAAGCTTGCGCCCTCGCCGCCCGAGAACCCCAGAAGACCGTGTCGCTTCCACCGTAGCCGCTGCCGCTTTCGCCGCGCCGCCGCCGCCCCTCCTGCTTCGCCGATTGGGTGGCGCGCCGAAACCCCGTGATCTTCTCTCTCTTCACCGCCGCTTCTGCATCAGAAGCGCCGGCGACCCTAGGTCCCACGCCGCCGCCGCCACCATCGTGGCCTTGCCACGCGGCGCCACGCGAGCGCCACGAAGCGCCACGCCAGCCGCAATCCCACGTGGCGCCGCCACGTGGCGCCACGCCGCACACGCGCGCCACCTTCCGCGCAAAAGCCCGTGGACTTGGTCCACATGGACCGTGTCTCGACACGAGGGTCCCACCCGCCGCTTTTAATTTTATTTATTTAATTACCGAAAACCTCGGGCTGACGCCACCATGCTAATAATTAGAGTTTCCTTTAGAAAAATAATTCGGGAAATCCTTTTAAATTACACAATTAGGATTTAAATTGTAAAATTCATAACTTATTCATCCTAGCTCCAAATTAGATGATTCAAATTGCTAAATTCTTAGAAAATTATGATCTAACTAAATAAAATATAATTATTCAATTTGGAGATCATTTTAATTCTGTTTTAGAATTTAGAAATTCATTTAAAATCCAAATTTAGATTTAAATTTGTAAAATTCATATCATCGATTACCACTCCAAATTTATTGAATTAAATTTCTAAAATTTTGCAAAAAAGATTATCTAGCTTAATAAACTAAAATTTGTTTATTTGGAATTAGTTTAAATTGTCTCTTTTAAGTTAAAACTATTTAAATTGTATCTTTTATTTCCTAATTCCAAATTGAGTGTTTCAAACTTATAAAGTTTTATAAAATTATTATCTAGTCAAATAAAATATAATTATTCTATTTAGAGTTAGTCTAAACTGTCGCCTTGATTTTATTTGAACTTCAATTGATTTGTCGATTTTCACGCTTAGATTACGACGATTCCGGGGAATTTGATTCTTCCGAAGAATTAGAATTTCAAGACTTCAGCGAAGGCAAGTTATACTTTGATCATCTTGCACCTACTATTTTAAAGTTATTTAAATTCAGTTTTCAAATTATTAAGTGCATGCATACTTTTATTCAAGTATTTTAAACTCTGCTTAAATGATTAGATATTCCAACTGTCCTTGTATGGCCAATATTGAATATTGAAATGTCATCCCTTGTCCCCATAGATAAATTGTTTGGAAATGCTTAGCAAATACTTAGACCATGATTTTGATTTTGGGGGATTTAGCCAAATCTTTACAAACTTGTTTTAACTTGAACCTATGGTATTGTCTTACCATAGATTTGTTGTAAAGGTGGTTTTACTAAATAAAATAAAGATGGTTTGGACTTGGGTGTAACGGATGAAAGGTGGGTGCAGGTTTATGCACGGGTTTAATCTGGTTAGGATTAAAGCCCAGGGTTTAATTGGAAAGACGCCCAAGTCAATTAAGGACCGCCTTTGAGCGTGCCTTTGCTATGCCAAAACGTACACCACATGTCCTGTATGGGAAGGACTGGCTTAATAATTTGGGATACCTCATAGATATTCATGCCATGTTGTATGAGTGGGTGTTGGTTAGACAAGAGTCCCACATGGCGCAAGAGGGGTTTCCTGAGGATGGTTAGTCCAATGGAAGCGAAACCTTAGCGGGCATGAGTATTGTGAGGTAGATCATTGTAACGACCTTGTGATATTTGTTCACACACGCCTTAGGAAGCGTGGATTGGCCGACACAAAGGGTATAATATCTCGTGTGGGTAAAGCTGCATAAACTCGCAGAGTAGAAAACTATTCAATAGCGCGTCATGATCATGGACATGCTAGCAAAGCCACTTTGAGTTAGTCTTGTTTTTGGTTTTAAAATAGTTTCAACAAATGTTTTCGTGGATGGTTAGTCTTGTGGGAAAAATTAGGCGGTTAGCCATTGTGATTGGAGGATATCCATCACCTTCTTGGAGGTTATCCACATTATTCAGTTGTCATTTACAATATGATTTTAATTAATGTATGAAAATGGCCTTGCAATCTATTATGATTATTTAAATTAAAATTGTCGCTTTCGCAAAATAACCCCGCCAATGTCCTTTGTTTACCTTATGCATGCATTACAATTCCATATTGGTGTAACTTGCGACACACGGTAGTTGTGCTCATACTTGCTTTATGCAACAAAATTTCAGAGAAGACTACTATCGACGGTGAGGACACCGACGCTTAGGTTACGCCCAGACATTTATTGCCCGTATGGATCGCTCGCCTACTACTATCTTTTTATTTCATTGTGTTATTTACTTATTTATTTGGCTTCATGCCCCATTTGTATCGAACTCGATTTACTATTAATGAAATGCGAGATTTGGTTATGTTATCATTTTTGTAATCGGTACACCGGAAATCTGGATCGGTGTATGAACACAGAGGATTCGGGATCTTTCGCTCCGGGTCCGACAAAAGTGGTATCGAGCCATATCGATCGTAGGTCGTGGCCTTAGAATTGCCTTAAGGACTTATCTTCAAAAACTAAAACTATTTTGAGTCTATCCGAGTCATTTCTCAACCTTTCTTTTAAAATGTTTACTAACTCCTCTCCTTCTCAAAATTTTAGATGGCTGAAATACCGGACGCTACTTCCCACGGAGCCTTTACTGGATACTGGGCCGAGATACTTTGGGAAATGATACATCACCTGGGTTACCGAAAGAGGCCGACTTTTCAAGGATTCAAATACCAAGTGGGAGAACAACAACTGTGGAGAGTAGAAGTGCTCATCCACTCCAATCTCGCACCGGACACCGTCTTCCATGTCTTTGACGCTCCGATCCGCCATGACACCTTTGATGAGGGCATGCAGATGCGGCAAGAGAGGCGATCCGCCACCTTCGCTACACCTACAATCATCGCCTTGAGGCACCGGGTTTCATTACTACCCGATGCACATTCCGACCGACTCGACAAGATTTTCAACTCCGCTAGAGACGAAGATTCCCCGAATCGACACACTGTGGATCTGGCTAAGGCCTTGGATTACGCCTACTAAACACCTTGAATGACTTGCTCACCGCCGTAATGCAGGACTACAAGAAGCGTAAGAGAAGTCAAGACCGTAATCATGAGCTAGCTAGCTACAAGGCCGCCGAGGCTAGCTCCATGAGCCGGATTATACCCCGAAAGATTCCATTATAGTTATCTTCCTGTTAGCTCGATCTTTAGTTGCGAATTATGAGCTACTATCTTATTTGTGGTAGCCATAATCTTTGAATAAAATAACTTAATAAAGGTACTTTTTGGAAGAATCTGCTCTTTGTCTTGTGGGCTCTTTGTGTTCTTGGGCTATTAGAATTTACCCCCTTTAGAACTTCCTATCTGTCTATCTCTCCTAAATCTTTGGAGTTCTAGCAGATGGTGACCACCCGTACCGGCAGTGGCAGTGTCCGAGGTCGGGGCAACGAAGACGCAGACATCGAGGATCCTCCGTGCAAAGAACCACCACCGCCACCACCAAGGACCAGATTACGCCGATGATGGAAAACCGTAATCATCTCGATTAACCTCCTAGCTCGATCCCTCGGCCAAGCAGATGTGCGAACAACAAATCGGCGCACCACTACCTCCACCTACGCAGAGATTGACCATGGCGGATTTTATGCGCATGCGCCCACCGACCTTCTCCAAAGAAAGACAGAGCCGATGGATGCCGATGATCGATCCGCGAATCGGGAAGAAGTCGGATGTCACTCGCAGTCTTCGATCGTGAGAGAGTCCTGTTTGCCTCTCACCACTCACCGTCCCGCATCGTAATGGTGGGATAACTACAACATCTCCCATGCCGATGCGCAAACTATCACTTGAAGGAGTTTGTGCGGGCTTTCCGCATGCACATATCCCCGAGGATAATGACCTCAAGAAGAAAGAGTTCCACGCGCCAAACAAGGCAACCGCCACAAGGTGAATACTGCACAAGTTCAACCAAATTGCTCGCTATGCCCCAAAGCAGACGTGGCTAGTGATGAAGAAAGGCGAGAAAGGTTCATGGATGGTTTGAACGATGAGATCTCGCCAATTTGGTCTCCAATGACTACACCGACTTCCAGCAGCTTAGTGAATAAAGCTCGCCAGAGGCCAAACATCTGCAGATGGAGAACTGCAAGCGGAGGATGGCCGCCGAAGTTCAACTCGAGGGCAACCCAAGCCTCGCTTTTGCTCAAATTCAGCCACCTCAGAGTGGAAGGTTCCACCCTCTACACCCAGAGCTCCAAAGATTTGCTTTATGCAACAAAATTTCAGGAGAAGACTACTATCGGGACGGTGAGGACACCGACGCTTAGGTTACGCCCAGCATTTATTGCTCGTGGCGGATCGCTCGCCTACTACTATCTTTTTATTTCATTGTGTTATTTACTTATTTATTTGGCTTCATGCCCCATTTGTATCGAACTCTGATTTACTATTAATGAAATGCGAGATTTGGTTATGTTATCATTTTTGTAACTGTGTACACCGGAAATCCTGAACTGGTGTATGAACACAGAGGATTCGGGATCTTTCGTTCCCGGGTCCGACACGGAAGGTCTTACATGTAGTCCTTGAAGGGTAGGGACGACAATGCTTCTCTTCTTTCTTCCTAGTTCTCTTCAGGAGCTACTTGTCATATCCCAATGCTGGGTGTTTGCCAGAGTCCAAGGATGTGCCTTCCTATTTTTACTAAATCCAACTGGTTATCATCGGAATCCATCACTCTACAAGTTTTAGAGTCATCCAGTTTAGAAATTCAAGCCCTTAATCAATCTCACATTCTGTTGGTGAGATCACACAATTAATAAACTCCTTTTGGGCCTAGATTTTGATAATCCCACAAATTTATTGCTTGCTTGCTTACTACTCTTCTGCGCAACTATAGAAAAAGAATCTACTCGCCATAATCATTTCCTTCCATCTGGTAACTCCAAGATCACAAAATCTTTAAATCCACTTTGAATCAGAAGTTCTCCCAGCAATCTTATCATAATTTACAAGTTCAGATTTGATTCACCATTCCTCATACCCTAGGACCACCTAATTAAAAGACTACAATAATTCAATCAGGATTACTGTTGACTAGAAGGACAACACAATCCATAAATCCACAAATCTTCCTTATAAAGTTTCCCCTAAGACTTCCTACAACCGAACAGTCCAAATTTGGTTTATCCAACCAGTTTATTAATAACTATCTAGCAAAGGTTTTGACCTATTCCAAAACCAGCAAGGTATTCCTTCATACGTACCTCCCAATACCCAACAATTATATGTGAATTACAAAATCTGATTCAAGATTTATCTCTATAATCCAACCATGATTCCTTTCAACTCCAGATTCTCTATTTTAATCATATTTAATTAGGTCCAATATACTACACTTACTTGATTCAAGCTTCTTATCAACCATTACAATCCATCTCCAACTTCAAGAACAATCCAATATGATTTAATTTTCGGATCAGGATTTCATAATCCTATATCCTTGGTGATCCATCAAATTACTTTCCAAAATCATGTTCTACATGCACAATTTGCATAATCCACCAAGTGGTCCCTCTTTAACCCATCCATAATCAAGGCATAACTAGTATTCATATTCCAAAATTTGTTAGAGCTTCAAGCAATCAACAGTAAAACCTAAAATCTTTAATCCTCAAGATTAGATCCATCAAGGTTTCTCTAAAGCTCCCCAGCTTAACATCCTACGCACTGGTTATTCTTCACAAGCATAGATCTCAAGAGCCTGATGTGCTCCAGGTCTTGAACCATTCGCTACATCCTTCTCGGGGCATCCAGCACTAGACACAAAGGTTCGATCCTATAGAATTTTCCAGAGGAAAGAGAATCCATTTACCTCTGTAAAACGTTGAGGCAAGCAAAATGATAAGAGGGAAATAGGGTAAGAAAAGATACAGAGAAGGGGATAAGAATAGAAAGATGACTCAGATAAGGAAAGAACAAGTTATTTCTTTTGTTGTAAAATAAGTTTTGAATCTTCACTAACGTCCATTCTACTAGGTTGCGACCTGCAGTCGTGAGGCTCTGATACCACTTTTGTAACGACCCAACTCTATGGCACCCGAGAGGTCCTCCAAGACCTTCTGGAAAGTCCATCAGGACCTCCCAGGAGGTCCACAAAGGACCTCTCGGACAGCCCACTAAGACCTCCCAGAGGTCAGCAGACCTCCCGGAGGTCCAGAGAACATGACCCGAGAGGGTCTTGGAGCCAGGAGCACCCGAGAGCCTCTGCCACGGCTGCACCAAGGGTGTACGTGGAGGTCCGTGGGCATCTCAAGTCCACCATGGCCACCAGAGGAGGTCGGGAGGACCGAGGCCACCACCGAATCGCACACACGACCCCCCATGGAGTGAACATGGAGGACTGGAGCTCTCCAAGGTCCTCTATGTGAACCGAGCTAGTCCCAAGGATCATGGCTAGCTCTTCACAAAGAACACCAAGTGGTAACATAGCAACAACACAAGCTTTATTAATAGCCAAAGGAGTTGTTTACAAGAGATCTTACAAGCCGCCAGCAAAGCATAACAAAATAAACACAGGGCCACCCGATACACCACGAGTAACCTACCGGAGGGCGCAATCTTAGTCGATCTGGACCATTTGGTCCACAAAACTGGTCACCCAAAGCTTCCATAACCTGCTAAAGACAGCATCAAGCAAGAGGGAGCACAACAACCGTGCTCGCAAGTTACACCCGTTAGATAACAAAATGACATGCATAATGGATATCACAAAGAAGGCTTAATATGGTTGATTTGCATAAAGCCATGTTTATTTCCAATTACCAGTATTAAGTTCCAAAGCATCATATAGTAAATGAAATTCATTTAGTAAATCTGCTTTCGCTTGGATATTCATTCATCACAAGTGGTGAAGGATACCTCCTATCACAAGGCTCCTCGCCCAACCCATGGGATAGCAATCCCAAAAACAGATTTGATAAACATTTCTGAAAAACCCAAAACCAACATCTAACTCCGAGTGGCCTTTGCCAAGACGCCCATGACCGCGACACGGCTATTTGAATAGATTTCACTCTGCAGAGGTTGTGCACTTTACCCACACGACATGAGTACTCTAGTTTGTTTGGCATGCTTGAAAGTGCCACCTCTCACTACCGAAGGTAAGAGGTCTAGAGTTCATGACAAGGCCTTTACAATGCATTGCTCCACCACAGCCTTTTCCTTGCTAAGGTTTCACCCCCTATGGATCGCAATCCGTGAAGCCCCTCTTGCACCGGTGGGAATAAAGAGGGTTATAAAAGACCATTGGCCACATAAGACCTACCACACCTCCAATGGAGCAAAGATATGGTGAAGTTTTGCAAATTACTTAGCCAGTCCCACGCCCCTGCCGGAGACATGTGGTTGCACGATTGTGGCATAGCCCATTATAGGCATGGCATTGGTCGCCAAAGACCGGTCCTCAAATGACTAGGGCGACTTCCACAAACCCAAGGGCATCGATCTACCATAAAGGCACAATCCCTGCATAAACTTGCACCAACCAAGCCAACCAATTCACCCCACCTAAATCCATCTCCATTTTTATTTTCTTTGCTTCCCCAAAGAACATTTCCATCCTTCCATGACACCCCAATGTCATGGTGAAAACATTTAAAAGCAGTGTTTGGTCATGATGGTAAAGATTTCCCCAAATCAATACTTTTGGTCTAAGCATGACCGAGCCTATGTTTTTCAAATGGTTTTAGTTCACACTATGGCATGACCCAAGTTTGATCTAAAGGTGACAATGAGTTTAGTTCAAAATCAACAGGGGCCATACAAAGGAAGTAGGTATTACTATGAATTTAAACCAGGTATTGAAATACTTGGTAAAAATAAGCATGCATTAAACTTTGAAACTGAACATAATTAAATTGAATTATTGGGTGTAATATGATCAAGAGTGTAACTTGCCTTTTGCTTGACAAATTAAGGATCTACTCTCTCTCACCTACTTCTCTCTGGGAACGCCAAGATCTACACTCAAAGAACAAATTCAACAACACTCAAATAATAACCAACAGAGACTCAAGCAAAGAACCAAAAGAACTCCAAAGGAACCTCAAAACCCAATTAACAGAAGAGTACTGTACGTAGAATAGGTTCTTTTGGAGGAGGTCTAGGCTTACCAGAGGAGGTGGTCTTTAGCAAAAGACCCCAAGGAGTGATTTAAGAAATCGTAACAGAGGTCCCGAGGATGGCTCTTAGCAAGAAAGACCGTGGAGGAGGTCCTCATACAAAGGCCATAGAAATCGAAAAGGAGTTCATTCAGGGAGGTCCGTGAAAGACACGACCACTCGATCTTGATGGCAAAAACAAGAGTGGAGGAGATAGCCAGGGGACTCACCAGGGACAAGAAGGAACAATGGATGGAGGGGAGGTCGTGAACAGCAAGGTCTTCCCTGGAAAGCCACTGAGCAGGAGCTAAGATAACAGAGTGTGGAGAAAGGTGATGTGGTAGAATTTCTTGGTCTAATTGTAGTCAAGGTGGGGAAGAAGACTAGAAATATACGTGTCAAGGATAAGTATAGAAATGGGTCAAAGGTAGGTGAGTGGCAGGGCAGGTGTCACCACCATTCTGGATAAAAGGTACGAGGAAGGACAACGTATGTTGCTATGGGAAGGAACAAAGAAGGATGTCAGAGTACGGCTAAGTGACCAAGTTCAAAGTAAACACCACGTATATGGATGCATTTAATGTGACAAGACATACATTAAATGCCCAAGATATTTTCGTGGCGGAGGAAATGAGAATGACTAAGTCTGGCAAGTGGGGCCAGTCAACTTAGAAACAGTCGGGTCAAGAGGGGAGGTCTTGCCCCGCAGAGGAAGTCTTTGAGGAGGTCCGAGAGGCTTAGGAGGTCCTAGGCCCAAAGGACAAGGAGGTCTAAAGGTTGAGGAGGTCCAGACATACAGAGGAGGTCTGGACATGGGGAGGTCCCGACGATCAGGATCAACAAGAGGAGGTCCTGACGGTTATGATGTCTTCAAGGGAGGTCTGGACGGTTGGGGTCCAGACAAGGGGGAGGTCCAAGAGAACACGAAGAGGTCCTGAAGGACATGGGAAGATCCAGCTAAACAAGGAGGTCCCGAAGGATAAAAGAGGTTCAAAAGGATTGAAATGAAATTGCAGTCAAGATTTGGTCTAAAGGAAGGTCTCAACGGCTGGGATGAAATCAAGAGAGCTTTAACAATTAAGATCAAGGCAAAGGGAGGTCTAAAGGACACACAAGGGGAGGTCTCATGGACAGGAGGTCCCAAAGACACACCCACTGGGATGGTCCCGAGGACAGACCCACAAAGGCTAGTCCTGACGACTCGAGATCTCACAAGGGGTAGGTCGGCGGTCAAGATCAAAAGTCGAGAGGTCCCGACGATCAAGAAAATAAACAAAGGAGATCGATGGCTAGGACCTCACAAGGAGATCCTAACGGTCACGATCGGCAAGGAGGAGGTCTAGAAAACAGTATCTGCTTGAGTTGGGGCGGTAATACCAGATTGCACTAGGAGGACTTTTCCAAAGAGAAGGTTTACTAAGGTCAAGGTGAAAAGGAGTCCAAGGGATCACCGAGGGGTTCACAAGAGCATAGAAGGAACTCAAGTAGTATGAGAGAAGACCTAGACCCTGAGGAGGTCTAAGCCAGAGAAGGAAATCCGGACCAGAGGAGGTCCAATTTGATCGCAAGGGTGGTTCGATCAAATGCAAAGAAAGTCTAATTGAACACGAGTGGGTTCAAGTGAATTACTAGGCGTTCCAGTGAGCATGGGGAAAACTCAAGCAAAAGACTTGAGGGGAGATCTAACATAAGAGTAGACCAAACAAAGAATGAGGTCTATGATCAAAAAGAGATACAGACATCAAATAGATCAAGACAAAGAAAAGATCCGCACCATAGGTGAGGTCCAAGTGGTAAGGAGGTTTGGGCATACAAAAGGGGCTAATCATCCGGGAAGTCTAGACTTAGAAAAAGTCTGAACATAGGGAGGAGGTCTGAACCAAAGAGATTCAAACCAACAAAGAGATCCAGAGCGGCCCAACCCAAAGGGAAGGTCTGGGCACAGAGAGGATCTGATCTGAAGAGAGTACCCAAATAAAAAGGAAAGTGGTTTAAAGCCGGAAGGATGATCTAGACCTCGAGAGGAGGTCTAGTCAAGCAAAAAGCCTAAACCTCAAGGGAGGTCAGAACTATAAAAGAGAGATTAGGAGAGAGGTCCCAACCCAAAGGGTGGGCTGGACCAGGAGGGTAAACTTAACAAAGGTCTCAACAGAGAAAGATTTCCAAAAGAGAGGAAAGACCCGAAAAGACATGGAGGAGATGCCCATAACAGAAAATCAAACAAGAGGGACGGTCTGGACAGATAAGAATGTCCAGATGTAGGATAGAGGAAAGGGAATCTTTATCAAGAGAAGGAGAGAGAGCTCCAGGGAGCTAGAGCAACACCAAAAGAACTAAGTTTTGGGATTAGTTGAAGTTTAATTAAGTCATTTTGAACTCTTCCAATTCTGAAAACTTCAGATTAAGCTTTGAATTCTCATCAAAACCAAATGGTTCTTTTATTTTATAATTTTCAAAAGGCTTTGAAAATCAGAGCGTTACACACGATATCAATCAATTAGATTGTTCATCACTATGGAATTTATATTATCTCATTTGCAATGCTCATCAGCTTTGGAGGAATCACAAATGACCAAAAAGAGGAAGCTAAAAACTATGGGCTATCCATTTTCTTATGGGAGGAGTTCCTGATCATGGTAAGCTTTTGTCTCAGCTAGCTTACTTTGTACTATCCCTGATTTTAAATGTAAGTTATTTTAAAATTTGTACCGGTCAAACATTTTAGCTTTTACCATCAATATATAAAAGAATTACCAAGATTGACAAAATGAAATTGATATTGCTAGATCCATCATGAAATATACTTTCACAATGTATAATTATTTTTATTGGTATTGCGGCCGGATTTCTGCCGGACCTGTCCCTCCTACGACCTCTTGACGAGTCTCCGGCCTGAGTTTGAGATTGTGTGTGCTCAGCTTCTAACTCGCCACCCACGCCTGAGTTTGGTGAAGGCCCTCACAGGTGTTCGTGCTGAGGTGACTCATCGTAGCGGCACGGTTTAGATGTTGGCTATTTAGTCTACTTCCGCACTAGCCCCTTTAGCACCGACCATGGTCCTTCCAGCTCCCGCGGCTCTAGTGGTTGTTGTCTCTATTGTGGGTCTCCACTGTGCCTACTGCTAGCGTGACGGTCATCGGTACCAGGACTACTAAAAGTGCAGGAGGGACCAGAGTCATTGGGGTGGACGTTCACCGAACAGCTCTGGAGGTTCTTCCCATTCAGGAGTTGGTGCCTCTCCCTAGGGCTCCTCCGGTGATGCTATGCAGCAGCTCTTCTCCCTACTCCAGCATCTCAATGTCGGCTCATCCTCAGTCTCCTCGGGTTTTGCTCGTTTGGCTCTTACTTCTCAGCAGTCTTCTTTGCCCCCGTGTCCTCCCTCGTCAGGTATCTTGTCTCTATGGATCTTGGACTCCGGTGCTTCCTTTCACATGACACTAGATTTTACCCACCCCACTTCTGTAAGTCTCACAACTCTTCCTTCCACTGTTCAGACTGCAAATGGTACACCTCTTCTTGTTGTAGGCCGAGACACCATTTCTACTTCTTCCTTTCATGTTCCTACGGTCTCATTTCCTCATCTTACTATGAAGCTTATATCGACTGGTTAGATCACTGATCACGACTGTCATGTTATTCTTGAATCTAACTCTTGTTGTGTCCAGGACCATCGCACGAAGACTCTGCTTGGTATTGGCCCTTGGCGCAGTGATTCACAACATCTTTGGGAGCTCAACTAACTGCACCTTCCTTCCGTTGTCTCCACTAGCCAGTCAGTCACTACCAATGCCTCTGTTTTTCCTGTGTCCTCTACTGCTTCCTTCGTTCAGTGGCACCATCGTTTGGGTCATCTCTATGGATCGCGTCTATCGACACTAGTAGGTCGTGGTGTTCTTGGATCTGTTTCCGGGGACACCTCTTTACATTGTATGGGTTGCAAGCTTGGAAAGCAGTTGTAGCTCCCCTATCCCTCTAGTGATTTTGTTTCTACTTGTCCTTTTGATCTTGTTCACTCTAATGTTTGGAGTGCAGCTCCCTTCAACGATATTATGTGATCTTTATTGATGATTATTCTATTCATACTTGGATCTACTTCATGTCCTCTCGCAGTCAGGTTCTTTATATTTATCAGATGTTTGCCCCCATGGTTCGCACTCAGTTTGATTCGGCCATTCATGTGTATCGTGTTGGCACTGCTGGCGAGTACCTATTTGCTGCTTTGTGTCGTTTTCTTGCTAAGCAACGTACTCTTCTCCAGTACTCTTGTCCTGGTGCTCACGCTTAGAACGGTGTCTCTGAGCGTAAGCATCGTCACTTGCTTGAGACAGCTCATGCTCTCATGTTTGCTTCTTTTGTTCCACCTCACTTTGGGCTGATTCTATCTCCACTGCTGCTTTCATCATCAACATGTAGCCTTCCACTACTCTTCAGGGTTCTTCTCCTGTCGAGTGTCTCTACGGTTGAGCTCCTGAGTACAGTCACCTTTGTAGTTTCGGTTGTGTCTACTTTGTCCTTCTTCCACCTCATGAGCGCACCAAGCTGACTGCTTAGTTAGTTGAGTGTATTTTGCTTAGCTACAGTCTTAAGCATAAGAGTTATCGCTGCTACGACTTTGTTGCTCATAGGACAAGGATCTCTCGAGATGTCACCTTCGACGAGTCCCAGCCTTACTACCCTCATTCTTCTACTGTCAGCTTAGACTCTCTTGTTGAGTCGATCACCTTTTTGACTTTTCCTGACCCTCAGCTTTTCACTTCTATTTCGCTTCCGACTCCACCTTTTTCGCTTCCCTCTCCTTTGGCTCCACCAGTTCCCCCCTCCGCTGGAGTTTTCTTTCAGATCTTTTTTATTGAGATTCCACCCTTTTCCCTGAGTCTATGACCTACCGTGAGGTTGCTTCTCACCCTGAGAGGCAGCTCACAATGTCTGAGGAGATTATTGCTTTGGAGTGAACTGGCACTTGGGATCTTGTGCCCTTACCTACACGTGTCACTCCCATCACGTGCAAGTGGGTGTACAAGATCAAGACCCCCTCGGATGGTTCTCTTTAGCGCTACAAAGCTCGTCTTGTGGCACGTGGTTTACAGTAGGAGCATGGTCGTGACTACGACGAGACATTCGCTCCTATCGCCCACATGACCACTGTTCGCGCTCTCCTTGCTGTGACCTCTGTTCGACAATGGCCCATCTCTCTGCTGGACGTCAAGAATGCATTTCTCAATAGCGAGCTACGTGAGGAGGTCTACATTCAACCGCCCCTTGGTATTCTATCCCTACTGGTATGATATGTCGCCTTCATCGTTCACTTTATAGGCTTAAGCAAGCCCCTCGTACTTGGTTTGACAGTTTCTCTATTGTCACTATTGTCGGTGTCTCCGCCAGTGATCATGATCCTACTCTCTTTGTACACACTTCTCCTCAGGGTTGGATGCTCCTCCCTCTCTATTTGGATGATATGATCATTATTGGGGACGACTTTCAATACAATGATTTTGTGAAGGAGCGTCTTAGTAAGCAGTTCTTGATGTCTGATTTGAGTCCTCTTCGTTACTTCCTTGGGATTAATGTCAGTTCCACGTCTGAGGGCTACTACCTCTCCCAGGAGAAGTACATTCAGGATATCCTTGCTCGCGCTTGTCTCACTGATCAGCGCACGGTGGACAATCCTATGGAGCTTAGTGTTCACCTTCGGCCCATTGATGGGGAGCTTCTTGAGGACCCCACTCGTTACCGCTATCTTGTCGGAAGCCTTGTCTACCTTGAAATCACTCGACCTACACTACAAGAAAAACATACATACAACAACACATAACTCGCAACGGAAAGCACATGCGTTGTAGAATGTAACGACCCAACCCTAGGGCACCCAAGAGGTCCTCCAGGGTCTCTAGGAAAGTCCATCAGGACCTCCCAGGAGATCCAGGAAGGACCTCTCGGCCAGTCCACCAAGACCTCCCAGGAGGTCCAGCAGGACCACCTGGAGGTCCAGGGGATAGACCCGAGGAGGTCTAGGAGCCGAGGAGCACCCCAAAGACGTCCGCGACCAGATCGGAGGGTGGTCGGGGAGGACTGGGAGCTCTCCAAGGTCCTCTATGTGAACTGAGCTAGTCCCAAGGATCATGGCTAGCTCTTCACAGCAACAATAGTGGTAACATAGCAACAACACAAGCTTTATTAATAATCAAAGGGTTGTTTACAAGAGGGCTTACAAGCGGCCAGCTAAAAATCTGTGAAGGATAAACATATAGGACCACCCGATAAACCACGAGCAATCGGCCGAGGCGATCCTAGCCGGCCAGACCTCTAGGTCCACCGCATGAGATCACCGAAGCTCTCATAACTCGCTAAAGACAAAGATCAAGCAAGAGTGAGCACAACAACCGTGCTCGCAAGTTGCACCCGTGGATTAGCAAGATGACATGCATATATGGATAATCAATGGATGGCATAATATGGTTGATTTGCACAAAGCCAAGTTTCTTTCAAATACAAATACTAAGTTCCAAAGCAGGTATTCAATAGATAAAATTCATTTTCTAAACTTGATTTTTAGTTGGATAACATTCATCAACAAGTTAGTGAAGGATACCCTCCTGACACAAGGCTCCCTGCCCAAAACCCATGGGATAGAAATCCCAAAACAGATTTGATAAACATTATTGAAAAACCCAAAACCAACATCTAACTCTGAGTAGCCTTTGCCAGCACGTCCATGACCGTGGACACGGCTATTCGAATAGATTTAACTCTGCAGAGGTTGTGCACTTTACCCACATGACATGATTTCTCTAGTTTATCCGGTATCCGTCAATGCCACCTCTCACTTCCAAAGGTAAGAGGTCTAGAGCTCATGACAAGGCCTTTACAATGCATTGTTCCACCACAGCCCCTCCTTGCTAAGGTTTCACTTTCCTATGGATAGAAACCCGGCGGAAAGCCCCATCTTGCACCAGTGGGAATAGTAGGTTATAATAGACCATTGGCCATAAAAGACCTCCCACACCTCCAATGGAACAACTTGTGGTAGAATTTTGCAAATTATTCAGCTAGGTCCCACGCCCTATTCTAGAGACATGTGGTTGCACGATTGTGGCATAGCCCATTATAGGCATGGCATTGGTTGCTCAAAGACCGGTCCTCAAATGACTAGGGCGACAAACACAAACCCTGGGCACCGGCCATAGAAATGGCATGGTCCCGTGCATACACATGCACCATCCAAGCAACCAGTTCGCCCCAGTCTAAATCCATTTTTCTTTTCTTCGCTTTCCCAGCAACATTTTCATCCTTCCATGACAACCCAATGTCATGGTGAAAACATTTAAAAATAGTAATTGGTCATGATGGTAAAGATTTCCCCCAAATCAAGTATTTTTGGTCTAAGCAAGACTAAGCATATGTTTTTCAAATGGTCTTTGGCTCACACTATTGCATGACCCAAGTTTGATCTAGTGGTGACAACATGTTCAGTCCAAAGTCAACAGTGGCCATACAAAGGGAGTAGGCATAGCTATGAATTTAACACAGGTATTGAAATATCTTAGTAGAAATAGGCATGCAGTATACATTAAAACAGGACATAAATAATTTGAAGTATTGGGTGCAATATGATCAAAAGTGTAACTTGTCTCTTGCTTGATAGCTTAGGGGCCTACTCTGCCTCACAGCTCTGCTCTCTGGGAACGCCAAGATCTACACGGTCAAAAGAACAGATTCAAACAACGCTCAAATAAAGAACCAACAGAGATCCGAATAAAGAACCAAAAGAACTCCAGAGGAACCTCAAAACTCAATTAACAGAAGAGTACTGTACTTAGAATAGGTTCTTTGGAGATGGTTTCAACTTACTGGAAGGAGGTCAAAAGGGAAAAAGGGCGGTCTTGAGCAAAAGACCCAAAAAGGGTGATCTTGACAATCAACCAGGGAGGTCTGGAGAGGTGGTATCTACAAAAGAAGGAGGTCTTAAGAGGCTCAAGGGACGTCCTGAAGAGGATGTCCCGAGGAGGTTATGGGAGGTCTTTATGATGAAGGTCTAGAGAAGGACCCAAGAGGGTCACCTTTGCAAAGAGGCTGAGGGAGTCATCTTTGCAAAACGACCAGGGAGGTTCTGAGAAGATCCTCAGGACTCAGAGGAAGGTAAAAAGAGAAGGGGAGAGTCGAGGGACGGTGCCAACGGTTGAAGGCGGCGCGACGCCCCGGCGAACTCCTTTGACGACGACGCGGCGACGCTACTCCGGTGTCTTCTTGGCGACAAGGAGGTGATGGTGGAAGCTCTAGTTGCCTTCTAAGTGAAACTCCTGGCAAGGAGAAAACCAGGCAAGAGCAAAAGTGTTTAGATTGGCCAAAAGTGACGAGAGGAGGGCTACTCAGGCTATTTGTAGCCAAGACTGGTGAGGCAAGGAATACACTGGAAGCCTACGTGTCAAGATGAATGTGAAAAATGGGTCAAAAGTAGGTGAGTGACAGGGCAGGTGCCACCACCAAAATGGTGAAGGACAAAAGGAAAGGACAATGTGTGTTGTTAAAGGAGGAAACAAGGAAAGAGAACAGTGTGCCACTAAGTGACCAAATTCAGTGTAAGGGCCACGTATATGGCTGTATTTAATGCGACATGACATGCATTAAATGCACAAGGTACTTGTGTGGCGGAGGAAACTGAGAATGGGTAAGACTGGCAAGTGGGTCCAGTCAAACTTAGAAACAACCGGGTCAAAGGGGGATGTCCTGACCCGCAAGGAGGTTTTTGAGGAGGTCCGAAGGGCTTAGGAGGTCCTAAGATTAGAGAGGTCCAGAGGCTAAGAGGTCCAATGAATGGGGAGGTCGAGAAAAGTCGCAAGGAGATCTGGGCGGGGAGGTCCTTCGGTCAAGATCAAAAGCCAGGGAAGGCCCTGACGGTTAGATTTCCAAAGGAGGTCCTATTCCACACAAAGGAGGTCCGGACATGAGGAGGTCCTAACGGTCAAGATCAATAAGAGGAGGTCCTGACTGTTAGGATCTCTTCAGAGGAGGTCCTACGAGCTCAATAAAGGTCTTGTGATGAGGTCCAAAAGACAACAAAGAAGGTCTGAACCCAAAAGGGGTCCAAACACAAAAGAAGGTCTAAACACAAAGAAGGTTTAAACCTCAAAGGTTTAAATACAAAAGATGACTAGACCCCACGGGAGGTCCAAACTACAAAGGTTCTAGACCTCAAAAGGAGGTCTAAACTACCAACGGGTCTGAATCTCCAGGGAGGTCCAAACCATGAAAAGTGAAGGTATCCGAGGAGGTCCTGACGCTCAGACCTCAAAAGGAGACCCTGGACGGTCAAGATCTCAAAGGGGAGGACCCAAAGGGCTTGGGAGGAGGTCCCGAAAGGCAGGAGGAGGTCCTGCGTACTCAAGGAATGTCCTCATCCACAGGGAGAAGGTCCAAGCATAGAACCGGAGGTCCTAACCACAAGGTGGCCTCAACCTGCAAGGAAGACCCTTGCAAAGAGACTGGGAGGAGGTCTTACGGCAAGGAAACCCAAAAGACTCAATATCGGGGAGGTCTTACGGACAAGAGGTCCAAAAGACCTGCTCACGGGAGGTCCGAAGATCGAGATTAAGGGAAAAGGGGAGGTCCTGTTGGTTAAGACTAGAACAAAGAGATCCCGAATGGTTCGGACTAACCAGAGGAGGAGGTTTTAGTGGTTGAGATCTACACACAAGGGAGGTCTCGAGCGGAGGAGATTCAAGGGCGAAGTCGAGACGAGAGATCTGTGGTCAAGACCCACGAAGGAGGTCTTGACGTTCCAGATCAAAAGGAGGAGGTCAGGTGGGCTAAGATCTCCAAAGGGGAGATCCAGGCAAAAGGATTTCAAAGGAAAAAGGATTCTAGTGGAGGGAATCCACAGGAGGAGGTCCGACCCAGATTTCAGCGGTCAGGATAGACCCAAAAGAGATCTGGCGGCGCCAGGAAAGTGCCAAGGGGTTCATGTGAGCTCAGGAGGTTCGAAAGCACACAAGAGATCCAATGGAATACAAGGAGGTCCCAACTGAAAGGAGGTCTGGGCCTAAAGGGTGCCCAGGCAACAAGGGGGTTCTAGACCAAAGAGGTCTAGGCGCCAAGGGAGTCTAAACTTAGAAGAAGTCTGGACACAGGAAGGAGGTTTGAACCAAAGAGATTCAACCCAACAAAGAGATCCAAAGTGATCCAAACCAAAGGGAAGGTCTGAACACACAGAGGGTCTGAACTGAAGAGAGGTCTAGACTTAGAGAATACCCAAATAATAAGGGAGGATAGTTCCAGAGAGCTAAAGCAATACCAAGAGAATCAAGCTTTGGATTAGTTGAAGTTTAGTTTAGTCATTTTAAACACTTCAAATTCTGAAATTCTCAAGTTAAGCTTTGAATTATCATCAAAACCAAATAGTTCTTTTTATTTTGAAAATTTTCAAAAAGGCTTTGAAAATTAGGGTGTTGCATAGAACCAACTCATCCCACCACCTCCCACATCCAAATAAAACTGCTCGGCTGCTCCTCTCAGACTCATCTTATCCTGACTTCCCTCCCCCCTTAATCGGTCAAAAATCCCTTCCTTTCTTCCCACAAATCCGCCGAACCGACCCTTTCCCCCAAATCGGCGCCGCTCCCCACTCGTCGTCACCGCGCCGCCCCATCCCTTTCCCCCAAATCGGTGCCGCTCCCCACTTGTCGTCACCGCCCTCGTCCACCGTCGCAACGCCCTCGCCCATGCATTGAACCGCCCTCGCTTGCATGGAGCCACCCTCATCCTTGCCCGCCGCCGCCCGCCCTCGTCCTCGCCCATCTCCCCCGATCCACGTATTCTCCTCGCGTTTTCTACTCTCCCCCATCGCGTCGCCCGCCTCCTCCCCTCCAACCTCTGCTCGCCTCTCTCGTCCGCCGTGCTCAACCTTTCCCCTTCCCCAAGCCTCACGCACGCCGCCACACTCAAGGCCGTCGCCAATTGAGGCCGACGGCAAGTGCGTCCTTCCCCACCTTTGTCCTTCCAAAAGCCTCACGCCGATGCCGCCGCAATCGAGTATGGGGTTGCTAAGATTCGAAATTTTTTGGGCACGGAAATGGGGTCGGAGCAAGGATAAACCAGTCATGAAGGGGCCTAATGGATAGTGGAAAGAAGACATGCCAAGAAACAATGGATCAAATCATAAGAATGATCTGGTATGCTGTTATGATCCATTTTGTCTTACTCCTTTCTATCTAAAACACTATATCTAAGTCATTATAATTATTTCATTACTAGGTTCAGAGCAAGGATGAACTAGTCATTGAGGGGCTACCTGATGGATGGTGGAAAGAAGACAGGCCAAGAAATAATGGATTAAATCATAATAGTGATGTGGTATGCTGTAATGATCCTTCTTCTCTTGCTCTTTTCTATCTAAAACAATATATGCATATTTAAGCCATTTTAACCAACCTAGTTTAATTTTGAATTGAAAAAATTGTATCCCTAGCATGTCTATGAAAATATCTTGCACTTAATATCTCTCGTGCTTCTAAGCGGCGTCTCAACATTGTACTAGTCAACTATAATTACCTGAGTTTTAGTCCAATCGTTCTCAAGGACTCTCAAGAAGTTGATCTCTACAGTACTACATTGATCCTATCAATGGTTATGAATTCCGATGTATGACATTTAACGTTAAGTAAAAAAACAGAGAGAGTATGCAGTGAAGCATTTTGAAATTGGGCATAGGTTCACAAAAGATATATGGGTATAGCCTGAAGAATGTATACAAGTCATTTGTCAGCAAATACCCCATTGTCTCGATTGATGACCCTTTTGACCAGGATGACTGGCTGCACTATGCTAAGATGACTGAAGAAATTGGAGAGAAAGTGCAGATTGTTGGCGATGACCTTCTAGTCACCAACCCAACCGTGAGTGATTTGTTTTATTGAGTAGATGGTATCACTTCCATTTTGTTTGATCACTGTAATTATTTGTATCAATATGTTGTGCAAAGGGTTGCAAAGGCAATTGAGGAGAAGTCATGCAATGCTCTTCTGCTCAAGGTATTAATTCTGTTCAGACAGTTGGCAGTATCCATTCTTTTCTTGGTATCAGTCTAATAGTTTGTCTTTCACATTCTGATTGTTCTTTTGATCTCTACAATACTACATTGATCCAGTCAATGGTTATGAATTTCGATGTATGACATTTAACGTCAAGTAAAAAAGAACGGAGAGAGTATGCAGTGAAGCATTTTGAAATCGGGCACAGGTTCACAAAAGATATCTGGGTATAGCCTGAAGAATGTATACAAGTCATTTGTCAGCGAATACCCTATTGTCTTGATTGAGGACCCTTTTGACCAGGATGACTGGGTGCACTATGCTAAGATGACTGAAGAAATTGGAGAGCAAGTGCAGATTGTTGGCAACGACCTTCTAGTTATAACGTCCCAAAATTTGGCTTTTCAAAAATCTTTTAAGTAGTTTAGGTCCCTGGAAAATTTCACCAATTTTATTCGAATTAATAAAGCTTAATTGGGAATTTCCTAAATTAAAAATATTTAATTCGACTAATCTAAACTTCAATTAAATACAAACCTGTGTTATTTGGTTTACTTGTGTTCCAAGGAATTTTCTGGTATTTTTTCTGGATTTGTTTGCTATTTTATTTGGCCTCCTTGATTTTTGGGATTTTCTTTAATTCTGAAAATCCTTCTTTTCTCTCTCCTGCCGCATGCTACAGTAACCGCCGGTTACTGTTCATGTTGCATTCCAGCGGATCTCTCATTTCCCGCCGAGAGGCTCCGTTCTGTACACGTTCTAATTCAAACTTCCAAAAACAGAACTTCCCTTTCTCCTCAGTTCATCCGATTCCCAACCGCCTCATGCTACAGTAATTCGCGATTACTGTTCATCCAGGAGCTCAGCCGAACAGAAGCAGCCCAGTACATCTCCGTTTCCAACTCAAACTTCTAAATTCCATATCTCCCTCTACGGTGCGTATAAAGGTAAACCGTTTGCGCTCACGCGTCCGTCTTGATCTCCTCTTCCAATCCCCTGAATTGGTTTCCTCCAAACAGATCTATTTTCGTCGCCATCTGCAGAATACTGAGCTCCACCCAAAAGGTCTTCTCCGACGAGTTGCGCCTTCATCCGACGTCCGCCGACCGAACCGTCTGCGGCGTTGGTTTCGCGTCGTCGTCCTCTACGTCATGGTACCATCCACTTCGCCGAAAGATCGCTGGAGCCACGTCAAGCTGTAGAGCCGAACCACGTTCGTCGTGTTGCCCGCTTCCTCGGTTAGTTTTTTTTCCAAAATCCGGTCGCACCATTGCGTCCGGCTCGTCGTTTCCTTTCCGTTTTGCCCTTCGCGCCGCCGCGCCTCCGACGCCCGCCACTCCATGCACACTATTCATCTGTACACTGTTCATGTTCATGTATATATACGTAGTAGATTTCCTTGTGTTTACGTGAGTCACTTGGGCCGCCGTTTCTTTTCCTTGCACGCGTCCGAGTCACCAGCGCCAAGAGCAAACCGAGCCAGGCCGCCGCTCGCCTTTTCCTTTCGCACGCGTGAGGGCAGCTGAGCCAAAGCCGTCGGCCATCCTTTTCTTGCTTGTTTTCTTTGTTTCCCGGGCCGGCCCGCAACTCCCTCTCACGAGCGCACCAGCCCTTGGATTTTCCTGTGCGCGTGAAGTCCCAAACCGAGCCAGCAGTCCAACCGAACCAGCTTCCTCCTTTCCTTTTTGTTGCTTCCTATGACCAGTGGTCCCGAGCCAGCCAACGCTAGCCCGCTTGCCATTTCTATTTCAGCCTCGGCCCGCTCTCCTTGCTTCCTTGCACGCAGCGCAACCAAAGCCGCCGCATTTCTTTCCCTCTTGCGTGCAACCAAGGCCAGCCGAACCGCACCAGCCCGTTTCTTTTTTTTGTTGTGCGTGCGTGAGCAAGCCCGACCGGCTCTGGTCCACTCCGTTTTCCTTCGCCAGCGTGTGGGTCAAACTCGAGCCGCCTTTTCTTTCCACTGGTGCACAGAGACAACCGCCCTTCGCCGTTTTCTTCTAAGCCGAGAGCACCAGCCCAAGTTGGCCCATTTGGTTTCTTCTTCTTGCGCGTGAAAGCCCAACCCGAGGTAGCCTTGTTCTTTTAAATGCTTGGACCGGCCCAGAACCGTAGCGCCTTTCCATTTTCGTTGTGTCCCTGCCGGTGGTCCCGTGCTAACCGAGCACGTGCTTATCTTCTTCAGCCGTCCTAGCTCGGGACTCCTTGGGTCCGTGACCGAGCCAAAAGCCTCGTCCGTGTCTCCTTTGGAAACCCTACCTCCGGCACTATATAAGCACACCCAACCGCGTCATATCGTGCGCATCATCCATCTCCACGAAAACCCTAAGGTCTCCTTCCCGGATTCATCTTCATCGCGCCGCAATCGCTAAAGAACCGAGGACGCCCGAAGCTCCTTCACCGACGAATTGCTCCACCGTCGGTGCGTCTCCGGCCATGCCGTCTTCATCGTCGGGACCGCATCACCGAGGTCTACGCCGTGCTCGCACCATCTTAGCCCGAGGACCTCTACATCGCCGTCGCCATTGTCGTCCGAAACCGGCCGCGCTGCCGCTTGTTCGATCTGCTATCCGGTGAGAACCTTAGCCCTTCCACACGCGTCAAAGCGTGTCCCAAGTCCTCATTCGATTCCCCACCTCCTTGTTGCTTCCTGTCGCCGGAGTTTTCCGCCGTCGCTCGTTGTCTTGGTGCCATTCGTCATCGCCCTTGCAGGCCGTCCTCGTCGACCTCCGATCACCCGGAGCATCGCATCGTGCTCCTGGTGTTGTCGTGAACCTGGTGCTCATCTCCATTGTTGTCAGGCGCCCTTGATTTGCCAAGGCCGCAGCACCCGAGGAGCTCGCCGCTAGCCATGGCTGCCGTCCCTTTGTTCTTTGGTTCCGTGCTGAGTCAGCATGCCAAATCAGCAACCACCTCACCTATTTGCTTAGGTGGCAATCCAAGTGGTAAACCGGAAACCTCACCTCAGCAAAGACCCATGCATTCGGTCCATCATACACCCATCTCAATGCCATGTGGGACCCTTTTGTCAATCCCTCTCTTTCTCTCTCTAGTACCTTGACCCCACATGTCATCCAATGAGTTCATCTCCCTCTCACTTACCTGTGGACCCCACTCGTAAGTCTCCAATTCATTTTATTTTAGTTTGTCCGAAGGAATATTCTTTGAATATTCTTTTCTCTATTAATTTCATCATTTCATGTGATCTTCGAAAGCTCATATCTTTTGAATCCGAACTCCGATTGAGTTCGTTCAAATTCCTAAATTCATCTAAATTCTAAATCTATTTATCTGAGTTTACTATTTAATTTTTGGAGTTTGTTTGTTCTCTTTTAGTTATTTATTTGGTTTAATTGCTTGTTGCGAGTAGACGTTGATACCGCGAGAAGTGCTGATCAAGAAGGAGCGGAAGATCAAGGAAGTACAAGATTAAAGTTAAATAAGATTGTCATTGCTAGCAAGGCAAGTTGTACCTTTGATCATATTGAATCCCAGGGTTCTAAAAGTATCTTGATTCAAATTATTGCATTTACTTTAAGTATTTATTTAAATGCTTTTGGGTTTAGTTAATAATCCAAATTGTTATAACATCCTTGTCTAATTGATATGCCATAATCTTTTGTCACCCTAGCTTGGTTATTTAATAGTTGGTATTATTGTAGCACCAACGTGGGTTGGTTAGATGCGATTAGATTGCTTAGCCATGCCACGAATCACCTTTTCATGTAAACTTGCAATTATCAACTTGACTAAGTGACTATGGAACTATGTGATAAAACTGTGTGTACTGTGTGCTATTATGGCATGTGTTGCACTTAACCAACTGGGTGGGACAAGATTTAGACTGAGGCAAGTGGTGGATACTGTGTGAACTGGTGGATACTGTGTGAAATGGTGGATACTGTATGAACTGGTGGATACTGTGTGAAATGGTGGACTGTGTGAGCTATGTGCATGGGAATTTATCTGTGTGGCATAGTTAGCATATAGTAGTCTTGCCTTGGTCAATTAAGGACCTCACCTTGTGCGCCATTGAATCGAGCCCTCATGCGACCACATGCTGTTATGGGGCGGGCCTAGCATAGTAAGATGAATTTTCTGAAATGCTTTGTTGTGATCAGCTCTGATCCAGTTGATTACATCTTGTGGGTAAAGTGTACAAACTCTGCAGAGTGTAATCTAATCTATTGAATAGCGCGTCATGATCATGGACAATGCTCGGGATTTCACACAAGGGTAGATCTTCATAAAACTGTGTGGGAAGGGAGCTGTGTGATCTAAATCATATGGCTATGTGAATAATCTGTTTAGGCTGTGTGTGTCTTTGTGAAATCAAACTGTTAAATTATGATTATCTATTTGTTTTACTTGCTTTCAAATCTATTATTTGTATTCAATTGCAAATGTTGCATTTCGCAAAATAACCACGTAATGCCATTCCTTGGAATAAGCCTACATGTATAATTGCATTTACGTGGTATGACTTGCGAGTACGGTGTGTACTCACGCTTGCTTTGACGAATCAAGCAGAAGTGAAGGAATCGCCAGTCAACAAGGTCTACTTCAAGGATCGTGGAGAACTAGGTCGCGCTTTTGACCGATTGCTGTGGGCATATGGATGGGCTTCACGAGTTATCCTGTTTAGTTCATTCAGACTTCATTGAGCTTTTGCCTTCCGAGGCATTAATTGTAGCTTTGACCTTAAGGTCTTTACTCGATGTTTATTGTATTTGCCTATTTATTAGTTATCTTTGTATATGGAATTGATATTTCACCGATGTTGTCACTTTGTATGCACTAAGCGTGATCTGGACTAGTGCAAGATATACAGAGGGTCGAAATTGTAATTTTGGGTCCCGACAGAGGTGGTATCGAGCCATATCGACGATGAAGTCGTGACCTTAATTAGAATGGCCGTTTTTAAGGAAACTTCAAAACCTATTTTACAAATGAAAAATCTTAATGATGTGCTATTCTCATCTTGTCTAGCTTCTACACTCTTCCACTCTATTCATTTCTCATCTATATTCTTCCTCACCGTTTTGAGTATTAAATTGGACTCGCTTCCCTCATAACTTCTTTAGTTGTCGTTATCTGTACCAAATGTCTTGGTGGATGCCCAGGAGCTGTCTTGAGCAACTCTTCGAAGATCATGCAACCAACAACAACGAGTCAACATCTCCCCATGTGTCCAAGACAAGTTCGTCACAAGAATTGAAGACCAAGAAGAAGTGTACGTCGCCTTGCCTCCTCCAAGCTTCGCGTCCAGCCATATAGGATAAATCAGTGTTGGTTCCTCCCGTGTGTTGAGCCAAGTCACCCAGTTAAGTTAGAGTTTAATCGATTAGACGATTAGTTTTTCGTCTTCTTTCTCTTGTGTGTTGTTTGCTTGTGAGTTTTGTGCTACTTGATAGCTCTCCGGCTATTTGTGTTCCTTGGTTTCCCTTGGTTTAAACCCGCTCCCCTTAGTAGATTGTCTTCCCTTACCTTATGCTTTTCTCTCTCATCTATTAGCCCTGGTCAACCAGTAGATGAAGAGCCTCAGTGGAGCCAACCTTGTCGGTAATCTTGAGGCGATCATGCTACTCAAACCTTGTTAATCCTAGTAGGCGGTTAGCGATGCAGAGAAGCGAGCGATAACAAGCAACTATCTCCAGTGCTAGTAGTAACACATCAGAGCCCGAGCCAGTTTCTTGCCATCCAGAACCAGCTCATGCCAGCGACGATTCAACCGTCGGCAGTAGTAACCTTTTAGAATACTAATATGGGTCGTAAACAATTATAAAAATAATTTGCTGTCCAAAATAGCAACGCATAAAAGTGTTGGCCATGCCTAGATATATCTGTTGCTACTTTGCAACGCTTTTTTAACTAGTTACCAGCGTTTTTATATGTATTGTGATAGACCTTTGCAACGGCCTCAATGACAACGCATACGAAATGCGTTGGTATAGATCATAGAAACGGTTATTTGGATATATAGCAATGTATACATGCGTTGCGAAAGGGGTGTTCATGGTGTAGTGCTAATATTTCTCACCCTATCCATATTTTGAGTCAGTTCATTTCTGCTCCCACTCAGATCCACTATATAGGATTTTGAAATTTGTAGGAAATCAAAGTGTTGGGTTGGAAGAGAACTTAGTACAGTGTGATGACTACTGATGCCACAATATGTTGATAAAATCGTCAGCATGCTTGGAACAAGTGTCTGATTCATAATAATATTTCTTAGCTTAGCCTACTTTCTTGTGCACTAGAATTTTTGTCACAGAATTTATATTGAATTGCACTATCACAACAGTACTAGTTTGTTATGGGCATATAACTCAAACCTGCATAAATGTTCATCTTTAAAACTACGTGGGAATGAAAATAATGGATTCCCCACAAAATTAGGCCGTGTTTGGTTGTCTCTCTCATCCTTTTCCTGGTTTTCCTGGTAATCATTTGAGAGGAGAGAGAATATATATATATATATATATATATATATATATATATATATATATATATATATATATATATGTGTGTGTGTGTGTGTGTGTGTGTGTGTGTGTGTGTGTGTGTGTGTGTGTGTGTGTGTGCTGCTAGACAGGAATGATCTCTTAGCTCTTTTGTGTATCCAATTCACTTGCCATTTGCCTCGCTTTTCAATGTTTCTGTTAATCTATTTCAGATATGGATATATGGGATCAGTTTTGAATCTTATCTTGTTGCTGTTGTAAATCCCAACCCACAAATGCTTGAACATTGGAATGAACATAATAATGGTATTGCTGGAAGTTTTGCTAAACTACGCGAAAATTCAAGAGCTAAAGAACATATTCTTGCAGAACTCATAAAGATTGCAAAGGAAAAGAAGGTACCATATCTTAGCTATCTACGAGTCTGCAACCACCATTGTTTGTCCTACACATTTCATTAGGGTTAGTATTTAAATGTTCCCAACGTTTTTTTCCCCTTGCCAGCTGAAAGGCTTTGAGTTCATAAAAGCTATCCATCTTAACCCATTACCATTTGATATGGAGCGTAACATTTTCACCCCGACATACAATACAAGAAAAAATGACAAAAATGGTTAAGCACTACCAGGTTAGCTGTCATAGCGAATACTTCCTTTCCCTCTTTTTTTTATCGCGCTTTTCATTTTCCAAAGTTTTCTAGTTATGCAAGTAAGACTAATATCTCCCCGCCAAGTAAGACTAATATCTCTCCCGCTTAGCTGATATGTTTCGTTGGACGTTGTGTGTTCAGGTAGCCATCGATGCACTCTACAAGAGCACAAAGTGAGAGAGCAACGTTGCAGAGCAGCTGAAGGGTTCATGTGGTCCACCGGTTTCTCGCTTTCTGTTACATGATAGTTGATACTTCAGTGCTCGCATGATCTTTCTTCTCTTGAAATGAATATGATTGAATGCAGTAATTGGTGTCAAGTGTTACGAATATTTTGTATATATTTAAGAGGGTCCAATGAGTAATATATATAGGGATGTACAAGGGGGGTTTTCAAATACTGATAAGGAAATACAAAAGAGTTATACTCCAACACCCTCCCCCCCTCAAACTTATCGTGGATCACACACACTGAGTTTGGAGAGAAAATACAAATGTTGCGCCGTAGTCTGTGGCTTCGTGAAGAAGTCAGCAATCTGTAACTCTGATGGCACAAACTGTAAAGCAAGTACTCCCTCATGCATCTATGAGCGAGTGTATGAAGCATCCATACCAATGTGTTTGGTGAGCTCATGCTTCACTGGGTCTCGGGCAATACTGATAGCACCTATACTGTCAAACAAAAGAGTCATAGGTCCCATCACAGGTACTCTAAAATCTACAAGTAGCCACCTCAACCAAGTAACCTCTGCTATCACTGTTGTCATAGCTCTCAACTCAGCCTCTACACTCGAACAGGAAACTGCAGTCTACTTCTTAGTCTTCCAAGCAATCAGGGAGGAGCCAAGAAAAACGCAGTAAGCAGAAAGAGAACGACGATCAAAATGATCACTAGCCCAGGTCATATCGGAGTACGCCTGAAGCTGTAGTGGGGTAGAGCTAGCGAAAAACAAACGACGAGAGATAGTCCCACGCAAGTAGCGAAGAACACGAAGAAGGTGACTGTAGTGAATATGGGTAGAACGAGCCATGAACTGACTCAAGATATGAACAACATAAGCAATATTAGGACGAGTGCTCACAAGATACACCAAACTCCCAACAAGATGACGATATCGAGTAGGATCCTCAAGAATATCACCATCAGTGGCACAGAGCTGTAGGGATAATTCCATGGGAGTCTCAACAATACGAGTGTCAGTCTGACCAGATCGATCAAGAAGATCCTGGACATACTTCTGCTGGGAGAGGTAGTAGCCCTCAGGCTTGAAAGAGACCTCAATCCCAAAGAAGTACGTAAGAGAACCAAGATTAGTTATCAAAAACTGCTCACTGAGATGCTTCTTCACATACGTGATGAATGAGGAATCATTACCAGTGATGAGTATATCATCAACATACAAAAGAAGCAGTGTCCTACCCCGAGATAAGACATGGACAAAAAGTGCAGGATCATGGGAACTGATAGTGAAACCGACAACAGTAATCACTGAGGTAAAACGCGCAAACTAGGCACGAGGAGCCTGTTTGAGGCCATAAAGAGTATGACGAAAACAACAAACGTGCCCATCGGGAATAGAATACCCAGGTGGTGGCTGCATGTAGACCTCCTCATGCAAAACACCATTAAGAAAGGTATTCTTAACATCGAGCTGAGAGATAGACCACCGGCGAACAGAAGCAACCGCAACAAGAGTGCGAACATTGGTCATATGGATAACAGAGGCAAAAGTCTCATTGTAGTCACGACCGTACTCTTGCTGAAAGGCACGAGCCACAAGTCGAGCCTTGTAGCGCTCCATAGTACCATCAAATCGGGTCTTAATCTTGTACACCCACTTGCACGTGATCGGACGAGCATGCACAGGTGTCGGTACAATATTCCAAGTCTCCGTACGTCGAAGATCATCAAGCTCTTCTGCCATAGCGAGCTGCCACTCAGAATGAGGAGCAGCCTCACGATAAGAACTAGGCTCAGTGACAGAGAGAGCATGAGCTATCGGAACAAATCCAAGACGGTTAGGAGGTCGAAGGGATGTCTTGCCATGAAGTACGTAACGAGGAGCATCATCAGAAAAATCAGATGTGGGTGTCGGCAAGATACCAAGAGAGGAGACTGGTGAAGGACAAGGACGCCTAGAGTAGTGAATGCCAGAGAAACGAGACAGTGGTGCTGCAGGAACAAGAGGTGGTGTTGCAGAAGGCAGCACCAGAGGTGAAGGTATAGAAGGAACCACTAGAGACAGACCAGGGGGATACTGTGATAGTGGAGAAATTAGTGAAGAGTCAGAAAGAGACAACCATGAAATCGACTCAACGGTGGAAATAAGAGGGGCCGAATCTCGATAGAAGAAAGGTCTAGATTCGTCAAAGACAACGTCTCGTGAAATCCTGATCTGTCGAGCAGAAGGATCCCAGCAACAATAACCCTTATGCTCAGAACTATAACCAAGAAACACGCACTCAACTGACTAGGCTGATAGTTTAGTGCATTCACGAGGCTCATATGAGAACAAAATAAGTCTGACAAAAAACACGAAGGTGAGTGTACTGGGGGGGCTCGAGAGTAGAGATGCTCTATAGAACTGACATACTTAAGAGCAATGGAAGGCTGCATATTGATGAAATATGCAGCCGTAGAAACATCCTCGGCCCAGAACTATGGTGGAACGTGAGAGGGAAGGAGAAGAGTGCGGGCAGCCTCAATCAGATGATGATGTTTGCACTCAGCAACCCCATTCTGAGCATGGGCACTAGGACAAGAAGACTAGTAAAGAGTGTCATGCTTAGAAAGAAACTATTTAAAAGCGTCAGAATAGTACTCGCCAATAGAATCACAGCAAAAAGTATGGATGGGAGAATCAAACTGAGTACAAACCATCGTTGCAAAGCTACGATAGATCGCAAGAAACTGACCACGATTAGACATAGGGAAAATCTATGTAAAATAGGAATAATCATCAATGAATATCACATAAAGTTTATGCCCGCCTTTAGAGATAATAGGCGCAGGCCCCATACATCTGAATGAACTAAGTGAAAAGGACGAGAAGACAAGGACTCACTAGAATGATAAGGAAGCGGTAGCTTCTTGCACAGCTTACAACCTTGACAAAACATGGCCGTGTCAACAGCAACACGTTCAAGAAACCTGACGAACTAATGAAGAAAGACGGGACCGACACAAGTGACCTAAACAGTGACCGACACAAGAACACCCTACACAAAAATGCCAGAGGTGGTGGCAGCAGTGGCGGTGGAAGGAGACGTAGAGGTAGCAGGAGCAACTGAAGTGGACGGAAGGTGGAGGCGATCAAGGATTTAGAGACCCTAACGATCCCTACGGCGCCGGCCAATCCTAAGTACCGTCCCTGTCTGTCGATCCTGGATGAAACAAGTGTGAGAGTCAAAACCAACCCTATAACTGAGATCAGTGAGCTGACCCACTGAGAGAAGCTGCATGGTAAGCTGGGGAATATGGGAAACAACTGGAACAGAAAAGTCAGTGGACAAAGATCGCCTGACAAATGACAGACAGAGGAGTCGGTTTGCGAACAGAGATAGGAAAACATGAGGTCCTACTGAAGTGAGAGATGTGGAGTCCGGTGTCATGTGGAAAGAGGCACTAGAATCCAGAACCCAAGAAGTACCTGGAGGAGACGTCTGAGCTAGACTGCAGAACCTACGGAGCTGTGAAACAGTTGCTGAAGTAGAGTCTGGCAGAACTGCTGAATAGAGTCACCTCGCTTAGAAGGTCCTGACATGCTAGTCGTGCTGGTCTATCCTCCTGTCAAGGAAGGGCCTCCCTGCCCCCATTGGAGCGTCCATCCTCACACGTCTTGTTCTGCTTTTTTCACACCGCACAATGCTAATAGTTATGCCCGAAGTTCTTGCAATAATTGCATTGAACCCTAGTGGGTGCAAAAGCAGGAGCTGAAAATAGACACCTGAGAATGGACTGTAGTCAAAGCAGGAACCGTCGGTGTAGTCAAAAAAGAAGGGGTCGCAAGCCGGAACAAACTGTGCTACTAACCCGCGGCAAAGCTCCTCAGCACGAAGCGTTGAAAGAGCCTCGGTGGCTGTCGGTTGTGGTGAGCGGCTTAGCAGTTGAGCCCTGACAGGCTCAAACTCTAGGCGAAGAGGGAAGACGAAGTCATAAAGGCGGAGGCGATCACGATTCGTCTTCTGCACTTTATGACACTTCTGGCAGAGCGGAGAAGCTATCTCGTCTGGCTGGCACCAGAGACTAGTCAGGGCTCGGAAGAAGTCGTCGATGGAGGAGTCCTCCTGAGTAAAGCGTCTCCAACTCACGCTGAAGCGAAAAAAACTGAGCATCGCTGCTCTGCTGGTATCGCTTGCGCAAGTACTCCAAGATCTAACGAGTGACACGCAGACCAACAATATCAGGCTAGATGTAGTCGTCAACGCTGACCAATAGGATGGCTCGAACATAGGCCTCATCAGCACACCAGCGCTCAAAAGCGTCTATGACATATTGAAAGGCCTCATCAGCAGCGTCAGTAACAACAATAGCGGCCTCTGCCTTCTTCTTGACAGCCTCATCTTCTATAGGAGGTGCCGAAGTAGGCTGTCTGGGAGGAGGCTGAACCGGCGACAGTGGACAAGGTCGGGCACCAGTAAAATGTCCCCATGGCGGAGACCATCGAACGTGATGTCCATGAGTGAAGACCACAATCTGTAGTTCGTCCCATTAAGCTTGGTTCCCGAAAATGGGATCGCAGCTAATGGAATGGAAGCCATTGGTAGGCGGCGCTGGACAGCGCGGCGACTAAGGCAATGAAGTCTATTAGGCAGCGTTGGACGGCGTGGCGGTTAGATCAACGTACTGTGTTTTTTTCCAGCCAAAACAAACTAAAACTGGCCCACTTCGGGCCGAATCAAACGGCCCACGCAAGAATGGAGGCACGCACGAGAAGGGGGGTGCAGTTCCCCCTTGCTGGTGGCGGCGACTACCTGGGCGCGACGGTGGATCTGGCGGCGGCGTCTTCGGTGGATCCGGCGGCGGCGTCTTCGATGGATCCGGCGGCTATAGTTGGCGGCAGCTTAGGAAACCGCGTGGTCGGGGAAGGAGGATGGCGTCAGGTGACGGTGGCTGCCTGGGCGCGGCGGTGGTTGGCGGCAGTCCAGGAACCCGTGCGGTCGGGGAAGGAGGACGACGTCGGGTGGCGTCGGCGGTGGTGGCAGCGGCGGCCTAGTGGTGACGGATGTGGCAACGGAAAGAGGTAGGTTAATGCCTTAGCTCTGATATCATATTATGAATATTGTGCGTATATTCAAGAGAACCCAATGGACAATATATATAAAGATGTATAAGGATGTATAAGGATGATTTTCATATATAGATAAGAAAATACAAAAGAGTTCTATTCTAATATCAAGTTTGTCTGATCATTGCTTTGGATTTTTTACACAACTTATTCCCTGTGAATCTTATCCGGTACTTTTACGCAACTCATTCCTTGTGCATCTTGTCCGGTACTTGGTATTTCTGATTGGTTGTTAAATGACAAACTGTTCCGTGTGCGGCTGTGCCTGTTTTCTTCAGTCAGCACACCAGCGTAAGCAAGTTCTGGCACCTTCGTCACTTTCACTTTCTATCTTCTCTTTCTGTATACCTTGTTTCAAAGAAGAAGAAGAAATATCTTCTCTTTCTGTATACGCGGAAGCGGGTCTGAAGATTCTTGGTCAGTTCTTCCAATCTTCTTCGTATCCCCTCGACCAGTAAAATTGGAGGGTTGAATGGTCAGCAGTCAGCACTGTCCTAGTTTTTAAACATTCTTAAGTCCACCAAACTTTGCCAAAAGCAAATCCATGGTGAGTGAATGCCAACACAAAAGACAGAAGTATCAAAGAGAACATGTCTGTCCCAGTGATAATAAGCATACTACTCCAGGAGTACCAAGTATGTTTATAATTGGGTAAGTGTCACATTAATTTGTGAAATTTCGTTACACTCGTCTTGAACTTTCGGTTGAAACTAATTAGACCATCAAAGTATCACACTCCATTTAATTTGCTCTGGCTATATGTGTTGGCCTTTAGATCCATTGGAATAGACAAGGGTTCTTTCCAACAATTCTTACATAGCTGGAGATTTTGAGTCATTATCTTTTAGATGAGGAATGTAAGTAAAATAACTGGATGTTGGTGAGTGGCAACCAAATGGATCCTTGAAAATCATTGACAGAAAGAAAAATATATTCAAGCTTTCACAGGGAGAATACGTTGCAGTGGAAAATCTAGAAAATATCTATGGTGTTCTTCAAGAGATTGATTCGGTAAATACCATACTCATTTGGTCACTTAGCAAGGAACTATCGCAATTTTTGTTTTTACTATGTTTGTCCTTTTTTTTTTTTGCCTATATGCTTATGATGCTTGGTGAAAGAATTATTATATAGGATTTTGAAATTTGTAGGAAATCAAAGTGTTGGGTTGGAAGGGAACTTAGTACAACGTGATGACTATTGATGCCACAATATGTCGATAAAATCGTCAGCATGCTTGGAACAAGTGTCTGATTCATAATAATATTTCTTAGCTTAGCTTAATTTCTTGTGCACTAGAATTTTTGTCACAAAGAATTTATATTGAAATGCACTATCACAACAGTACTAGTTTGTTATGGGCATATAACTCAAACCTGCATAAATATTCATCTTTAAAACTACGTGGGAATGAAAATAATGGATTCCCCTCAAAATTAGGCGGGTATGGTTAAAGTCATCATTGAAAAATTAAAATATTCAAATCCAGAAGTTAATTCTGAAGGTAAAATTATCAGTACAAAGGATAATATCAATATAAAGTGCAGAATAAACCCCTCTGAAGAACATAGTTGGCATACTTCGCATAGTCAATTAAATTTGCTTGTTGATTTATTTTATAATTTTTATATAACTTGGAGCAAAAGATAGGAAGACTTAAAATTTAAGTTAGAGAAGTTCCATAAAGAGCATAAGCTGTTAGCTGACCAATATCTCTTCATAAATAAAAATATAAATTTAGGTTTACAAATATTGGAAGAGAATAAGGTTCGACAAAATAAAAGTGTTCAAAATAGTGATTATATTAAAGAAGAAGTCTCTTTAATATACAAGAGATTAAAGTCTAGTTCTACTAGAAAAGAAGTTTTAAGACCCTTAGAAGATCTAAAGGAGTTAGATCAAGAAGCTTTTAAAATTAAGAATTTATTAGAAGAAATTAGAACTTTGGTCCTCTCTTAATTATATGCTAGAATATAATAAGGCTTTGTAAGAAACAGAAAAATATCTTGAGCGTCCTATTAGATTTTCAAACTACGAATCACCTAAAGAAGATTCTAAAATAATAATAAGACAGAATAATACTATCCTTCAATTGTTAGTCCAGATCTTGAATAAAATTGATTCTAAAGAAAGAAATAAAGAAATAGTGTTAGCTTCATCAGGAATAGTTTCATGCACTAGAGTCATAAATTCAGAAAGATGGATATATCTAAAGGCCTTGGTAGAAAAGATAACACACTCTACTTAGTTAATAAAGATGTGAAACCTCAAACTTTATTGGATAAAATAAAAGGTAAAGATATAGAAGATAATAGAAGGTATATTATAGTTGAATCTATGGAAACATTAGATTTAGACAGCGAAATAAAATATTTTGAAAATAAATTAAAGCTTGTAGAAGAAGAACATAATAATACTTGGACAAGCAATTGGCCTAAGTTAAGAGATAAAGAGCTCTATTTTATTAGAGAATTAAATAGGTTAAGAAAGATAAAAAAGGATAAGGGTTAGCTATAGATAATTCAGAAGTAAAATATGATAGGATAAAAGAACCTAGTAATAATAAAGAGGTAAAAAATCATAATGCTAAAAATAAGCAGGAAGTAAGTGAAGAAGAGCAATGGGAAGCAAATGAAAAATTATCTTTAGAAAGCTACGAAGAAGAAAATAAATTAATGAATGAAATATGCATTGAAGAAGAAACTACAGATACCTCGGATCAATATAACGATTTCATAGATTCTTTAGACAAGATGAGTTTACATAATTTAGATAATGCAATGGAAGCAATGGAAGTAGAACTATAAGATTTAAAGAATCATATGTATGCTAAAAAGATGCAAGAAGATAAAATTATAGAAAACGTTGAATTTAAAGAACAAGCAAGAAATATTAAAAGATAATAATAGAAGTAAGATAATTTAGTTAAAAGAAGTCAGTAGCTAATTTTGGAAATAAATATATAGTCAAGTCACCTTTTAAAGAAGTATTAGGAATAAGAATCCCATAAAGGTAATGCTAAAACCAAATATTACCTATAAAATAATAGCATTAGTAGATAAAATATTATTCATGATAAGTATTTCATAAAATGTCCTATAATAGTTTAGATAATAGATGATAATAAAGCGAAATATCCACAGATATGTCAGAAATAAAATCTCCATAACCAATTAGCATATAATGATGAAATATACATAAATGGTACAAAATATATAATAGATGAAATCACGATAAGAGATTTATCAATGATAAATGAAGATATGGTAATTGGTCTTAGATTTTTACAACATTCACTTCAGACCACAATTATACATGAACAAGGAATTACGTTCATCCCATATCACGATAATGTTCCTTATATTTCAGAAGTGCGAAAGTGTGGTGAGACACCTCCACCACCTCAAATTCAGCAATGGTCAGAAATTACTAATTTTGATTCACAAAACAATACTTTCCCTGAAATAAAGGATGGGCTTAGTGCAAACATAGAAGAATATTATATTGCAAATTCTTATGTAGACTGCATTGGGTTGCAATCATTTGCACCAAATTGGTATAGAGATATAAAGTCCAAAAAGGATATAGAAAGGATAGTTCAAAGATTAGAAGATATCCAAATAATTGGAGAAATACCTATGAAACATTGGGATAAAAATTCTATCATATGTAAAATAAACATAATAAATCCAAAATATATAATCAAGACATGTCCAATTGAAGCTACACCAAAGGATATAGAAGAATTTAAAATGCACATAGAAGACCTATTAAAGTTAGGAGCAATAAGAGAAAGCAGAAGTCTGCATAGGTCAACTGCTTTTATTGTTAGAAATAATCCTGAAAAAGTTAGAGGTAAGTCAAGAATGGTTAATAATTATAAAAGGCTAAATGATAATACCATAGATGATGCCTATAATATTCCAAATAAACAAGAATTGATTAATAGAATACAAGGAAGCAAATATTTTTCTAAATTTGATCTAAAAGCTGAATTTTGGCAAGTAAAAATGGCGCAAGAATCTATAGAATGGACATCATTTACTTGTCCTCAAGGACACTGTGAATGGCTTGTAATGCCTCTTGGATTAAAGGCACTTTGAATGGTTGTAATGCCTCTTGGATTAAAAAATGCACCTGCTTTATTCCAAAGAAAAATGCAAAATATATTTAATGAAAACCAAGAATTCATATTAGTATATATAGATGATGTGCTAATATTTTCAAAATCTTATAAAGAACACATTGCTCATCTTGAGATAATTTTTAGAAAGGTAGAACAAAATGGTTTAATATTATCTAAAAAGAAGATAGAAATTTGCAAAGAAAATCAATTTCCTTGGTCATGAAATAGGAGAAGGCAAAATTTATCTACATGAGCATATTGCTAAAAAGATTTTGCAATTCCCTGATGATATGAGTGATAAAAAGTTTTACAGCAATTTCTAGGAATCGTAAATTATGCTAGAAATTATATAGAAAATTTAGCAAAACTAGTTGGGCCATTATATGCAAAATTAAGAAAAAATGGACAGAAGTACTTTAATTCTGAAGATATTAAATTAGTAAGGATAATAAAGGGTAAGTTCTCAGAATTGAAACCTCTAGAATTACCATTAGATAACAATTATTCTATTATTGAGATAGATGCTTCTCAACTAGGATGAGGTGCCATACTAAAACAAAGGCCTAATAAATACTCATCAAAGTCAGAAGAAAAAATATGCAGATATGCCTCTGGAAGCTATAAACTAAAAACTGTAAATAATACTGATAGAGAAATCTTAGCAATAATCTATGCAATAAATGCTTTTAGGTTATATTTAGTCTTTAAAGAATTCACGGTAAGGATAGATTGTGAAGCCATATGTAGGTATCACAATCAGATTAATAGTAAGAAAAGTTCTACCGGAAGATGGGTTTTATTTGAAGATGGGGCCGCTGAGCCGAGACATAGTCTTCGAGGCGGGCAGCGCGTCAAAGTGAAGCCTATGTAGGCGAAGTCGAAGACGCAGGGCCGTCCTGCCAAGGCATAGCCTTCGAGGCGTACGGCGCGTCGGCGCGAAGCCGTGGTCGAAGTCATCCTCCTCTTGCTCCACAGTTTGATGAGAGTCGTCGAAGTAGAAATCCTCAAAATCGTCGCAGTTCGAGCTAGAAATGTTGCAAGGATAGGTAGAGAACACGAGTGTCTCTGCGTGAAAGAGAGAATGATCAACACTTGTTTCTTGTAGCAAGATAACATTCGTTTGACATGAGCATTGATCGAAATCATTGCCATGGGTCAAGTAGAGTCCCATCACTTTAGATATTAAGATTTCCGAGGTGATAGCCTTATGCAGGCATGATAGTCCTTGATCGACATTCGAGCTAGGTCAATGGTAGGTGATTCAAGCTGCCTATGAGACTAAGTCATGGAAATATCGGAGGGGTGCCCACGAGGCTAAGTCGTGGGGCACCGAATGACCAACAGGGGTGGTAGCCCCCAATGGACTTGGAGGCGTCCATGAGGCTAACTCATGTGCATCTTGAAGGTGTGTCCACAACACTAAGCCACATGCACATCGGAGGGGTGCCCACGAGGCTAAGTCGTGGGGCATCGAATGGACACTAGGGGTGGTAGCCCCCAGTGGCCTTGGAGGTGCCCATGAGGCTAATTCATGGGCACCTTGGACATGTGCACCTGACAATAAGTCACCGGCACATCGGAGGGGCACCCACGAGGCTAAGTCGTGGGGTACCGAATGGCCACTAGGGGTGGTAGCCCCCAGTAGACTTGGAGTGCTCATGAGGCTAACTCATGGGCACCTTGGACGTGTGCCCTCAATAGTAAGTCACAGACACACCAGTGGCGCCCACGAGGCTAAGTCGTGGGGCACCGAATGGCCACTAGGGGTGGTAGCCCCTAGTGGACTTGGAGGTGCTCATGAGGCTAACTCATAGGCACCTTGGACGTGTGCCCTCAACAATAAGTCACGGGTACACCAGTGGCGCCCACGAGGCTAAGTCATGGGGCACCGAATGGCCACTAGGGGTGGTAGCCCCCAGTGGACTTGGAGGTGCCCATGAGGCTAACTCATGGACACCTTGGACGTGTGCCCTCAACAGTAAGTCACGGGCACACCGGTGGCGCCCACAAGGCTAAGTTGTGGGGCACCAAATGGCCGCTAGGGGTGGGGTAGCCCCTAGTGGACTTGGAGGTGCCCATGAGGCTAACTCATGGGAACCCTACGCGTGCGCTGTCAATAGTAAGTCACGGGCACACCGGTGGCGCCCACGAGGCTAAGCCGTGGGGTACCGAATGGTCACTAGGAATGGTAGCCCCAGTGGACTTGGAGGTGCCCCTGAGCCTAACTCATGGGTGTAGGATCAAGGATAACCGACTAGAAGGGGGTGAATAGGAAGTTTTAAAACTTTTAGATGAAATAACAAATTAAGTTAATTACGAACTAAGTCTAAAATAGATACAATTCTAGTTAAGCAATTCTACACAAGATAATAGTTAGAATTGTAACTGCGGAAATAGTAAAGATAAGAAATAACCACAATTGAGACAAAGGTGTTTTTCCTGTGGTATCGAAGACTTGCCGGTCTTCACTAGTCCATGTTGAGGAAGCTTGAACTAATCAAGTCGGCTTCACAAATTAAGCTTTCCCTCTATCACTAGTGGTTGTTCTTCCTCCGCTCCGGAGATGGCGAATACCGAACCACTCACAATTGGCACCGGGCCTCTTCACAATATTCTTAAAGAGATCACCATGCTAACTCCGCCAAGCCGTCTAGGTGTTTGGCAAACACCAAGAGTAATGAATCATGATCTTCGCTTGACAGCAAACAAGTGCAACGGATCAATCTAGAATGAATGCACTTGAATTTTGGCTCAACTACCTCACAATGAATGCACAAGTGTATTGGAGGTGTATTGAGGATGCTCAAGGCTCAAAGGATGTTAAATGAAGTCTACCATACTGTCCTTGAGTAGGTGGAGGGGTATTTATATCCTCCCACAAACAAATACGACCATTGGGGGTGAAACCCCAACTTTTCAGCAAATGCGATAGTACCTCCATGTAATGGTCGTTACTACAGCACCTCACCTAACCGTACAGAACGGCTATAACAATAGCATTAACTGCTCTGACATAGCCGTTGAAAAATTCAGTGCGGTACTACCGCCATGGATCATGCGGTAGTTCCGCTGGCCGGTCATACCAAAAAATACGAGCGGTACTACCGCTTTACCTTAGAGTCCAAAAAGGGTACTCTCTGGAAAATACGTACCGCTGATTTTTCGGTAACACCAGGGTGCGTTAGTTCCGCTGAACAAATGCGGTCATACCGCGATGCGATAGTACCGCCGAGGAAACTCCAGAACTACCGCGCTTATGGTGAACCACCAAATCAAAATGGTGTCACTCCGAAAATAACGTACCGCCAACTAACTATTTTTTGGTATAACCGGGTTGCGGTAGTACTGCACCACCATCCCGGTCATACCGCTGAGCGATAGTACCGCTGACTTAACATCTGTACTACCGATTATCCTGACAAAGCAAAGTTGGCTTCTAATGTAAATTCTCAGTGCATGCATGATCATATATTGATCCAAATGGCACAAGAATATGCTATCAAGCTACTAGTCATGATCCCTCTTAATAGTACGGTATTTAACCTAAAATCCGGTCTTCCATCATTTTCTCCTAAGACCGGTAAATATAAAAAGGATCCTAAACTACTTGTACCTTGTCTTTAAACCATACTGATCTTCATGTTGTCCTTTAGCATGCATCTCGAAGTTGTCATATTCACCATTGGGACTAAACCTTGTAAATACTCAATAAACACATTAGTCCCTTATTCACATATTGTCATTAATTGCCAAAACAATTTTTAGGGGCCTAGATGCTTTCAATCTCCCCTTTTTTGGTAATTGATGACAGCCCAATCAATATGTGAGAAAGATTGTTTTGAATATACTACTTGTCGTGAAACGAGTTGTATATTCTTTTGATGACTTAACAAAAATAATTCTTGCAACAAACTTAAGAGAGTTTTGAGAATTATTTTTCTTGTTGAAGTCATTATAAAGAAAGCTCCCCCTAAACTTGTGCATATAAATGAGAGGATATTTTTGCAAGCACATGTAGAGTTTTTTGAAAAAAATTTGGCGGAGTTTCTTTTGCTTGTTGGAACTTGAGGGAATATGCAATACTATAAGATGACCAAGATAAATATATTGCAATTCATGAGAATGTCATAAACATAATATCCATCATCAAGTTCAACAAGATAACACTGAAATCATAACAAAGTTTTAAACTATTACAAGCACACAAGTACTTAAACATAACAATTTTAAACTATTACAAGCACACAAGTAATTAAACATAACAAGTTTCATATCATAATATAATAGTAGCAGTGCTCCCCTTGATCTTTGTCCTTATCCTTCTAGCTTCCCTTTGATCTTTCTCCTTTCTCCTTCTAGCTTCTCTCCCTTTGGCATCAAAGTACCAGAAGTTATCATGCAGCCGGATCCTAAGGGGGAAGTGGAACTATAGAAGTTGAGGCCCTTGGAGGTGTGTTAGGGCGACGATGACCAAAGCGTTGAGGAGTAGTCAAGACTTGCTCAAGAGAAAACACACTTTCTGATAAAGCAGCCAATCTATTATTGGTTTCATTATGGAATTCTAGTTGAGTGTTTTTTATCTCTAGAATTGCTGAATAAATTTGTGCAAGGGTCACTTGTCCTTCTGCTGGAGCATCTTCTTGAGCAGCTATTGGAGCAGCTTCCCCTTGAGCATCTCCCCTTTGCTCCCTTTGCTGAACCTGAGCATGAACATCTGCAGAGAGAGGAGGACCATCTCGTGGCTTGTATGCCTTATAGGGAGATCCCAAGCCTCCATGATATTCAATCTTACTGAGAATTAAAGCCATAATGTAGGAAGCATAATATATCCTCTTGACTCTATCATTCTTGGAAGAAGCTATTCCTCTAATGATGACATCCACCACATCAAACTTTCTTCCATTCATAATATTATCTATTATATTCCATGCATGTCCTCTCATAGTATCAAAATTTTCACTCTTGGGAAGAATAATGTGATTAATGATTCTGTTAATCAGGCTAGGAATAGGTTGGAGACCATTTATCTTCCCTGGAGTGTACCTGACATTCTGATCATAAAAATCTGTCCAGACAGGAGCTAACAGAGCAGGCGTGTCATAAATCTTCTCATACTTGCTGGATTCTGTCATCAGGGCACGCTCAAATTCTTGCTTGTTGCTGTCCACATACCTAGTCCCTGTCATCCATGATATATTGGTGAAGTTTGGAGAAACATACAAGGTGGCATAGAATTGCCTGACAGTCTCCTCATCGTAGTCATTCCTGAGAGCTACGTGTGGTGACTCGGCCAGGGGCTGACCCGAGAGGTCCTCCAAGACCTCCTGGAAAGTCCACCATGACCTCCCAGGACATCCCGTATGACCTCTCGGTAGGACCGCTCAGATCGCAACCCAACTCGAGGCCACCCGTGAGGCCCTCCCGGATCTCTTGGAAGTCCATCAGCACCTCCCAGGAGGTCTAGTAGTACCGCCCAAGGGTCCGGTAGGACTGGGATCCGGTAGTTCCGCTCGAGGGTCTGGTAGGACCGCTCAAGGGAAACTGGGGGCGTCCTAACCCGAGGAGGTCTGGGGACATCAGACCTCCCCAAACACCACACTCTGACCTGAGGAAGGTGAAGGGATACGGGTAGACTACGATAGTAACAATTCAAAATTTCTACCACGTAAACCAGGAAGCCAAGCAAGAAGATGATCACGATCGTTACCACTAGACGCCAGCAGAGCGCGCGGAAGAAGTGTCGAGCGGCTGGTTCGACGAAGAGCGCGTCGATGTCTCGGTCGATTCGATCGTCGGCGTCCCAAAGACGTTGGTGCGATGGTCGTGGTCGATCATCTCCTCCAAACCTCTGTGGTTCCTTGCAAAGATCGCGGATCGTCCTTAAGCGCAACAACGTAGAAGCGCCTCTATGGTATCCACACGTCCAGGGAAGGAACAACCGTACGCCGGTGTGCTAGGACCAAATCGCACGGCAAGGCTCTCAAGAAGATGGCGGCTAGGGTTTCAGTAGGGCAACTCGTGTCAACTCCCCCTATTTCCCAATAGCCTCATGCATCTCCTTATATAGAGCCCGTGACGGATCCTATCCAAACACGTTTACGAATCGTATTCATACTGGTTTGTTCCAACCCGTTAAGTGTGTGAGCCGTTAGGTTCATGTGTAGTTCGGTTGTGACTCGGAAACCCTTTCCGGCCACGAGTCATAGCGGTTCCTAGCAAGACATAATGATTCCCGAATACACACAAATTATATCGGACGAACCTTAATGCAATATGATCTACGACCAGGTCCTCATTACTTACGACCAGGTCCTATCTCTATATGACCAGTTTGTATTTGATCATGACCAACTCGTAACTCCTTACGACTTGGTTTTGACCATTCTGTGATTACGTTCAACCAGTCTACTACTTGTTTGTATCTCCATACGACCAAATTCCGTAGTCGGGTCGAACTAAGCGACCTACTCATGTATTCTCCCTTTGCCTCACGATATCTGGTTGAACTCCAGGTGAGATGTTGTGTCATCCATGGAATGTTCAATGCTTTCTCGATCGAGTATCGGATAACCTTATGTGGTCGAACTCTTCGACCACCAATGGCATCGCCATGCACTTTCTTTATCCGACCACTTCGAGGGCGGAGATATCTCTCTGTTATGTTAGGAGGGCAAATCCATATCCGACCACCACATCCTCTGCATGTTTCATAGCATACCCGAAAGCAACCTTTATAACCACCCGATTCTGAGTAGCGTTTGGCAACCCCTAAGAGTGCTATTACACATGTAGGAAACCATGCTGATCTCAGGTCTAAGGATTATACATCATCATTGCTTGAGACCAACTAACGACACATAGAATCATAACAATCTCAATAGTGTCTCAAGGTGGGTCTTATCCAACACCATGTTCTCTAACACGTGTCCACATTATTGATTCGATATCCCTATATCCATGACCGTGAAACATGGTTATCAATCAATACATGTCTTTGGTCAAGAGTCACTAGTGTTCCGACCAAGTGACTTTCGACCGGGATACTTTTAGAACGACATCATCATAAGTTAAAAAGAGCTTCACCAACAAGTCACATACTCGTTAATCTTCATGACTGATGATTCATTCAAGGAACAAGATAACATATTATCAAATATTGTGAACATAATGAAATATAATCATCTCTATGATTGCCTCTAGGGCATATTTCCAACAGAAGGTCCCTGAGGGACCAACCCGAGGAGGTTGTGGGGCTTGGGATAGGCCTCAAGTCCGCTATGATCCAAACTAGTCCCAAGGATCAATGGCTAGTTCTCATAGTAAAATCAAGTGATAGCATACATCAACGCAAACTTTATTATCTCAAAAGAGTTGATTACAAGATTTGCTTGCAAACTGACAAGAGCAAAATACACAGCAGAAACAAAAGTCAAATCCATCCAATACACCACAGGTAATTGGCTGAAGGGCGCGGCCTAATTGATCTGGTCTTCATCATCAAAGAAGTCTTCCCCTGCTCAATGATTAATCAAGCAAGAGTGAGCACAACAACCGTGCTTGCAAGTTACACCCATCAATTAACAGAATGACATGCATAAATGGATATCTCAAGGGAAGGCATAATATGGTTAATTTGCGTAAAGCCAATTTTCTTTCAATTACATATACTAAGTTCCAAGGCAGTTATACAATAACTAAAATTTATTTTCCAAATTTAACTTTTCAGTTGGATAACATTCATCATCAAATGGTGAAGGATACCCTCTTGTCACAAGGCTCCCCGCCCAAACCATGGGATTGAAATCCCGAAAACAATTTATCCAAAACCTTTTGAAAGCAAAACCAATATCTAACTTTGAGTGGTCTTTGCCAGCACGTCCATGACCGTGGACACGGCTATTCGAATAGTTTTCACTCTGCAGAGGTTGTACACTTTACCTACATGACATGATTCCTCTAGTTTGTTTGGCATTCGTCAATGCCACCTCTCACTGCCAAAGGTAAGAGGTCTAGAGTTCATGACAAGGCCTTTAAAATGCATCATTCCACCGTAGCCCCTTCTCGCTAAGGATTCACTTCCTTTGGATAGAAACCCGCCGGAAAAGCCCCCTCTTGCGCCAGTAGGAAACATAGGTTAATAAAGACCCTAGGACATGAAAGACCTCCCACACATCAAAGTGGAACAACTGTAGTGGAACTTTGCAAATTAATTGACCAGGTCCCGCGCCCCATTCTGGAGATATGTGGTTGTACGGTGAGGCATAGCCCATTATAGGCATAGCAAAGGGACGCTCAAAGGCCGGTCCTCAAATGACTAGGGCGACATCCACAGAACCCTGGGACTCAACCATAGAAATGGATCGATCCCGTGCATTGACATGCACCAACCAAGCAACCAATTCGCCCCAGTCCAAACCAATTTTCCTTTCATTTGCTTTTCAAAAACATTTAGAAGCTTCCATAACAACCCAATGTCATGGTTTAAAACCTTTAAACAGCAGTTGGTCATTTTGGTAAAACTTCCCCAAATCAAATACTTTTGGTCTAAGCGAGATTAAGCATAAGTTTTTCAAATGATCCCGGTTCATACTAATGTACCAACCAGTTTTTCCTATTGTGACAAAATGTTCGGTTCAAGGTCAACAGTGGCCATACAAAGGATTTAGGTATAGTTATGAATTTAAAGACAGGTATTGAAATAACTTAGTAAAGTAAGCATGCATTCACATTTAAAATAGAACATATATAGGGTGAAATAATGGGTGCAATATGATCAAAAGTGTAACTTGCCTTGCTCAAAGGCTTAAGTGTCTTCTTCTTCCGCGGAGAGCTCTTGCTCCTCAGTATCTTCACAATCTACACGAGGAAACCAAAGCAACTCAACACCAAGCTCAAATAAGATTCAAAGAAACTCCAATAGAACACAAAAATAAACCAACAGAGAGGTTGGGTCAGTTTGGAGGAGGTCCAAGGAGCTTACTGGAAGAGGTCCAGAGAGCTTTGGAGGAGGTCCAAGAGCTTGGAGGGAGGTCCACGAACTACTCGGTTGAGCTGGGAAGTAGAAATGGGGAAAAAGGTGAAAAGGGAAGGGCTGCCCAAGCTTACATAGCTGGAGCCTTTGAGATTTCCAAGCGTATAGGTGTTCAAGAGTTGGTGAAAAAGGACAATGGGATCAGGCAAAAGATGTGACAAAAGAATAGCACGGGTGCTGCCAAAAAGTGATAGCATTTAATGCAACACAATAGGCATTAAATGTGGAGAGACTCACATGTGCAAAGGACATGGTCAAAGGATAAAGAAAATGGGTGTGACTGCCAAATGGGGCCAGTCAAAGCTCAAGGGGAGGTCCTGCGGACAAGAGGTCCAAAGGACACAACAAGGGGAGGTCCTGACGATCAGATCTCCAAAAGGGAAGGTCTTAATGGTCAGATCTAACAAAGGGAAGGTCTGAACGGAGATCTTAACGGTCAGATCTCCAACGAAGAGATCTTAACGGTCAGATCTAACAAAGGGGAGGTCTGGACGGTTAAGATCTCCAAAGGGGAGGTCTTAACGGTCATATCTAACAAAGGGGAGGTCTGAACGGTTAAGATCTCCAAAGAGGAGGTCTTAACGGTCAGATCTAACAAAGGGGAGGTCTGGATCAAGCGGAAGACTCGAACGGACGCGAGGGAGGTCCAAATGAACGCTAGGGAGGCCCAAATGAGTTCAAGGAGATTCCAGGGCACGGGGAGGTCCAAATTCTGGTTTTGAGAGTTTCCAAGGAACGGTAATACCGCAAGTTGGGAAGCGGTACTATCGTACTCCGGTATCACCGGTTGTTACAAAGCGGTATGGAATTTCCAGAACACATGTTTTTGGAAGCTCGGTTTTACCCTGGAGCAGTATGACTGTGAGTTCAATGGTGGTAGTACCGCATGGTGGTAATACCGCGCTAGTGCAGTAATGTCGAACCCGGCCACATTTAGGTGAAGGAATCAACGGATTTGGACTTTGTATGTGCGAGAACGAATTTTTGGAAGATTAAAAAGTGTATGTACGAATGATGGGGCACATCACTAGATAATTAGTCTATTGTTCATCTTCCTCCGATGAACAGAACCCAACAAATGTGGCCGACGGTTTGGACCAAGTGCTGACGGTGCTCTGGTGACGGCACCGGCGAGGGAAAGAGAGCATCACGAAGAGTGTGACATCGCGATGCCGGTGGTGGAGACGGTGTGGCCGGAGCTAGCTCGATGGCGATGCAATTAGCAAAGGAAAAAGCTTCGGCCTAAGGTTCGGATGGCGACATTGCCGGCGAACGACGGCATTCCGATGGCCAACGAGGGGTGGAATGGAGAGAGGGGAGGACGGGGATTCCGGTGCTCACCTCGGTTGTGGAGAAACGTGTATGGGTGGCCGGAGGCGAGGACGATGACGTCGGTGCGGCGTGGCTCACGGTGGCGGCGGTGCTCCGGCGATGCTCCGGCGAAGGCGAGGGGAGCACGGCGTAGAGGATGACGTCGCGATGCCGGTGGTGTGCTCGGAATCTCCAGGGAGTCGTCCACGACGACGCTAGAGGCGGCGGAAAGCTGCTTGGCCGGCGGCGAGGAAAGGCCAAATCCGGCGACTAGAGAGTGAGGGAGGAGGAGTGGGTGAGGGGGAGGGAATGAGTGAGATGAGGGGCTCCTCGTGCTCCCTTTTATAGGGGTGGATGGACACCGGGTGAGGAGATCGGGTCATGCGGCCATCATGACGGTTATGGTGAAAATCCGGCGAACGTGCGCGTGATTGAGGGGGCAACGGGCAGGAATGGGGGAGGCGGGGAGTGGCGGTTTGAATGCGCGTGATTTGGACGAGAGATGGGGAGGAAAATACGGTTTTGAAAAGCTTCGTGTGGCCTCTAATGGCGGCCCGTGCAACGTGCTCTCTGGACAGCCCACGGGAGAAGAAAAACGTTTGGAGAAGATGAGAGAAAAAGAAAGGAAGAAAAGGTATTAAAGAATGCAACTATTGATTGAAATACAAAAGGCAAGGTGGCAATGCATGGAGAAAGAATGGGGAGGTTAAGCATGCACAGTTGGGGCACACTGTGGATGGGTGACCTGTTGGGAAGTGGCTTTTAGAACATAGCAAATAGAGTCCAAAAATTCTTAGAATTATTTTGGACTTAATAAAATTATTTCCAACTTAAAGTTGGCTTTTATTTTTGTAAATACTTTATTTTGGCTTTAAAATAATTAAGGAAAAGCTTTTAAAATCTAAGAAAATTCCAGAAATTAATTTTTCAACTTTAACTCAAATAAAACTTCAAAAACTTTAATAAATATTACTTTTGACTTTTAAAACTCCAGAAATTCAAATAAGGCAAACAAACTCTTTCAAATTCCAGAAAATTCAATAAAATAATAATTTTATTAATTTTAAATTGGTAACAGAACTTTGGGCTGTTACAAACTACCCCCCTTAAAAGGAATCTCGTCCCCGAGGTTCGGAGTGGCTAGAAAGAAAGACAGATATTGGATGATTGTATTGGGAGGCTAGAAAGAGATAAGGAGAGTTTATCTTCAAGTTGGCGTCATATCCACTGATCTTGAGTTGTCCGAATTTTTGGAGTGTCAATTCATCCTTCAAGTCCTTTGTGCATCGACCGGTTTGAGTTGTCCAATCGATTGATAGAGAAGAGGAAAAGCAAGGGATGAGAAGAAAACTATGAGGAGAGAAATCTACCCCTTACAAACGCACACAAGATCAAAAGATCTATATACGACGTACCAAAAGAAAATATACTATGCAAATCAAGCAACAATATAACGTTCTACTCGATTGATACTAATAAGCTGGTGAAGCGATTGAATTCACAGAATGAGTCTGGGCGATTAAAGCTATATGGTTGGGCAGACGAGACGACCTTCAAATCACGGTCTTCAGGAAGTCCAGCATGTTGTCCTTGAAGGGTAGAGATGACGACACTCCTTTTCTTCCATCCGGCTCTCTTTATGAGCTACTTGTCACAACCAGGTGCTGGGGTGCTAGCTAGAAGCCAAGAACCTGTCTTCCCAACTTAGCTAGATTCAAGTCTTAATATTATTGAGATCCATTAGTCCACATATCTTAAAGTCACCCAATTAAGTGATCTACCCGTTCAATCAATCTCTCATTCTATTGATAGACAACATCACTCACAAACCTTCCCTGGCATAAGCTTAAATAATCCAACACATTCACCACTCTGATTGCAAGATTTCTTCACTGCATGAATCCAGAAGCAAAAATTCACACCTTCCTATCTGATATACTCCAAGATCACGCTAAAATTAACTATATCCATTCTTGAAACGAAAATCCTCCCGACCATCACGATCGCGCAAATGGTTTCTCCAAAATTCTTAGCTAACCCATGACATGATTCGCTTACCTTTCCCGAGATAATTCATCAGTTGCAACTTCTAGGATTCCCTTATATAACCCTAACACTTTCATTATACAATTCTCCAAACGACTACTTGAGATCCACAAATTCCAATTTAATCCGCTAATTATTTTATCACCAACTATCCAGCAATTAATTTACCAACGTCAATCCGCAAAATATCCCTTAATCATTCATTCCAATATCCAACAAGCATAAGTTTAAACACTCCAATATCCAACAAGTATGCAATTCTATAATCCGATCAAAACATATCTCTATAATCCGACCAACATTCCTTCTAAATCCAACTTCTATTCAGCACATCTAATTCCAAGTTTCCAACCAACATACAACCAATTCAAGATTTGGATAAAATCGAATTTCTCCTAAAAATCAAATCGGCTTGCGATTTCTATATCCTTCAAAATCCATCAACATTTTTCTTTACGATAATCTCCGATTGCATAACCTATACAATCCACCAAACCGCTTCTCTTTAAACCATTCAAAATCAGGGCATATCCACTAACATACTCTAGTATCCACTAACATACTCTAGTATCCACTAACATACTCTAGTATCCACTAGAACTCCTTATAATCATCAGTGAATGCTAAAATCTTTAACTCCCAATATCAGATTCATCCATGATTCTCCAAGGCTACCTAGCTTGGCATCCAAACACACTGGTTATTCTTACAAGAGCAGCTCCTAAGGGCCTGGTGTGTTGCAGGGCTTGAATCATCTGCACCATTACCCCGGGCATCCAACGCTTGATCAGGAAGGGCTCGGTCCTATAGAGATTTCAAGGAAAGAGGATCCATTTGACATTATAAAATGGTGATGCGAGAATAAGGTAAGAAAGAATACCGAGAGAGAGGTAAGAATGGAAAGATGACCAAGATGAGGATAGAACAAATTATTTTGCTTGTTGTATAAAATAAGTTTTGAAGTTTTCAACTAACGGCCATTTTAACTAGGTCACGACCTACAGTCGATATGGCTCTGATACCACTTTTGTCGAACCCGGGAGCGAAGGATCCCGAATTCTCTGTGTTCATACACTAGTCCAGGATTTCTAGTATACACAGTCAACAAAAGTGATAATCAAAACATATCACGCACTTTATTAATAATTATTCAGAGTTTATTACAAAAGAGGCTTACAAGCCAACAATAAATAACACAGCGGAAGACGAAGAAGTAGTGGAGTCTAGCTGATCTGCCACAGGCAATCGACTAGGGTAGCGGCCTAGTCGTCGAGATCCACACCGATGGCGAAGTCCTTCTCCTCTGAAATTTGTTTGCATAAAGCAAGTATGAGTACAACTACCGTGCTCGCAAGTTACACCCAATATGGAATTGTAATGCATGCATAAGGTAAACAAAGGACATTGGCAGGGTTATTTTGCGTAAAGCAGTAGTTTTAGTTTAAATAATCATATTAGATTTCAAGGCCATTTTCATACGGTATTTAAAATCATAATTTAAATGACAAATGTATAATGTGGATATCCTCCAATCACAATGGCTAACCGCCCAATTTTCCCACAGGACTAACCATCCTGAAAACATCTGCTGAAATCATTTTAAAACCAAAAACAAGTCTAAATCAAAGTGGCTTTGCTAGCATGTCCATGACCGCGGACGCGGCTATTCGAATAGATTCTACTCTGCAGAGTTTGTACAGCTTTACCCACACGAGATAATTTGCTCTTTGAGTCGGCCAATCCACGCTTCCTAAGGCGTGTGACAAAGCAATTATCACAAGGCCGTTACAATGATCTACCTCAAAGTACTCATGCCCGCTAAGGTTTCGCTCCCATTGGACTAACGATCCTCCGGGAGCCCCCTATTGCGCCAGGTGGGACTATAGTCTAACCGACACCCACTCATACAAAATGGCACGAATATCTACGAGGTATCCCAAATTATTAAGCCAGGTCTTGCCCAAACAAGACGTGTGATGGTACGGTAAGGCATAGCATGATGCGGCTCCAAGACCGGTCCTTAATCGACTTGGGCGTCTTTCAAATCAAACCCTGGGTTTTAATCCTAACCAGATTAAACCCGTGCATAAACCTGCACCCACCATTCATCTGTTTCGCCCAAGTCTAAACCATTTTTAATTTTATTTAGTAAAACCACCTTTAATAAGCTTCCATGGTAAAACAATACCATAGATTCGATTTTAAATCCATTTGAAATGATTTGGCTAAATTCCCCAAAATTGGTAATCATGGTCTAAGCATTTGCTAAGCATCTGGGTTTTTACCATACTAGTTTATCTAGTGGTGACAAAGGAATGACATGTCAATATCCAAATTGGCCATACAATGACAGTTGGAATATCTAATGGTTAAAACAGGAATTTGAAATAATTGAATAGAAATATGCATGCATTTAATAATTTGAAAACAGAATCTAAATAACTTTAAAATAGTAGGTGCAACATGGTCAAAGTGTAACTTGCCTTCGTTGAAGTCTTGAAACTCTAATTCCTCTGAAGGATCTACTTCTCCGGAATCGTCAAAGTCTATACGCGAAAGTACGACAAATTCAAAGAAAATTCAAATGAACTCCAAATTAAATAATTTTAGTTTAGATAGCTAGATCTTGAATTTATATAAATTTAGGAATTTGAATCGACGAAATCGGAGTTTGTATGAAGGAGAACGAACCCCGGAAAGTTTGAAAATCACATGAAATGATGAATTTCGAAAATTGTACTATTCATCGAAATCGTGGTTTCGGATGACTGGGAACAAAGAAGGAGTTTTAGGGTCATGGAGAGGAAGTACGATGTAGAACGCGTCGAGGCGAACTCAACGGTGTTGACGGCTCGGCGAGATGACCTTCGATGGTGACGCAGTCCGACAAAGAAGACCTTCGACGGGCGAACATCGGCATTTCGAGAAAATGGAGAGGATTTAGCGAGTGAGGTTGGCGGCGATACGAAGAGGGAACCGTGGGGAACGCAATGTTCACCTTGGTTGGAGTGGAATGCACAAGGTCGGCCGTTGGCGGCGGCGACGCGCAAAATGAACCGAATAATTAACAGAAATTAAATAAAATCTAAAAATTATGAAATAAATACTAAAAATAGTAGATGAATTTAGGTGAAGGAATCAACGGATTTGGACTTTGTATGTGCGAGAACGAATTTTTGGAAGATTAAAAAGTGTATGTACAAATGATGGGGCACATGACTAGATAATTAGTCTACTGTTCATCTTCCTCCCAACAAATGTGGCCGACGGTTTGGACCTAGTGCCGACGGTGCTCCGGTGACGGCACCGGCGAGGGAAAGAGAGCATCACGAAGAGTGTGACATCGCGATGCCGGTGGTGGAGACGGTGTGGCCGGAGCTAGCTCGACAGCGACGCAATTAGCAAAGGAAAAAGCTTGCCTAAGGTTGGGATGGCGACATTGTCGGTAATCCACGGCATTCCGACGGCGGCGAGGGGTGGAATGGAGAGAGGGAGGACAGGATTCGGTGTTCACCTCGGTTGTGGAGAACGATGTACGGGTGGCGGGAGGCGGGACGATGCGTCGGTCTGGCGTGGCTCACGGTGGCGGCGGTGCTCGGCGATGTCCGTGAAGGCGAGGAGCACGGCGTGAGAGGATGACGTCGCGATGCGGTGTGTGCTCGGAATCTCGAGTCGCCCACGGCGACGCTAGAGGCGGCGGAAAGCTGCTCGGCGGGCGAGGAAAGGCCAAATCCGGCGACTAGAGAGTGAGGGAGGAGGAGTGGGTGAGGGGGAGGGAATGAGTGAGATGAGGGGCTCCTCGTGCTCCCTTTTATAGGGGTGGATGGGCACCGGGCGAGGAGATCGGGTCGTGCGGCCATCACGACGGTTATGGTGAAAATCCGGCGAACGTGCGCGTGATTGAGGGGGCAACGGGCGGGAATGGGAGAGGTGGGGAGTGGCGGTTTGAATGCGCGTGATTTGGGGGAGAGATGGGGAGGAAAATACGGTTTTGAAAAGCTTCGTGTGGCCTCTAATGGCGGCCCATGCAACGTGCTCTCTGGATAGCCCACGGGAGAAGAAAAACATTTGGAGAAGATGAGAGAAAAAGAAAGGAAGAAAAGGTATTAAAGAATATTACTATTGATTGAAATACAAAAGGCAAGGTGGCAATGCATGGGGAAAGAATGGGGAGGTTAAGCGTGCACGAGCCAAGCAGATGTGGATGGGTGACCACGGAAGGGCTGCCAGCAAGGAAATTTTTTTTAATTATTTTCGAATTAATTCAGATTTGAGCAATAATTCAAATAGCTTTTAGAACATAGCAAATAGAGTCCAAAAATTCTAGAAAAATTCACAAAAATTCCTAGAATTATTTTGGACTTAATAAAATTATTTCAACTTAAAGTTGGCTTTTATTTTTGTAAATACTTTATTTTGGCTTTAAAATAATTAAGGAAAAGCTTTTAAAATCTAAGAAAATTCCAGAAATTAATTTTTCAACTTTAACTCAAATAAAACTTCAAAAACTTTAATAAATTTTACTTTTGACTTTTAAAACTCCAGAAATTTGAATAAGGCAAACAAACTCTTTCAAATTCCAGAAAATTCAATAAAATAATAATTTTATTAATTTTAAATTGGTAACAGAACTTTGGGCTGTTACAGGTAAGGAATTTCTAGAGGGACAATATTACAGAGATCAAAGCAAGAGGAAAGTCCAAAGGGGCCTAGAGAGGTTCCAACAGAATAGAGGATGAGTTCAAATGAACATGAGGGAGGTTTAGACCTGAGGAGGTCTAAGCTAGAGAAGAACCAGAGAGGGAGGTCTAGGCCTAAGGAGGTTTGGACCAACGAGAGTCAAATCAAGCAAAGAAAGGGAGAGATCACCAAAGCTCCAACAAACCCAACAAACCATTCCAGAGTTTTAGTTGAAGTTTGAGTTAGTCAATTGAAATCCATTCTGAAATTTCAAGTTAAGCTTTGGATTCTCATCAAAACAAAATGGTTCTTTTTATTTTGGAAAATTCAAAAAGGCTCTGAAAATCAGGGTATTACAAACCTACCCCCCTTAAGGGAATCTCGACCCCGAGATTCAAGCTTGATCAGCAAAGAGGTAGGGATAGTTAGTCTTGAGATCTTCTTCTTTCTTCCATGTGGCTTCACTTTCTGGATGATGGCTCCACTAGACTTTGTATGATCGGATGGTCCTACTCCTAGTAACACGCTCTGCAATGTCAAGGATCTTGATTGGCTGCTCCACATAAGTGAGGTCTTCCTGAAGATCAATGCTCTCCAAGAGGGTATGATCCTCTGGCACTCGAAGACACTTCCTTAGCTGTGACACATGGAAGACATTGTGCACTGCTGATAAAGACTCTGGAAGTTCTAGTTGATAGGCCACTTCACACTGCCTTGCCAAGACCTTGTATGGTCCAACAAACCTTGGTGCTAACTTCCCTTTAGTCTGAAATCTTCTAACTCCCCAAAGTGGCGTCACTCTGAGGTAGACGAAGTCTCCAACTTCAAAAGATAAGTCCCTGCGACGGTTGTCTGCATAGCTCTTTTGTCGGGACTGAGCCACTCTCAATCGTTCTTTTATTATCTTTACCTTGTCTTCAGCATCCTTGATCAATTTAGGGCCATAAAGTTGATGCTCTCCAACTTGATCCCAGAGAAGGGGTGTTCTACAAGGTCTACCATATAGAGCTTCAAAAGGGGACATCTACAAACTAGCTTGGTAACTATTGTTATATGAGAACTTAGCATAGGGCAAATTCTTGTCCCAGCTCTTTCCAAAATCTAGGGCACAAGCCCTGAGCATGTCTTCAAGGATTTGGTTTACTCTCTTTGTCTGCCCATTTGTTTGAGGGTGATAGGCTGTGCTAAAGTTGAGTTTATTCCCTAAAGCTTCATGTAAGCTTTTCCAAAACCTTGAGGTGAACTGAGACCTCTGTCGAACACTATTCTTTTGGGCACCCCATGCAAACAAACAATTTTCGCCATGTATAAATCTACCAATATATTACTTGAATAGGTGGTCTTGACTGGTATGAAGTGTGCTACCTTAGTTAAGCGGTCAACCACCACCCATATTGAGTCATATCCCGATTGGGTCCTAGGCAGTCCAGTGATAAAGTCCATGCCCACTTGTTCCCATTTTCACTCGGGTATGGGCAAAGGCTGCAATAAGCCAGCTGGTCTTTGGTGTTCAGCTTTAACTCTCTAGCATACGTCACATTGAGCAACATATCTAGCAATTTCTTGCTTCATACTGACCCACCAATACCTTTCCTTGAGATCTTGATACATTTTGGTGCTGCCCGGATGAATGGAATAGGGTGATCCGTGAGCTTCCTCCAAGATAAGTTGTTTTATTTCTTGGTGATTTGGCACACAAATATGGCTGCCAAACCACACTAGCCCTTGTTCATCTTCGGAGAAATCTGGGGCTTTACCTCTTCTCATATTCTTCTTGATCTCTTGGATGTCTTCATCCTCTTCTTGATGCTCTTTGATCTGGTCCAGAATATTTAGGTGCACCTCCAAGGTGTTTACACAATCTTGGTCTACAATCTCCATGTTGAGATGCTTCAGTTCTTCATACAATGTTGGTTGCTGTTCTTGGACTAACATAGTATTGCAATAACCTTTTCGGCTCAAGGCATCTGCCACCACATCGGCCTTGCCTAGGTGATAATGAATTCCAAGATCATAGTCCTTAATCAACTCTAACCATCTCCTTTGCCTAAGGTTAAGTTCTGATTGGGTGAAGATATACTTCAAACTTTTGTGATCTGTGTATATCTCACAGCGATTACCAATGAGGTAGTGTCGCCAAATTTTCAAAGCATAGACAATTGCTGCCAATTCTAGATCATGTGTTGGGTAGTTTTCCTCATGAGGTCTCAACTGTCTAGATGCATATGCCACTACCTTTCCTTCTTGCATTAACACACATCCAAGACCTTGATGAGAGGCATCACAAAATAACTCAAAATCCTTATGTATGTTCGGCAGGACTAAGACAGGAGCTGTGACAAGCCTTTTCTTCAATTCTTGAAAGCTTTGCTCACAGGTTCCAGTCCATTCAAATTTCTTCTCCTTTTTCAAAAGCTGAGTGAGAGGTCTAGCAATCTTGGAGAAACTTTCAATAAATCTTCTATAATAGCCAGCCAGACCAAGAAAACTTCTCACTTCAGTTACTGTCTTGGGTGGTCTCCATTCTAACACAGCTTCCACTTTTGAGGGGTCCGCAGCTACTCACTTGGCCGACACAATATGACCAAAGAAAGCTACTTGTCTTAACCAGAACTCACACTTACTAAACTTGGCATAGAGCTGTTGCTCTCTAAGCCTTTCCAAAATAGCCCTAAGGTGGTCTTCATGTTCTTCCTTGTTCTTGGAGTAGACAAGGATATCATCAATAAATACAACTGCAAACTTATCCAAGAAGTCCATGAATACTTTGTTCATCATATTCATGAAATAAGCTGGTGCATTTGTCAACCCAAATGACATTACAGTGAACTCATATAGCCCATACCTTGTGATAAAAGCAGTTTTAGGAATGTACTCAGGTCTAATCTTTAATTGGTGGTAACCAGACCTTAAGTCAATTTTGGAGAACACACTTGCTCCTTTTAATTGGTCAAAGAGGTCATCTATCCTGGGCAATGGATACTTGTTCTTAATGGTGACCTCATTAAGTGACCTATAGTCTACACACATCCTTAAGTTGCCATCTTTCTTCTTGATAAACAGAAGTGGGGCTCCCCAAGGTGAAGAGCTTGGTTGAATGAATCATTTATCTTTTAGCTCTTTGATTTGTTTCTTCAACTCTACCAACTCATTGACTGGCATCCTGTATGGTCTTTTTGATATTGGAGCAGTCCCAGGGACAAGATCAATTAGGAAGGATATGTTTCTATCTAGTGGCATACCAGCAGTTCCTTAGGGAACACATCTAAGTATTCTCTGACCACTGGGAGGTCTTCTATCTTCACTTCCTTCAAATTGGTCAGGAGAGGTCTTACCTCAGGGGAGGTCTTAGGTCTAAACTCCACTTGAATCCCTTGATCATTAGTGAGTAAGATGGACTTGCTAGTACAGTCTATCTGAACTTTATTCTTGGCTAGCCAATCCATTCCAAGAATCACATCCAAACCTTGGGAATGCAAGACTATCAAGTCTGCAGAAAAGAGAACTCCAGAGATCTCTAAGGTAAGATTTGGGTATTGGGAACTAGTCCTCATTTATGAGTCCGGGGCATGAATTAGCATAGGGTTAACTAAAGGAGATATAGGTAACCCACATTTCCCCACAAACTTGCTCGAAACAAAAGAATGGGAAGCTCCAGAGTCAAATAAAACCAAGGCTGGTACTGAATTAATAAGAAACATACCAAGGACCACATCTTGTGCGGCTTATGCCTCCTCAGCCGTGACATGACTGACACGGCCCTTCGTGTATTGCACTGCTGGCTTCACACTTGATGTGCTGCCTGGTGCGGGAGCTCCTTAACTTGCTCGGGCAGGGGCAAAGGCTTGCTGCTTCTTTAGGCACTTGTTAGCATAGTGCCCTACCTCCTTACAAAAGAAACAGGTCACCCCAACAGAGGAGGTCGTGGGAGACTTCCTCTGGATTTGGCTTCCAGGGGAGGTCTTATGAAAACCTGTTTTACTTGGGCACTGGACTTGCCCAAGAGCTCTAGAGGAGGAGGTCTGGGAGGTCTTGCGCTGAAAGGTCTGGGGCTGAGAGGTCCTAGGCTTAGGAAAACCTCCGGGATTGAACTTCTGAGCTGCCTTCTTCCTCTTTCGGGTCTCCATCTCTTGGAGCTTGCCCTCTTGCCGAATGGCCTTGGTAACAAGCCGCTGGAAATCTGAGTGTTCTTGTGCAATAAGGAGAACTGAGATCTCATCCTTGAGCCCCTCCAGGAAGCGCTCTTGCTTAGCTTCATCCGAAGTAACATCTTCAGGAGCATACCGAGCCAATTGGTTAAATTTATGCAGGTATTCATTGACAGTGCTGCTGCCCTAACGTAAGGAACGAAATTCCTTCCTCTTCAAAGACATCATGCCCGGAGGAATATGGGCACGACGAAAAGCTTGCACAAACTCATACCACGTGATGGTTTGAGCGTCAGCATGTGATTGGCTAAAATTATCCCACCATTCAGAGGCTGGGCCACTAAGTTGATGGGAGGCGAATAAGACCCTCTCATGGTCTGAGCATTGGACCATGTCCAATTTTCTGCCCACTTCCCTAAACCAATCATCGGCTTCCATTGGCTCAAAGCTGCTGGAAAAGGTTGGAGGGCGCAATCTCATAAATTCTGCTATGTTGGCCCTTGGAAGAGGTGGAATTGGAGCTTGTCGAGTATTTCTTCTTTGTTGCAAAGGATCGAGTGTTGGCAATTGACTGGGAGAGCAAATTTATTAGCTGAGCTTGGTTAGCCATCATCTGAGCCCAGTTAGGACCTTCTGTTGGAGGAGGTGGTGGTTGTGAGGTTGGTTGCTCCTGCACATTATCAACTCTTCTATTCTGGTTGCTATACCAGGCTGGGTTCTCAAGCTCATCCCCAGCTTGTCTATTCCGATTGCTTGAGCTGCCACTACTATTTCTAGTGGTGACCATCTTGTCTGAGCTCCAGAGGCTGAGGAAAGAAAAGAAAAGACTAAGGGGGACAGATAAAATAGCCCACTCAACAAAGCAACCCACAGGAAGAAGCTCTTTCAAAAACTTTTAGTAAGTAAACACCGTTCTACACGTTTCTTACCACTTGAAGGAGGTCTTAAGCACCATACCTAGCCAAGAGACCTCTAATATAGGTTTCAAAGGTAAGGAGGATCCATTTAATATTGTAAGTTGGTGCAAAGACATAAACAAGGTAAGATTAGATTAAGGTAAGAAAGATTACCAGAAGGGAGGTAAGAACACAAGGATGACCAAGATAAGAAAAGAACATTTTATTCTTCTTTGTTTTATAAAATAAACTTTGAAATTCTATGGTCATTCTACTAGGCTACAACCTGCAGTCAAGATGCTCTGATACTACTTGTGGCGACCCGGCCAGGGGCTGACCCGAGAGGTCCTCCAAGACCTCCTGGAAAGTCCACCAGGACCTCCCAGGACATCCTACAGGACCTCTCGGTAGAACCGCTCAGACCGCGACCCAACTCGAGGCCATCCGTGAGGCCCTCCCGGATCTCCTGGAAGTCCATCAAGACCTCCCAGGAGGTCCAGTAGTACCGCCCGAGGGGCCGGTAGGATCGGGGACCGGTAGTTCTGCTCGAGGGTCCGGTAGGACCGCTTGAGGGAAACTGGGGGTCCTGACTCGAGGAGGTCTGGGGACCTCAGACCTCCCCAAACACCACACTCTGACTCGAGGAAGGTCCTTGAGGGACCAACCCGAGGAGGTTGTGGGGCTTGGGATAGGCCTCAAGTCCGCTATGATCCAAACTAGTCCCAAGGATCAATGGCTAGTTCTCACAGTAAAATCAAGTGATAGCATACATCAGCGCAACCTTTATTATCTCAAAAGAGTTGATTACAAGATTTGCTTGCAAACCGACAACAGCAAAATACACAGCAGAAACAAAAGTCAAGTCCATCCAATACACCACAGGTAATTGGTTGGAGGGCGCGGCCTAATTGATCTGGTCTTCATCATCAAAGAAGTCTTCCCCTGCTCAATGATTAATCAAGCAAGAGTGAGTACAACAACCGTGCTCGCAAGTTACACCCGTCAATTAACCAGAATGACATGCATAAATGGACATCTCAAGGGAAGGCACAATATGGTTAATTTGCGTAAAGCCAATTTTCTTTCAATTACATATACTAAGTTCCAAGGCAGTTATACAATAAATAAAATTCATTTTCCAAATTTAACTTTTCAGTTGGATAACAATAATCATCAAATGGTGAAGGATACCCTCCTGTCACAAGGCTCCCCGCCCAAACCATGGGATAGAAATCGCAAAAACAGTTTATCCAAAACCTTTTGAAAGCAAAACCAATATCTAACTTTGAGTGGTCTTTGCCAGCACGTCCATGATCGTGGACACGGCTATTCGAATAGTTTTCACTCTGCAGAGGTTGTACACTTTACCCACATCACATGTTTCCTCTAATTTGTTTGGCATTCGTCAATGCCACCTCTCACTGCCAAAGGTAAGAGGTCTAGAGTTCATGACAAGGCCTTTACAATGCATCATTCCACCGCAGCCCCTCCTCGCTAAGGATTCGCTTCCTTTAGATAGAAACCCGCTGGAAAAGCCCCCTCTTGCGCTAGTGGGAAACATAGGTTAATAAAGACCCTAGGCCATGAAAGACTTCCCACACATCAAAGTGGAACAACTGCGGTGGAACTTTGTAAATTAATTGGCCAAGTCCCGTGCCCCATTCTGGAGACATGTGGTTGTACGGTGAGGCATAGCCCATTATAGGCATGGCAAAGGGACGCTCAAAGGCCAGTCCTCAAATGACTAGGGCGACATCCACAGAACCCTGGGACTCAACCATAGAAATGGGTCGATCCCGTGCATTGACATGCACCAACCAAGCAACCAATTCGTCCCAGTCCAAACCAATTTTCCTTTCATTTGCTTTTCAAAAACATTTAGAAGCTTCCATGACAACACAATGCCATGGTTTAAAACCTTTAAACAGCAGTTGGTCATGTTGGTAAAATTTCTCCAAATCAAATACTTTCGGTCTGAGCGAGACTAAGCATAAGTTTTTCAAATGATTCCAGTTCATTCTAATGTACCAACTAGTTTTTCCTATGATGACAAAATGTTCAGTTCAAGGTCAACAGTGGCCATACAAAGGATTTAGGTATAGTTATGAATTTAAAGACATGTATTGAAATAACTTAGTAAAGTAAGCATGCATTAACATTTAAAATGGAACATATATAGGGTGAAATAATGGGTGCAATATGATCAAGAGTGTAACTTGCCTTGCTCAAAGGCTTGGGTGTCTTCTTCTTCTGCGGAGAGCTCTTGCTCCTCAGTATCTTCACAATCTACACGAGGAAACCAAAGCAACTGTAGGATCAAGGATAACCAACTAGAGGGGGGTGAATAGGAGGTTTTTAAATTTTTAACAATTTAACAATTTTAGCCAATCAATAATCTAGTCTAAACAAGTTACACTTCTAGCTAAGCAATTCAATCACAATAAACAAGCTAGAAATATAAATGCGGAAAGTAAAGACTAGAGATAACCACAATGACACAACGATGTTTTTCCCGTGGTATCGAAGACTTGCCGGTCTTCACTAGTCCACGTTGAGGAAGCATGACACCTCAAGCCGGCTCCACGAATTAAGCCTTCCCTTGATTCACTATGGTTGTTCTTCCTCCGCTCCGGAGATGGTGAACACCAAACCACTCACAAACTTGCACCGAGCCTCTTCACAATCTTCTTGAAGAGATCACCATGCTTCACCGCCACGCCGTCTAGGAGTGCAGCAACACTCCAAGAGAAATAAATCAACGGCCTTCACTTGACGGCACTCAAGTGCAAATGGATCAACTAGGAGTATGAATGCACTTGAATGAATCTCAACAAACTCACAATGAATGCACAAGTGTTTTTGAGTGTTGAGTGAATGCACAAATGTCACAAGGCTCTATAGTTGTTAAATGTGGTCTAGCAGCCCTTACAAGAGCAGTTGGGGGGGGGTATTTATAACCCCCACCAACAATTATGACCATTGGGGACCAAACCCCAACTCTCAAATAAAATCGAACAACCGCGATTAACGAGCAGACGATCAAGACTTCAAATCGAGCACACCATCAGCGGCTAGAACAGTTACTAAAAATACACAATATAGCCGTTGGAAATCCCAGTCGGAATGACCGCCAACTAAGGTGTGGTACATCCGCATTGCCTTGGTCGTATCGCACTTACGAGCGGTACAACCGATCGTAGGGTTTCACAAATCGCTGAAAGATACAAGCGTTCTGAAATTTTCATACCGTCATATAAAAATCGAAATGACCGTAGAGCGGTACAACCGTTTCTAAGCACGGAACGTCCGATTTCCAGAAAGAGTTTTTGAGCTAAAATGCACTGGTACTGTTTTTCTTGAACCGCCTCATAAAATTCGGTACGACCGCACATCGGTACGACTTATTCTCACAAGCGGAACGACTGATTTCCACAAGTAGCTCTGAGGCAAAATGCATCGCTTCTGGTTTTCTTGAACCGCCAACTAAAAAATGGAATGATCGCAATGCGGTAGTACCACTCAAAGAGCTGGTCGTTCCGCATGTGCGCTCAGTTGACTTTTCCCTTCAAAATACGGTACTACTGCCAAGTAATGTCCGGCCATACCGCACCAAGCGGTACGACCGCAATTTTAACTACGGTACTACCGATTTTAGACAGAAGCACTTAAAGCTTTCAAATTCAATTTCAAGTTCAAATTCAAATGCATACATGATCCTAAATTGATCCATGTGGCACAAGAACATGCTATCAAGCTACTAGCCATGATCTCTCTTAATAGTACGACATTTATCCTATAATCCGGTCTTCCAACCAAATCTCCTAAGACCGGTAAAATACAAAAAGGGAATCTAGACTACTTGTACCTTGTCTTTAAGCCAAAAGATCTTCATGTAGTCCATTTGCATGCAACTTTGCGTCAATAAGTTCACCAATGGGACTTAACCTTGTAAATACTCAATAAACATGTTAATCCCATATTCACATATTATCATTAATTACCAAAACAATTTTTAGGGGCCTAGATGCTTTTAGCAACTCAACACCAAGCTCAAATAAGATCCAAAGAAACTCCAATAGAACACTAAAATAAACCAACAGAGAGGTTGGGTTGGTTTGGAGGAGGTCCAAGGAGCTTGCTGGAGGGGGTCCAGAGAGCTTTGGAGGAGGTCTAAGAGCTTGAAGGGAGGTTCACGAACTGCTCAGTTGAGCTGGAAAGTAGAAATGGGGAAAAAGGTGAAAAGGGAAGGGCTGCCCAAGCTTACATAGCTGGAGCTTTTGAGATTTCCAATGGTATAGGTGTTCAAGAGTTGGTGAAAAAGGACAATGGGAGCAGGCAAAAGATGGGACAAAAGAATAGCACAGGTGCTGCCAAAAAGTGATAGCATTTAATGCGACACAACTGGCATTAAATGTGGGGAGACTCCCATGTGCAAAGGACATGGTCAAAGGATAAAGAAAATGGGTGTGACTGCCAAATAGGGCCAGTCAAAGCTCAAGGGGAGATCCTACGGACAGGAGGTCCAAAGGACACAATAAGGGGAGGTCCTGACGGTCAGATCTCCAAAAGGGGAGGTCTTAACGGTCAGATCTAACAAAGGGGAGGTTTGAACGGTTAAGATCTCCAAAGGGGAGGTCTTAACGGTCAGATCTAACAAAGGGGAGGTCTGGACGGTTAAGATCTCCAAAGGAGAGGTCTTAATGGTCAGATCTAACAAAGGGGAGGTCTTAACGGTTAAGATCTCCAAAGGGGAGGTCTTAACGGTCAGATCTAACAAAGGGGAGGTCTGGATCAAGTGGAAGACTCGAACGTTCGCGAGGGAGGTCCAAATGAACGCTAGGGAGGCCCAAATGGGTTCAAGGAGATTCCAGGGCACGGGGAGGTCCAAATTCTGGTTTTGAGAGTTTCCAAGGAACAGTAATACCACAAGTTGGGAAGCGGTACTACCGCACTCCGATAGCACCGGTTGTTACAAAGCAGTATGGAATTTCCAGAACACATGTTTTTGGAAGCTCGATTTTATCGTAGAGCGGTATGACCGTGAGTTCAATGGCGGTAGTACCGCATGGCGGTATACTGCATTTGAAAGCGATAAGGAATTTCGGAGGACAATATTACAGAGATCAAAGCAAGGGGAAGTCCAAAGGGGCCTAAAGAGGTTCCAACAGAATAGAGGGTGAGTTCAAATGAACATGAGGGATGTTTTGACCTGGGGAGGTCTAAGCCAGAGAAGAACCAGAGAGGGAGGTCTAGGCCTAAGGAGGTCTGGACCAACGAGAATCAAATCAAGCAAAGAAAGGGAGAGATCACCAAAGCTCCAACAAACCCAACAAACCATTCAAGAGTTTTAGTTGAAGTTTGAGTTAGTCAATTGAAATCCATTCTGAAATTTCAAGTTAAGCTTTGGATTCTCATCAAAACAAAATGGTTCTTTTTATTTTGGAAAATTCAAAAAGGCTCTGAAAATTAGGGTATTGCACTATGAGATCATGAATACCGGCTCTTTGAAAAAGCCGATAAGTCCCATCATACTTGCTCAAAGAGTTAATGTGTGTCCACTTCACCCACTTATGATCTGCAAACTACCTGTGAGGGCATATAACTGCTCATAGACCTGTTAGACCTGTTCCTGAAACTGAGTGTGGAATTTTGGATTTGTGGAATCTTCGGGATGTATAAACTGATAACTGTGATGCATTATAGCGTAATCATTAGCAGAGACTATTCTCAAGTCGATCTGTGGCTCAACTGGTTCTCCCATCTCTTCATCAGATCCTTCTTGCAATTCAGTTTCTACCTCAGATTCGGACTCAGATTCTGACTCAGCTTGAGATGACCTTTCCTCAGATTCAGAGTCACTGGCTGCAGGCCCTTTGCCTTTGTCATGAATGTCCTTTCGGTGAACCTCTGGATTTCCTTGAACAGGGGCTGCAGGAGACTGAGAGGAAGAAGATTGATCTCTAGGAGGGTCGACAGACTTGCGAGTGGCGATTCTTGTCCTCAGCATCTTGAGGATCGAGGGAGATACACCCTAAGGTCGGAGATCAACAAAGTTTGAAGAAAATCTGAAGAAGTTTGTGGATTTTTGAGGAGGATTTGAGGGTTCTTCGGTTTTGAGAGAGAGAGGCCGAGAGGGGAATGAACTGAAACGGTGGTAGTGCGGTAGAACCACTCGGGAGTAAAGGTAAGGGGTAAAAATCGAAAGGCAGTTAATGCCCCTTTTTACAACTGATGCGGTAGTTCTGCAGAATAGACGCCGGTTGTACCGCTACGCAGTAGTACCGTTGTTATATCGCCGGTAGTTCCGCAATGCGGTAGTACCGCGATTAACCCGCCGGTAGTTCCGATTATCCTGGAGCTTCAAGAATAGACTTAGGATTTAAGAATTTTGCAAATGATCCCTAATTGTACACTCAAATAAATATCATTTAGGATCATTATGCATTGGATAAACTAATGTCTATCTATGAACATAATTTTTTTATAAATTAAAGAGATTTCTAGTAAAGTATTTGAAAATATCTTTGAAAAAACATCAAATAATACCAAGTGGAACAAAGTGCACGAGGCATGAGTTCAAACAACATTTGAATAGTCTATGACATTTAATTCATTCCTCAATTTACAAAAGTGGCTTTCATCTAATGGTTTGGTGAAAATGTTTGCTAATTGGTCTTCGGTCCGGATGTGGCTAATTTCAATATCTCCCTTGCTCACATGATCTCTCAACAAATGGTGGTGAATATCAATATGCTTGGTTCTTGAGTGTTGGACTGGATTATTGGCTATTTTCACCGCACTATCATTATCACACAAAAGAGGCATTTTATCGAAATTAATTCCAAAATCCATCAAATTTTGCCTCATCCATAGCAATTGAGCACAACAACTACCCACAGAAACATATTCGGCTTCGGCGGTACATAGAGCTACGTAATTTTGTTTCTTGGATGAACATGATACTAAGGATCTTCCTAATAATTGACAACTACCCGACGTGCTTTTTCTATCCACTTTGCAACCCGTATAATCGGAATCCGAATATCCAATTAAATCAAATTTAGACCCTTTGGGAAACCATAGGCCAATGCTAGATGAATGTTTTAAATATCTTAGTATTCTTTTTACGGCTATCAAATGACATTCTTTTGGAGTTGCTTGAAAGTGTGCACGCATGCAAATGCTAAACATAATACCGGGTCCTAGATGCGGTAAGATAAAGTAAACTACCAATCATAGACCTATAAAGTTTTAAATCTACCGATTTACCTCCCACATTAAGGTCGAGATGACCGTTAGTTGCCATGGGAGTCTTGATGGATTTTGCATCTTCCATGCCAAACTTCTTGATCAAGTCTTTTGCATATCTTCTTTGGCTCACAAAGGTTCCATCTTTGAGTTGCTTGATTTGAAGTCCAATGAAATAGCTTAATTCTTCGATCATTGACATTTCAAATTCTCTAGACATCATATCACCAAATTCTTTACAAAAGTCTTGCTTAGTAGACTCGAAGATAATGTCATCAACATAAATTTGAATCAATTTTCTCGATTTTGAATCCTTTTGATACTAGAAAATCTCTAAGACGTTCATACCATGCTCTTGGAGCTTATTTAAGACCATAAAGCGCCTTGGAGAGTTTATAGACATGATTAGGATTCTTAGGATCTTCAAAACAGGGAGATTGTTCAACAAAAGTAAGTTCGGATATTTTTCCATTTAGAAAGACACTTTTACATCCATTTGAAATAATGTAATATCAAAACATGATGCAAAAGCAAGTAATATCCGAATTGACTCAAGTCTAGCTACAGGAGCAAAGGTTTCACCAAAATCCAAACCTTCGACATGTGAATATCCTTGAGCGACCAATCTCGCTTTGTTTCTTACAACCATACCGTTTTCATCTTGCTTATTCCTAAAGACCTATTTTGTACCAATGACGTTGTGTTCCTTGGGTCTATCCACCAAAATCTAAACTTCATTCCGGACGAAGTTATTGAGTTCTTCATGCATTAGATTCACCCAATCCGGACCATTAAGTGCTTCTTCTACATGTTTTGGCTCAATAGAAGAGACAAAAGAGTAATATTCATAAAAAGAAGCAATACGAGATCAAGTTTGAACACCCTTACTTACATCACCCAATATTTGATCTATTGGATGATCTTTTGCAATTGCATTGTGGATTCTTGGTGGTAAGTTGGATGGTCGATCATTTTCCTTATTGTCCTCTCCATCAGTTTGAATTTGATTTATAGTGGAAGAGGTAGAAGGTTCAACTTGAGTGGAAGATGATGGATCGTCCTTAGGTTTGATGTCGCCTATTTGCATGTTCTCCATGGCTTTTCTTAAGGCTTCATCACCTACATCATCCAAATTCTCATGCTCTTCTTGAGAGCCATTAGTCTCATCAAATAGTACACCATGTCTTTCTTCAACTAAACCGAGTTTTTGTTAAAGACACGATAAGCTTTGCTATTTGATGAATAACCAAACAAGAAACCAACGTCACAACGACTTGCAAATTTTGAAAGGCGAACACCCTTTTCAAAATATAACATTTGCAACCAAATACACGAAAGTAAGAGATGTTTGGTTTTCTTCCAACAAGAAGCTCATAAGAAGTCTTTTTCAAAATACGATGCAAATAAAGATGATTTATGGCATGACAAGCGGTGTTAATTGCTTCCGCCCAAAAACTATCGGAAGTATTATATTCATCAAGCATTGTCCTAGCCATTTCAATTAATATTCGATTTTTCATTTCTACAACTCCATTTTGCTCCGGAGTGTAGGTTGTGGAAAGTTCGTGCTTTATTCCAAGTTCATCACAAAAGTCTTCAACTTTAGTATTTTTGAACTCGGAACCATTATCACTACGGATTTTCTTAATTTTGAAATCAAATTCATTTTGAGCCCTTTTTGCAAAACTTTTGAAAATGCCGGAGGTTTCGGCTTTGTCATCTAGGAAGAATACCCATGTGTATCTAGAGTAATCATCCACAATGACTAAACAATAGCTATTTCTCCCGATGCTCTTATAGGTTGTTGGCCCAAATAAATTCATATGTAAGAGATCCAATGGTTTAGAAGTTGACATGATACTCTTGGAAGGATGAAAATTAGCGACTGGTTTACTGGCTTGACAAGCACTACAAAGTCTATTTTTCTCGAGCTTTACATCTTTCAAGCCAACAACTAAATCATATTTGAAAAGCTTTTTAAGTTGAATCATTCCAACATGAGCTAGCCTTCTATGCCAAACCAACCCAAAGAGGTTTTTGCAATTAAACAAGTTTTCAAGCAAGATTCATTTGAAGTAAAATCAACTAAGTAGAGATTTCCAAATCTAAAACCTTTGAAAACTAACGAATTATCTTTCTCACTTGAAATTGTAACACCTTCATTTGAGAATGAGCAAATTAAGCCAAGATCGCATATTTGAGCGACGGATAACAAATTGAAATTTAGCGATTCAACTAAAGATACATTGGAAATGGAAAGATCATTTGACATAGCAATTTTACCTAATCCTATTACCTTTCCTTTGCTATTATCGCCAAATGTGATCTTGTCAACTCCTTTTCCATTCTCGAATGTGGTGGATATTTTTTCTATCACCGGTCATGTGTTGAGTGCATCCACTATCAAGCACCCAATGTTTTCCACCGATTTTGTAGTTCACCTACAAAACAAGAATTAAGTTCTTTTAGGTACCCAGATTTGTTTGGGTCCTTGGAGGTTAGTGACCAAGGATTTAGGCACCCAAATAACATTCTTTTTAGCTCCTAAAATTGAAGTACCAACAAATCTTACAATTACTTTACCATCCTTAGTTTTCTTAAGTATATAACATGAATCATATAAGCCTAGAGATGGAGTCTTACCAATAGGACAAGTTTGTTGCAAATGTCCTATTTCTCAGCACTTATAGCAATATTTACCATTTTGCTTAACAAACCTTGTGGGCTTGTTTACCGGTTTCTTATCCTTCTTGGGCACATACCCAAGTCTTTCTTTGTTGAATGAGCACCTTTGCTTACTCAAAAGTTTGTCAAGGGTAGCCTTACCTTTGAAGCACCATTCTAAGCTTTTGCTTAGCTTGGTCACTTACTCCTTTAGCTCATTGTTTTCAACAACAAGCTTTGCATCATGAGACTCAACATTATCATGATTAGAGTTAATAGCAGATTTGCCAAAAGTATTAGCATCATGAAGAAAGAGGCAGGAGGGTGCTGTTTCAAGAGCTTTTGCAAGGACGGGGCATTAACGTGAAGTGACCAGAAGGCAGAGCTGTAGGGGTGTTTCTTTGGTACGTGCAAAACCTTCTAAGCGAGTCACATCAAGGGGCAAGGGAGGCCAACAGGTTTCACGGATAGGAGAAGGTAGGCTGCTCCAGGAGTTTTGCTAGTGCCAAGTGCTGAGCGCAGAGGGTCTTGCGGAGGAAAAGCGCTAGCGTTTATTTTTCTCTTGAACGAAGTTTATCTCGAGTGTTCTCTAGAAGAAGCAGTAAACTGGGCGTAGATCAAGGAAATTCCTACAGAGATCATTGCCCTCCGGAGCCGGAGGAGGCTTCGTGAACTTAGAGTATTTTTTGGTAGGAGACATAGCTTTTCGTTAGTTAGCTACGTCTCCACGGTCGGCGCCAATGTTGTAGGTGTAAAAACCGAACACGAGTGAGGGGGTGGACGTCGGCCGTCTGACGGACCATCGTCCACGAGAGTAAAAAATGACACGATGGTTTATACAAGTTCAAGGGTCCGAGAAGACCGTCCTACTCCTGTCGGTGAGCCAACGGGGAGTTACCTCCGAGGAGGGAGCCCTCGAAGGATTACCAGTTTGAATATGCTTCTTCATTGCTCAAGAGAGCTCTCTCCTCAAATGAGAGATACATGGGGTATTTATAGGCTCTTGGGCCTGTACAAATGGCCAAAACACCCCTTGGGGCTTGGGTACTTTATGAGTACAAGTGAGGGGTATAATCGTCCTTTGCAATATAATTATATTTCTTGATCTGTTAAGCTGGTATTTTCCCTGTGGAGTGGATCCAACTGTCTTAGGGGTGAATTATTCTTCCAATATTTAAATGTTCCCAATGTTTTTTTCCCTTGCTAGCTGAAAGGCTTTGAGGTCATAAAAGCTATCCATCTTGACCCATTACCATTTGATATGGAGCGTGAGTGCGTGACCTTATCACCCCGACATACAATACAAGAAAAAACGACCAAATGCTTAAGCACTACCAGGTTAGATGTCACAGCGAATACTCCTTTCCCTCTTTCTTTTTTTTTTGGGCTTACCACGCTTCTCATTTTCCAAAGTTTTCTAGTTATGCAAGTAAGACTACTATCTCCCCCGCTTAGCTGATAAGTTTCGTCGGACGTTGTGTGTTCAGGTAGCCATCGATGCACTCTACAAGAGCACAAAGTAAGAGAGCAACGTTGCAGAGCAGCAGAAGGGTTCATGTGATCCACCGGTTTCTTGCTTTCTGTGCCCTTCTCGGCGGCGTCTACAAACGGGGCGCATCTCAGCCTTAAGCTGATTCATGTCCAGTCAGCTGATCGATCTTGTGCCTTTCCCCAGTTCCTTTCCCCGCTACCGCTGTTTGGCAATCAATAGTTGATACTTCAGTACTCGCATGATCGGGCTTTCTCCAGTCTCCATGGTTCTATGGAATCACAGTGTCATGTACGTGTAACTAATATACGACTGCGAAAAAACACGGTCCCATGTCTTTCTTCTCTTGAAATGAATACGATTGAATGCAGTAATTGGTGTCAAGTTTGTCTGATCATTGCTTTGGGTTTTTTACACAACTTATTCCTGTGAATCTTATCCGGTACTTGTACACAGCTCATTCCCTGTGAACCTTATCCGGCACTTGGTATTTCTGATTGATTGTTAAATGACAAACTGTTCCTTGTGCGGCTGTGCCTGTTTTCTTCAGTCAGCACACCAGCGTAAGCACAAGTTCTGACACCTTCGTCACTTTCACTTTCTATCTTCTCTTTCTGTATACCTTGTTTCAAAGAAGAAAAAAATATACTCTTTCTGTATACGCGGAAGCAGATTTGAAGATTAAAAAATATACTCTTTCTGTATACGCGGAAGCAGATTTGAAGATTCTTGGTCAGTTCTTCCCATCTCTCTCCCCCCTATTTCTTGATCCCCTCGACCAGTAAAATTGGAGGGTTGAATGGTCAGCAGTCAGCACTGTCCTAGTTTTTGAACATTCTTAAGTCCACCAAACTTTTCCAAAAGCAAATCCATGGTGAGTGAATGCCAACACAAAAGACAGAAGTATCAAAGAGAACATGTCTGTCCCAGTGATAATAAGCATACTATTCCAGGAGTACCAAGTATGTTTATAATTGGGTAAGTGTCACACTAATTTGTGAAATTTCGTTGCACTCGTCTTGGACTTTCGGTTGAAACTAAGTAGACCATCACACTTCATTTTATTTGCTCTGGCTACTCAAAATTTCTAACTTAGAAGGTTAGCTTGATTAATTTGGTAGTTTAATTAAAGGCTTAAGGTTCAGGTGAACCGTGAACACGAACTTACCATGCAAGAACTAACTCATACTTTTATCCCATTCTTTCCTTTGCAAGGATAATTTTCAAAGGTTCTAACTTAGAAGGCTAGCTTGCTTAACTTGGCAGTTTAAGGCTTCAGGTGAACATGACCTTAGCATACAAGAACTAGCAATTCATATTCCTCTCTACTTTCTTTGCAGTGATAATTTGGACTTTCCTCTTTGTCATTTTTCTCTAAGTTGTTTCTAAACAAACTATCTGAATTTAAAAAAAATGACAACAAAACGAAATTAAAATAATATAGAAATCAACCTTATATACTACTAATAATGTGTTTACATTAAAGTAATTAAATTATAAGAGATTACCAGGGAATTGATACTAGGAAAAGAAAAGTAGGCCACCACACCATGTATTTCTCCACTAACAAAGATGCCAAACTTTTCGGCCGCGAGGCCTTTCCCTGCCGAGTGGACCTAGCAGTTTCTTTCAACTCTTCCAGCACGATAATAAGTATGACCAAGGACCGGTCAATGGGAGACAAGCGCCCAAAGAAGTAAAAAACGATGGAAAATAACTCGGTTTCCCTATCCAGTGAAAATAAAATAACTCGGTAACCGGGTTTACCGGTGGAGCTGGTAGAACTACAAACCGGCCCCGAATTTTTCGGTTTGGATGAATTTTATCCAAAGAAAATCGAATTTGCTTGAATTTTGTTCGAATTTGAATTTTTTAAATTTAAAATTCGAAATTTTAAATTTTAAAATCCAAAATTGGCTAAAAAAAATTTCCGAAAAAACTGGTTACCGACGATAACTGAGCCTATCACTAGCCTCCAATTTTTTTTTGCAACTGGTAGGAAAAACCCTGTCACTATCTCGGTCAAACTTCCCTCCCTCTTACCAACATCTAGAAGACCAGAACCAGAAGCGTAGCATACTTAAAACCAATGGCCGTCACATCTCTCTCTCTCTCGCTAGCTAGCTAGTCTTTCTATAACTATCCTTCTCGATCATTTCTGGTTTCTCCATTCTTGCAAGCAAGCAGCTAGCTAGCAAGCTGCAAGTTGCAAGAAGATCGAGAGCATCAGCGCGAGAAGTTTCCTTTCCTCTTCTCCCTTGGTCTCCTATCTTGTAAATCATTGCTCATCTTGCCATTTCTGGCTCAGAAGTCAGGAGCTGCTATGCCAGCAAGGCGACGCTTGCGAGTGAAGTAGATATAAAAGACCTTCGTCTCCTACCTAATGCGCGCGTATGTAAGCTGCTCCTAGGTTGATCTTGTCATCTTGGTCGCCTCTTCTTCTTCTCTTCTGTTTCTCTGAACTTGTCATGATCTCCTACCTGCTAGCTTGGCGCTCCAAATCTGTCATTGCCGAATCATATTGCCTGCAGCTACAAAGCTGTTCTTGTTGAATTAACCATCTGATCCCATGATACGAGAACCAGCTGCTGCTATATATCCAAACACAGCTTAGATTTCGTGTATCAAGTAAGAACCATGCAGGACGGTGCAGGAGGAGACATCCATTTGCTCCTGAGCATCCTGGCCGACGGCGAGGAGCAGGTGAGGCAGCTCGACGCGCGGCTCGGGGAGCCCGATGCGCTGCAGTCTCGGGCGGAGGAGTACTGCAGAGGAGCGGCGCGGCAGCTGCAGTGCACGTTCGGGAAGGCGATAGCCGTCGCGAAGGCCATGGAGGCGGCTGGCGCGTCGGGGTCGCGGGGCACCAACCGCTCCGAGTCGCCGCGGTCGGTGGACGAGAGCTCCGGCAGGACGGCGAGGGATATTGCGCATGAGCGCCAAGACGTGTGCAAGAGAAGGTGCGTACAATTGAAACTCCCTCACACGTCACAAATGTGCACTTTTACAGTTTTACAAGTTACTCCCAGGGTTTTGATTACCGAATTTTTTATTACCGGAGGTCACGGGTAGGACCAAAATGGCCGAAAATCAAAAAAAATTGGTTAAATTGAACCGAAATTTTCAAATCAAATTTTGATTTTTTTTAATATTAAATGGAAAATACATAATTCAAGCAAATTTCAGTGGACAACAATAATTTCAGCCGGTTTGGGTCTATTTTTAAATTTTACCGGGTACTCGATAGAACCAAAATCACAATTTTCAGTTGATTATCGGCCAATAATCCAAACCCTGGTTACTCCTTATGGAAGTGGCAAGCTAGCGGCTACTAAAAATGCTTCTCGGGAAAAAAAAAATTCAAATACCACTAGAGCTCTAAAAGCTAGCGGCTACTGTTGAGTTTTATGCACTAATCAATTTACTAAAAAGCTCAAGAAAAGACCGACATGATACTCCAATGTTCACTACACCTGCAATAACTACTAAAAAATACACTCCGCTCACAACCTAATACTTGACAGAGAAATACCAAAAAGCTCGAAGTAATTCATCATGATGGAGTAAAAAAGACTAACTAAGAACATCAGCGTGTAATGTGTACTTTCTCCTCTCAGAGTCAAAGTTAAATGAGAAACACGCAGCTCTTTTCCCAGGGGACGGTCCTCGTGTGAAGATCGCCTCCTAAGTCATCCGATCGCGCATTGTAGCACGAACGGACGATATCGAGGGTAGTTTTGTCCCTTAAAAGTTCTATCCTGATAAACACGACTGATCTACCACTCGAAACAATACTAAGGCCTCGTTTAGAACATGAGATTTTTTTGAAAATTCGTGCGTGAATTAAACTATTTCTTGTGGAATTTTTGTTTCCATACAGGACCTAAATTAGTTGGATATTTGCACATGTTTTTTTAATGCACAAGTTCCGTTTTCAAATTAATAATTAGTAAACGTCAAATATATATATTTGAAAGGTGCCTAACCGCACGAACGGGCAGAGTAGCGAGTAGAGAGTAATGCCACCCATAGTTCTTGGGTGTTTTGGTCAAAAAGAAAGGAATCTTTCATAATCATAGGTACACAATACTCAAATATTAGCATTTGCAATAGTCAATGGGAAAAAATTTTAAAATCTGACCTTGATTTTGTTGGTCCTGAATCACACAGGAAGGGCCTGCCAAGATGGACCCAAAAAATCCGAGTACCAGATGCAAATTTAGAAGCCACCCCGGACGATGGATTCAGCTGGAGGAAATACGGCCAGAAAAACATCCTCAAAGCCAAGTTCCCCAGGTTCACCTCAAAAGGCTCAAACATCTGACATTGAAAAATACCTTCAAATTTCAATTCCATCTAAGCACTTGTTTGAAATGCAAGAATTTCACCCAATGTGTCGTAGCACAGGAATTTCACAAGAATTTTAGACCTATTTGAAATACGAGTTTTTTCCCTTCAAATCCTACAATAATTGACATGTAGATCCAGTGTAGCACACGTAGATCAGAATCCTCAGCCCATGGCCCCATACCTGACCAGCTTCTAGCTTTCTGAGTTCTGACACTGACATGTATGTTGTTGCAGGGGATACTACCGCTGCACGTACCGCACCGCGCAAGGGTGCCCCGCCACGAAGCAGGTGCAGCGGTCGGACTCCGACCTGTCCGTGTTCGACGTCACGTACCAGGGCTTGCACGCGTGCCACCAGAAGCAGCGCCACGCGACGGCGTCTCCTCCCGGCGCGGTGGCCGCGCACGACGGCAACCAGCCGCCGCCGCTTCCGGACCCGAACCTGGAGCTTCTCGCGAGTTTCAAGAACAGCCTGAAGGTGGAGACCGAGGGGCTGACGCTGCCGGCGTCCTTCCACGACCACGACCATGACGCCGCGACCCCTGCCTGCACCGCTTCCTTCTTCTCGTCCGTCCCTTTCCACAGCGCCATCGTGAGGGCGCCGGACAGCGCCGCGGTGGCCTTCTCGCAGGTGGAGAGCGGCCAGCTGAGAGGCCCGGGCTTCTCCCCGGCGTTCGTCTCCCCTGCCGCGTCGGCCGGGTCGAGCTACTTCTCCATGGCGCACTGCCCGGTGGGGAGCTACGACCGGGGAGGAGTGGGCATGCGCGGGGCAGAGTCGGAGCTCGGCGAGACCGCCTCCGCGGCGGATCCCGCCGGGTTTGACTACTCGCTGTACCACCACCACGCCGAGCTCGACCCGCACTTGCCGTTCGCACCAATGTAGGAACGCGTGAAGAGCAAACTGAAGAAGCTTGATTTTGTCGCGAGGATTTTGGTTCAGTTAGCCCCTGCTTGGATCCACAAGAATCAGGAAAATTCCCGCAGCCAGTAGCCCTCAGTAATCAGGAAAATTCCCGCATTCCAAACTCCTTGCGTCTGAAGTAGCAGCCGAACTTCGTCTTAGATGATGTACAATAGGTTTACATCAGCTCTATATTGTCTCTGTCACGTAGAATTTAAGCTGATGTGAATGAAAGAGAATAAAAATAGAGAAATGTGTTGTTTATAATCATGTAACCGACTGTATCACGAGAACCAAAGAGGAAATATCTTAAATCCATAAAAGTATTAAAAGATTGTGTCATCTATAAAGACAAGTGATAAGACAACTCATTATATAAGCTGTCTATAATATTGTCTACAGGTAACATAGAGAATTACTATAGACAGCAGCTGTCTATACTTTTGTACATACCCTTAACGGGAACAGAAAACCGTAGCAGTTAGTTCGCTGTGTTGTTTCTTTTGTTTTGTTTGCCTCAAGAGACTTGTTCCATGGTACTGGTTAACTTGTGAGCGATACTGACAGAGCCACAGAGGATTCCAGTTTTAGTAGCCTTTGTTCAGTGACACTGGTTAACTTTGAGAATTATTTTTAAGGTTAATTATGAGAATTAGAGTTACTGAAGGAGGATTTTATTCTAGTTCTATTCTACAATCTGTATGCAGGAAAACTGATTTGACACATAACCGTTATGTTAGTTCTATTCTACAATCTGTATGCAGGAAAACTGATTTGACCGTCACACAGAACTTTTAGGTTAAGGTGTGGCCATCAGACTCATTTCCTCTCCTCCTGGGATCGGTGATGCCCATGTGTATTCTTGTTGAGCGTGAGAAGAAACAAACAGAAAGCTTAGGCTGACTAGACTAGCAACAAGGATTTAGCAAAAGGGAATGCGATAATATGATGTGTGGTGGCACACTGGTTGCTTACTTGCTTTTCTTTTAACTACCTTCGTTTCTAGTTCACAGCTCTAGGAAAACAGGGCCATATGACGGTCATAATCTGTAAAGTTGTGCTAAAAGCATCTACAATAGTTTGTTTCTTAGCTTGTTCCTAAGAGGAGAGAGAGTACTCAATCTAATAAAAAGAAACAATCATTCCAATGGATTATTTCTTAAACTTGTATCTAAGATTTTAATCGCTACAAGCTTGTTGGTAGGCAGTGGGACCCACAAAATGAGTGTTTAGGTAACAACTAAGCCTCCAATAGAGTTTTTTGTTGTTTTTTATGTCTTGTTATTAACAATCTAAAAGTTTCTTCATGTAGAAACAGCTTCACCTTCTCTCCTCATCTTCTATCCTCCACATCATCTAAAAGCTGATGTGGCAACCTCTTAGTAATAGCTGAGGTGAATTGTTGTAGATGCTCTAAGATTTCTTTGCAAATGTTTAGAAAAGCTGGCTTATACCTTCCATAACTTCCCAAAACCAAGCATGAAACTGTTTGCTTCACCGTCCCGAAGATCACCAGGATCGAGGATAATCTTGTGTGGGTGTGATTACTTTCTTTGAAAACTAACGACATGGCCAGGTTCAGAACAGCAACACCGATATGGTAACTGATAAGAGCATCTTTAGTGTATTGAATCGACGTCGATTCAAAGTCATGCCACGTAAGTATTCTAGGAACTGAGCTTGTTTTTCTCTAATGTATTGAACCGATTCCTACTAATAACTAGGACCCACGTTACATTAAAAACCACAAAATAATAATATCCTCTCTCAAACGCACTCTCTTCTATGTAGTTGTTTAATGCTCATATGAGTTGTTTAATGCTTTGAATCAATTCCTAAGTAGAGTTCGGTTCCATGCATTTTTTTTGTTGGAATCGACCCCTCCAATGTATTAAATCGATTCAATACCTTCTCTCTCCCCGTTTGAACCGGCTAAAATACAACATTAGAGATGGTCTAACCAACCCAAAGATTGGGTGTCCTATAATCAATTTCAGGCATGTTGAACCGTATTTTTACATATCTCGTAAGCTATTTAGATTTTTAAGATATCATAAACATTGAAAATAACAATAGAAACTTAAAGGAAAACACAACCTAAGGAACATAATTGAAGTGTGAGCTTTGATGGAAGAAAATCATTGAGCATAATAGTTACTTTTAGTATAATAGGGTATTAGAAACTAACCACTCTCCAGTCATGCATTGATCATGTAGCGCATGGATCATGTAGCTGCATATACCTATTTTTACTCTATTAGTTACTTTTTTCCCAAATTGTATGCATGCACATGTACCTCTATTTAATCTCAAGCAATATGTTGATTATGTGTGCGGTAAATTATCTTATTAGTTTACATTGTATTATAGTACTGATGAGGATTAAACTCTCGATGTATTATTTTAACACATAATAAAAGACCATATGCCTTCATGGTCGTACTCCTAAGGCTCACGACCTCTGTGGTCGTAAGGATTCCAGAGATTATTCCGAGGATACCCTGGTCGGACGAGGGCCTATGCCCAGTCCCTGACCAGATGACCACTCGTAGAAGCATTAAACAAGCATCCGGATTTGCCTCCGGGTATATTCCATACCGTGTGATGAATAGAACACATGTCATATTGGGTCCATATCACGCGACGTTTCTTAATCTAAAAACACTGACAACAACCACCTTATGGTTGTGTGTCTCACACGCGCACAACCGTCGAGCGGTTGATACTTCATCAACCACTGTCTCCCTCCGACCGGACGCGTCACTTCCCAATAGGCGTCACATCCAGAAGTAACTACTGCCACTTCATCAACTACTTAAGGAAGAACGCAAACGGTAGAAGGGGAATTGGATCCAAGTCGGAAGATCAACAGGTGATTGGATTTAGATACTATAAACAAGCATTACGCTCAGTGTAATTAAGGATTAGTCCACCGCCTTGTCGAATGCACCCCATGTAATAGCTAGTTCATAACAATAAAGAGCAGTATCATTTTCTCCCAAGAACTCTCTGTCATTTTTCTCTTTTTATTTCATAAGATCAGCGACTCGATCATCGACAGCTGGCGCCGTCCGTAGGCATAGAAGGCGTTGAGTTCTTGAAGATCACTTCGCTCAAACATTCCTCATCCACTTCTTTTGTCCCATTATCGCTCATGCGAACATGGTTGGGACTTGGGATGAGGAAAATTGGTTCGACCTGGCGGACTACTCCAACCTCGACATGAACGCATGCATCTGCACCATGGAAGAAAACGGGATGGCATCGTCCTCTTCCTCCTCCGCCGGTTCGCCAGTCACAGAGATTGACGAGATCGATAAGATGGATGAGGATACATCGCCACCAACAGTGGTGCTCTCAGAGGAACCGCTCGTTCCGACCAGTTCGGAATGTCTGAACACCTCTACAAGCCCGGTCAATCCGACCGGTAGGAACGACAATGGGTGCCCAGCGCGGCGACCAGAGTCCAAGTACTCTCGATATTGTCGTGGGCGACCAGAGAGTCCAAGTACTCTCAATATTGTCGTGGGCGACCAGTATTCGCCAACGGCTCCTACGTATTCCGGGGGCCAAACGACACATGGTAAGGGTATTGATGAGGTTATCACCGATCGTTGGCTAAGTAGGCATGGTGAAACTTAGCATACGATCGGCGGTCCGTCGGATCAGGATAAGTCCACCACAAAGCCCGCCCGAGGCAGTAGTCTCTAACCGCTCTCTATCGTGGAAGCTCCTTGCAGAAGTGCTGGAAGGCTCTCCCTTAGTTACGACAGGAGTTCCTAGGAAGATCACTGTTGGCCCCACGGAGTTAACACAATCAAAGATACCAATCCGGATGCCATGCATAATCCTCCACAGGTTAACTCGCCACCACCTACTGGTGGAAATGGTACGGACGCTCAAGCACCAACTACAGGAGGCAACCAAATTAATGGACGTACATAATTAATTCACCTGTTCTTACCTCCTCGCGAGTAAGGAATCAGACAGGGCCATTCGGGAGGTCGAGGGATGACTCGACTCACCGAACGCCCACTACAAGCGGAAGTTTACCACGACCTTCAGTAACTATATAAAACTTGCAATGAGTTTGGGATATTTTGAATAATCCAGACCCTGCTCTTGTAGAAACTCTAGGTTATGTTCAGCTTGCAGGTCAGGTGTCAGAGATCCTCCAACAAACCATGCGGCGTACAGAAATGTACCGGAGCAGAGGAATTCACAAAGTCACATGATGACCTCGTCCCAGTGCTCCTCTTTCAGTAGAGGACAACACGGTCGTGCGGAGGATCGAACAACACCAAGACCCCCTCGTAGGTTCCGACTAGGAAATCACGAGGGAAGATGGCTCTTCACAGTAGCCACTCCTTCTCCTCCTCGCCAAGAGGAACGACTACTTGATTCGGGTGATCTCATGCATCATCTGAACCAGGTAGGTGGTCAAAGGCGTTATCATAAGTCATAACGTCTACGACTGGGTTGGGACACCGGATCCTAGATATGCAAATCTAAGAAATCGATCCCCGACTGACTATAATCCGGCTCCTTTTCAGATAAGGCGCCACTACTCCATTACGGGATGCCGAGCATTTTTGGTAGATCTCCAAGTTGTTCATTGGCTGGACAAGTTCCGACCAGCCAATATATAGAAGTTCAATGGGACACAAAACCCATTAGAATTTCTTCAGATTTATTCTACTGCCATTAAGGCTACTGGTGGTAATGATAACGTAATGGCAAATTATTTGCCTACTGTCCTTGAAGGATCTGCCCGGTCATGGTTGCTTAACCTATCGGTCGGATCTATCTATACATGGGAGTAGCTCTGCGATACTCTGATCGCCAACTTTCAAGGGACGTATGATTGCCCTAGAAAGGAGGATGATCTTCATCGGATGAAACAGAAGACCAATGAAACTCTTCAACAATATATCAAGAGATTCGGTCAGGTTCGTAATTCCATCCCAGAGATCGTAGAATCTTCTATCATCCAGGCCTTCAAAGCAGGGCTGAGGAATCACTGTTTTATGGAAGATATTACAATAAATCCTCCATGAATAACCGTCGAGCTTTTCGACATGGCAGACAAATGTGCGGCCGCTAGCGAAGCTTTCGAATGGTATGAATCTGTTGATCGGAAGGACAAAAATCCCAAGTCGAATCTGGAGAAACAGGAGAAGAAAGACAAGAAGTTTATCAAGAACAAGAAGAATCGCAAGCCCGACAACAAGGAAGTCCTTGCGATTCCAGAGAAATATACCAAGGGCAAGAACGATTTCACCGGTCAGAACAAAGGTAAGGCTCCGACTAGTGACTTCAAGAAAAACAAGAAATGGTGTCCAATTCACAAAGCGGCAGGGCAAGATCTGCATACCTGCCGGACCTATCAAAGTAAGCTGGAAGATTACTACTCAGGCAAAGGACCCTTCCAATCCATAACGGAACTCGGAGAATCAAGCTCCAAGAATGATAAAGATGGCGATAAAGAGACGGACTACCAAGACCCGCAACATACAGTGGATATGATCTTCAGAGGATCCTCCTCGTATGATTCCAGACGTCATCTGAAGGCCGTGGAGAGAGAGGTTAACCTCGCCGAGTCTCTGATCACTATCAAGCCTTCTATGTGGTCGAAAATTGTAATCTCCTTCAGCAAAGAAGGCTGCTCCATCCTGTTGACTCGACCAGGTATGTTTCCTATCGTAGTTGAATCTACTACTAACAATTGTAAAGTTAATCGAGTCTTAATAGATGGAGTTAGCTCTTTAAATATTTTGTTTGCGGGCGTATTTGAAGAAATGCAGATCCCAAGGTCCAAGGTGAAACATGTGAAATATGCCTTCCACGGCATAGTTCCTAGTTCTACTGCCAAACCGATAGGACAACTGTCCCTACCAGTTACGTTCGGAAGGCCCGACAACTTCTGAACAGAAAAGATTTCATTTGAAGTGGTCGATTTCGAAACTGCATACAATGGAATCCCTGGTCGTCCGACTCTAGCAAAATTCCTGATAGCCATGCACTACGGTTATTAGAGTCTAAAGATGCTAGGACCGAAAGGAGTCATCACGGTTCGAGGAGATCGCAAAATGGCTTATGCATGTGATCGGAAGTCCTTAGAACTGGTCGATGAGCTTCCGACCAGGTAAACTAACCCGTCACCTGTGCAGGTCAAGCACTCAAGGCTAAAGATGGCGCCAAAACCTTCCGACCAGATCAAGGAGGTACCACTCAGCATGGGCGCTCCTCCGGGAGGTGTCAACACTCCATCTGGGTCAAGAAGCGCTGATATGTCCGACCAGAAGGTATTGGTCGGGGCAGGACTCAACCTCAAATAGTAAGAGTCACTCATCTCCTTCCTCCGAGCAAATCAGACGTATTAAATGCGCGACGTCCGACATGCCCAGAGTCCCTGTGGAGGTGATCGAGCATGTGCTAGCTCTCCAAATGTGATAAAACCGGTCAAGTAGAAGCTTCAAGCCGACCGATCGAAAGGAAGCAATCCAGTCGGAGATTGACAAACTCCTCAAGGTTGGGTTTATTCGTGAAGTCGACCACCCAGAGTGGCTCGCTAATCTTGTAATGGTTAGAAAAAGTAATAGAAAATAGAGAATGTGTATTGACTTCACAGATCTTAATAAAGCTTGTCCGAAGGATGACTTTCCCCTTCCATGCATTAATAAACTTGTAGACTCCACTTCAGGGTGTAAGTTGTTAAGTTTTTCAGATGCATAATCAGGGTACCACCAGATTAACATGAGTAAAGAAGATGAAGGAAAAACTTCCTTCATCACTCCATATGGCATTTACTGCTATGTTAAGATGTCGTTTGGTCTTAAAAGCGCTGGTGCAACTTTCCAAAGGTTAATGCAGAAAACCTTTAATCCTCAGATAGGTCAAAATCTAGAAGCCTATGTTGATGACTTGGTCGTAAAAAGCATCAACACCGGCGACCATATTTCCAACCTACATGAGACTTTCAATAACTTAAGAAGACATAACCTTAAGTTAAATCCAGAGAAGTGTGTGTTCGAAGTTTCATCTGGAAAGCTTCTTGGGTTCCTAGTTTCGGCTAGAGGTATTGAGGCAAATCCAGCAAAAATTTCAGCTATCAACCAGATGCGTCCTCCGACCACAAAGAAAGAAGTCCAAAAACTAACCAATAGTATCGCAGTGCTAAGTCATTTCATAGCACGGTTAGGTGAGAAGGGACTCCCTTTCTTCAAACTCCTTCGGAAACACGTAAGTTTTGAGTGGACTAAAGAGGCATACGACGTCTTTGAAGAACTTTAAAAGTACCTTATGAGTGCCCCAATTTTAGTCTTTCCAAGATCAGGGGAAACATTGTTGATTTACGTGGCTGGAACGCTACAAACAGTCAGCGGTATGCTGGTTGTTGAACGTGAAAACATTCAACGACCAATATATTACGTAAGCGAAGTCTTACATGGACCAAAGGAACGATATCAACAGGTACAAAAGCTGCTCTATGGTCTCCTTATGGCTTCAAGGAAACTAAGGTATTACTTTCAGGCCCACAAAATGGTCGTACCAACCGGATATCCCTTGGGTCAAGTCCTTGGAAATAGGGAATCATCAGGACGAATAGCAAAATGGGCGGTCGAGCTTGGGGAGTTTGACCTCTATTTCATCTCACGAACAGCAATCAAGTCCCAGGCAATAATAGAATTCATTGTCGAATGGACAAACCCTGAACCCACCTAAGGGCCTAAGTATGAACACCACGATGAGTGGACGATGTACTTTAACGGTTCCTTGATGCTCAAATGCTCGGGGGATAGAGTTGTCTTGATATCACCTACTGGTGAACACATCAAGTATGCCATCTAATTAAACTTCCCTGCTACAAACAATGTGGCAGAATATGAAGGTTTACTGGTAGGACTCCGAGTAGCTCGTTCGCTCGGGATTCGCAGATTACTAGTGAAAGGCGATTCTCAACTAGTAGCGAATCAAGTCGGGAAATAGTATCAATGCTCAAGTACCAAGATGTCATCTTATCTGGCGGAAGTACGAAAACTCAAAAAGCACTTCTTCGGTTTTCAGATCCAACACATTCCTAGAAAGGAAAACTTTCTAGCAGGCCAGTTGGCACGGATGGCCTCCACCAGGTCATCTGTCACGCCCGGAGTTTTTCTAGAGCAACTCGATTCACCCTCGGTGGTCAAGCTTTCCGAGGACATAGATGTTCCACTAGAGGTCGTACAAATTGATCCACAAAACATGGATGCTCCACAAATCTTTGATGGTTGGCGCCGTCGCGATCATGGTAGAGAATGGATGACATCGATCTACAATTATCTTCAGCATGACATTATTCCTGACGATGATGTAGAGGCCGATCGTATAGCACGAAAAGCCAAATCATACACTCTGATCGAAAATACCTTGTATAAACGAGGATCTCACAGAGTGTTGATGAGATGTATATCTCAAACGGATGGCATTAGTTGCTATCCGAAATTCATGGAGGAGTCTGTGGAGCACATCATTCCTATAGAACGTTGGTCGGTAAAGCCTTCAAGCAAGGATACTACTGGTCAACTGCCCTTTATGATGCAAAAGAGCTCGTGACGAAGTGCGTACAGTGTCAATTTCATAGTCGACAAGTACATCAGCCGGCACAATTTTTGCAAACCATACCTCTTTCTTGGCCTTTTGCAATATGGGGACTAGACATTCTGGGACCTTTCTCAAGAGCACCTGGGGGCTTCGAATTCTTTTTCGTCATGATTGACATGTTTACAAAATGGATAGAAGCCGAGCTAGTTGTTAAAACAACAACTGAAGCTGCTAAGAGGTTCCTCACAAAAAATATGATCACACGATTTGGCATACCAAGTTGTATAATCACAAACAACGGTACCTAGTTCTCTAGCGGACATTTTCAGGAATTCTGAGACAATCTAGGTATCAAGGTACATTTTGCTGCTGTCGCTCATCCGTAGAGCAATGGAGCAGTAGAGTAGGCCAATGGTATCATAATGCAAGGAATAAAACGCCAAGTGTTCGACTAGTTAATCAAACGGTCAGGAGCTTGGGTTCAAGAACTTCCTTCCGTGTTATGGGTTGTTCGAATCATGACTAGTCGTGTGACCGGTGAAACTCTATTTTTTCTGGTTTATGGCGCTGAAGCCATGCTTCCTCCAGAACTGAAGATAGGCTCTGCTCGTACTGATTGTTTCAATGAGAATGATCAAATTCAACAAAGACTCGACGACGTTAATTTCCTTGAAGAACGACGAAACCAATCCCTCATACGATCAACAGTTTAACAACAAGCCATGCGAAGGTACCACAGTCGTAAGGTGTAACCTCACAGCCTAGCTGTAGGTGATCTGGTTCTACGACGAATTCAGAATCAGGCTAATCGCAATAAATTTTCTCCCAAATGGGAAGGTCCATACATTGTGGTCGAAGTCACCTGACCTGGTTCGGTACAACTAGCTATGTTAGAAGGGCGTGTTTTGGCAAATTCTTGGAATATTGACCAACTACGTAAGTTTTTTTGTATAATTTCATTTCCATTATTTAATTTTTTTTAATAAAGATGCATTTCCTTTACTTTTCGACGAATGATGTTGTCTATATATATGTCTTTTCATCTGGTTTGCATACTATTGTTACCTCGTTGGCCGGGGAAGAACAAATTCTCTCCGATATCCTTTTTAAAGATCTTTATTACTCTATGGCTACGACATAAAGTCCAACGCCGTAAGGGTCCTAGTCGTGACCATTCAGACAATGGTTCTCACGCGCGACCAACACTCTTTTCTTAAAGAAATATACGAGTAGTAAGAGCATTACACAGGCAACTTCATGTAGTATTTTTACATGCTTTAGATTTCGGGGACTATATTTTTTATCTTCAACAATCTGTTCCACTCTTGTTTTGTCTACTGGTCGGGACACTGAAAGCCTTCTAGTCGAAATCTCTCCTTCTCCGCACGTGGTCCTGCTCACTGGAAGGAGCTTCCTAGCGACGGTCCATTTCTTAAGATCCTCGCTGCCAGTCGGAACTCGAGCAAGAACACATTCCGCGAAGTGTTTCTTTTAGTCTCTAGTTCTTAGCAACCCTTACGACAAGTTTTGGATAAGATATACAAACAAGTTCACCTGTTGATCTTTGCATACATATTTGCATACTATCTTATCTATCAATACAAGTCTTAAACATCTTCCATCCACATAAGGTACTTCACAGTATTTCGATTATGAAAATGACCTAATACTAGTCGAAATCACAAGCTGGTTCCGACCACATTGATTTCCTAGTGACACTTAGATCATGTTTATAACATAATCAGCATATGCTCTGTACCGTGGTCGTAGCTATTGCTCATTTTCTTGGTCTAATGTTTCTTTAGTAAAGTTCTCCTACTATACAAGCAGTCGGGGCTAGGATATATATGAGTAATTGGCGAATTTAGGAAGATAAAACAAAGACTTCATTGATGATAAAAGGTAAGTTTTTACAATTGTCAAAATATTACATTATTTTACTTCTCGGAGCCACTAGACTGATCGATGCGTGGAGACCCGACCTCCATTTTTCTGCGACCTTATGTCCCAGAGGTGCTATTTCCTCAAACATTTTGGCTGCTACTTCTTCCGTGCAGTTGAAGTCTTCCTCAATAGCTTGGAGATTTATGAAAGGGCCGGAGACTTTTAGTTTTGCCAAAGCAAAACTAACTCCATTCTTGACAGCATTAAACATGGTCTGCGCATGGTTCTCGCAAGTTGTTTTAAGGACACTCCTGAGGTCTTCAAGTTGTTGGCCAAGGTAGTTGATCTTCTCTGTGGGATCTCCTATATTGGGCAGTTGCGTTCTCGATTCCATGTCGAATAGCATCTTGTTGAAGGCCTTAACCTTTTCTTCAAGACTTTGCCCAAAGGCTGCCTCCTTGCTGCGCTTGAATTCAAGAGCCTTTTCCGCTCGTCTCAATGCTTGAGTTTGTTCTGTACGAGTAAACCAAAGGATAAGTACATACGGCTAGCGAAAGAAAGCATACTAGTCGTGCTTATGATCGGTTACCTTGGCACTTCATCTCAGTTATCTCAAGAACTTCCTTATGTCTGGTCGTCAGATATTCGATCATCCGGCCCTTATTCTGACAATCTTCTTCAAGCTTGGTAACTATGGCTTCTTTAGCCATAATTTCTTCCTTAAGCTTCTCCGAATCTATCAAACAGGATAAAGAGGGGAATAAGTTAAAAGAAAAAGAGCCGAATAGTAAAGAAGGAGAGAAGAAGATACTAAAAGGATGCTTACTTTCTAATTTGGAGTTCCTCTTCTCCAAGAGCTTTATTCGCTGGGTCAGTCCTCCGACCACAGCAAAATTCTCCACAAAATGCTACAAAACATAGCAAAAATCCTTTGAGTATTTTCCAAGGGAACAAAGCTATTAACAGTGGTCGTGGAAGATTACCTCAATCGCTATGTCATTATATTCGGCAAAAATTGAGTCGGCACTCATCTTTGCTTGACGGTCCAAAATTCTTCCCCACGCTTCATTAAGCTCTTCATCCTTGAAGATTCAGAAGCGATGAAGAAAAGTAACTTTGCGAGAATAACTCTTAGCAAGGGTCGGATCCTGATGAGAGTCCTCAAGAACCACCACCTCCACGGGTGGGGTTGGCACCACTGCTTCTGCAGAAGGGGTTGGAACCACCACTTCAGCAGGAGTGGTCGGCCACCTCGGTTCCCCGAGTGGTGCTATCACCGCCGGGCTTGCTTTCGACCTCTTCAGGAACTTCGTCCTGAAGGGTGTTCTGGTCGTCTTTGACCGAAATACCAGAGGATCTACAACGACAAGAAAAGGAGTTCAAGACTCTAAAAGACATCAGAGATAACTATTACATAAGTCTTTATTTTCATGTATACATACTGGTCTTTTTCTTGGTCTTGATTTTGAATCGCGCTGACGCAAAATCCGTTGCGCCTGCCTTCCTCTTCTTTTTGACCGGCTTCACCGGTGTCGGACTGGTGGGATTAGTTAGATCCGCCACATCCTCTAATCGAAGGTCGGAAGAAATGTTTTCGACTAACTGGTCGAGAACAAGATCCCCGACCATCAGATCAATGGGTGTGGTCTCATCTGTCTCCAGAATAGTCGCTACTGTACCAACTGTTAGATCTTGAATGGTCGTCTTGGAGCCAACGACCTCTGCAGTTTCGATCTGCGGACATTCTTTCTCTCCCGTCTGAAAAACAATTCAAAATTTTAATCAGACGATGTTATTTTCCATCTAAATTGTATTTTCCTCTATCTATGAATGTTCTTTCTTACCTCCAGAAGACCATCGTTGTCGGGACCCAAAAATACGATTCAGGAACCCTCTGTTTATTCTGAACTAGCCCCATATCAGTTGCTAGCTCACACAGGAAACAGTGATGAAATACCATCCATTTATTCGATTTAACTAAAAAGATCTCAAAGTAACAAATAATAATAACAACTGGACCTTATGGTCAACGTTTACTTAACTTGCCATGCAGGGCTAAAGAAACAAATAAACTCTTGTAACGGAACAAAACTCTTGAAATGGCCAATCAACATGCCCACAAACAATCGAGTGGAGAACACATCCTAATCCGCAAAACCTTCATAGTCCTCCTTCTGAAAGAACTCCTGAGCAGCTTGATATTCTTCAACTGATCAATAAAGGCGTAAAGTCGTGATTACATAAAGCACTCAACAAGCCGTAGGGAAAAGTATGCAAATAGTATGCATGCACGGCATGACAAAGGTTAGCATTGTGGTTCTTTTCTAGAAAGCAGCATTGACAATAAATACAATAAATAGATTGAATTGCGTAGTTAAAACAATAATAAATAATTAAACAATTTATTTGAAACAACCAGTGAACTTCCCATTCACTTCCCAAGCAAACCAAAGATAAGTGAATCCCTAATTCACCAATCGACACAAACCACCAAGTGAATTACCCGTTCACCAAACAAACATTTATATTCATCAAGTGAACTTCCCATCCACACTCCGACACATTTTATAAGAAACTCTATCTCCCGTGTGAAATCCCCGGATACGTCCATAACCGCGGACACGACTATTCGAAAAGTTTTACACTCTGCAGAGGTTGTACAGCTTTACCTACATAACACGACTTCTCTAGTTTGTTTGGCATCCGTCGATACCACTGCTCACTACCTTAGGTAAGCAGTCTAGAGCACGTGACAAGGCCTTTACAAAGTTCTGTTTTGATCCAGTTCTGCTCGCTCAGGTTTCGCCCTCCTAGCCCCCTCTTGCGCCAAACACAACACAAACAGAACCAAATCAAAACATCGCTAATTAATTAGCTAGGTCCGTCCCATACCAGACATGTGGTTGTATGGTTAAGGCCTAATTCAATGGTGCACAAGATTAAGTTCTTGACAAGTTACTCAAGTGAGTCCACCATAAACCCACGACATGTCAATCCCACCCCCACTATCCACCAACCACTCGCCCGAGCGAAACCCATTTTGTTTAACCATGACCAATGACATACCCCTGTCATGGTACACAAATTTTAATAACAGCAGTGGCTAACCACCATGATTCCATATATCATTAAGTCAAGATTAATTATTATGACACATGTGACCATGAACCCATCGTAACTAAGCTGAACTAAGTATCTGTACGATACCTATGTTGGTGAAAGTATGTCCAACTAAAATTATATATCTATGCTAGGGTGACAAATGATTCATGGCATTCAAATAATCAATGGAAGCATAATGACAACAAGTAATAACTAATCCCAAAATAATTTATATAAATATAGCATGCAATTGTATAAAACAATATACTTTTAAAATCATAAGTTCAATATGATCAAAGGACTACGGCTTGCCTTGGAATAAATCCTGGGATTGATCTTGATCTTGGTGTACTCCTCCTTGCTCAAAGCTTCCCGAAGTATCAACGTTTACTCGCAAACAAGCAAATAAACCAAATAAATAAATAATAGTGATAAAACTAACTCTGATAATTAAATACAAATCTCAGATAAATAGATCTTAAATTTAGATGAATTTAGGAATTTGAATTGACTCAATCGGAGTTCGGATGCAAAAGATATGGGCTTTGGAAGATTGAAATTACATGAAATAATGGAAATCATAATTTCATGAATTTACTGAAATTACTTTTCTAAAGGAAAAGTGAATTATGACGTCAGCTGACATCAGCAAGGCAATTTTGGCTGCAAAAGAAATACAGGAAATTGATTTTTGACAAGTGGGCCCCACTTGGCTTGGAGATGGTGTATGTGGACTAGGTTTACAAGGACATTTGGCTCGGTTTGGAATTGGATCTACCACATGGCATTGACACACATACTCTGACCGGTATGCCACATGGGCAAGGTGACGACGTGGCTGCTTAGGTGGAGGAGGGAGTTGGCTGCCACGCTGGCACAGAGAGCAACGAGAGAGAACCTGAGAGAGAGAGAGCAGAAGACGGCCGGCGGTGACATCCTCGGGTCACGGCGGCGATGGAAAATTGTGGGTGCCCGTGGCACCAAGAGGTGAGCACCAAGACGACAATGACATGAGGATTACCGAGAGCTGCTCGGAACGGCCGGAGAAGAAGTAGAATGGTGGGGAGAAGGAGTTGACCGACGACGGAGTAGAATCGCGGCGGCGTCAACTCGGCGGCCGAGAGAGAATAACAAGGGTAGGAATCGGATGAATAGAGCAAAGGGCACAACCTGATGCACTCAGCAATGCGAGGGCTCACTGGAAGAGCTAGATCAACAATGGGCGTGATGGCCGGATTTGATGACGAAGATGACAATGGCGATTCGAATATGTCTGGCCGAAGATGGTGGAAGCATGGCGTAGCCCATGCTATTGCGGACCCCAAGAAGGCGACGGCCCGAGCGAAGATGCTTCGACGGTGGCGAATTTCGTTGAGGGAGAAGCTTTGGTTGCGGGCGATCCTTGGCGAAATCCGACAAAGCCAAATCGAAAACAGAGCTGAGAGTTTAGGGTTTTGGGAGAAAGACTTGGGGCCAAGCTTTAGGCTCACAGGGGGCTCCTTTAAATAGCGCCAAAGGGAGGAATCCAGGTTGGGCACGACGCGGCCATGGTGTGAAGACCACGAACACGAGAGTCCAGCCCGGGGATGATTTGGGGAAGAAACACATGTGCGTGTATGGCTTGGTCCCACCGGGCAGAGACACAAGAGAGGGAAGAGGCAAAGCTTCGGCTGGCTTCGGCTTGGGCTGAGAGCAAGTAAGGGTAGAGCGGCCGGCTAGGCTGTGACGCGCGGAAGGAAGGCAAGACAGGCCTGGCTCGGTTTGGGCTTTATGCGAAGAAAGGAAAGAGGCGGCCCAGGACGCAAGAAGGGAAAGGAAGGCTCGGTGCTGACGAAAAAAATAAAAAATGGAGCGGCCGGCCAAGGCTGGCTCACACGACCCGGGCCGAAGGAAAGCGGCTAGACAAAGAAAGAAACAGGCCGGGGAGGAAAGAAGGGTGGCTCAAGGAAAAGGAATGGCGGGCCGCGTGGGAGAAAAAGGTTGTGCGGGCTGGGCTTCGGATGGAATAGGAATGGGCTAAGGCGGGACATTCGACCCAAAATTAATATGAGATTTATATTAGTTTTTCTTTTTAGAAAATAGTAGGAAAATCCAAATAGCAATTAGAAAATAGCAAATGCACTCGGAAAAATTCTAGAAAAATCTTGAAAATATATCCAAGCACAAAGAATCCAAATAAAATAATTTTTACAATAGTTGATGTTGAGATTAATTATATTAAATTGTTTTTGATCTCTGAAAATTCTAATTAAGCTTTAACTTTAGAGACAAAATTCAAATGGTTATTTTTCTTTTTTAAAACTTCAAAAACAGACCAAATTTTGGGATGTTACAAACCTTCCCCCCCCCCTAACTTAATGACTTACCAAAAACAAAGTTCTGAACTGGTTGAACTTCTTCTGTAGTGACGTGATTCATCCTTCCTCTTGATGCAGTTGACGGATTCGTAACAGCTTGATTTGGAGTCTGAGGCATTCCTCTTCCTGCTCTTGGTAAAGAAGTCCTAGCTGGTGTAGCTCTCAAATTGAAAGGAATGGGTGTCGGTCCTTGCTTCTGCGGACACTTGTTAGCATAATGACATGTCTCATGGCAATTGAAACAAGTAACTCCTACGCCATGATTGGTGTTCCTCTGAAGTTGATGATTGTTGTTGTTGACATTGGAAATTCCTGAGTTTCCTGCATGCCACACTGGGGCAGGTGTTTGGAATCCAGAAAATGAATTATTGGAACGAAACGGCTGTTGAGCATTGGTTCTGGCTCCTTGTAGCTGATTCTGATGAACTCCATATTGTATCATCTTCCTTTTGTGAGATTCGTCCAACTCATGACGAGAATCTTCTATGAGTACGACTTTATCCACCATATGCTGAAAATCCACATAATCATTTCCAACAACTTGTACTTTCAAACCAGAATTAAGTTCACGCTTGAATCGCTTCTGACGTGTATTATCTGTAGCAACATCTTCAAGAGCATAGCAAGAAAGTTGAGTGAAATTGTTGAGATATTCACCCAAATACATGTTTCCTTGCTATAGTTCGCGAAATTCATTCTTCTTCATTTCCACAATACCATCTGGAACATGCACTTAACGAAAAGCTATTGAAAATTCCTCCCAAGTAATGGCTTGCGAATTCTCATGAGCTACGGTGTAGTTCTCCCATCATTCGGTGGCTGTACCTTCTAATTGATGTGAAGCATAAAGAACTTTCTCACGATTATTACATTGAGCGATGGCGAGCTTTTTCTCAACTGAATGAATCCAATCTTCTGCATCCAAAGGTTCTGATGAATGAGAGAACGTAGGCGGACAAGTCCTCATGTACTCCGATAACTTGGAATGATGATGCGCTGGCGGCGGAACAGCTGCTGCTTGATTATTCTGGTTACTCTAGTTATTTTGATTCAACAAGTTGACTATTGCAGCGGCGGTCTAACTTTGCTGAGTCATCATGGCGTTCATATTTTGCATCATTGCACTCATGAATTGAATCTGAGCTGCTAGAAGTTGTGCCATGTTTGGATCTGCGGCTCTTGTAGCTTCAAAGGACTAATCCGCCGCAAGGAAAAGTCCCTAACTACGTGCCAGGAAGTCAATCCCTTGGCACTAAGGTCTTGAATGGCATCGACTACCCTTCCGATCCATCCTTCCTTCTTCTTAGTCGACCTCCACTTTATGTTCTCAATCACCCTCTTGCCGATGAAGTATATGCTGCCATCTTTCGTGACCATCATATAGAACCAATTATTTTTCCAAGACAACCACGAAGATTTTGAGTATATCTGGATGTACTCATCAGCCTTCCCATCGTGAAGACGCAGCGAGCACTCCCCAGGTCCGGCCATTGACTTCCCCGATTTCACCATTCGATAAAAATACCTGAAGACCTTTAAGTTTGCTCGGATCCCCAGGTACGCCTCACATAGGTAGGCGAAGATGCTAATGTTGGCCATGGAGTTTGGAGCCAAGTTCACCAACTCGACTTCGTAGTATTCCAGAACATGAGAAAGAAATTTGTGAGCCGGCAACCACAGTCTGCACTCGATGTAGGCGAGGAAAATAGGGATTTTTCCTTCCTCACGGCTCGAAAAGTGTTCTCCGGCCGTCGACCTCTATTTGATCAATTTTCTATCCGAAAGCATCCCGATCTCCTCCAGAGCCCTGAGCTTCTTGTCACTCAGATCAGAAACTGGCCACTTGGTAATTTGATCCGACATGGTTGGGTTTAGGACAGTGGTCGGGAGAGGATTTGGGGGAAAAGAAGACATGGGATCGGAAGAAACTCTCGGCAAGAAGATGAAAAGGGTCGAAGGGAAAGCAGAAGGCGTAAAAACCTAAGCCCTGTGCCAAGAGATTTTGTAGCCACCATTCTTTAACCGCAATCAGGAATTACACAAAAAGTCCAACAGACAAAACCCTTTTGTCTAACGGATAGAAAAACTCTTCGGGTCTCAAGGCAATTTCTCAACTTTAAAGTGAATACAGACGGCCTCGAGTATCACGACATTAAATTAGGGTCCGCCCGGTACGACTTCACATGCATGACCAATTCACTTAAAGTTTGAGGGCTAGCTGACGAGGATTAAACTCTCAATGTATTATTTTAATACATAATAAAAGATCATATGTCTTCATGGTCGTAACCCCTAAGGCTCACGACATTTGTGGTCGTAAGGATTCTAGAGTTTATTCTGAGGATACCCTAGTCAGACGAGGGCCTATGCCCAGTCCCCGACCAGATGACCGCTCGTAGAAGCATTGAACTGGCATCCGGATCTGACTCCGGGTATATTCCATACCGTATGATGAATGGAACATATGCCATATTGGGTCCATACCACGTGATGTTTCATAATCTAAAGACACTGACAACAACCACCTTACGGTTGTGTGTCTCATAGGCGCACAACCATCGAGCGGTTGATACTTCGTCAACCACTGCCTCCCTCCCACCAGACGCATCACTTCCCAACAGGCGCCACTTCCAGAAGTAATTGCCGCCACTTCATCAACTACTTAAGGAAGAACGCAAACGGCAGAAGGGGAATCGGATCCAAGTCGGAAGATCAATAGGCGATTGGATTTAGATACTATAAACAAGCAATACACTCAGTGTAATTAAGGATTAGTCCACCGTCTTGTCAAAGGCACCCCTTGTAATAGCTAGTTCATAACAATAAAGAGCAGTCTTATTCTCTCTCAAGAACTCTCTGCCATTTTCCTCTTTTTATTTTGTAAGATCGGCGACTCGATCGTCGACAAGTACCTTGCTCACGCATACATCGATGAACCACGGCGACTTACCTTGAACTTATCTTCCCTCACATGCCAACTGTCTCACCGATCCAAGTGTCTTCTATCTCTTCTCACCATCACAACTTTTTTTTTCAACAGCCAACAATAAGCCAAAATCTTGAGCGATCCCTATTAGCTGCTAACCCTTTCAATGTAATATTATTGCTTAATGCTACTTCTCCCAAATTATTGCTTAATGCTAACCGTTACGACATCAACAAGCATACACATGCAACCATCGCCGAATCCCAGCTAGGGACACGTGTCACGCTCTCTCCAGTGACACCGAGCATATTCCCTATGGTTGCGTCATCTCTACTCTAAGCTCTTTGCTCCTTTGCCTTTGTACGCCCATGTTTCTATCCATATAGATGCATACAAGTACATACACATGCATGATGTTTGACGAGGATTAAAACCTCTAAATATTACTTTATTTAATTAAAGACTGTATGTCCTTCGTGGTCTTAACCCCTAAGGCTAACGACCCCGTGGTCATGAGGATTCCAGAGGTTACATTGTGGGTACCCAGGTCGAAGGAGATCCTATACCTCACCCCCGACCAGATGAACCAGATGACTGCTCGTAGGAGCAATGAACTGGTGCTTGGATCTGATTCCAAGTATATTCCTCCCATGTGATGAATGGAGCACATGTCTTATTTACTCCAATCCATACAACGTTTGATAGTCCTAAGTCACTGACTATAACTGTAACACCATTATGTTCCCCCACTAACATCAACCGAATGTCAGTTACTGTTTCACTAACAGTAACTGATCCTCCTACCAAACGCGATGGTTCCAACATGTGTCTCTTCCAGGAGCAATTTCCACCTCTTCACTGGTATATAAAGGCGGATGATGGACAGCGAGAGGACACAGCCACAAGTTCACAAGATCTAGATATGATCTACTGTTGAAGCAATAGTGTAGCAATCAGCACATCAAGTGTAACTAGGATTAGTCCACTACCTTGTCGAAGGCACTCCCTATAAAGGATCCAGTTTATTGCAACAAAGACCAATCTTATTCTCTCCCAAGAACTCTTTGCCATGTTCCTCTATTTATTTCGTAAGATCGATGACTCGATCGTCGATAGCTGGCACCGTCTGTAGGGAAGAAGGCGTTGAGTTCTTGAAGATTCCTTCGCACAACAATCCTCATTCACTTTCCTTCGCTCCATCGTCACTCATGCGATCATGGCAGGGACTTGGGATGAGGAAAACTGGTTTGACCTGGTAGACTACTCCAACCTTAATATGGACGCATGCTTTCATGCCATGGAAGAAAACACTCGTCCTCATCCTCTTCCGCCGGCTCGCCACTCACAGAGACTAGCGAGATGGACTGGATGGATGAGGATTCACCGCCACCATCCGTGGCGCTCCCAAAGGAACCGGTCATTCTGACCAGTTCAGAACGTCCGAGCGCCTCTACAAGCCCGGTCAATCTGACCGGCAAGAATGGCGATAGAAGCCCAACACTGCAATCAGAGAGTCCATGTACTCTCGATATTGTCCAGGGCAACCAGTATTCGCCAACGACTCCTACGTATTACGGGGGCCAACCGACATCTAGTGAGGGTGTCAATGAAGTTATCACCGATCGTAGACCAAGTGGGCATAATAAAACTCAGCATACGGTCGGCAATCCGCCGGATTAGGCTGAGTCCACCACAAAGCCCACCAGAGGTAGTAATCTTCGACCGCTCCTTTTCATAGAGGCTCCTTGCATAAGCACTAGAAGGCTCTCCCTTAGTTACGATGAGAGCTCGTCGGAAGATTGTTGTTGGAGGCACGAAGTTAATGCAGTCGGAGATACCAATCAAGATGTCGTGTACAGTCCTCCACGGCCTGTCCCGCCATCACTTGATCGTGGAAATCGTACGAGCGCTCAAGCACCACCTGCCGGAGGTGAACGAACTGATGGATGTCAATCAATTAATTTGCCTGTTCCTACCTCACACCGCATGGCAGGTCGAACAGGATAAACCGGAAGGTCAGAGGGATATTTGACTCATCGAACACCCACTGCTAGCCAGAATCCTCTAAGACTTTTGGTAACAATACAAAATCTGTAATGAGTTCGTCACATTCTAAATAACCCAAATCCTGCTCTGGTGGGGACTCCAGGTTATGTTCAACTTGCAGGACAGGTATCAGAGATCCTCCAGCAGACCATGCAGCGTACAAAAATGTACTGGGAGCAAAGGAACTCGCAAAGTCACACCATGACTTCGTCCCAGCGCTCCTCCCTCAGTAGAGGACAACATGGTAGGACAGAGGATCGATCGATACCAAGACCCCCTCGTAGATTCCGACCAGAGAATTATGAGAGAAGACAGCTCTTCCCAGTAGCCACTCCTCCTCCTCGCCAAGAGGAACGACTGCTTGGATCGGATGATCTTTGACACCATCTGAACCAAGCAGGTGGTCAAAGATGTTACACCAACGTCCACGACCAGAATGGGACACCAGAAGCTCGGCATGTTAATCTAAGGAATCGGTCCCCAACCGACTATAATCTGACTCCTTTCCAAAGAAGGCGCCACGACTCCATTATGGGCTATCTATCATTCTCGGTAGGACTCCAAGCTGTTCGCTGGCCAGATAGGTTTTGACCAGCCAATATAGAGAAGTTCAATGGGACTCAGAACCCATTAGAATTTCTTCAAATCTATACTACTGCCATCAAAGTTGCTAGTGGTAATGACAACGTGATAGAAAATTACTTGCCCATGGTCCTCGAAGGATTTGCCCGGTCGTTGTTGCTCAACCTACCGGTCAGATCTATCTACACTTGGGAGTAACTCTGCGATTTGCTGATCGCAAACTTCCAGGGTACGTACGACCGCCCTGGAAAAGAAGACGATTTTTGTAGGATCAGGCAAAAGAACATTGAAACTCTTCAACAATATATCAAGAGGTTTAGCTAGGTTTGAAACTCTATTCCAGAGGTCACAAACTCCTCTGTTATCTAGGCCTTTAAAGCAAGGCTGAGGAATTGGCGGTTTACAGAGGATGTTGCAACGAGTCCTCCACGAACGACCGTCGAACTTTTCGACAAGCCAGACAAATATGCAGCCGCTAGTGAAGCGGTTGAATGGTGTAAAGCTATTCCCTACTACAAAAAGGCTAATACTGGACGCCTCATCATAGACGGTTGACCAAAACCGCTCAGATATATGCAATCACGCATAATTTTCGCTTAGAGACCGCTCAGGTTAGTGGTCGCGCTAAAAACCGTCTGTGAAGAGGTAATATCACAGACGGTTCATAACTAAAACCGTCTGTGAAGTATCACAGACGGTTATTAACAATAATCGTTTGTGATAATTCTACATATCACAGACAGTTTTCAACAAACAACCTTCTGTGAAACCTCACAGACGGTTTTTTCTTATAACCGTCTGTGATAATATCGCTACAACTCCCAGTTGAAGCCCGATGATCAGTTTCTTCGTCGCCGATGCGTCTCTTCATCGCATCAACGCTGCTTCGGCCCCCCAATGCGTCTCTTCGTCTCACGCTCTGAATTTATTCCTTATTTTATAAAAAGGATCATCCGCCATCGAAGATTATTATCATCCCCACATGCATATAACTCTAGTACTTATAAAAAAAACAGAAATGGATGCCTCTTCTATGTCCTTGTCGCCGGCATTGATGGCCTACCTGGCCGTACTGTACAAGCAACTCTCCGGTCGTACGTTGGCGGATGCTGCGGAAGAACACTGTTTTAGCAGTGTCTTCACTCCTCTCTCCAAAAATTTGCCGAAGCAGGTGACAGCCACCTTTCACCGTCTTGACATCCTCCTCAGCTGTGTCTTCCGGGTGATCTCCCACTTTCGGCGAGTTTACCGCGTCATCGACGTGGTCCTCCACAACGACGTTGCACATCTCCAGGAGGCTTGCCGCGACTTGGACTACTTAATCAAGGCGGCGGGCGACCGAATCGACTGTGCCGAGACCCTCAAGCAAGGAAGAGAGCCTATGGGCTCAATTCTTCTTGGTTCAACGACCGAGAGTCTTCGAGACACTCGAATGAGCGTCGTGGTGGACACATTTCGTGCTTTGTTCGATCACGAATCGTCCGACGCCGCCCGCCACGAAGTATTGAAGACGGAGATAGCACCTACCTCCGCCACTAGAAAAACTTTGCTTATTTATAGGTTTCTACTTTTTTAAATCTTTGTAAGAAGCGATCACACATTGCTTGGCCATATGAAAATGCCAAAATGAAAAAAAAATCTAGTTTGGAGGTGAATTTACTATATTAGTTATATGTTGAATTATTACTATATATATATATATACATGTATGTATATATGTATATATAGTTAAAGCAAATTTTCAGCAGTATTTAAATGACAAAATTGACATATAAACATGTAATTTCTTCATGTCATTTAAGTGTATATACAAGATAATATACTTGGGAAAAACCATTTCACATATGGTTCTATAATGGAACCGTCCGTGATATGGGCCATATCACAGACGGTTCTATAATGGTACTGTCTGTGATATAGGACATATCACGGATGGTTCCATTATGGAACCGTCTGTGATAACTATGACCGACGGTTCCATAATAGAACCGTCTGTGATAAGTCTCTTTATTAGAGGCCACTAGGGTTTGTGCCCGCCCTAAATCGTCACTCCCCAGCGCACTTACTCTCGTCAGTTCCCCTACCCACCTTGACGTCGCCGCCGCCGGTTGTGACACCACTCAAGATTGCACAAGACACTCAATGCGATAGGAGTGTCTTATGCAAAGGATGTGGTCGCCACAACCACGGTGACGCCGCCACCCAATCCATCAAGGCCGCCACCCAATCCACCGTGCCGCCACTGCACTCTCTCACCGCCCCTGTCCATGGCTTGGTTCTCCTGCTCGACCTCCTGCGCTCGGGCCCTGGCCCCCCTGGCTTTACTTTCCCCATCCTCCCTCTATTCTCCTCTCTGTTAGCTTAATGTCTTTTGTTGAGTTTGGTTTTTATGCTTGAGCCTTAAGTTGTGTCCTGATGTTTATGTGATTTATGCAAGGTGAAGGAGATGGATGAGGGTTGTGCTGGTGGTGGGGTCGCCGTCGTGGTTGCGCTGTACTGAGGTATCACCCTACCTTTCTCTCTGTCTCTACCCCCTTGCTCTGTGATGAAAATGGCTAGTGCTTTGCGATGGATGCCGATGGCTACTACGTACTAGTGTGGTGGGTTTGGACACCCTTTGTCTTACTGTCTTGCTGTTGAACTGCTCAATGATGTTAATAGTGTTATGCTGAAATTGAATTGATAATTAGTTCATATTAATAGTCCCCTTGCTCTGTGATGTAATGATGTTAATAGTCTTATGCTGAAATTGAATTGATAATTAGTTCATATTAATAGTCCCCTTGCTCTGTGATGTAAACTGAGGGCTATTGGTGTATGTGTATTCTGTGCATCTTGCTTAGTTCATGCTGTGGGTTCAGATTGACAAAAATGAATGGGGCAAAATGGTGGGTTTGGTCAATGTTCTCTGATGGATACTGAGGGTTATTGATGCCAGTTTTTTGTGCTTGGTTGGTTTACATGGGATCGATGTGGTTCGGATGGGGCTTGGCTGCAATTAACTTTTCAGATTTGTAAAGGTTAGGCTAATTTGTAATCGTGTTCATTCTGGTCAAGTTCTCCTCCCTTGCGTCCCAGGTACGTATATGTCCTACCATTCTATTCTGATCAATTCTCTATAAAACCTCCAAGCAAAGGGTGCTTGTGCCTTTAAATCGGCCTCATATATATATATATATATATATATATATATATATATATATATATATATATATATATATATATATATTGTATATATCGCTTGTAGTCCCCACCCTTTCGATGGGTCATGAGGAGGATGAGGTAGGCGCCACGGGCAACCTCTCATCGTAAATGCAAGTTCAAGAAGTACAGCTGCAAGAGAAAGCACGTGGACATACAATTACCTGAATATCGTCGATAGGTAATTAGACTTGACATCAAGGAATAGTTGGTTGCTAATATATGATGCCACTTCCTAGTCGGATAGAAGTGGATGAAGCCGGTTTTACAGGCACGAGCAGCCATTGCTTGGAGGTTTTATATATATCACAGACGGTTCGTGTTTAGAACCGTCTGTGATAATTGTCTATCACAGACGGTTCTAGACACAAACTGTCTGTGATAGTTATATATCACAGACGGTTCTGAGTTAATAACCGTCTGTGATGCATGATAGACAATTCTAGACACAAACTGTCTGTGATAGTTATATATCACGAGCGGTTACGAAGTTAATAACCGTCAGGATAGCATGCATCACGAGCGGTTCCCAAAATCGCTCTGTGATGACCTCATGTTATCACTGACCCATAAACTCAGACGGCTCCGGAAACCGTCTGTAATGACGTTTTTGAACCGTTTGTGAAGACCTTTTCTGTAGTAGTGATTGATTGAAAAGAGAAAATTCCCAGCTATTGATGTGACGACATATCACGGACGGTTCGTATCACGAACCGTCTGTGATAAGTATCTCATCACAGATGGTTCTTAGCGTATCCAGTAATAGAGACGATCATGCTGGTAAAACCATCTGTGATTACCAATAACACTAACGGTTTTGGAAAACCATCTGTAATGAGGCGTCCAGTATTAGCCTTTTTGTAGTAGTAAAAGTTATTCGAGTCTTGATAGATGGAGGTAGCTCTTTAAACATTTTATTTACGGGGGCATTGGAAGAAATGCAAATTCCTAGGACAAAAGTAAAACCTGTGAAATATGCCTTTCATGGCATAGTTCCTAGTTCTACTACCAAACCGAGAGGGCAACTATTTCTGCCGGTTGCATTCGGAAGACCAAACAACTTCCGAACAGAAAAGATTCCATTTGATGTGGTGGATTTTGAAACTGCATACAATGGGATCCTTGGTCGTACGGCATTGGCTAAGTTCCTGATAGCTACGCATTACTACTATCAGAGTTTAAAGATGCCAGGACCAAAAGGAGTTATCACGGTTCGAGGACATAGAAAAATGGCATATGCATGCGATCGGAAATCTCTAGAACTGGCTGACGAACTTCCGACCAGGGAAACTAACCCATCTTCCGTGCAGGTCAAGCACTCAAGACCAAAGATGGCCCCAAAGCCTTCCAACCAAACCAAGGAGGTACCACTCAATAAAAGTGCTTCCCTAGAAAGTGCCAAAATGTCGTCTGGGTCAGGAAATGCTAACACATCTGCCTAAAAGGTTCTGATCGAGGCAAGACTCGACCCCAAATAGGAAGAGTTGCTCGTCTCCTTCCTTTGAGCAAACCTGAACGTACTCGCCTAGCAAGCGTTCGACATGCCTAGAGTCCCAGAGAGGTGATCGAGCACAAGCTAGCTCTCCAGCCTGACAAGAAACCAGTCAAGCAGAAGCTAAGACGCTTTGCACCTGGTTGGAAGGAGGCAATCCAGTCAGAGACTGACATGCTTCTTGAGGCTAGATTCATTCGTGAAGTTGACCACCTAGAGTGGCCTGCCAACCCTGTAATGGTTAGAAAAAGTAATGGGAAATGACGAATGTGTATTGACTTCACAGATCTTAATAAAGCTTATCCGAATGACGACTTTCCCCTTTCACGTATTGATCAACTTGTAGACTCTACTTCCAGGTGTGAGTTGTTAAGTTTTTTGAATGTGTATTCAGGGTACCACCAGATTAATATGAGCAAAGATGATGAAGAGAAAACTTCATTCATCACACCATGTGGCACTTACTCTTCTACGTTAAGATGCCCTTTGGTCTAAAAAATGCTGGTGCGACTTTTCAAAGGTTAATGGAAAAAAACATTTAATTCTCAGATAGGTCGAAATTTAGAAGCCTGCGTCGATGACTTGGTTGTGAAAAGCATCAATGTTGGTGACCGCATTTTTGACCTACATGAGACTTCCAATAACTTAAGAAGGCATACCTTAAGTTAAATATGGAGAACTGTGTGTTCGGAGTTTATTCAGGAAAGCTTCTTGGGTTCCTAGTTTCGGCTAGAGGAATTGAAGTAAACCCAAAAAAGATATCAGCCATCGACCAGATACGCCCTTCGACCACAAAGAAGGAAGTCCAAAAACTAACTAGCTGTATGGCAGCGCTAAGTCGTTTCATAACACGGTTAGGTGAAAAAGGATTACCTTTCTTTAAGCTTCTTCAAAAACATGGAAGTTTCGAATGGACTAAAGAGACAAATGATGCCTTTGAAGAGCTTAAGAAGTACCTTACGAGTGCCCCGATCTTAGTGTCTCCAAGATCAGGAGAAACATTGCTGATATACGTGGCTACAACCCCAAAAGCTGTCAATGTTGTACTGGTCGTTGAGTGTGACAACATCCAATGATCAGTATATTACGTAAGTAAAGTCTTACATCGACTAAAGAAAAGATACCCACAGGTGCAAAAGTTGTTGTGTGGTCTCCTTATGGCTTCAAGGGAACTACGACATTACTTTCAGGCCCACAAAGTGGTCGTACCTACTGGATATCCCTGTCGAACTTGGGGGTGAAGGATCTCAGTTTCTCTGTGTTTCATACACTAGTTCAGGAACAACTAGTGTACACAGTCAAACAAAAGTGGATAACATAACCATAAAACACCATTCATTGATAATAATTAAAGTTTGTTACAAAAGGGGCATAAAGCCAATAAGCAAAATACAGCGGAAACAACATAAGAAGGTAGACCACACGATTCACCACATGCAATCATATGGGGGCATAGCCTAGTCGTCCAAGTTCTCTACTTCTTCGTAGTACTCCTCATCTGAACAACAGTTCATTAAGCAAGAGTGAGCATAAACAACCGTGCTCCGCAAGTTACACCCAATAACAGATTATAATGCACGCAAGGATTTAACAAAGGGGGTTTATATGGCTCAAATTGCATAAAGCGATATTTTCCATTTAAATATTCATACTAAGTTCTAAAGTAGTTTACTCTATAACTAAAATTCATTTTCTAAATCTCAAGTTTTATAGTGAGATAACATTCATCAACGAGCGGTGAAGGATTCCTCCTATCACATGGCAAACCACCAATTTCCTAATTGGATAACCTACCCAAAAACAATTAATAAAGTCTTTTAAAATCAAAACAAAATTCTAACTTTGAGTGCCTTTGCTTAGCATGTCCTTGACCGTGGACACGGCTATTTGAATATTTCTTACCACTCTGCAGAGGTTATACAGCTTTACCCGTAAGAGACAATTGACTTATAATGTCCGTCTAACGCACTGCCGAAGGTGTGCGACTAAGTTATCATCACAAGGCCTTTACAATGCGCCATCCCACTGTAGTCCCGCCTCGCTAAGGTTTCGCTTCCTTTGGATTGAACCATCTACCGAATTTAAGCCCCCTCTTGTGCCATGTGAGAATACATAAAAGTACGTCATAAAGACACCCACGCAACCGGATGACACAATCACGGTGGAATATTGCAAATTAGTTAGCCAAGTCCTGCTCATTCAGGACATGTGGTAGTACGATGGGACTTAGCAAGATACGACTCGAAGACTGATCCTTAACTGACTTGGGCGACTTTCCAAAAGAACCCTTGAGCTTTGATCATAAAAATGACTCGATCCTGTGCACCAACATGCACCATCTAAGCATCCAATTCGCCCAAGTTTAAACCAATTTTTATTTTATTTATCATGTCAAATCATTTTATAAATTTCTATGGTAAAGACAATACCATAGTGTCATTTTAAATCATACTTGAACTTTTGGCTAAATTCCCTAAATTAAATATTTTTAGGCTAAGCTCTGACTAAACATAAAGTTTTGCAACATGCTCTACTTCATACTAATGTACCAACTAGCTTTTAACTATGGTATCAAAGGGTGGATAATTCAATAACAAATTTGGATGTACAAAGGAATTAGGAATAAATATGGAGTTAAAACAGGATTTAAATTACTTGAATTTAAATATGTATGCAATAATAATTTAAAATATAATTTAAATAATTTGAAATACTGAGACTCAAATATGATCAAAGATGTAACTTGCCTTTCTCAAATACTTGAGAATCTACTTCTTCGAAATATTCGGTTCCCCAGAGTCGTCGAAATCTACACGCAAAAACGAGCCAAATTCAAATAAACTCCAAATTAAATAATTTCATAATATATAGCTAGATCTTGATTTTAGATGAATTTAGAAATTTGAATCACTCGAATCGGAGCTCAAATGAAGGAGAACGGGTTCTCGGAAGTTTGAAAATACATGAAGTGATGAAATGGGGATTTTTCAGAATTTTCGGAATTAATTTTCTAAAGGAAAAATCAATTTATTACGTCATGCTGACGTCAGCAGCTGGATTTTGAATTTCGGCCAAATTAATTTCTTGAAGAAAAACCATGAAATGTCACATGGGTGGTGATTGTGCTGCCACAGAGTGCCACATGGACATGAGGTGATGAGGTGGCCATTACGTGGCCCACGCCACGTCCTTGTGAACGACAGCATGACTCAGAACGCAGTTCGCCGCTCTATGCTCCACGGCGAGCCTTGGCGAGGGTGCCAAAAGAAGGAGGTTGATGAGGGGATTCTAGAGCGCACTATTTCAGTGGCGAGGTGTGGAGAGATGGCTGTAGCATCCCAATTTTCTGAGCTTAAAAAAATCTTTTAATAGTTAGTAGGGAAAAAATTCACCATTTGGATTTATTTGAATTTAATTCAAAAGCTTAATATTGAACTTTGTGCAACAAAACAATTTAATATGATTAAAGTCAACATGAACAATGGTCAAAACTATTTTATTTGGATTCTATGCACTTGGATATATTTTCTAGATTTTTCTAGAATTTTTTTCAAGTTCATTTGCTATTTTCTATTGCCTTTTGGAATTTTTGGTATTTTCTAAAATAGAAAACCTATTTAAAATCCCGGAATAGCATTTGGGCCGAAACCCAAACCCTATTCACTTCCGGCCCATCTCTGTCTTGGCTTGGTTTCTCGTCTTGTAGCGTCTTGCCACTCACTGTGTGGTCCCCACCTGTCGGTCTCTCTCTCTCCCTCTCACGCAGTCGCTCCCGGTCCCACCCGTCAGCCGCAGCGACGCCGTTTCACACGCGGACTTGCCCGAGCCTCTTTCGCTGCCTTGTGGACCCCGCCACCACGTCATCGTCGTCTTCATCGCGGACTCTGCGTCAGGTGTCCGAAGCCGGGCTCAAGGCCGTCTTTCCGCTAATCCCCACCTCCGTGCCTATTTAAGGACCGTGACCGCATCACGAGGTTCGCATCCAAGCCCGCCGCTTTTTCCTGCGATCGCCAACCCTAGCACGCTCTTCGCGGGATTTGGAGCTTGAACCCTAGCGCCATTGTGAGCTTCTTCGTCGGATTCCGCCGCCGGTGATCATAACCGTCGTCGAGCACCTCTTCGGACTTCGCCGTGTCGAGAACCACCGTCGCGCGACCCGTTTCCTGACGCATACGCTGCCGCCGCCGTCGAGCTCGGCACCGCCGCCGCCGACTCGCCGCCACCATCCTCGTCACTCCGTGCACCCGTGAGCACACCATCATGATCCCCGTTCCCTCTACCCTTGGTACCACCCATCGCCGCCGGTTCGCCGCCGTTAAATCGGAACCTTGGTTCCGTCTTGCGCCGTCCGCCAAGACTGTCGAAGCCACCTCGTCCTCGTGCTTGCGTGGCGGCCGCGTGGAGCCGTGTCGGCGTCACGCAGGCGCTCGCATGGCGGTCGAGATCTAAACTCAGGCGCCAGATTCGGTGGACTTGGTCTCACTGTGGATCATGAGGCCGACATGTGGGTCCCACATGTCAGTATTTTCTTTTTATTTTCTTATTATGTTAATTCTATTGCTGACGTCATCGTTGCGCAATAATCCGATTTTTCTTTAGAGAAATAATTCGGAAATTCGGAATAATCCAATTTTTAGGGTTTATTTTAGATTCAAACTTCCAAAGCCCATATCTTTTGCATCCGAACTCCGTTTGAGTCCATTTAAATTTCTAAATTCATCTAAATTCAATATCTATTTATTGAGGATTTTTATTTTATTTTTGGAGTTTGTTTTGCCTCTATTATTATTTTTGTTTGTTTGCTTCGTTTGCGAGTAGACGTCGATACCTCGGGAAGATTTGAAGAAGAAGGTGCACCTCAAGAGCAAGATCAGTACCTAGACCTATTTCAAGGCAAGTTATACCTTTGGTCATATTGAACCCAGTTTTCAAAAGTTATATTGATTCAAATTATTGCATCTACTTTAAGTATTTATTTAAATGCTTTTGGGTGTAGTTATTAATCTTATTTGTTATATCCACCTTGCTTAATTGTATATGTCATAATCTTTTGTCACCCTAGATTGGTTCATTACTAGTTGGTATTATCGTAACACCAACGTGGGTTGGTTAGATACGATTAGTCTGCTTAGCCATGCCACGAGTCATCATCTCATGTGAGTCGCAATTATAAACTTGACTAAGTGATTATGGAACTATGTAATAAAACTGTGTGTACTATGTGCTATTACTCGTTGATGGCATATGTTGCACTTAACCAACAGGGTGGGAAAGGATTTAGACGGAGGCAAGTGGTACTGTGTGCTACTTTTGGTGGATCTGTGTGCATGGGCTTAAAAATCTGTGTGCATAGGGATTTGTAGTATAACTTGGAAGTCTTGCCTTGATCAATTAAGGACTTAACTTTGTGCGCCATTGAACTTAGCCTTACTGTACGACCACATGCCTGGTATGGGACGGGCCTAACTTAGTAAGTTATAGAGTCTTGACATTGCTACTCAGGTTGTAGGTTAGACTGTGTTGATTAGGTGGAGGTGTGCTACCAAGTAGTCGCATCGCGGGACGGTTCGCCGCTTCCCTGTCCAACGGTGTGTGTTGTATCATCCTCTGTGTTAGGGTTGGTATGACGACAAAGCACACTGGGAGTAACAATGCTAAGATGAAGTTTCCGAAACGTTTTGTTATGATTAGTGCTTGCAACACTAGTTGTATCTTGTGGGTAAAGTGTACAAACTCTGCAGAGTGTTAAATCAATCTATTCGAATAGCCGAGTCCTCGGTCATGGACATGCTCGGGAATTTCACTCGAGGGGTAGATTTTCATAAAAATGTGTGGGAAGGGAGCTATGTGATTTAAGTCATATGTCTATGTGAATAACCTGTTAGGCTATGTGTCTTTGTGAAAACAAACTATTAAATTACTATTGTTTAATTGTTTTACTTGTACTTCCAATCTATTATTTGTATTTAAATTGCAAATATCGCATTTCTGCAAAAGAACCACAAAAGCCATTCCTTTGGAATAAGCCATCATGTATACTTGCATTTCTGTGGTATGACTTGCGAGTACGGTTGTGTACTCATGCTTGTTGGAAAACATGCAACAGAAGAGGAGGGGTCATCGCCAGCTTTCGAGGAGGAGTTCGTTGAAGGCGCTTGATTGTAGGGTCTTGATCCCAGTCGGTTGCCTGTGGTGAATTGATGGGATACCGCTGCCGTTTCTGTTTCCGCTACTATTTAAATTCTCTGTTAGCCCTGCGTGGCTTATTAGTGTAAACTCGACCATAAGGTCAAAACCCTTATTTAATAATCAAATTACTCGTTTATGCTATTAATCGCCTTGTGTGGATCGATATTCATCTATGTTGAAACTGTGTGTACTAGCGTGATTCTGGACTAGTGCATTATACACAGAGGGTCCAGAATTGCATTTTTGGGTCCCGACAATGGCCGGCGGCAATGAAGAAGGCGACAGATGAGATTGGTCGGAGGCGGCGCTAGGGCTCAGGTGGTTCTTGAATGGGGATGGCACGCGCACGAGAGAGACCACGATGTCGCGGTGCCAAAGGTGGAGGCGTCGGTGGTGGAGGATCCTTAACGGTGACAGAAACGACAAGGGAAGGAGCTCCGGTCGAGGCACTTCAAGCTCAAAAAGCCGACAAAAGGAGGCAAGCGAGAGAGAGAGAGAGAGAGAGAGAGGAGAAATAGGGGAAAAGAGGGAGAAAGGCGAGAGGCTCCGGGGGCTTCCATTTATAGCAGCCGAGGAGGAGGGAGGGAGCTTGACGGCATGGGCACAGAGGTGAAGTTCGGCCGTCCAAAAATTTAGTTGTATTCTTCCATAAACCGCATATTCCTCAACATATATAGCCATAGCCGCATTTCAGTTTTAGGGCTTTGGGGTTTACGGTTTTAGGGTTTAGGGGTTAGGGTTAGGGTTAGGGTTAGGGTTAGGGTATATCCACAGCCGCATTACGACTATTAACAACTAAATTTGCGTTAGTTCTACGGCTACACTATTTACAACTATTAACAATATACGAAGTAACTACTGTGATTTTAGTTACTTACCTACCATGGTTTTAGTTGCTAACCTATGACTACACTATTTTCACTTATTAACAAAATGCCACTACACATCTAATGATTTTAGTTGCTAACCTACACTATTTACGACTATTTATGACTACTCTATCTGCTAACCTATTTACGACTACACTATATGCTAACATATTTGCTAACCTATTTATGACTACACTATTTGCTAACCTATACTATTTACGACGATTTACGACTACTCTATCTGCTAACCTATACGACTACACTATTTGCTAACCTACACTATTTATGACTACACTATATGCTAACATATTTGCTAACCTATTTATGACTACACTATTTGCTAACCTACACTATTAACGACTACACTATATGCTAACCTATTTGCTAATCTATTTACAACTACACTATTTGCTAGCCTACCATGGTTTTGAAAACAAATCTACAAAGAAATGCAGGAGACTCATCGTCGTAGATGAGCAGACCTCTCCTCCCCTCTTTCCCTCCCTCCCTCTCCTCCTCTCTTCTTCTCTTTTCCTCTTCCTCTTCCTCTCTCCTTCTCTTTTTTTCCTCTTCCTTGCATCTGGTTCTGTCCGACGAAGAGAAAAGGCGATGGCACCGTGCGTGCGCGTGAGATATAAGCCCCTAGTCGCTCAACTGTTGAGCGACTAGGGGATGTAAGTTGCTCAATGCTTCAGCGATCAGGAGCCGAAGCGACAGTCGCTCCACCGTTGGGCGATAACGCCACGTGTCGCTCGACGGTTGGGTAACTTGGATCAGTCGCCTAACGGTTGAGTGATTAGACCCAAGTCGCCCAACGGTGTAGCAACAGAGTATTATTTCTGTAAAATAAAAAAAAACATAGGTATATTACTGTATTTTCAAATAAAATAATGATTATTTAAAAAAATTCCTCCTTTTTTAATGCCCTTTTTACCTCCAGGAGACCATCATCTTGTGTGGTTGCCGAGCAATAATCGGTCGGAGCAATAATTGTTGTAGAGTCCCCACTGAACTCTTTCATCCTTAACCTGACTGCCTGCATATTAGAGCAGAGTCAAATGCTAATAGGAGAATATATACACGATAAAGAAAAAGTTGTTATTTACCTTGAGTCTCTCTTATTCAAAGACAACAACCAAAATACCAGGGAATGCGGCCTAGACATCAGGCTCCCCGGTGCAGATCATTCTAATTCGCTCTCTGATTTCATCAGGGAAAGGGCTTCGAAAGAATAAAGAGATTCCAATGTTACAAAATAATCAACTAAATAAACCATACTGGTCGGGATTTTTTCAGGACTTACCTTCCCTAGAATCTTTGGTTGCCTCCTCATGACCAATGTACCAGATCATGGAACTCGATCAGAGCTTCAAGGGACTTATTCGGCGCGTGGAGAAATCCCTCACCGCGTGCCATCAAATCAAGCCCTTGGCTCTGAGGTCTTGGATGGCTTCAATCCATCTTCCGACCTTTCCCTTCTTCTCCGCAGTGGAACTCCACTTTAGATTCTCGCTCGCCACTTTGCCAGCAAAGTAAAGGACATCATCCTTCGTGACCGACATGTAGAACCAACTCTTCTTCCATGACAACTACGAGGATTTGGAATACATGCGAATGTATTCCTCAGCTCTCTCGTCGTGGAGGTGTAGCAAGCACTCACGAGGTCCAGCTGCAGACTTCCCTGACCTCGCTATCTTGTAAAAATACCAGAAGACCTTCAGATTTGGTTGGATCCCCAGGTATGCCTCGCAGAGGTAGCTGAAGATGCTGATATTTGCGATTGAGTTGGGGGCCAAGTTCACCAATTCAACTCCAAAGTACTCAAGAACCCTAGAGAGGAATTTATGTGCCGACAGCCTGAGCCCGCACTCAATGTAGGTGAGAAAAACAGGGATCTCCCCCTCTTCGCTGCTTGGGAAATGCTCTCCGACTTCTGATCTCTAAGAAATCAGATTCTTGTCAGGGAGCATCCCGATTTCCTCCAGTGCCTTGAGCTTCTTCCCACTTAGATCATAAACTAACCATTTGGTGATCGAGTCCGACATTATTGGATTTTGGGCGAAAAGAAGTTGAAGGAGGTTTTTTGACGAATGGATGAGAGGACGTCAGAGGAGATTTTTTTTGCAACAAGATGAAAGGGGATTCAAAGAGAATCTGAGAGCATAAAAATCCTAAGGCCGTGCGCAATGGGGATTTTCTAGCCGCTTTTCATTAACTGTAATGGGAAGTTGCCCGAAAGCCAAACGGGCAGAAATCTCTCTAGTTTCCCAGACGGTTCCTCAACTTTAAAGTGAATACAGACCACCTCGTTTTTTTTCATTATTAAATGAGGACCTGCCCGATAGGATTTCATCGGAGAGTATTCACACTATAAATTCATTTAAAGTTTGGGGGCTAGCTGACAAGGATTAAAACCTCTAAATATTAATTTATTTAATTAAAGACCGCAGGTCCTTCGTGGTCGTAACACCAAAGGCTAACGTCCCCCGTGGTCGTGAGGATTCCAGATGTTACATTGTGGGTACCCTGGTCGAATGAGGTCATGTACCTCACCCCCGACCAGATGACTGCTCGTAGGAGCAATGAACTGGTGCTTGGATCTGATTCCAAGTATATTCCTCCCGTGTGATGAATGGAGCACATGTCTTATTTACTCCAATCCATACGACGTTTGATAGTCCTAAGTCACTAACTATAACCGTAAGACCATTATGTCCCCCCACTGACATCAACCGAATGTCAGTTACCGTTTCACTAACAGTAACTGATCCTCCGACCAAACGTGATGGTTCCAACATGTGTCTCTTCCAGGAGCAACTACCACCTCTTCACTGGTATATAAAGGCGGATGATGGATAGCGAGAGGACACAGCAACAAGTTCACAAGATCTAGATATGATCTACTATTGAAGCAATAGTGTAGCAATCAGCACATCAAGTGTAACTAGGATTAGTCCACTACCTTGTCAAAGGCACTCCCTATAAAGGATCCAGTTTATTGCAATAAAGAGCAATCCCATTCTCTCCCAAGAACTCTTTGCCATTTTTCTCTATTTATTTCGTGATCGGCGACTTGATCGTCGAAAATGTTATACATGCTCGATGTCCTCTTCTCTCGTGTTTGTCGCACTTCTTCTTTGACGTTGGTCAACTCAATTATGTGGCTTCCTCACTAACCACGACGACCTCCTATCTTCTCTTATGTCGGCATGTATGTTTTAGTTGTTGTCTAATGATATGAAAAATCTTTTCGCCATCGCCGATGATGTCATGCTCCTCACCAATGAGGCAGTGATGGCACACTCCTAGCTACCCGATGGCCCCATATCGTCAATAGCTCATCTTCAATGCAAGGCTTCATCTCCTCTCTGCCAAGGCTTCCCTATTATCGAGCTTCTTTGGCCACTAACTTCTTCAACTACACCAATGCTCACCACTTATCATCACGGCCCTTAGCTCCTTTAACTCTGGAATTTCTCTATAGTGACTCCGGCGAGCAGCGCGATATTGTCCTCGCTGAACGGTGAAGGTGAGCAACACGACATTGTTCTCATCTTCGTCGCCACCACCTCGACTCTTTGCTTCCCCATAGGTCAATATCTTCTTGCGGGACATATCGATGCCACTGCACTCCTTCGTGGTCTCAACCGACACTATTCGTGCTATGCTCGTCATAACCTTTAGTTTTATTCAAAATTCCAGTTAATTTTTTATTCCATAGGAAGCAACAATAGAAACACGTGACATTGAGAGCGAATGCGGTGTTATCTTTTGTGTCTCCTCCGACACCATTCATGCTATCCTCGTTGTAACCTTTATTTTTATTCAACATTTCAATTATTTTTATTAGAGTTCGTATACAAATCAAATTTCTACATTTATTTAATTTATTCCAAATTTTAGATATTTTGGGATTTTTCTTTGGAATTGTATGGAAACCAAATTACAAATTTTCTTTTATTTTTATTTCAAAGTTGTGTTCTTTTTCTTAGAATTCATATACTGAATCCAATTGCTATTTTTTCTTTAATTTTTATTCCAAATTACAATTATTTTGGGATTTTACTTTGAAAGTCATATTGAAATCAAATTGGTAATTTAATATAATTTTTATTCTAATGTCGGTTATTTTTGTATGGATTTAGTATACAAATCTAATTGACAATTTGTTTTATTTTTATTTAGGGTTATAATTATTTAGGATTTCACTTAGGAATTAGTATAGAAATTAAATTGCTTATTTTATTTTATTTTTATCCCTAATTTTAGTTTTATCGTTCTTGAAATGGACTCTTTTACTTGGGAATTAGTATCAAATAAAATTGCTTGTTTTATTTTATTTTATTTTATTTTTATTCTGAATTTTAGTTTTATTGTACTTGACATAGACTCTTTTAGATCTAGATTATTATAATCCGCACCCACCACGATCAACGGTGTAGACCATTCTATTTTTTCATCAATTAACGTGGAAATTTCTAGCCCTTGAGGGTGGACATGATAACTTCTTTTGACTCTACTTTAATAATCTGAATTATAATTATTGGAATTAAATATCGAAATCAAATTGCTAATTTTATTTTTATTCCAAATTTTAGCTTTTTGTATTTAGTATACAAATCTAATTGCCATTTTTTGTTTTTTTTCTTCCAAATTATAATTATTTAGGGATTGTACTTAGGAATTCGCATGGAAATCAAATTGCCAATTTATTTTATTTTTATTCTGAATTCTAGATTTATTATACTTGACATGGATTCTTTTACTTAGGAATTAGTATAGAAATCAAATTTTTTATTTTATTTTATTTTTTATTCTGAATTTTAGCTTTAATCAAATTGACATGAATTCTTTCTTTTAATCTAGACCATTATAATCTAGACCTGCCACGATTGACGGTGTAGATCTTTATCTTTTTCTACCGATTAATGTGGAAATTTCTAGCCCTTAAGAGCGAACATGGTGACTTCTTTAAACTATGTTTTACTAAGATAATAGACTAGCAGCAGGCTAACAATAGCCTTTATAAGCAAACTAGTAGGATGCCCGTGCGTTGCAACGAAACCACAAACTTTATAAAAATAATATTTCTCTTTAACACATAAAGCAAATCAAGCAATCAAAAGATGGTAATACATACGGGCATCACATTAGTGCAACACGAGAGAACAAGATTTTGTGCGACAATTTTATAAATGAAGGGTAGCAAACAACATTTTCCCATAGATAGCAAACAATATATTTCCTATAGTTTACTTCAATACATGAATAACTGGCATATCATCGTGTAAATTAAGTACAAACCAACAGATAAATTAGAAATCATGCATTAAACAGAAACATAAATGGAAATTTAGGAATGAAGCTGATGCGGCAGCCTTATGGAAGATCCATGCTCGCCTCTAGCTTGTCACGTAATAACTGAATGCTCTTAATATAATTTCTAGGTCAAGGCAAACATCAATTGTTGAAGTAAGGCAAGAAGGTTGTAACATCTGATGAAATAAATACTCAAATATCTAGACAACAAAAGTTTGCTTCCAAAGAGTCAATTAAAAAAGGCTGAGCAAAGTGTTGTATGGGTGCAAAAAATGTGTTCCCCAACAAAACAATAGGTGAGTAGAAGGCATGCTGTAATTTTTTTTAGCAACAAAAAAAACTTACCATGTCATAGTTATAGCTAGAGTGTGTGTCAAAATTGATCAGCAATTGCACGAGGGAAACTATATATATTTTTTAGAATGCACCAACACAAGCAACACTACAATGCTAAATCAAAAAGAATCACAGCAGGTGCTAATTGAGTGAACAAGAGACATGGCAACTGAATTTTGTTGAGTGAGCCATCACTAAGATTTACTCATTAACTCGTCAACATAGTTTGGGCAAGACATTAGCAACAAAACAAAGAGCTTTTACCCTACACTCGTGAACTCTGTTATTTTTCTAATCCCCTAACTTGAGGAGGCAACACTGGCAACTCATATGCTACCAAAAAAAACAACCTAACATCTGCAAGATATATTACCCAAGCCCTCGCATTCTCATGCAATTAGGAGATCCTACTCTTCAAATCACACATCAATCAGTTCAAAGCATCCACCATCTCCATGCCGTTTCTTCAATCTCCCATATCAAAATAGACTGGCAAGTCCACAAGCTACAAATGCTAACATAAGCAAAGTCCAAGTCACTCAAAACACTAAATAATACCTCATAGAGAATTGCTATCTTTTCTCAATGTAACAAATGATATCCTAGAATTCATATACTCGACTGGTTAAAAGAAAAGATTATACCTGCTACTCTAACACATCACGGGGTTTGGCCTCTAGCTTCGGCACCTGGCTCCCCTTGTAGGTTAGCGCTGAACCATGGGACAGCGATTCCCGACAAGCAGCTTCTCCTTCTACTTGCTCTTCTCAACATCCATATTCCACAACAGGCGGTTTAGACTTTCAGACCAGAAAACAAGAGCCTGGTTCAAAAGCAACCAAACTTGTCAATAACACACAAGGAAGTATCCAAAGAAGATCTGAAACGAAAACCATTCCTGTGATTGCCAACCTAAGCACCCAATCCTGACCAGAAAGCATCGATTGTACCCCCCAAAAGAGTCAACAAGAGAACTCAAAACTTTAGGGGGAAACGTGGTTGAACGGTAGGAAGACAACCGGTTGTGCTTCAAGCCCTCAAAACAGTTGTGCTTCTATTCTTGCCTCCATGAAGAACAACTCCCGAGATGTTTTCTACCAAAACTATTTGTCTATGAGTTTCTTTCTAAATACACATGACATTGTTTCTAGTCTAGATGTTTTTCAAAAACATTTGAATGCTGGTATAGGTGTGATGCATGCACTGCCTTTATTATTTGTCGCTACCCTGAACTTCTGTATTTGGTCGTGGTTCCAGTACATTGATAACTGGTAGAATGATGCAATATTTTGTCCTACCATATATTAGTCCCACGACTCAGAAGGATCTAAAAAATCTTGATGATTTTGCACAAAATTTTAAAACACACAAGATAGGAATATGTTTCTTGTAGCTTTTTTTTAAAATTTTGGCTGGATGCATGAATGGTTCATGGGATGGAGCACATTGCTGCATTAGTGTTAGGAGTTATCTACTTAATAGGTGCATTAGTTTCTTACCAAAAAGATTGCCACTGCTCTTCTTGTTCCCTTCTATGTTCGTCATCTCCAGCGATGTATGTGCCACTGTGCACAAAAGCGGCAATGTAAAAAGGCTCATCTTTCTTGACCAAAACAAAATAAAACCAACGGGAAACTTCCCTCCATTGAATTAAAGATGTGCATATCTTTATGGCTAGTTGGCTACATTAATTTCTTTCTTGGATCATCTTAGAGATTTTCTTCTTGGCCTTCCATTCATTGTACTGCATAAATGCCTACTATATCAAGACCCGAGTGTCATGAAAGAGATAAAGTATCATCCTTGAATAGACAACACATGTAGACTACAATGTAAGTACATCATGAATCACACTGCAACATATAAAACAACCAAAATCAAAAAATCAACTATTTTTGCAGTTTAGCCAAACAATCAATGTGACATTGTATAAATGAAGTACAAATCAACTATTGTTGTACACAGGTAGCAAGCAATCTAAACAGCAGCAGAACTCAACTGTAATAAATCATAATTGTGTGTTATTACCTTCTTATCTTCTTGGCTGGATCTGATGAACATCCTGAAAACATAGAAGGAAACACAAAGACATAATATTTAGCAACAGATCCATGTTAAAAAACAAGGATGGGAGTAACAATTTAGACTAATTCAGTTTGTGATTTATCTCAGGAATGTCTTGGTGGTAGGATTGCCCATCTCAAACTTGAGAAGATTTAGTATATCACTCTCCATCTTAACAACCTGCACATCCCCACAAGTAACAAGAACACAACTCAAATTAGCATTTTAGCATCGACCAATTGCAAAATAAAACCAACGGGAAACTTCTTTCCATTGAATTAAAGATGTGCATATCTTTATGGCTAGTTGGCTACATTAATTTCTTTCTTGGTTCATCTCAAAGATTTTCTTCTTAGCCTTCCATTCATTGTACTGCATAAATGCCTACTATATCAAGACCCGAGTGTCATAAAAGAGATAAAGTATCATCCTTGAATAGACAACACATGCAGACTACAACATAAGTACATCGTCAATCACAGTGCAACACATAAAACAACCAAAATCCAAAAATCAACTATTTTTGCAATTTAGCCAAACAATCAATGTGACATTGCATAAATGAAGTACAAATCAACTATTGTTGTACACAGGCAACAAGCAATCTAAACAGCAGCATAACTCAACTGTAATAATTCATAATTGTGTGTTATTACCTTCTTATCTTCTTGGCTGGATCTGATGAACATCCTGAAAACATGGAAGGAAACACAAAGACATAAGATTTAGCAACAGATCCATGTTGAGAAACAAGGATGGGAATAACAATTTAGACTAATTCAATTTGTGATTTACCTCAGAAATGTCTTGGTGGTAGGATAGCCCATCTCAAACTTGAGAAGATTTAGTATACCACTCTCCATCTTAACAATCTGCACATCCCCACAAGCAACAAGAACATAACTCAAATTAGCATTTTAGCATCAACTGGTTGCAAGATCTTACACAAAATGAGCCAGGCACGACACCCACCACTTGCTTCATGTAGGTGTTGTCGGTGATGTAGCAGAAGTCCTCCACGTTTGGGGGGTTGATCTCCTCACACTTCCTGGATCCACCCCACGAATCCAAACTCAAGCTCATTTCTTGAACAAATCGAACATTTTGCGATGTAATGCGGGATGAAATGGGTGCTTACGAGGCAATGAGCATGGCAAAGACGACGAGCAGCTGGAGCTTCTGGCGGTTGATGGCGTTGGCGGAGAGGAATCGGTCAATGTAGGATACGATGAGGTAGAGCGTGTCAGAGACGAGCTTGTACTCCTCGATGACCTCGACGAGCCAGCTGTGGAGGACTTCTGCTTCTTCTTCTTCTTCTTCTCCATCATGGCCTCCCCCTCCCCTACCTCCACCACCACCACCACGCCGTTCGCCTACGGAGACTCCTTGTCCCCACGTCACGTCACCGCTTCTTAGGTCGTCCCCGCTTCCCCCGGCTACACATTCTTGGCGGCATAGAGGCCAACAAGGATGAGGAGGGGCCTAAGGCGCTTGTTGGCGCCTTGATCTGGATATGAGGATGGCGGCCGACAGAGATCCACGGAGTACGGCGGCGTCGGGGGAAGAGCGAGAGACAATGCTGTCGAGCAGGGAAGAGTGAGGACGGTGGCGTCGGCGTCATGGTAGGGCATTGTGGCGGTTGCTCTTCCTCCCACGGCTGGCTGCGATGAAGGTGGCTGGGCCTTCGTCTCCATGTGGGTTTGGGGGCAAGAGAGGTAGTCGGGAGGAGTACGGGGAGAGGCGGAGGCAGAGATCCAGCAGCAGAGGCACGACAAGCAGGAGGCGCCCATGGCGCCACGCTGTGCGGGCGATTGGGGCGGCAGCGGTGGCATGGGATGCCAAGAGGGGCGATGGCGTGCGGGGCTAGTGAGGCGGGCGATGGAGGCGGGCGAGGGGCAAGGGCGGCGCGGCGGCGTCGGCAAGGCCGGAAGCGACCACGGGGCGGTTGCATCGCGGGTGAGGGGAGGAAGAGAGCGCTCGTGGAGGGGAGGGCGGCGTGGGTGGGGAGAGATTGAGAGTGAGGAGATGAGGAAGGGAGGTGGGCGTGGGCGTGAGGCATGGGAGCGGTTCGTGGCATTCGACACTACCTAGTCATGATCCAACGGATGTCAAGAGGGCCACTGAGAGCATCTCAACCATTGAAGGAGGACGGACGACCACCAATTACTTCTTTTAAGTAGTAGAGGTATGAACCAAAACATACACAGTTCATATGCATGATAAGTGCATCGATACCAATTTCACACATGCATCCCTGGAAGACAACCCAACTAATGTTGGTAGGCATCAACAAACACTTCAACACAGAGTAGGAAAACGAGTAAACATGTAAAAATCGGCTCATTTGGTTCAATCTTGGCAGGGATTGGACCTATACTTTCAACACCCAAGTTGCAGATACAGAAGCAGAACAGGATGCACCAGTTGAGAATGTCACATCTCTCTCCATGGCCGTAGAACACATCCAAAAAAGCTGGCAGGGACAGGAATCCCGATTGGTGGGTAATCATCCTCCCTCCACCAAATGGCACTAAGCTAGTAGACAATCGGAACCTGAATTCGGCAGCCTGCTTCCACAAAGAGCACGCAACGGCAATTGCTCGTCCCCTACCAACAGCACATGCGGCAAGCCCGCCCACCAAAGGCTGCGGGCACAAGGCTTTAGATTTTAGAACCCAATTGTTTATTTGCAAGCAACAAGGTAAGATATCGATCAATATTAAATGGCATCAAAGAAAATACTGGTACATCAACGTTCGACCTACAGGTGTCTTAAGAACCAGACCTCGGTGCTGCCTTAGTGCCTCGCTGTCTCCGTGCCGTGCCCAGCCCTCGCGCCACGTCACAGCCCTTAGCTCCCGCCCGCACCACGCGTCAGCCCGCAACGCGCAACAGCACCCGCCCTCACCCATACCGCGCCTCAGAGCCGCCCGCTCGCGCCTCAGTCCGCGTTGTGCTGCGGCGGCTGCACAGTGGAGCGTGGAGGGGCTGGGTGTCGAAGCCTTAGAGCAACGTGGAATGGAATGTTTAGGGATTTAGAGAATTAGGGTTACCTAGTGTTAGTGTTGCGTATCTGTTCATTTCATTGGCTTGGGCTGCAACTAGACCGGCTTCTACTCGGTGTCTCGGCCCACAGCCAACGGCCAACCTTAGGAGACCCCGGGGGGGGGGGGCACCCCTGCTTGCCTAGCGGTAGTTCCGCCCCTGGGGTGGCGGAAACCAGAGGAGTGACGGGAGACCCGAGGCAACCGTCCCTGCTTGCTCCGGCGGTAGTTCCACTCCCGCCGATTGAGAAACGTAGAACAGAGATGAAGATTAGAAGGCACACACACAAGTAACACAACGTTTGATTGATGATCTGGGCCGTTAGAACCTACGAATTGTAGCGTAGCTGAGACGGGAGGACCATAGTGGGCAAAATCCAGCACTAGAGTTGGACATATCGTAAAACCGAGGCCGACAGGCGAAAACCATCGCACCGCAGTACCGCACGGCGCAAGTGGCAAGAAAACTCGCATTTCCGCTGCGCTTTTCCCAGCGCCGCACGGTCCACCACCGGTGCCCAGAGCCCACAGCGACTATTTTTACGCCCGCCTCGGCCTCGGCCTTCGCCCGAGAGAAACCGGCACTAGCGCAGGGCGCAGCTGCGCGACAAGGCGAGAGCGAGCGAGAGAATAAACAAAAACACCACGACACGAGGCGAGCCGCGCGGACGAGAGAGAAAAGCAGGGGGGAATATACCGAGGGGAAGCGAGGAAAGCGGCGGATGCCGGGGCGCGTGCGGCCGCGCCGCCTGCCGCCCCGCCGGCACGGCGCGCTGAATTCCCCGCCGCCACCGCCCTCTCGATCCTTCCGTCTCCATCCTTCCAGCGCCCTTTTTAACGCCCGCCCTCCTTCCCTTCCCCCGCCCTTGCTCGCTCTCGCTTCCTCCCCTTATCAATCGCTGTACCCCGGCGCCGCGTCCTCTGCTGGATCTGCGCGCCGGCGGATTCCGCCTGCCGAATCGATGGCGCGGCCTCTCCGATTGGGCGCGCTCGCGCTCCTCGTCGTATCAGGTACGTCCTCCCTCCCAGGCCTCGCCTCCCGGCATGTCTGAATTATGCCTTGTGCGCAGTATGCGCTCGTGGTGACGGAGGAAACGCCGTTTGCTCTGGTTTGCCATGGTGATGGTTGGTTGTTTTTGTGTTGCAGTGACCTTGCTTCCGCTTGTCAGCTCCGATGACGACTACAAGCACTGCGAGGGAGTTGTCAAGGGCTGGGCGGATTCCTTTGCGGAGAGCGAAAAGGATGGAGACAAATTGAGCCTGAAGGATTTGCTTTTCTTCCTTCACATTCCTCGAACCGGTGGGCGTACCTACTTTCACTGGTACGTTTGCTGACCTTAAAGCAGTTTGGTTCATCGTCAGCTAAGACGTGTTTCACTGATAGTACATTTGTTGGCAGTTTCTTGAAAAAGCTATATACGAATGCTCAGGAATGTCCGCGTTCCTATGATAAGCTGCGGTTCAACCCGAGGTGAGAACAGTTGGTTCTCTACTTTGTTTAATTGTATCATCATCTGGATTGATCTTAAACTTCACGTTGACTAACCAAACAAGAACAATAGCTCTATTGTCTTACAATGCTTAGAAAATGCTCCCTCTGGAGTCTAGATTATATCTTCTGCTTTTCAAATTTAGATCATGATGTGAATAAAGCCTGCAGTATCTATGGTTTATTATATTTCCATATGTTGAAATAATGTTATTAGTGCTTACCTGGCTGAGAATGTGTAAGTTATTGACACCTCATGGTCTTGGATGGTCTCCCTTTATACTAATTATTGCATTTCCACCATATGCATAGGCACTACATCTTGAGTCTGGTTATTGATAATTTACATGGATATTATGATCTGTGTATTGGCCATGCCAACAAATTGTGAGGTACTCTAGATGCAGTGTTCAGTTATAAAGGAAGTAATTGTCCACAAATATGTGCTGTATGAGTAAAGTTGTAAAATAATTCTTCAGATGATTGCTTACAGTTACTAATGGTATTTATATGTCTTCTTGTCAGCCATCCTGATTGCAAGCTGGTTGTTAGTCATGACGACTATAGCTTAACTTCCAAGCTGCCAAGGGAGAGGACTTCCGTAGTAACAATACTACGAAATCCACTTGATCGTGTATTTAGCACGTATGAGTTCTCAGTTGAAGTTGCATCCAGATTTCTTGTGCATCCAAACTTAACATCTGCAAAGTTAATGACCAGCCGTGTGTTGCCAAAATCGCGTGCTGTAAGTACATTGGACATATGGCCTTGGAAGTACTTGGTTCCATGGATGAGAGAAGATCTGTTTGGCAGGGTATGCCTATTTATTTCAGTTGTACCTTTTTCTTACGTTCATCTTTTTAGGAAAATGGTTAGGAAGCTATGTTGGGTTTGATTATTTGCTCTTGGAGAAGTTCGTAGAATCCAACTATTTCGATAGAATGTAATATCAAGCCTTTTTCTCTCTCTAGATATTGGACCTCTGTATGTTAATAGATTCAAGCTAAAGCAGGATCGGGGTTCACAATTAAATCCAGTCTTAACCAGAAGCAAACACCCATTATATAAAGATAAAGCAGTTGATCTATTCTAGCACTTAATTGAACTTAACTCTGCTGGATCGAGTGTATCATATTCTTGAACCTTGGAAGCCATCTAGGATGCTACAGTTTCCCTACCTTCAATTTTGTTTGTCCTCGAGTGTTCCAAGTTATGGTTCTGTGTTAAAAAGGTTTGTTAGGATCAGCTCCTAGAGTTTTCACTTGGAGGGTTTCAAGTGTGAGATTGTTATGTGCCAAGTACAGCAGCAAGGGGTTATGCATAGGATTGTGGCCGGCTGTCCGGCTGTATCACCAGAGGATAAGCACGCTGCAAGGCAGCAGCAGTACACGGTCTTTGATCGTTGTCATTCCTTGCGCATCAAGAAGGCAAGATATATTCGTTTGTTAGGAGGTTTGGCAAGAGATAAGTTGGTTTCTTAAGTAGTATCCCTTAAGGATACGATTTGGTAGCAATCTGTCCCTTCCGGATATGATTGGTTAGTTGGTTAGTCCTCCATATAAAGAACATCTAGTTTGTATTCAGGATATTAAGCAAAGAAATAAGAAAAGTTCCTTAGTCTCTCCCTCTCCTCTCAACAGGGCCTCGGAGCCTTGCCGGCGGCATGGCCGGCCGGGCGAGTGCCCAACCCCTCGGTCCTTGTACCTGTACCCAAACAACACCCACAACAGAGATCCCTTAAGCTTCTGTAACACCTGAGGGTCGGTCGGGGTGTTATACCTTCACTATTAGTTTACACTTCAGTTGATGTGAATGACCAGTAGTGTAGACTTAAAATATATTTCGGATCAAAAACACAAAATCATAAATATCTAAGCTATCAATACTTTGGTGTTTTAATTGCTTGTACTAGATTGTTTTTGCAATACGATGAGAGATATTTTCGTCTACCAGAGAGATGCTAGAGGGATTGACAAATTGCATAGTAGCAAGAAGGTTAATGCATATGATGTGGAGGACATGGTTATGCCGTTACACCAGTACATCAATGACCCTGTTGCCCATGAAATCATTCATAATGGAGCTACCTTTCAGGTATGATGACTTGTCCCTTTTGTGTATCTCAATTTTTGTTATACCATCCATGTATGCCTTTATTTGGTTACTCTCTCTGTTGTATATTGGAAACAATAATTTGTGCCCCATGCAATTGCTTTGACTATTACTCCTTTCTGTGGTGGTGAATTGGCAGTTTCATCCAATTTGTCAAGTTTATCTATTTTTAAAGGTGAAACATCAGCATTCATAAGCCTATGATTAAGTCTATATCTTCCCACTATTTTCGATGAATATGTTGTCATGCCTGTGCAACTTGCAAATTCAAGCTATACACCAGCAAATAGTAGAAAGACGTTTGCATACTTAGAAAAAAATGATTATTGCTAAGATGTTCGCACATAACTATTGCATGCTGCAGGTGTACTCCTTTAGATGCTTATTGTTAGTCAGAAGTAAAACTTGGAACAATGATGGTATATATTGACCTAACCAAGGAAACTTATATCCGGCGGTTTTTGGCCTTACAGAACATCAAACTCACTTTATCTATTTCTGCCTGCTGAGTGCTGACAGACCATATTTTTTCACGCTACGTGATAAACTGATAATAAAGCTCTACTTCTTCACACTGCCTGATAAACTGATAATAAAGCTCTACTTTCTTCACGCTGCTTGCTCTATCCATGGCAATCGCACAGCTTTTTTTTCTTTCATTTGCACCTTTTTCGTGAATAGCATACTTCAACAATTCACCAGTGTTCCTTAGGAGAATGGCCTATGTGGAAAGAGAAATAAATAAATGGGCATTTTTTTTCATTTCAATGTCCCAGTCCCATATGTCATTGTCCTGGCAAGGGTCAACAACTTGCGTGTTTAATAATTCTGGTGCAAATATGTACACAGTAGTCAGTGCCACCATGTTATAATCCCCAGCCAATTTGCATTTTATATATTTTTTCTCACACAGGGGTGCCTCCAGATAATTTTGCAGTCAGCTTCAACAATCTGGCTGCTAATTTGTTTTTGTTTTCTCTGTTATCTTGCCAGATTACTGGGCTAACAAACAATTCTTACTTCGATGGAGCACATGAGGTTCGGCATTGTGTCAGAAAGCACCCTGATCTTGGTCGTTTCGTGCTTCAAGTTGCTAAGGTATGTACCAAAGCGCATGATGCACTATTGCATTCTTCGACATACAAACAGCACTGCATTGTGACTAACCAATTATGCTTTCCTGCAAAGGGAATATAAATAGTAGCTGGATGCGCTATGCCATTAACATTTACTTAACCATGTTAACACCCATTTACTAAGCTAAGTTCGATCTAGATTTCTTACATAATTTCTACCATAATTAATGCCATCATTTTCAATCACAGAGCAGGCTGGACCGTATGCTGTACGTTGGACTTACCGAGGATCACGAAGAATCTGCGAGGTTGTTTGCTCATATGGTAGGAGCACAGGTGCTTTCACAGTCTGGAACATTGAACTTAGATATCAAGGAAGATCCACCGGTTGGCAATGGTAAGATACCATGCAAGCTGGCAGCCTTACTCATTTATAATGTATCTGCAGAAATCATATTCGTGTTACTTACCTTTTTCGACTGAAGAGCAACAACCCTTCGGTTTTATTTTTATTGACTACAAGATAAGAGAGCAATGTTATGAGATCAGACATGGCAATGCATAGCTAGATTTTTTGGGTCACAACCCATAAACCAAGACAAAGACACAGTGGACTGCAATACCAGATAATTAAATGGTGGCACATAACAAAACAACATAGCGAGTCCTCAAAAAAACAAAACAACATATCATTCAGCAAAATGCGAAAGTTCAAACAAGTGCATAAGCAGCATGTGTGTGCCACACTGTGTCTGGAGACTGGAGTAGTTATTAAAGCAGGAACTTTATTATCACTGTCTAAAAAAAACTTTGTTATCAGCAAACTTTGCTGCATATTAAAAGCATTAGGACAGGAAAGCAATATTTTGTGAAACCAGTAAGTTCATGAAATAATGACATAAAGAAAACAACAGTACTTGACTACTTGTAAAAGTGTTGTGTGTTATCTTGGTGTTATAAAAAAAAGTGTTATCTCTGTTATGGGTGTATGGTGCTCCATTTTTGTGATGTACTTGTACAAAAGCAAAGATGATAAATGAGGATCTAATCTCTATCTTACTTGTTCTCACAGACTCTCACTCATCCATGCTGGATCCAGAGGATGAAGAAACAAATGAACATATGGTAATAGGGTGGTTAAAATTTACATCAAGTTATTTACTTTTGCATGACAAGATGGTTTAAATATTTACGACTGTACTCACATTTCTGCTTTCCTGATAGAATAGCACCCATGGTTGGCAAAATAATGAAGCTCTGAACACTACGGAGGATGATCATGGAAAAGGAAATGTAATACAACTACCTGACATGTGCAATTATTTGTGTAAAGTTTTTTTCTATCATTGATACATCATCTCAACGTGATGCTATTGCTGATGCCAGATGACTGTTGGTAAATTGATGGAAGCTTACGAGAGTTGCATTGCAAAACTGCGGAAGTCTCAATCTAACCGTCGTAAAATATCCCTAAAAAAGGTTGAGGAAGCAAACTTTTCGAAGGAGGTGAGTATGAAAGGGGACTGAAGTGTTTGTAGTTTCAAGATTGTTTTTGATTCATTTCCTTATTTGCTAGTGATGTAAATTTGTATTAATATGCACGTACCTGAATCTTTTTTCTTTGTGTCAACACTAAGTACTCATTGAGTACCAGAAATATTAAGTGATAAAATTTTATAACTTGTACTGCTTTATTAAGTGCAGTTCTTTTTATGGTTTCCAAATTAAGTTGCATCAATTGAATTCTATGTTGGTTAACATATTATTTTATTTATCAAATGTTTCCTTATTTTTCCATTTTTCACCGGTACATTCTCCTTGCCCCTTGAACTGGCAAGGTTTTGCTTTGCTCAAAACCTCACACTAAGACATATATAAATATCTGGTATTGTATATATATTTCTGTCATAGAAATTCCATTCGAACTTGGAATGTTTTGATTTGTGTTTCTAGCTTATTTGACGAGCGGTGCTTTAATATTTTGAAATTGACATTGGAATATTATGGTTTGGTGAAGATTACACCTTCTGTTTTCAGGCACGACGTCAGGTACCTGGGGCAATTTTGAAGCAAATTATCTCATTGAACAGCCTTGACATGGAACTCTATGAGCATGCTAAGACCATTTTTACTCAAGAACATCTTATGCTAAAAGGTCAGCATTCCATGGTGGGACAGCACAAACAATTGTCAGATCAAAAGGTTTGTTCAAGCTCATAGCATTATTCTTCTTTATATGATCCACTTTTAGTTTGAACCTTCCCTACCAGAATTTAGACCTCAGGACATCTTGTTTGGTAAAAGCATTACAAAACAATATCTATAATTCTACCAAGAAAAGGAAGTATGCTTCACATAAATCATCACTACCGAAGTATTTCATTATGTTGTGTTTTCTAATTGATTTTACACTGCATGAATATTTAAAATTTTAGTGTTTCATGCATGTTCATATGCAAGAGAGGAATAGAATATAGATAGACTCCGTGTATGCTATTATGCTACTTCATAATGCCGTTGCCAAGACATGTTGGTATCCATTCCACTGTCTACATTTTGGGTCTTGCTTCTCATCTATAATTCCAAGTATAGTAATGTCAAGGTTTGCTGGCCTTAAACCATCTCCAATATTGTGTTTTAGCCGGTTCAAATTGTTATAAATATTGTGTGCATATATTCAGGAGGTCCAATAGGCAATATATATAGGAAGTACAAGAAGGTTGCTATATACAGATAAGAAAATACAAAAGAGTCCTATTCTAACACCCCCCACCTCAAACTCATAGTGGATCACACACACTGAGTTTGGAGAGAAAATACAAATATTGTGTCCTAGTCTGTGGCTTCGTGAAGAAGTCAACGACCTGTAACTCTGATGGCAAAACTGTAAAGCAAGTACTCCCTCTTATACCTGTGTGCGAGTGTATGAAGCATCCACACCAATGTGCTTAGTGAGCTCATGCTTCACTGAATCCTAGGCAATAATGATAGCAGCTGTACTGTCAGACAAAAGAGTCATAGGTCCCATCACAGACATTCCAAAATCTGCAATTAGCCACCTTAACCAAGTAACCTCTGTTGTCACTGCTGTCATAGCTCTCAACTCAGCCTCTGCACTCGAACAGAAAACTGCAGTATGCTTCTTAGTCTTCTAGGCAATCAGGGAGGAGCTAAGAAAAACACAGTAAGCAGAAAGAGAACGACGATCAGAAGGATCACTAGCCCAGGTCGCATCGATGCGCTGAAGTCAGAGTGAGGTAGAGTTAGGGAAAAACAAACGACGAGAGATAGTCCCACGCAAGTAGTGAAGAACACGAAGAAGGTGACTGTAGTGAAGATGGGTGGGATGAGCTATGAACTGACGCAAGATATGAACATCATAAGTAATATCAGGACGAGTGCTCACAAGATACACCAAACCCCCAACAAGATGGTGATATCGAGTAGGATCCTCAAGAAGATCACCATCAGTGGCACGAAGCTATAAGGATAGCTCCATGGGAGTCTCAGCAGTGTGAGTGTCAGTCAGATTAGACCGATCAAGAAGATTCTGGACATACTTCTGCTGGGAGAGGTAGTACCGTAGTAGTCTTCAGGCATGGAAGAGACCTCAATCCTAAGGAAGTACGTAAGAGAACCAAGATCAGTCATAAAAAACTGCTCACTGAGATACTTCTTCACATACGTGATGAATAAGGAATCATCACCAGTGATGAGCATATCATCAACATACAGAAGAAGCAACGTCCTACCCCGAGATGAGACATGGACAAAAAAAGCAGGATCATGGAAATTGACAGTGAAACCGACAGCAGTAATTATTGAGTTAAAACACGTAAACCAGGCATGAGAAGCCTGTTTGAGGCCATAGAGCACGACAAAGACGACAGACGCTCCCATCGGGAACAGAATACCCAAGTGGTGGCTGCATGTAGACCTCCTCATGCAAAACACTATTAAGAAAATCATTCTTAACATCCAGCTAAGAGATGGACCATTGGCGAACAGAAGCAACCGCAAAAAGAGTGCGAACAGTAGTCATATGGGCAACAGGGGCAAAAGTCTCATCGTAGTCACGACCGTACTCCTGCTGGAAACCGCGAGCCACAAGACGAGCCTTGTAGCGCTCGATAGTACCATCAGACCGGGTCGTAATCTTGTACACGCACTTGCACGTGATCGGACGAGCATGCACAGGTGTCGGTACAATATCCCAAGTCTCCGTACGTCGAAGAACATCAAGCTCCTCTGTCATAACGAGTTGCCACTCAGAATGAGGAGCAGCCTCATAATAAGAACTAGGCTCAATGACAGAGAGAGCATGAGCTATCGGAGCAAAGCCAAGACGATAAGGAGGTTGAAGGGATGTCTAGTCACGAAGGACGTAATGAGGAGCATTATCAGGAGGATCATATGTGGGTGTCGGCAAAATACTAGGAGAGGAGACTGGTGAAGGATGCCTGGAGTAGTGAATACCAGAGAAACGAGACGGTGGTGCTGCAGGAGGCAGCACCAAAGGCGGAGGAACAGAATGAACCACTGGAGACAGACCAGAGGAAGACTGTGCTAGTGGAGAAATGGGTGAAGAGTTAGAAAGAGACAACCATGAAATCGACTCAACTGTGGAAACAGGAGAAGGGGCCGAATCGCGATAGAAGAAAGGTCGATATTCGTCAAAGACAACGTCTTGTGAAATCCTGATCTGTCGAGCAGAAGGATCCCAGCAACGATAACCCTTATGCTCAGAACTATAACCAAGAAACACACTCAACTGATTGGGCTGATAGTTTAGTGTGCCCACGAGGCTGCAGCAGAATAAAACAAGTACAACCAAAGACACGAAAGTGAGTGTACTGAGGGCTCGAGAATAGAGACGCTCTATAGGACTGACACCCTTAAGAACAGTGGAAGGCTGCATATTGATGAGATGCAGCCGTAGAAACAGCCTTAGCCCATAACTGTGGTGGAACGTGAGAGGCAAGGAGAAGAGTGCGGGCAGTCTCAATCAGATGACGATGTTTGTATTCAGCAACACTATTCTGAGCATGGGAACCAGGACAAGAAAACTGGTAAAGAGTGCTCTGCTTAGAAAGAAACTGTCTAAAAGCACCAGAACAATACTCGCCAATAGAATCACAGTGAAAAGTACAGATGGAAGAATCAAACTGAGTACGAACCATCGTTGCAAAGCTACGATAGACCACAAGAAACTGACCACGATTAGACATAAGGAAAATCCATGTAAAAAGGGAATAATCATCAATGAAGATCACATAAGATTTATGCCCGCCTTTAGAGATAATAGGTGCAGATCCCCATACATCTGAATGAACTAAATAAAAAGGACGAGAAGACAAGGACTCACTAGAATGATAAGGAAGTTGTAGCTGCTTGCCCAACTTACTCTGACAAAACATGGCCGTGTCAACAGTAACATATCCAAGAACACCCTTACGAACTAATGAAGAAAGACGAGACCCACACAAGTGATATAAACGGTGATGCCACTGAGCAAAAACTTCAGAGGTGGTGGCAGCAGTGGCAGTGGAAGTAGACGTAGAGGTGACAGGAGCAACTGAAGTGGACGGAAGGTGGAGGCTATCAAGGATGTAGAGAGCCTGACGATCCTGGCGTCGGCCGATCCCAAGTCTGCACATCGGTCATCGATCTTGGATGAAACAGGTGTGAGAGTCAAAACCAACCCGACAACCAAGATCGGTGAGCTGACCCACCGAGAGAAGCTGCATGGTAAGCTGGGGAACATGTGAAACAACCGGAATAGAAAAATCTGTGGACAAAAGAGTGCCACGACAAGCGATGCATGATGAAAAAATACGATTAGTCTGTATGAGCAGAGATAGAAAAAGCAGAGAGTCCTCTTGGGCGAGAGATGTGGAGTCGAGTGTCATGTGGAAAGAGGCATCAGAATCCAGAACCCAAGAAGTACCTAGAGGAGACGCTTGAGCTAGGTAGCAAAACACGCTAAGCCGTGAGAGAAGCTATTTGAAGTAGAGCTCGCCGGAAATCTTGTTGAACAGGTCACCTTCTTTGAGAAGGTTCTAACGTGTTGGTCTGTCCTCCCGTCGAGGAAGGGCCTCTCTGCTCCCCTTTGATCGTCCACGCACCTTGTTCTGCTTTTTTTGCACCGCACAACGCTGGTAGTCGTGCTCGAAGTTCTTGCAATAATTGCACTGAACCCAGATGGTGCAAAAACAAGAGCAGAAACAGACACCTGAGGAGGGACTGTAGTCGAAGCAGAAACCGTCGGTGTAGTCGAAGAAGAAGGGCTAGCAAGCACAGCCGGAAAAAACTGTGCTGCTAACCCGCGGCGAAGCTCATCAGCACGAAGCGTCAAGAGAGCCTCAGCGACTGTTGGTCGTGATGAGCGGCTCAGCAGTTGAGCCCTAACAGGCTCAAACTCTGGGCGTAGACGGCAGACAAAGTCATAAAGGCGATCACGATCCGCCTTCTGCACCTTATGACACTCCTGGCAGAGCGGAGAAGCCAGCTCGTCTAGCTGGCATCAGAGACTGGTCAGGGCTCTGAAGAAGTCGTCGACGGAGGAGTCCTTCTAGCAAAGTGTCTCTAACTAACGCTGAAGCAAAAAGAACCGAGCATCACTGCTTTGGTATCGCTCGCGCAAGTACTCCTAGACCTGGCGAGTAGAACGCAGACCAACAATGTTTGACTGGATGGAATCGTCGACGTTGACCACCAGGATGGCGCGAACACGGGTCTCATCAGCATATCAGCGCTCGAAAGCGTCTATGGCATATTGAAAGGCCTCATCAGCAGCGTCAGCAACAGCAGTAGCGACCTCTGCCTCCTTCTTGGCTGCCTCATCTTCGGTAGGAAGTGCAGAAGTAGGCTCCCTGAGAGAAGGCTGAAATAGTGATGGTGAACAAGGTCGAGCATCAGTGACATGTCTCCAGAGGTGAAGACCATCGAGCGTGATCTCCATGAGTGAAGACCACAACCTGTAGTTTGTCCCATGGAGCTTTGTTCCCGAGAATGGGATCGCAGCTGATGGAATGGAAGCTATCAGCATGCGGCGCTAGGCGGCGTGGCGACCAAGGCAACAAAGTTTAACAGGCGGCGCTGGACGGTACAACGGTTAGATCGACGCTCTTCTGTTTTTTTTTTATAAAAAATATTATTTTTTTGCGTGAGTTTGGGCCGACTTAAAATAGCCCGGCCTGCTCATGAAGCAGACGCCTGCACACGAGCGGGGGAACTAGGGTTCCCTCGAGTCCTCAGCGGCAGTGGCGGCGGTCCTCTGGTGATGGTCGATCGGCGGTGGCAACGGCGCGAGGCGAGATCGAGATTTACGGCCGGGCGAAGCGAACGGCGATGTCAAGTCAGGTGGTGTCGCAGCGGTGTCGGGCGTTGGGCTTGAGTGCGCGACGGAGGCGGAGGCGAAGGCGACGTGATGGCGTTTCGTCAGAGCATCTCCAAGCGGAGGCGACGGGTCGGAGGCAACGTGCTACGGCCGGCGTCGGGCGATGGTGTCATCCGGCGTCGATTCGGCCCTCTTCGTCGATAGGCGGCGTCGAGCGAGGAAGCGCGTGTCGGCAGGAGCGGGTCCTCGGCGTCGGTTGGCCCTCTTCGTCGATAAGCGGCGTCGTGAGCGCTTGATGGCGGTCGGCGAGTCTGTGGCGGCTTTGGTGACGACGTCGTCTGGCGTGCCGCAGTAACGATATGGCGGCGATGGCGGCAACAGATGTGGCATGAGACGACGGCGCAGTCGAGAAGGATGACGGGGCGTCGGGATGGCAGCGGAAAGATAGGTTAGAGCGCTAGCTTTGATACCATGTTATGAATATTGCGTGTATATATTCAGGATGCCCAATAGGTAATATATATAGGGAGTACAAGGGGGTTGCCATATACAGATAAAGAAATACAAAAGAGTCATATTCTAACACAAATGAGGAGAGTGGAGGCATTGAATCAATTCAATACATTGGAGAGGTCAATTTCAACACACAAAAAAATGCATGGAACCGGACGCTACTTAGGAGTCGATTCAAAGCATTAAACAACTACATAGGAGAGAGTGCGGTTGAGAGATGATATTATTATTTTGTGGTTTTTCAATGTAACGTGTGGTCTCAGTTATTAGTAGGAATCGGTTCAATACATTGGAGAAAAACAAGCTCAGTTCCTATAATACTTACGTAGCATGACTTTGAATCAATATCGGTTCAATACACTAAAGATGCTCTTATTTACTTTGGCTTATCTCTCCTTCAGGGCTGGGTAGACACGGTTTGCAACTCCTGGAGTTGCTCTCCTTGGAAGGTCTTTGTGTTTGGTCTTGGGATCACAATGGCCATTGTTTTTGTCGCATTTGCTGTAACAACGAGAAGAAGAACGTCTAAACTTAAGGTTTGATGATGATGATGATGATCAGGAGGCAGCCTCTAGATTTTGATGACAGTCTGATGTTACCCAGAGATTCACCTTACTATTCTTTCGGGCAAAGATCAAAGATGTTAACATGCACAAAATCATCACAAATACTCGTAACCATGTTAACATGTCTCATTGACAGGATGGCTTTTATCCGATGTGGTCAGTCGTTCGACAAACTTTGGGCACCTATGTGCTCATATGTGACTTTTCACACCTCCCCTCTTATATCGCACGTACTATACTGCAAGATGGCCGTGGCAAAAATGACTCGGCTTATGTCGTCCGGGGCCGTGCCTGGTACGGCCACGCGGCCACGCCGGATCGGATCGCCGGCACCACCCCGTACATGGAACGCCGGCGCACGGGCCTTTAGATCTTGGAGCTGCACCGTGATGCGGCGGTGACGAGGCGTCGGACGAAGCGGCGGTGGGATGCCATGAGGCCGTCCCCGGCTAGCTAGCTAAATAGTACAGTCCTTGCTGATGGACCCGCAAGTCCTCCACGGTCAGCGGCTATCGGCTAGCGTTATGGGCGGACAGCTCGCGGCGGTGACGGCGGACGAACTAGTCGAGGCAGCCCTCGGCGCATGGTGGGCGACCTCCCTCACCTGCTCCTCATGGCCCTCCGACGTGGTGAGGTTCCGACTTTCGGAGGAAGGCGTCCATGCTCTCGAGCTCGTCCTTGATGTACTGCACCTCGCCGTGGACGCGCTGCCCCGGCCAGCTCTGCTGTGCGAGGAGGCCGCCGAGCTTGCGTGGCAGGCCCAGGCACGTACGCATAGTCGGTGACTGCAATGTCCATCTCCGAGTATTTTCCTAGTAAGAAACCGCGCCTCATTAGCCTAGGCAGTCCCAAGTCCCAAAAAAGAAAGAAGAGAATAATACTAGTCAGTCAATCAAATTTCCAATTAATTCCACTTCATCCAAAAGCTTGACCGATTCATGCACAATCAGAACAGTTACAGAAAAGTCGACAGGATTGCTAAAATAATGGTGAACGTAATTTAAAGATCTAACGGAATTACAGAACCACAAGCATCGTATACCAAAAAAAAAAACATAATCAGGATATGGAGATGAAATGGAGAAGACTACAGCTAGCTCAATTCGAATCATGCAATTATCATCCAACCTTCACTTTTTTCATGTCTTGGCATACAAGCTAACCCATAGCTTCGATATCACTGTTCAATGGACTATGCTACATTTTATTTTACTAGCGACTGCTTTGCTTGAAATAAGCTATGAAGACTAGTTTCAACGAACAGGCATGCCCAACTGGATACTACCCAGAGTCCCAGACACTAAAACTCAAGAAGCTTCTGATCAGTGTTGTTTAGCCTTTGCTCCTTAAGCATACTCCGTTACAATATTCCATTTGTCACCTATAACTCTTGGATGGTTTGGATGCGCCTTCACGCAGGATGCCACTTTGGTCACCACAGATAGTATGATGTCGCCAAAGAACTCAATCTCCTTCAGCTTCAGGAGATTCTCAAGACCTGAAATCCCATCCTTGGGCTCTCGCACGAATGACAATGTCAGCCTCTCGAGATTAGGCACCGAACCTCCTTGGAAGTGCACCTTGTCAATGTTCTCCAGATTATCAATAACCAACATGCTGACTTTCGCAAACTTAGCACGAGGAAAAACTATGCAGTCATCAGCATACGACTTGTGATAGAGCTTGAGGCAGAGCAGATTTGGTAGGTCTCCAAGAACTTTTATGGCCTCGGCATGGAGTCCAGTCGTACGAAGACTAAGCTTGGACACATTTCGAAGTGATGATATCCAAGGAGGTAGACTCTCCAACTTGCCCGTTAGGCTCAAATTAGTGATGGATAGAGGTGGTGACTCTACAAAAGCTAGAAAGTCCAGTGATGAGCTATGCTCCTTCTCATCCAGAATATGAATGGAGAGCGAGCGAAGAGTGCCAGCCAACTTCCCCAGGGACTGCATGAATGCTTTCCAATTCACTTCCACACCACGGAAGAGAACTTTAAGCTTCCTTAACTTTTGCAGCAGGCCGATCTCCAGCAGCACCGATGACTGCTCCTTGACCACTATATGGACAAGTGATTGCAGAGCCGTCATGTTCTTGACCACCCCAGTTGCCACCTCCAAACCTGAGCACGGTCTCGACAAGTACTTCACGCTGGCTGTCCTCGTAAGCTGTACCTTGTCCCCGACTAACAAATGCTTTAGACAACCCAGGTTGTTTGCACTGGCTGGTAGTTTCTTGATAAGTGTTGCCCTAATGTCCAGCGTCTCCAGGTGTTTCAGATTTCCTAGCAGTCGCGGTAATTTGCAGACATTGGTCCTTCTAAGGCTTAGGTACTTCAGCTGGAAAAATCTGCAGATATAATGCAAAGTGTTGTTGCTCAAGCAACTGCAGCCTTGCATGTCAAGTACTCTTAACAACCGTAGCTGTGGAAAGAAGAGTGGGACTTCCTCAACAGAAGCTGACATTGTGAAGGAGCGAACATGGGATACGCTGGCACTGGTTTTTTGCACCGTGTTGTCACTACTGTGCATGGAGAGGCGACGGATTTTGTCATGGGAAACCAATGTGCTTCCACTGTCACATAAGAAGGATGCAAAGTTCTCCTCAATTGACTTGGAGACGATGACTTCTAGCATTATATCATGAACTCTGCAGCTCCTCACCTTGCCACTCCAATCAATTCGCACAGGCTGCACAATGCTTCTGGTCACAAACTCATCAAAGTAACTTTCCGCGAGCTCCTCCATGCTTAATCCATGCCTTTGGCTAACGAAACCTTCAGCTATCCACCTTCTCACCAAGGGTCCCCTCCTGATCACATAATTTTCAGGGAAAATACTTAGATACAAGAAGCAGGCCTTCAGATGATAGGGTAGATCATTGTAGCTCAAGGTCAAGACTTGCTTTGCACCTTCCAGAGTAGGATTGGTTTCAAGTTCAGAGCCTAAGTTGTTACAAACCTTCTGCCACTCCTCCTTGGTCCTATTTGTCTTGCTTGCGAGAAGGCTGCCGATGTTCACTATTGCTAATGGCAAGCCTCCACATTTCTTCAAAATGGAATTTGACACTTCCTCCGACTCATCATTTGGTAATTTATCTGCAAAGCCAAAGATTCTCTTGAAGAACAGTTCTCGTGATGTAGTATCTGACAATCGCTGGATTTTGTAAATCCGGTCTTGGGGACGAGAACAGCACATGTTGGCCACATCTGAATGTCGTGTGGTCACTATTACCCGGCTACCCTTCAAGTTGTCAGGGAATGCACATCTGATGCTCTCCCATGCTGATATGGTCCATATGTCATCAAGGATCACAATGAACCTACAAGAAACAATTCAGAGAACATAAGGAAACTTGACAAGGTAGGGAAACAGCTAAAAACTTGAAAACATTCAATTTTCTTTTTCCTTGTCTAGTTAAAGTTTACTATGGTCATGATTATGATAGACTACGCAAACTACTTTGAGGTGCGATAGAAAATAGAGAAGTTAACCCAGAGCCAAAAATCCCTACTTTTCCTTTCCGTCAGTAAAAAAAAAGGGAAAACATAAAAGGAATTGCAAACAAACAAGTGAATATTCCTTTGTTATTGTGCATGCAGCCTTTTTCTTTCCCAGTGGACATTGCCACCTGTGTGGCTCTTTTTTTCTTTCCTTCTTATTTTTTTTTATCAGGTACATGCCTTCGATAGTGGGCCTCTCAAGGCTCAAATGTTATGAATATTATGTGTATATTCATGAGGCCCAATGAATAATATATATAGGGAGTATAAGGGGATATTATAAGGACATATGTCATACACATATAAGAAAATACAAAGAAATTCATATTCTAACACCCCCTCAAATTTATGGTGGATCACACACACTGAGTTTAGAGAGAATACAAATGTTGTACCCTAGTCTATGACTTTGCGAAAAAGTCAGCAATCTGTAACTCTGAGGGCACAAACTGTAAAGCAAGTACTCCCTCCTGCATCTGTGAGCGAGTGTATGAAGCATTCACATCAATGTGCTTGGTGAGCTCATGCTTCACCAGGTCATGGGCAATATTGATAGCACATATACTGTCAGACAAAAGAGTCGTATGTCCCATCACAAACACTCTAAATCTACAAGTAGCCACCTCAACCAAGTAACATCTGTTGCCATAGCTCTCAACTTAGCCTCTGCACTCGAATGGGAAACTGCAGTCTGCTACTTTGTCTTTCAGGCAATCAGGGAGGAGCCAAAAAAAATACAGTAAGTAGAAAAAGAACAATGATCAGAAGTATCACTAGCCCAGGTCGTATTGGAGTACGCCTGAAGCTGTAGTGAGTTGGAGCTAGGGAAAAACAAACGACGAGAGATAGTCTCACGCAAGTAGCGAAGAACGTGAAGAAAGTGACTGTAGTGAAGATGAGTAGGGCGAGCCATGAACTAACTCAAGATATGAACAACATGAGCAATATCAGGACGAGTGCTCACAAGATACACAAAACTCCCAACAAGATGACGATATCGAGTAGGAACCTCAAGAAGATCACCATTAGTGGCACGAAGCTGGAGGGATAACTCCATGGGAGCCTCAGCAGTGCGAGTGTCAGTCAGACCAGACCGATCAAGAAGATCCTGAACATACTTCTGCTGGGAGAGGTAGTAGCTCTTAGGCTTGGAAGAGACCTCAATCCCAAGGATACGTAAGAGAACTAAGATCAGTCATTAGAAACTGCTCACTAAGATGCTTCTTCACATACGTGATGAATGAGGAATAATCACCAGTGATGAGCATATCATCCACATATAGAAGTAGTGTCCTACCCCGAGATGAGACATGGACAAAAAGAGCAGGATCGTAGGAACAGACAGTGAAACCGACAGCAGCAATCACTAAGGTAAAACGTGCAAACTAGGCACGAAGAGCCTGTTTGAGGCCATAAAGAGCACGACGAAGATGACAGACGTGCCAATCGGGAACAGAATACCCAGGTGGTGGCTGCATGTAGACCTCCTCATGCAAAATACCATTAAAAAGGGTATTCTTTGTTATGAATATTGTATGTATATTCAAAAGACCCAATGGGCAATATATATAGGGAGTACAAGGGGGACATGCCATATACAGATTAGGAAATACAAAATGATTTCTATTCTAACAGGCCCCTCAAACTCATGGTGGATCACACCCTGAGTTTGGAAAGAAAATACAAATGTTGTACCCTAGTCAGTGGCTTCGTGAAGAAGTCAGCAATCTGTAACTCTGAGGGCACAAACTGTAAAGCAAGTACTCCCTCCTGCACCTGTGAGCGAGTGTATGAAGCATCCACATCAATATGCTTGGTGAGCTCATGCTTCACAGGGTCACGGGCAATACGGATAGCACCTGTACTGCCAGACAAAAGAGTCGTAGGTCCCATCACAGGCACTCCAAAATCTACAAGTAACCACCTCAACCAAGTAACCTCTGCTGTCATTGCTGTCATAGCTCTCAACTCAGCCTCTGCACTCGAACGAGAAACTGCAGTATGCTACTTTGTCTTTCAGGCAATTAGGGAGGAGCCAAGAAAAACACAGTAAGTAGAAAGAGAACGGCGATAAGAAGGATCACTAGCCCAGGTCGCATTGGAGTATGCCTGAAGCTAAAGTGAGGTGGAGCTAGGAAAAAACAAACCACGAAAGATAGTCCCATGCAAATAGTGAAGAACACGAAGAAGGTGACTGTAGAGAAGATGGGTAGGACGAGCCATGAACTGACTCAAGATATGAACAACATAAGAAATATCAGGACGAGTACTCACAAGGTACACCAAACTCCCAACAAGATGACAATATCGAGTAGGATCCTCAAGAAGATCACCATCAGTGGCACGAAGCTAGAGGGATAGCTCCATAGGAGTCTCAGCAGTGCGAATGTTAGTCAGACCTGACCGATCAAGAAGATCCTGGACATACTTCTACTAGGAGAGGTAATAGTCCTTAGGTTTGGAAGAGACCTCAATTCCAATGAAGTACGTAAGAGAATCAAGATCAGTCATAAAAAACTACTCACTGAGATGCTTCTTCACATACGTGATAAATGAGGAATCATCACCAGTGATGAGCATGTCATCAACATACAGAAGAAGCGGTGTCCTACCCCGAGACGAGACATGGACAAAAGGAGCAGAATCGTGGGAACTGACAGTGAAACCGACAGTAGTAATCACTGAGGTAAGACGTGCAAACCAGGTACGAGGAGCCTGTTTGAGGCCATAAAGAGCACGACGAAGACAACAGACGTGCCCATCAGGAACAGAATACCCAAGTGGTGTCTACATGTAGACCTCCTTATGCAAAACACCATTAAGAAAAGCATTCTTAACATCTAGTTGAGAGATAGATCACTAGCGAACAGAAGCAACCGCAATAAGAGTGTGAACAGTGATCATATGGACAACAGGGGCAAAAGTCTCATCGTAGTCATGACCGTACTCCTGCTGAAAGCCACGTGCCACAAGGCGAGCCTTGTAGCGCTCAATAGTACCATCAGATCGGGTCTTAATCTTGTACACCCACTTGCATGTGATCGGACGAGCATGCATCGGTGTCGGTATAATATCCCAAGTCTCCGTACGTCGAAGAGCATCAAGCTCCTCTACCACAGCGAGCTGCCACTCAGAATGAGGAGCAGCCTCACGATAAGAACTAGACTCAGTGACAGAGAGAACATAAGCTATCGGAGCAAATCCAAGATGATCAGGAGGTCGAAGGGATGTCCGGTCACGAAGGACGTTACGAGGAGCATCATCAGGAGGATCAGATGTGGGTGTTGACAAGATACCAGGAGAGGAGACTGGTGAAGGACGAGGACACCTGGAGTAGTGAATACTAGAGAAACGATATGGTGGTGCTGCAGGAACAAGAGGTGGTGCTGCAGGAGGCAACACCGAAGGCAAAGGTATAGAAGGAACCACTGGAGACATACCAGGGGAAGACTGTGATAGTGAAGAAATAGGTGAAGAGTTAGAAAGAGATAACCATGAAATCGACTCAACAGTGGAAACAGGAGAAGGAGCCGAATCTCGATAGAAGAAAGGTCGAGATTCATCAAAGACAACGTCTTATGAGATCCTGATCCAACGAGCAGAAGGATCATAGCAGCGATAACCCTTATGCTCAGAACTATAACCAAGAAATGCACACTCAATGGACCGAGCCGATGGTTTGAATTAGCCACGAGGTCAGCAGCAGAACAAAAACAGTCTGACCAAAAATCTGAAGGTGATCATCTTGGGGGCTCGAGAGGAGAGCCGCTCTATAGCACTGACACCCTTAAGAGTGATGGAAGACTGCATATTGATGAGATATGCAGTCGTAGAAACAGCCTCAGCCCAGAACTGTGGTGGAACACCCGGGAGTAACACCCCAAATCCTCTATGTATTCTGAACTAGTCCCATGATCAGTAGCTAGTTCACACAGTAAACAAATATGATAACCTCCATAATTCACACAACTTTATTAATAAATATCAGAGTTTATTACAAGAAAGGCTTACAAGCCAACAACAAAGAACACAGCGGAAGTCAAAGAAGAAGTAGTAGATCACAGCTAATCCGCCACAGGCAATCAACTGGGGTAGCGGCCTAGTCGTCGAGATCTACACTGGTAGCGGAGTCCTTCTCCTCTGAACAATATTTTATTAAGCAAGAGTGAGCACAAAAATGTACTCCGCAAGTTACACCCATAATAGAGTTAATGAATGCATGGATATTATCAAAGGAAGGCTTATATGGTTATTTGAGCAAAAGCAATATTTGATATTTTAAATACAATACTAAGTTCAAAAGCAGTTTAAATTATATCTAAAATTGAATTTGATTTTAAACTGTCAAGTTAGTGTAAGATGCACTTCTGGTGAAGGACTAACCCCCTTACACCAAGGCTTTCTGCCCTATTTTTCACATGAAATAAACATCCATGAAATTATTTTTTATCAAATCATTTTCAAAATAAAACCATAGTCTAATCTGCGAATGGCTTTGCTCACCATGTCCATGACCGTGGGCACGGCTATTCGAGTAGATTTAACACTCTAGAGAGGTTGTACAACTTTACCCACAAGGTTAATTCGCGAAAGGCTTTGCTCAGCATGTCCATGACCGTGCATTGTGGTTTGCTTTTTTGTGCTCAATTTATATTCAAGCGTTTTACATTCTTAGAATTAAATTGATTGCTTGCCATCCTAAAATTACAAACCTTGACATAGACTTAGGTTGTTGGTGCACTTAGTGAGACTAGTTGATTTAGGCCTTAATTGTACAAAACCGATTTGATTTACTCTTCCACACATAAACTCGATTTTAGCCAAAGAAAAAGAAAAAACTGCCTATTCAACCCCCCATCTCTACTCGGCCTCCTCGATCTTACAAAGGGGCAGCAAGCACAGCCAGAATAGACTGCGTTGCTAACCCGCGACGAAGCTCCTCAGCACGAAGCATCGAAAGAGCCTCGGTGACGATCGGTCGTGACGAGCGGCTCAACGGTTGTGCCCTGATAGGCTCAAACTCTGGGCGAAAATGGCAGACGAAGTCATAAAGGCGAAGGCAGTCACGATCCACCTTGTGCACCTTATGACACTCCTGGCAGAGCGGGGAAGCCAACTCATCCAGCTAATGACAGAGACTGGGCTCGGTAGAAGTCATTGACAGAAGAGTCCTCTTAGCGAAGCGTCTCCTACTCACGCTAAAACGAACAGAACTGAGCATCGCTGCTCTGTTGGTATCGCTCGCGCAAGTACTCCCAAATCTGATGAGTAGACCGTAGACCAACAATATCTGGCTGGATGGAGTTGTCGACACTGACCACTATGATGGCCCGAACACGTGTCATGTGGGGTATTACATATACGCGAAGGAAGAAACATCAGCTAGTGGTTATGCCTGAGAGTTCTAGTTCAGCTGCCGAAGCAAGTATTGCAACCGTGCCGGTTTAGGAATAGTATGTATTATAATTTGTTTTTCAGTCATAGTTAAATTTGGAAGTCTGTAATCGTTTAGCTGTCTGTTTCGAATCCGTTTTAGATTACTTTGTTAGGAACTCTCTATTAAAGGAGAGGATCAATTTTATTTAAAAAAAAAGAAAATAGAAAATCGCCTCAATCTTGTCTCTTCTCTGCTTCAACTTCTGTTCAATGTTTTCTTGCTGTTCGACATCCAGTATCGTCTCGGTAGCGCAACTATGTCGTCACGGCACCTCAACCGCGCCTCCGAGGGCCTAGGCAACGTCCGAGTCCTTCCCACGGATACAACCTATGATCAACAGCTTCGTCATCATCTCAGATCCCTGACAACTTGGCATCAGAAGTCGCTGTGCCATCCAACATGTCCGAAGGAGACAACCTCGAAGGGATTAGCAAGATACTTGATGCGCTGTTCCAACAGATGGAAACCGATCGTATGAAGCTTCACGAGAAGATTGATCATCTCTCCGGCACCGTTCGAGATATTGATCATCAACAAAGAGCACATCATGTAGCCATCAACCGACTGGAACATGGGCGCATCAACCTGCCTGGCGATGATGACCAGGACACCCTCACCGATGCACGCTTCCGAGCAACTGATGGCATACTCCCAAATCTTCCTCGACGGCTTCCGGCCTCACCAGCTGCCTCGGTGATTGACTTACGCCACACTGACCGGGATGCACCCACACCAACTTGTCGGCCAGCCGAAGGACATCAAACCGGATGTGGTGCACCACGATTTTACAAATTGAATTTTCCATTGTTCGACGGTTAGGATGACCCTTTACCTTAGCTCAATCGTTGCGACCAATTCTTCCGGGGTCAACACACGATGGAGGAGGATAAAGTTTGGCTGGCGACGTTCCACATGACTGGTTCGGCTCAGTTGTGGTATCATCGACTGGAACACGACACCGGCACACCGTCTTGGCGCCGCTTCATCGAACTAGTTAACACGCGTTTCGGACCCCCACTGCGCTCCAATCCATTGGGAGAACTCATTGCTCTACGCAAGCAAGACACTGTCCGTGACTTCTCCGACCAATTCTTGGCTCTGTTGTGCCGCACCGACCCCCTGTCGGAGCATCAACAAGTTCAGCTGTTTACTGCAGGTCTCGGACAGCCACTGCAAACAGACATTGAATTGCAAGCTCCATAATCTCTAGAATCGGCCATGAGCTTAGCTCGTGCGTATGAACATCGCTCGCAGTTAGCATTACCAGTGGCCCCTTCATTCTCCCGTTGGTCCTAGCGTTCTGGTAGTGCGCCAACTTCAGGTCCCAGTTCTGGCGTAGCAAACGACACCAGCTGCAACGGCTCTCTCCAGCAACCCTTACCACGTCGCACCTTGTCCCCTGCAGAGATCGATCGGCGACGTGCTCAGGGCTTGTGTTTTCAGTGCGAAGATAAATTCGTTCCAGGCCACCGGTGTAAGCGCCTCTTCGTTATTGAAGTGCAGCCAGACTGGGACAACGATGAAGATGATACGCCGAGTGGCAACGAGCCAGAGATTTCTTTGGCGGCACTGACGGGTATCCAGCCACGCTCGGGCCAAACCATGCGACTCTCAGTCGAAATCGGTAGCAGCATGTTGGTTTCTCTTCTTGATTCAGGTTCTACTTGTAACTTCATTGCCAATGATGTGGTGGCAGCTACCGGTGTCTGCATGCGACCATGCTCCGGCTTGAGCATTACGGTGGCCAACGGGGATCGTGTTACGAGTTTGGGCCTGTGCCGAGCCATGGCCATCCGCATCGGTCACGAGGACTTTACAGTGGATTGCTACGCCAAGCCGCTTGATGGGTTCGACGTAATCCTAGGAGTTCAATGGCTTGGCACCCTTGGCCCAATAACTTGGGATTTTTCCAGCATGACTATGTCTTTCGCTCGCCATGGACGACAGGTTACGTGGACCGGATTGCCAATGCCCACACGGTTAAGCCATGCCCTCAACTGCTCTGTCACTAACCTCCTGGATGATCTTTTAGTTGGTTTCAAGGACCTGTTTGAGGAGCCGCATGGTCTGCCACTAGTGCGAGAGATCTCCCACCGTATTCATTTGAAGAAAGGGATGGATGCCATTACCGTTCGACCATATCGCTATGCGCAGTTACAAAAAGATGAGTTGGAACGTCAGTGCGCCGAGATGCTCCACCAAGGGACCATCCGCCGGAGTTCATCACCTTTTTCGTCTCCAGTCTTATTGGTCAAGAAGCGGGACGGTTCTTGGCATTTTTGTGTCGATTATCGCAACCTCAACGACCGTACCATCAAAGATAAGTTTCCTATCCCGATCATTGATGAGTTACTTGATGAGCTTTGTGGTGCCAAATTTTTCACGAAATTGGACTTATGTTCCGGATATCATCAAGTGTTAATGCATCCAGCGGACATTGCGAAGACCGCTTTCCACACACATCAGGGTCTTTTTGAATTTCTTGTCATGCCATTTGGCCTTACCAATGTGCCTGCAACATTCTAGGCCCTTATGAATACAATGCTCCAGGATTTTCTTCGTCGCTTTGTCCTGGTTTTCTTTGATGATATTCTCATTTATAGTCCTAATTGGTCAGCACATTTACGACATCTGCGTATGGTATTACAGCGTCTTCAACATCATCGCTGGTTTTTGAAACGCTCTAAATGCTCCTTTGGCGAGACTTCGGTGGCATACTTGGGCCACATTGTTTCAACGGAAGGTGTGGCTGTTGATAATGCCAAAATCAGTGCGGTCTCTACATGGCCAACTCCTAAGTCAGTTCGGGCGCTCCGTGGTTTTCTTGGGTTGGCAGGGTATTGCCGCAAGTTCATACATAATTTTGGTATTATTGCGGCTCCATTGACTAAATTGCTCAAGAGGGAGGCTTTTTTATGGACATTGACGCTCAGGTTGCTTTTCTCTACCTCAAATTAGCTTTAACTCGGTCTCCCATATTACAATTACTGAACTTCGGTAGTGATTTTATTGTTGAGTGTGACGCTTCCGGTTCTGGTTTTGGGGCTGTTTTACATCAAGGCACCGGTGCAGTGGCCTTCTTCAATTGCCCCATAGCTCCGCGACATCCCTAGCAGCCTATGAACGGGAATTAATCGGCCTTGTCCAAGCAGTTCGTCATTGGCGTCCTTATTTGTGGGGACGCCGGTTTTTGGTACGTACTGACCACTACAGTTTGAAGTTTTTGCTTGATCAACGTCTTTCGACAATTCCACAACACCACTTGGTTAGTAAACTCTTGGGTTATGATTTTTCCGTTGAATACAAACCCGGCGGCATTAATATAGTCGATGATTCCTTGTCACGGCGAGATTTCGAAGCTGTGGTTGCTGATTCTTTGTCACGGCAAGAGTCTGAAATTTCGTCGGTCGCTTTGGCTCTGTCGGCACCGCGGTTTTCATTTTTTGAGGAGCTACGTATTAGGCTTCAAGCCGATACAGCATGACAATCTTTACGTACTGCAATCACAGAAGGCCGACAACATGCTTCATGGTCTATTACCGATGGCCTAATTACATTCAACCATCGAGTATACGTCCCAGCGACGGCTGCAGTCCTGCCGTCCATTATTCAGTTAGCTCATGGTACGGGACATGAGGGTATTCAAAAAACGCTTCACCGTCTCTGAGCTGATTTTCATGTGCCGCATGCTAGGACTGTCATTCAATATTATATATGGGCTTGTGATGTTTGTCAACACAATAAAGGCGAACAATTGCATCTGGCCGGCTTGCTTCAACCATTGGCGGTACCTTCTACTATGTGGGCTGACATATCAATGGATTTCATTGAAGGACTTCGCAAGTCCGTGGTAAAACAGTCATCCTAACCGTTGTGGATCATTTTTTTTGTGCCGTTGGCTCATCCATACATGGCATATTCAGTAGCCCAAGTATTTTTCAGTGAAATGGTTCGTCTCCATGGTGTTCCGATGTCTATTGTTAGTGACCGCGATACCGTTTTTACAAGCAATTTTTGGTCGGAATTGTTTCGCTTAGCCGGAGTACAACTTCACCTCAGTTCTGCTTTTCACCCTCAATCAGATGATCAGTCGGAAGTGGTTAACAAGATAATTGTTATGTATCTCCGTTGCCTTATTGGAGATTGACCTAAACAATGGCTTCGTTGGTTACCTTGGGCCGAGTATTGTTATAATACCTCCTTTCAGACATCGCTTCGTACTTCGCCATTCAAAGTGGTTTATGGTCGCGAACCATCAACTTTGCGTTCCTATCAACCAGGGGCCACTCGACTACGGGCAGTGGATCAGCTTCTCTAGGATAGGGATGAATTTTTGGTTGAAATTCATGACCGTTTGCTTCTCGCTCAACAAACGTATAAAAGACATTACACCAAAAACCATCGAGAGCTCGAATTGTCGGAAGGTCAGTGGGTATGGCTTCGCTTACACAATCGGTCGACTGCATCTTTGTCCACGTCTATCAAAGGGAAATTGGGACCTCGCTATTTTGGGCCTTATCAAATTCTTCAGAAAATAGGCTCAGTGGCATATCGTTTGCAATTGCCGGCTCGAGCAAAGATTCATGATGTGTTTCATGTTAGTTTGTTGAAACCGTTTATTGGTCCTTCACCATCATCTCCTCCACCACTACCGGTAATATTGCATGGTCGGGTTTGTCCTTTGCCAGCCAAAGTTATTAAGTCTCGTCGGGGTCGCGACCGTCTTCAGATTTTAGTTCAATGGGAGAATGCACCAGAAGCCAGTGCTTCATGGGAAGATTTGGAGCAATTTCAGCACTTATACCCTTTATTTAAGCTCGAGGACGAGCAATTTTTAAAGGAGGGGAGATATGTCATGTGGGGTATTACATATACGCGAAGGAAGAAACATCAGCTAGCGGTTACGCCTGAGAGTTCTGGTTCAGCTGCTGAAGCAAGTATTGCAACCGTGTCGGTTTAGGAATGGTATGTATTATAATTTCTTTTTCAGTCATAGTTAAATTCGGAAGTCTGTAATCGTTTAGTTGTCCGTTTTGAATCCGTTTTAGATTACTTTGTTAGGAACTCTCTATTAAAGGAGATGATCAATTTTATTTTTTAAAAAATAAAATAGAAAATCGCCTCGATCTTGTCTCTTCTTTGATTCAACTTCTGTTCAACGTTTTCCTGCTTTTCGGTAGCGCAGCTATGTCGTCACGGCACCTCAGCCGCGCCTCCGAGGGCTTGGGCGACGTCCGAGTCCTTCCCACGGATACAACCTGCGATCAACAGCTTCGTCATCATCTTAGATCCCTAACAACACGAGCCTCATCAGCACACCAGCACTTGAAAGCGTCAATGGCACACTGAAAAACCTCATCAACAGCAGTCTCTACCTCCTTCTTGGCAGCCTCATCTTCTACAGGAGGTATAGAAGTAGGTTGTCTGGGAGGAGGCTGAACCAACAATGGCAGAGAAGGTCGTGCACCAGTGATGTGTCCCCAGAGGTAGAGACCATCGAGTGTGATCTTCATGAGTGAAAACCACAACATGTAGCTCGTCCCATAGAGTTTTGTTCCGGAGAATGGGATCGTAGCTGATGGAACAAAAGCCATCAGTAAGTGGCGCTGGACGGCGCGGCGACCAAGGCAACGAAGTTTAACTAGCGGTGCTAGACGGTATCGCAGTTAAATCAACGTGAAAAACTACATGATTATTTTTTGGAAAATCTCTGGTTTTATAGAAAACAAATTCAGTTTCTAAAAAAAAACAGAGGTCATTGCCCACTCGATCCAATCGCGAGGACGGTGTTGGCAGGGGCGGCGGCGGCCGGGAACGGCGGTGGCGGCTGAGGTGGAGGCCACGGCGATCAGAACGACAGCGACTCCGGTGAGCGGGCGGGGCGGGCGTGTACGGCCGGTGGCACAGTGGCGGCGAAGCGGCGGCAGCTCCAATGGCGCAGATGACGGCCATCGATCGACGGATCCGGCGGTCGCAGCGGCGATTTAAGGCGGCGGCGGCGGCGGCGGCGATGGCGTCGGACAACGAGGCGGTGGGTGGCGATAAGCGTTCCGCGAGGCGGCTAACACTTCGTGACGTCGGTGGCGGTGTCTTAGGGCGGCGATTGATGAGGACATCAACCCTAAGGATGCAACCAAAGACGCAACCACTACTTCGACCCGCTGCACTGCATCCTCTACTTCAACCGCATCTTCTCCGATAGAACTTTCGGCTACTGCACTGCCATATTCCCTAGTTGGACCGAGCTACGTCTACTCATACGAGCCGAGCTTGGTCTACATGCCATGGTGCTATGTTTACATGCCATGGTGTTACATCTACATGCCATGGTGCTACTCTACGTACCAAGCAAGAGTTCAAGCTGGATATGTTTGGGAATCCAATTCGGCCTCCAGAGATAGCACCGACTTCAAATGTGCATAACTTTCACATACGGAGTCCGTTTGAGGTCCACGAGTACTTGATGGAAAGATTATCTCGTCCTCTTTCCAACGGATCCAGCCTCACCTCTAAATTCTTTCTGTGCGCACCGCAATCATCAAAATAAGGTGCTGCGTTACCTGTTTGGGCCAAATTGGGCTTTGTAATGCTTGGGCCCAAGGGAAGGCGCCACCCTAGGCAGTCCATACTGTTCATGCATCACTATTCATGTGTGAACAGTGTCATAAATAGTACCATCCCCTATTTTCTTAGCTATGTACGGCTCCCCCTCCCCTATTTAAGGAGGCCGCACCCCTCTAGTTTTCTTGGATTTTGTTTAGTTAAAAGTTAGCTTCATTGCAACTTCGTGTATTGGCTTGTGTTAACTAGACCAACCATAATACTGCTTCAAAATCTCAACTTAAATCAAATATTTCAATCCTATTTGCTATTTCAAATTGCTATTTATCTCGTTCTTGCGTGCTTCTTCGGTGTATGCAGGAATTGATCTTCGTGATTAGGTCATCCGGGTATTCGTGCACAATTGAAAACGACTTGTCAAGTAGTTCAAATAATCGTGGTTTCGGCCTTATGAGTTCAGAGGCGTGGATCATGAGAGTTGAGCGACTACTACCGAATTTATCTTCTCATCGAAAGATCGGGCCAAATCAGGACCTCCATGGTTCATCAAGTGGTATCAGAGCTACAGTTGATCGGTGAGAGTTTCCAGTTTTCTAGTAGTAGATTCATTTTTCATACCTAGAGTCCAGAAAATTGGCCAATTTTTTTTTGCATCTATTATCCATACCGAGCCCTTTCAGCCTTTGCAATTTTTCTTTTCAGTCTGCATGTTGAATCATTGGTTGCATCGTCGTATCTAGTTGCTGATCTTTAGTTCTAGTTATTGTCTAGTTGGTCGTTGTCTAGATTGCTTCTCGTGTTTTTCCTTCGCGTCGCTTGATCGTTCTTAGTTTTTGCATCTAAAACTGAAAATTCGTGAGGTTAGAACTCCTCTAATCCGCACCAAAAACAGAAATTTCATGCTGTTGTTAATCCGAACAAAAAAAACTTGAGATGATTGCTGTGATCTTTTGGGAGAGTTGATGTTATTTGCGACTGGTGGCAAACCCTAGGATTGGCCAGATGGTAGAAGGAGAAAGAGACAACCGCAAGAACAAAAGTCGCGGTAGAGAAAAAAAATAAAGAACAAAAGGAAAGAAAAAGAAAAAGTGCATCAAACTTTTGCCAAAACCAGTGAAAATTGGTGGAGCCCTTCTACATATTGCTGCAAGCTTCCACAAAAAATTTCAGCAAGTTTGGCCCAAGGAATCAAAAGATATAGCAGTTTCAAGATTGAACCCGAGTTTGGTTTCGAGTCCGAGTAGGATTCTGTTTCCGAGACACCTTCAGTAAAACGGACATAATTTTTGCATACGGTGTCCGTTTTGGGCGTTCTTGTGCTCATCGGAAAGCTAACAAAGAGGCACATCCTTTCCACCTAAGCAACTTGTCACCCTCTAGGGTCCCCAAAATCAGCCATCTTCGGTTCCGAATTCATGTCGCAAGTTTTCGGTTTCTGTTTTTGGCAATTGTTTCGTTCTTCCCTTTGGAATTTAGGGTTCGCTTCAACTACAAAGTTGTAGATCTCATCGAAACCTTTCAAACAGGTATATATAAGCCATATAAAACTTTGCTTTTTCATCTCTCGAGACTAACTGTTGTTTTCTGCTTGAACTAGAGGGTTGTTTACGCTGCATGTTATTACGTTTTTGTGCTCTACATCGCGTGAACAATCTTGTGCCCCTACAAAGAAGTTTGAGTAGTTGGTTAACATCTCTCCTAACACTTGTTGTGAGGTTTTGCACTGCTTACATCAAGTCACATTTATATTTGCGTGTGCGTACATACACATTTCTTAATAGGGCTTTGATTAGGCTAGGATCAGCAACATTGACTAGAACTTTGAATAATTTTTCAACTTGCATTAACTGATTTGAATTATTGTTGATCCTTGCTACCATATTGAAGCCTTCCGAGCTCCACTTCCTACTAACTCAGCAGGTTCAGTTCCTTGCAATCGTTGGGCTAATCGCAAGTAAGAGTATCACGAACCAGCCACCGGTTGTACCACTTCCTTGATGCATTGGTAAGAACTTGGTAAGGCGTTGTGAGAGAGTGCCTGTTGAAACGCCAGAACGTAGTAGTTGATAGGGACATATACACTGTGATTTGTTCTTTGTTTTCTACTAACGATGGCAGGGTTATACGGATCTACACATAGTGGAAATAATAATGACCACTCTTTGGGGCATACTGGTGAAGGATCTTTCACACCTCACATGAGAGAGCTCGTATGACACATTGAGCACTCGCTCGGTGAGAGTGTTCGTGATGCCTTGGATAAGATTAATGACAACCTAGCGACGCTCCACACACGCATTGCACTCCTCGAACGTTAGCCACTTATTGAAACCAGGACCCATGATCATGAGCCAAGAGTGGAGGACTCTCCTGCTCGCTGCACACCACCTGCTACCAGCTCTTGGGCAGATGAGGTGGAAGAAGATGTGAACAACTACACTGCTGATACGGAAACAGATGGAGTCAATGTGCACAATGATCGTAACCATCGTCGGCTTCGTCATAATCGTCAAGGTATGGGAAGAAATCAACGTAAGGTACGTGATCATAATGATGCATTTGGTAAAATTAAATTCACTATGCCTTCTTTTGCTGAAAAATATGATCCTGATGCTTATCTCACATGGGAGCTTACCGTAGAACAAAATTTTGCTTGTCATGAATTCCCTGAAGATAAGAAAGTTAGGGCTGCTATTAGTGAGTTTTCTGATTTTGCATCTATTTGGTGGAGTGAATATGGTCGTACTCATCAGGACATGTCTAGAACATGGAATGCTTTGAAGAGAGTAATGAGACATCGATTTGTACCTTCATATTATTCACGTGATTTGCTTAATAAATTACAACGCTTAAGACAAAGTAGTAGTTCTGTAGAGGACTATTATCAAGACTGGTTTGTTACGTTGTGGTTTAGAAGAAACTGAAAATGCTAAGATGGCTAGATTTTTGGGAGGATTAAATCGTGATATTCAGGACATACTTGATTATAAAGAATATAATTCTATCACCCGTTTGTTCCATCTTGCTTGCAAAGCTAAAAGAGAAATGCAAGGTTGACAATCTCGCTCTAGGGGCAATATTGGAGGATCTTTTGCAGGTCAGCCATTTCAGCAACAACACATGGCACCTTCATCCGCTTCTGGCCGTGATGCACCCTCCTCAAGCCGTGCACCCTCTGCTACTCTTTCAACTCTGGCACATGTCCCTGAGGCAAACAAAACAGGAAAGGTACAAGTTCCCACAAAAAGTGCTTCTTCCGTTGCTTTTATAGGGCGATCCAGAGTTGCACAATGTCACCGTTGCAAAGGAATTAGGCACTTGATGCGCGATTGTCCAAGTCAGCGAGTTTTACTTATCAAGGACAATGGTGAGTACACTTCAGCTAGCGATATTGAGGAAGAACGTGTTTTGGTTGCAACCAACAATGCAGGTGATGAAACTGAGGAAGAACAATTAGGCCATGAGACATCTGACAAGTACCAAAGCCTAGTTGTCCAGCGTGTGCTAAGTGCTCAAATAGAGCTTGCTGAACAAAATCAGCGCCACACTTTGTTTCAATCAAAGTTCATCATCAAGGAACGTTCATGCAAAGTCACCATCGATGCGGAAGTCGCAACAATCTTGCTAGCACCGACATGGTCGAGAAGCTTGGCTTGACCACAACTCAACACCCTCATCCTTACTACATTCAATGGTTGAATTCTTGTGGTAAGTTGAAGGTGACTAAAGTTGTGTGCGTATATTTTTCTATTGGATCATATCATGACTATGTTGATTGCGATGTTGTACCTATGCAAGCATGCTCGTTATTGTTAGGTAGACCTTGGCAATATGATAGATATACTAAACATCATGGTAGATCTAATCATTATACTTTCACATATAAAGAAAATAAAATCACTTTGCTTCCAATGTCTTCTGCTGTCATATTAAAGGATGAATTAGAAAGAACTGAGAGAACAAGTAAGGAGAAGACAAAAGTTGATCATAAGATTATAGCTTCAAGTGAAATTAAATTGAAAACTCCTGTTATGTTAGCTACAAAATCTGATTGCATTGACATGGAAAAACAAGAATCTGACTGCTATAGTATGAGTTGCAAAGAATCTTTGTGTCCTTTAGAAGAAATGTGTGTTTCTTTGCCTCCTGTTGCTACTAACCTTTTGCAGAAAAGTGATGACTTGGCGAAAACGATTGAGTCGAGGACGATTCAAATTCAAGAAAGGGAGGATGATGAGGACATCAACCCTAAGGATGCAACCACTACTTCGACCCGTTGCACTGCATCCTCTACTTCAACCGCATCTTTTCCAATAGGACTTTCGGCTACTGCACTGCCATATTCCCCTGTTGGACCGACCTACGTTTACTCATACGAGTCGAGCTTGGTCTACATGCCATGGTGTTATGTCTACATGCCATGGTGCTACGTCTACATGCCATGGTGCTACTCCACGTACCAAGCAAGAGTTCAAGCTGGATATGTTTGGGAATCCAATTCGGCTTTCAGAGATAGCACCGACTTCAAATGTGTATAACTTTCACATACGAAGTCCGTCTGAGGTCCACGAGTACTTGATGGAAAGCTTATCTCGTCCTCTTTCTAACGGATCCAGCCTCACTTCCAAATTCCTTATGTGCGCACTGCAATCATCAAAAGAAGGTGTTGCGTCACCTGTTTGGGCCAAATTGGGCTTTGTAATGCTTGGGTCTAAGGGAAGGCGCCACCCTAGCAGCCCATACTGTTCACACGTCACTATTCACACATGAACATTGCCATGAATAGTATCGACCCCTATTTTCTTAGCTATGTGCGGCTCTCCCTCCCCTAGTTAAAAGTTAGCTTCATTGCAACTTCGTGTATTGACTTGCGTCGACTAGACCAACCATAATACCGCTTCAAAATCCCAACTTAAATCAAATATTTCAATCCTATTTGCAATTTCAGATTGCTATTTATCTCGTTCTTGCGTGCTTCTTCGGTGTATGCAGGAATTGATCTTCGTGATCAGGTCATCTGGGTATTCGTGTACGGTTGATAACGACTTGTTAAGGAGTTCAACAATTGTGTGGTTTCGGGCCTTGCGAGTTCGTAGCCAGGATCGTGAGAGTTGAACGACTACTACCGAATTTATCTTCTCAACGAAAGATCGGGCCAAATCAGAACTTCCGTGGTTCATCAACAGTGGTGGGATGGCAGCGATAGGAGCTAGGTTAGTGTCCTAGCTCTGATACCATGTTATGAATATTGTGTGTATATTCATAAGGCCCAATGGGCAGTATATGTAGGGAGTACAATTGGATATTAAAAGGGAATATACCATACACATAAAGAAATACAAAATCATATAAGAAAATACAAAGGAATTCCTATTCTAACAATCAATACTAAATAGGTCATAGAAGAGTAGAAGACCTTACACATCATTTGTCCATGACAACACAAAGCTAGTTTCCTGACTTTTCATGGTTCACATATGAACCCTAATAGTTCAAATTATTATAGGCAATTAATACTTGATTTGAAGAATGGTCCTGCTTTTTAAGTGGAACAAGCATGCGATCCTCACACACACTGCACTAGAAAATATGAACATTTTGAAAGCCTTTTCTTTTGGCTAGACAATACAAAATTTTACATCACATGTCACAGTTTAATCAGTCAACCACCACCTAAAATTGATATCAACTATTAAGCAAATAAAATATGGTAGATGCAACAAGGTGGCAATCGATTTTTCCAAATCATATCCCTATGTACAGGGAAGGATGCATGTCCTCTGCATTTCAGTTTGGACAATATGTTCCTTTCATTAGAAATAAATCAATGATCAACATCGAAATAGGTGTGAAATTTGACTTCAAATGGGATTCAAACCCTAGGCCATCGCTGAATTGAATGTAAGTTTGCCTTTTTTTTAGTTGTACTTTTCGACAAGTACATACCAATCAACTGATTATTTTCTCTTTCAAAAAAGAAAGAAATGGATTGTTTTCCAAAGCAGGAAAACAACGTTTCGTTCAAAAAAAAAGGAAGAGGAAAACTATGTGTCACAAACCCAAATGGATGAACAACAAAGAACACCACTCAATATCTGTAGTACTCAAATCCCTCAAGTATTTGGAGATACAATAGAGGAATTGGAAGTAGGAACTAGCAATAGACTGGGACTCATAGATTGGGAAGTGAAGAAGAAGAAGCAAGGGGACTGGAATACAGAGAAGGTATTTGGGGGAAGAGAAGACACTGGAGGAAGAAGCAGTGGGTTGTGAGTTCTGTTCTTTGATCGATCCTCTCTAGACGCTAACCCTCCTCCCCTTTGTAGTTGGTCTCAGTTTATCTCGCCTCTGGCCACGGCCCCATCACTGACCAGTCCAAGGGCCCACGAACCACCCACCCAATCCGTGACATTCCTCCCTCCTTGAATTTCGGCTTGTCCCCAAGTCGATACAAAAGAATAGTCACCATTGCCACCGGGATTGATCTGCCTACAAGCCCTTGCAAATGCTGGAATATCTTTGAACAGTCTCCGCTGCAGAGCCAAGGCCCTTCTGGGTAGCAGTTAAGGTCATCTGCAAGTGTTTTGATACCACAAATGCACTTTGATTGGGCAATAATGTAGTCCTGAATGCATTTATCACAGAAACTATCAAAGCACCTGCTTGTCAGCACTGTATCGATCATAACCTTCTTGCATAGTTGGTAGAGGAGTTCTACTGGCAGGTCATCACCAACACTGCTAGACATGGCTAGGACAAGTTCTGTTGGGATGTCATCAGCATAGCTCAAAGATACTACAGGAATAAGCGAACAGGTTGTTCTTTTGGATTCACTTTTTCGATCAGGTGGAGGTGTCTTCCTTAGTTCCTTTCTGTTGGGCAACGCTGAATGAAATGCCCAGGAACATGACAAACGCGACATACATAGCCAGGTCGAGGTGTCTCCCCTTCCAACGGATGATGGCCTGAAAATAACGATCCATATTGCGCTTGTTTTACTCCATTCTTCCATTTCACATAAGACATAACAAACATAATGGCAGCCTGACATAATTCTTCCGCCAGCATGTCCTCCTCCAGATGAAGTATCTTCCCACTTAAGCTCAGCTGCATCAATCACCGTACTAATTGCTGCCGAGACTCTTTGAACATTTGAGGAAACATTGTAGGTATCTTGGCTGTTTGACAGAAGAATGATATTGCACACTGAATTCTTATAACTGTGGTCCTCAATCACCTTCATAGCTTTCTTTAGTGCATCAGCAATGTTTGTACCACCGCCTACACCGAGCGAGTTAATTGCCTGCAAGGTCTGCTGCCTGCCATGAAGTGCCATTCGTTGAAGGTGGAATAGCCTATGGGCACTAGATGAGAAAGCAATTACAGGAAGGCGATCTGATGGTCCAAGGAGTTGATCTGTCTTAGTATCATAAACACCCTCTGCCGAGATCTGTTGACGACGAAATGTTTCTAGTGACCAATTCCTAACATAGTGAATGTCATAGCTGACATTAAGCAGCATTTGATTCATCTCCACCGTTGCATGATGAGATAAGGGATTCGAACCCACCAAAGAGTTCCCATCGTATAACATTACAAGTATACCAGGCAGCCTTCCAAAAGGGCTCAACAGCCAGTACATCCCATTGGTAAAGACCTTGAAGAAAATTGTCATCGTAAGTTGTTCGCCCCTAGAGTATTGGGGGAATGTATGCAGCCCAGTGAAAAGTACACCCTTACTGTCATCCCAAGACTGAAGGTAAACACTTATGCACCATAGGGAAACCACATGGAAACTTGATTTAATTGTTAAGCAGTGAACTTGCAGCCCTAGGAAGTACCCCTTAACCTCAGCACAAGCAATGAAAAACCCTGACAAGCTGACCACATCAAAACCAATGCCAAAACTGATAACTAATTGAAATGGTCCCATGGCCTCAACTCCTTGTTCTGGACTCCCAAGTCCAACCATCACCCATTTGCCAAACTCTGAGAACCCCCTGAAATCACATAAGCTCCAACTAATGCACAAAGATTGCTCAAGACTGCTCATGTTGCCCTCAAAGATATTGACATCACTATCACACCCATAGAACATATTCAACACCCCTCGAGTTTGAGCTCTAAATATCACCTCACCATACATCTAATACCCCTCACTATTGAAGGTACTGCAAGGAATCGGAGGAGGGCACCGACTAAATGCCTTCCGTCTCTGCTTGCTATCTTTATCCCAGAAATTGAAAGCACCATCAGATCCAACCGTGGCAAACCTGTGATGAACAGGGTGAAAGTTGAGTGAATTGACAGAGAAAATATCATTTGCTTCCCTATGACATTTGAAAGTGAAGTTTTTGCTTTGCTGTGAATCATCAATATGGTGCACACCAACTCTTCCTTCTATTGAACCCACCAGAAATCCTTGTTGGTCGGGGAATGCAGTGACACACCGTGTCTGGTATTTCAGCGGTGATTGAATATGCTTGAACTCCGTCTGAGGATTTTGCAAGTTGAAGACCTCAATATGGTGATCAGTGGTTCCCACGATCATAAGGGGATAATTCACTGTAAGAGCATAGCAACGCTCTGGAAGTTGCTGAACATGGACAGGATTTGCTTGTCTTGTGTCCCAATACCTTAAAGTCTTATCCCAGCTTCCAGAGACAAGAAGATTCATTTGAGGAATCCATGCAATCTCCTTGACAGGTGCATCATGCATTACAACCGTCTGAGCCTGCCCACCAGACAACAGAGGCCATATTTTGACCTGTTTATCACAGCCTCCAGAGAACACAGTAGTCCCATCATCTTTCCACATCACCTCAGTAGAGTTTATAACAGGGCAAAATCTTTTTTTTCCAGAATCAACATTCTTCCTGGCACGGGTGGTGACCATAGGGGCATCCATTTCACTCCACCTCGATAGTCCTCGCATGACAGCCATGATATCGGACATAGTTCCACTCCACTGCACGCTACGCCCACTTGTGTAGGCGGTGGCCACGGTGGCCTAAACTCCATAGCCCCACACGAGTTCTCTAAGCGTGCAAGGATCAGTACGCGATGGGCTCGTTCTCTTCGACGGGTTGCTCTATCCACCACGGCAATGCCTGCAGTGGAAGACTCGTCAGGGTAGCAGGTGGTGAGGATGAGGCCATTGGTGGAGAAGCCATAAGAGACGCCATCAGTGCCACACATTCTGTCGAACACCTTGCGTGCTCCCAACTGGCAGTTGGATAGATTGGGGACGTGCTCGTCGCCCAAGTCGATGGGGTGGACGGCGGCGCCGCTGGGTGTGGGGGTGAGGTCACTGGTGCCTTCACGTACCAGAATGGTGGTGTCCATCGCTCGTGGTCGGTGATGGCGACGCCGAAAGCGAATGACGGTCGAGGAGGACCGGGGCCGCGTCCGCATGAATGCGACGTCCGCGAAGTCGGTGTCGTCGTTAGGACAATTCATCGAACACCCGGTGGGCATCAGGGCGTCCAGCTCGCCGGTGGCGAGCGACCTCGACGAAGAGGCTCAGGCCGTGAGGTCACCGACCGGGCACTTCGCTGAAGAAGCGGGTCGGAGACGGCGGCGCTCACCGGCTTGGTCTCCGTCTTGACCTCTGGGCGGATGGGCTTCATCTCCTCCACCGAGGCTTGATGGCAGCAAGATCGGATTTGCAATGCCGAGCAACTCGCCTCGCACCAAGATCGCCTGGGTCAACTTCTGGAGTTGTTGCTCCATCTCGATTGCGGTATGCTGGTTGCGAGTTGCGGATCGAAACGGCTCTGATACCAATTGTCACAAACCCAAATGGATGAACAACAAAGAACACCACTCAATATCTATAGTACTCAAATCCCTCAAGTATTTGGAGATACAATAGAGGAATTGGAAGTAGGAACTAGCAATAGACTGGGACTCATAGACTGGGAAGTGAAGAAGAAGAAGCAAGGGGACTGGAATACAAAGAAGGTATTTGGGGGAAGAGAAGACACTGGAGGAAGAAGCAGTGGGTTGTGAGTTCTGTTCTTTGATCGATCCTCTCCAGACACTAACCCTCCTCCCCTTTGTAGTTGGTCTCAGTTTATCTCGCCTCCTGGGCCACGGCCCCCATCACCAGCCCAGTCCGGTGGCCCACGAACCAGCCTAGTCCGATCCGTGAAGCTATGATAGTCCACTGCAGGGAAAAATAACAAAAACATTGACATACCTTTTGTCTTGAAAATACCGCCTGAGCTTCTCAGCCAGTACAGCAACCTCCCACCTTTCCATTCCCTCCAAGTAGTCATCTGCGATATGTTTGCCTCCTGCTATTGCCATTGCCTTTTGTGGCTCCTGGATCAGCTCCCTTACCATGTGCTGAAAAAGTGCCCTGATGTTGAACGTCTGCGACACACTGAACAATGGACAGCACTGAAAATAAGCACCCTTCACCACTGGACTCCCACACACCATCCTTGCCAGCGTCGTCTTCCCGAGACCACCGAACCCAACGATGGCCAGCACACGGAGCCGAGGATCCTCTTCCATCAGCCAGCCCACGAGCTCATCCCTAGGCTCATCGATGCCCACCAGCTGAGCCTCCTCTGTGAAGAGAGCTTGCAACTGCTGATCAAGGTGAAGAGATGCATGCTTGGCAAGCCGTGGGCTCGCTCCTCGAAGTACAGTCTTTGACAGCACCACCCCGTAACGTGAACGCCGCTCACCGACATCCCGAGCACGGGCCTTTAGTTCTTGCAGCTGGATGGCAATGCGATGGCGACAAACTAGCGTGCCAAGCGTACAGATGAACCGACGAAGTAAGCCCATCCCTGATGACTTACCGAGATGATGGATAAACTCATCAATGCAGTCCTCAGCGTCATAGGCAATCTCCCTCACCTGCTTCATCCAGATTCTCACTTGGTAGTCATGACCCTCTGACATGGCGAGGTTGCGGAGGAAGGCGTTCATGCTCTCGAGCTCATCCTTGATGTATTGAATCTCGCCATGGACGCCCTGCACCAACCAACTCTCCTGGGAGAGAAGGCGGCCAAGCTTGCACAGGAGGCTCCTCACTGCGCCCTCAGTCAAACTGAAGACAGCGCCTTCCATGTTTTACTATGGAGTATTGAAATGCAAATGATGCAGCTATTGGAGTTAGGTTGCTTAGGTTATATATATATAAGGCATTTGGTTAGCTATTTTAATATGGTAGAAGCATAAGAACATTTCAGAATTCAGACCACGATTTTCCTGGTCATTTCTAGTTCTCACTAGGCTTCACTTGGAAGACAGCATCGTAAATTGTAGAAAGGGAAGTGATACTGATTGCATTGTTAGCTGATGACAAGGCAATGACAAGGAAACTTCAGGTTCACAGTCGATGGCCAGCAGAAAGCCGAAACCATGACAACTTGACTTCTGTTCAACTTAGTTTACTATAGTCTCCTAAGCAAAATATGATATTCTTGTGGTGGTTTACAATGTCCCCATCAAGAAGATCAAATTCATGATAACCGTTAGGTGTATATGTATTTTCCCCGTTGTATAAGGGGTTACTTGTATATATGCTACATCTCTACTTAACAATCACCTGATAAGCTACACCAAGAAAAGAGGACTGAAAATAACTAGGAAAATTGACAATACCGCAATCCAAACATGGAAAGGATAAGAAAGCTGAACAGGAAAGTAATTCATAATTTGATGATGGATGGCCTGGTAAGATTGGTAAAGATTTTCGAACTCTAGACAATTAGGACGACCACCAACTGCCTAAGTGAAGCGTTCTCCACCTTAGTATGTCTGCCCCAGTCAGATTAGTGGTGCTACTACAATGCAACGTTAGATCTAAGACTAAATTAACCTCTGGTCATACCGGTCTAAAACTGATAACCGGGCTCTACTCCGACAGTGGAGCAATCTCTTGCTGTAAAGCCATTTCTTATTTAGTTTTTATTTTATTTAGCTTTGATCAGCCTTTGGCCTTTTAGGGGTTGGAAAGGTAATGCTAATTGTCTTTCACTTCCCTTTTGCTTTGTTTAGTTTTGCCTCTTTTTTTGGATACTTTCTGATCTCACTTCAAAATTTTATCTTTGGAGGATCCTTGTGAAAAAGAATGATGGTGATAAGTTGGATCGTTGTATTTGTAATACTTTGACAACCATTTTAATACAATGGTCATAAGGTGGAGACTTCTCTACCTTTTATGTTAAAAAAAAAGAAGATTAGCGGTGCTACTCATTTTAACATACGAGCCTCGTGTAACATCATATATAATCTAGAAGGAGAAAAACCATGATACTACCCAAATTAGAGAACTAAAAAAACACCAACGGACAAAAAGGTTTACCTCTTATCAGACGTGGTGACAACAAAGCAAGGTTTAGTTAATAAGAGAGAAAAGACAAAAGACAAAAGTCAAAGTACTGAACCATATGATGTAGTATAAACCCCAGACGGTTAGCTAGTTTGATACTAGACGCTACAGAGTGACAGGGAGCACTACTAGAAGTGGCTCCATATACTTTACAGCTCAACATAAAAGAACAAATGGTTGAAGCTTGGTTCCTGGAAATTCCTTGTAAAGAGACATTAGGGTGATTGGTTCCATTATTCCATTTGAGAGAGTAAAGAAAGCTGGCATGAAAGAAGGCAAACACCTGGCTTCTGATGTGAAGCATTTCGTCGAGCGATCTGCGCGTGAGCAGGGAGAGTCGGACTGTAGGACACAGCAGGCCAGACCGGCAGCGCCACGCGGGCTCTCTGCCATAGTGCCATGGCATCTCCTGTGCACATGGAACCATCCACGCGCAGCTGCTCGCCGTCACTGTCCAGCAACCCCTCAATCGCGGATCCGGGTCCTGGCTGTAATACAAGATCGCTGAAGAGTGATTTACGAGTACGTGAACAACACTCGGTAGTGGTATCGTAGTAATATATTAGCAATAATGAAATATGTACTCAACAATTTTATTGTAGTGAAACAATGTAGTTAGATGTAGGTTTCGCTTGGACATGATCGCCGCCCCGGCCATTCCCGGTACCAGCTGCGACTGCAGGCCCCGCGTCCCCGCCGGCCAGTTCGCCAAACCGCCCACCGTACCGCGGCGGCTCCTGCCGACGGCGCCGCAGCCGACCCATTCATCCTTAGTCGCACATTAGCCATTCTTATTCTCGTAATGGGTACATGGGGGTATTATTTAGCTCAGATTTTGTTTGAGAAAACAATAATCGTACAGTAGAGTTATAGTGTAACGCGACAAATTCTCATAAAACAATTAATTTTCCGCATGAATTGACAAAAACGCATACGTTCCCAACGACAACGAGGCCTTAGTCTGAGCCAACGGAAGGCTGAGTAATATATGATAGAAATGAACTGGCCCCAATGGCATTCTCAGACGTTTGAGTAAGATTAACTCGAGGTAATAGTATTTACCAATTCTACCATTGTTTGTACTGCTGACTTCTTTAACAACCAGATAATGCTACCAACAAAGTTACTGCAAGTCTGCAATTCAGACACCAACATCAACACCATCAAGAAAACAGGATAGCCAACAGCTGGGAAGTTGGCGACCCTGCAATTCAAAACGACAAAGGATAACGGATACTCTTAACAAGTTACTTCAAAATCTTTGGGAAGATTGTACAAAATCTTTCGGCAAGAAGCAAACACATCTCGATAAAAATAATATGCTGAAGAGGTTGGTACAAAAATTTTAAGTGGTTACAATTAGCTCAACTCAGCACAACAGTATCCTTATCCATCCTAAGGCCAACTTGGGCAAGCAAGTGCGACAGTGAGACATATTCCCCAACCTCTCAGGTCTGCGCCACGCCAATCAGATTCTTGGTGCTGCATAAGATACCAATACGTGCCTCAGATATATTGCAAGGATTACTACGGCAGAAACTAAGAAAATGAAGGCACACAAAATTAACAGAAATTGCCACCAGAACAAGATACATTACCTCCGCCAATTGTGGCTTCAGGGAGTCGTTCTATCGAGTACCTGTGTTGAGTGATATACATGATTGGAACACCAGGAACCTGCCAAATCGACATTGTACACATCATTAGCATAAGAGCGACCCTTCTGCGATACTAGTCCAACTGCTGAGCTGTAAGGCTGTAAGTATACCTTTCTTATCCTCCTTTTCAAATCTCTATCACAAGTGGCAACGATGTAGCATTTGTGCTGTAAAAAAAAAAGTGGTTCAGAAAAAAAATCAAATGTTTAACATAAAAGGTAACATAAGCCACAGTGACTATTTACTAGCTAGTCTGAAGATAAACTATGTAATTCAGAGCAATGAAAAGGTAAGAGGTGATCGAAGGACACCACATGCTGATACATTAGCATGCACTGAACACAGTACTTGCATGGGCACAAAAAAATTAGCTGAAGCATAATCGGTATATTTGTACAAAGAGTGCACATCATCTAATAGTATTAATAAGGTACTGCCAGCATGCAGGGTTGATTCATTCACTTGGAGGAAATTTGGATGCCACATAAATACAGAAAGCAAATCAACAAACTCTTTCAATAAAAAGGAATGAGTGCCATTTTTGTTGTTGAACTTTTGATCAAGTCCATTATAAATTTATAATCTTGAACAATTCAGGAACCAACTAACCCAAACATCAATTTTTTTGTTACTGAACTAGCAAAATGATAAATAAAAATACAAATAGGAGGTTAATTGATTCCAATTGAACGTTTGCAACGTCAAAAGCATATGGCCTAAATATCAATAACCTATACTTAACTCTAGAAAAGATTGTAAAAGGAAGATGCATCATATCCAATTTATTTCACTTTCCCTTAGTAACTAGCCACGAAATATCAATAAAGTACATTATGTGGAGATTATACAGGGATTGGCAGGTGTCAGCAGTCCCCTAACAAGAGCTATCCTCCTCCACCTCCTAACAGTAATAGAATAATATTACTGGTACTTCTACTCCAATCAAACAAGAAGCAATTCAGGGAGGCAGAATCCTACCTGAGTAACTCTCTCTAGGATGCAGTCATCAGCATAAGTTCCCTTGTGTGTGCATGCTAATCTCTGGAACCTAGGGTCCTTTGCAATTCTGTAACAGAGGCAATCACGCAAATTACAGGTATTAATAGAAGAAAATTGTACAATGCCAAACACTAGTCACAAATATGTGCAATTAACACTTGTATAGAGAGACCATTTAAGCAACTAAATACTAATACAGTAATTATTGGGTATGGACATCAAACAGACCTCAAAGCCACACGGTACTTTTGTCCTAGCTTTTCAAGCTCAGCCATAACACAGTCAGTGATACAAGGGGTGCCTTAATAACAAGATTGCAGAATTTGTCAGGAAATGAATATGCAGTTCACAGGACGTTAAAAGGCTAGCACAAGTCCTAAGAAGATAACGGAAAGCAAGATAACAGAGCTGTAAGCTTACACTTTGCATAAAGGCAGTCCATCATTCCTTTCTCCAAATCCAGCTGCATAGTGAAAAAGAAGGATTTAGTCACAGATGAGCTTCTATCCATGAAATCCATTCTGACTTAAAAGGAACATCATTACCAAAGCATATACATCAGGGATAGGACAACATATGATGATCATTTAAAAGGCACCATATTGTCCAGTCCCAGAAATGCAAGATATGTGATCTGTTTCACTAAAACTAGTCACCTACCTGTACGTCCAATATAAACAATTACCCTAACCATTTACTTTAGCTGTCAATAAGGTTTTAGTGTCTGATAAGATTTAGTAGCTCCAAGTTAGTGTTGAAGCTTCTTACATTGACATACGTATCTAGAGCACTCCGCATGTTGTAAACAAGAAAATAGTGTACTACCTTGCTTGTTACACACAGCCTAGCATATATGCCTGTTACAACGTGTCAATAAGTAAATAAACTCCAGCTTATGTTTCCAGTGCTGTTGAATGTAACTTGAAATTGTCTACTGACAAAACGTGAGAGTTGTAAGACAAGCTCTTGTAAATGCTAAATACTCGGTGCAGTTAAGATTATGCTGGGCCTCACAAAATCAATCAGTGAAACAACAGAACATCAGCTAATACAAAGGACAAACCTTGTTCTGGATGGAGAAGTTGATGAAGTTGGTGTCCACAATAACCCGGTACGGCGGCCCTAGGGCCGTGTTGTAGCTGAAGAACAGCGAAGAGGAGACCTGCGGCCTGCGAACCTCAACCCAAAAAGACATGATTAATCCAATTATCCAAACAAGCATGAAAAAAAACTGAATCCCAAAATACAAATCCCAGTAGGCACTCACACATTCCGGCTCAGCTTCTCCTTCTCGGTATCCTTCTTCTTTGGGTTCAGCACCTCCTCCTTGTACCTAAACAACGCAAAATTTAGGGCTCCAAGAAGCAAGAAACGAGCCGGATTGAGAGGAGGGAGATGGTCGCCTACTTCTTTATGGTCTTCTTGCTGATGATCTTCTTGATGGCCGCGAACTTGGGGCCCTTGCTCTTCGCCTTCCCCATCCTCAAATCGAAACCCTAACAATAACCTCAGCTACTACGCGCTCTGCACTGCACGCGGCGGCGGCGGCGGCGGCGGCGGCGGCGCCTCCGTGCTCTCGAGGTCGGCGAGAAGAGAGAGACAGAGAGGGGAAGGGTTTGCGTCTTTGCGAGGAAGAAAGGCGGCGGGTGGTGGGGCCCGCTTGTCAGCTGGTCCTGGTGGGTTCGCTCCGAAATTATAACTGGGCTTTGACCTCACGGCTCGGCCCATGAGTTTTAAGCCATTGGATGCGGCGGAGATGTGTGCCTCGCGCTATGGACCGTCGGATCTGAGAGTATTGTGCGCGTCGTCGCTTGGTCTGGAAGGGGAGGGGAGAGGTGGTGGGGGATGGCGGCGGCGACGTTCCGGTGGGTGTTGCAGATGCACCGTGACGTGCGGCGGGCGGCGCGGTTCTACGAGGAGGGGCTCGGCTTCAGCGTCAACGTCTGCACGCTCCGCTTTGCCGAGCTCCAGTCCGGGCCGTTCAAGCTCGCGCTCATGCACACCTACGACAGGTTCCGACTACTGTACTGCCCTGTCCTTGTCGTTTACTCTAGTTCGTAGGGCTTTTGGGGTTGAGCTGTGCGGCGTTGCACACTGCAAAATGCTAGCGCTAGGTGTGTCCAAGAAGATGAAATCTAGTCATCTGTCATCTGACTCGTGCTTGAAAGTTTGGGCTCCAAGATCAACTTTGTCCTGAATTTCTTTGCCTGTGGATATGAACTGGGTGCTGAAGGATTTTTTTTTTCAATTTCTTTATTCGTCATTGGTGTGAAGCCTGCTTATTTGAGCAGTCGGACGAGATGGAGTAAGGATTAGGTTAATTGTTCTCTAGCACACTTGTTTTCCCCTTGAAAGGCAGCAAAATAGTCTCAGTGTAGTGTTTAGAAGTGCAGGTCAAAATCAAATGTTATTAGCATCTCCAGTTCTCCATTGCTGGGCAACAGTTTACACTTCACAGATTGCAAGTGGGCTTCACAAGTTCCTGCATTTTGAGTAGAAAGTTCTTTTTGTTGATCTGCTTGGTTAGACTTACCCTAGGATGTGTGCCTGAGTCCAATACGTATCAATCATCAAACATGCATCTCGGCTCTAACACTGCTCTCGCACATACAGAAGGAGTGCTGGATATGCTAGGTTGCTAGTTTGCACATTATTCTGGGAGAAAACAATGACCAAGCTGAGTGATGACCCCACATTTCAAATTATGTATGGGGAGTAGTGTAAACTGAAGCTTTACAAAGTGTTTCTTGTTTTATTATATGCAAAACTCTTCGCAAAGGAGGCATACATACTATACTATGTTGTATGTTCATCAGTGTGATGATTTGAGATCTTCAAGGGATTAAGCATCGTATGAATGCCAAACTTATAATAGAGAACCTTTCAGTGACAAGATGAGGCTTTAAAAATGTGATCTCCAAATTCTGTTGGTGTCCTGAATTCAAGCTAGTTTACTTTGTGTATTTGTCCTCTGCTTATTGTGTTACTTTGACTCTCTGAGATATCTCTTTGTAAGATGAATAGTAGTTACGGTAGTCAAGTAGTGTATGAAAATATATGATTGAATTAATTTCTCCTCCTTGGAGATTTTGTCCAATTTTTCTTGTGGGCTCATAGTATCATCATCATATGAATATGAGATAGCCGAATGTTAAGAAAGAATTTTCCACTTGCAAACTATGAAGTTATACAATCTACAAGTTATTAAAAATAAGATGCATTATCTTTTTCTTGAGATATTATGACATCTTTTTTGCAATTGACCAGAGCATAAAATTGCAACTGCTTTTGTTTGAAAGTTCATGCATATTTGCAGTAACCTTGCATCACAGAGAGGCTATTCTTCAATGCTGTCCTTCACTGTAACGGACATAAATAGTACAGTCACAAAATTAATGGCTCTGGGAGCTGAGTTGGATGGGCCTATCAAATATGAGATCCATGGAAAAGTATGCTGTCTATAGTCCATAACTTTCATATATGATAGTATTTGTGATTTTTTCAAAACATTTCTTATGACACTGTATTATATTTATTTTTATGTAGGTTGCAGCCTTACGTTGCATCGATGGACACATGCTAGGTCTTTATGAACCAGCCTGAAGAACCTGGGCTACAATGCATGCAATGAGAAGCCCATTTAATCACTTGCAGATGAGTGATACATGTGCTTATTTCTTGTGGACAAAAGATCTTTTGACATGCCAACTGACTCGGTGTACAATGTCTGGAGAGTTAGCGCTCCTTTTTGTTAGGAAAATCGTATGAGGGTTGAAGCGTTGTTGCTAATTTAGGATGATATTGCTCACTGTTTACCTCTTATTGCCGGTGGTGATGCATAATCTGAGAAGTGTGGATAGAACCAGCAGCCAAGGTTATCCAATGCGCTAGGCGCTAGTCGAGTGGCAGTGGGCCTAGGCCCTCTAGGCGCCGCCTAGGAATAGTGCAGGCAGCATGCAGCAGCAAGGCAAAGCGTATGCAACATGTAAACTGCAGTAGTAACTGAGGAGGATTTGGTGGCAGGGAAGACAGATGTTGCAGCGGGGAGGCCGATTCGACCAGTGGCGGGTGGGAGACTCAACCTCCCAGACTCTCACAAACCCTACAAGTGCTCACCTCAAATCCCTAACCTGGCCACATTTATACTCCCTTCTTCACCAAGTCGGTCGCCTAGAGCTCGCCCAATTGCCTTTGTGTCGTCGAATTCTGCCACGATTTCCTCCGCCTAGGATAGGCTTTGACCGCTAGGCGGCAGCGGTGCCTAGAGCTTCGATTTGGTGGAAATCGCGGTAGAGACTTGCCAACTACCGCCTAGAGGCCGATTAATCCGCCCTAGGCACCAATTTTTGGAACACTGCCAGCCGCTCAAGATGCTAGGGCTGAAACTTAGATTGGGGTGAAAACAGATCAGATCGGCGGATATTGCTCTTCCCTTATCTTAGTCCTTTTTTTTTCTCGGATTCGGAACCGGATACAGATACGAATTCGAGTTATTTGGGATACGGACACGGGGTGGATTAATTCGAGTTATTCGATACGGACACGGATGGATTAATTCGAGTTATTCGGGATACGGACACGGGATGGATTCGAGTCAGAAACACGATAAAAATACACGGATAGTGCACTCATACATATGAATTACTTAATACTTCCAAAGAGAAATGCCTCCCTACTCCATATACCCCCACTTAACAACAAAATGGCACGATGAGATGAAGATATAACTGTTTGACGGCTCAATACACACTTCAAGACATACAGATAACAATTCTACTATGACTTCACGCGAAAGCAAAAAATTAGTGCCACTGCATATAACTGCATGAAAGAAAACCAGAGGGATCGATGCTTCCCCACACTAATTTACCAACATTCAGCAAGTAACTAGTCAAAATATTCACAGTTGTAAGTCGTAACACTGCAGTACTTGCTTTCGCAGCTAATTGCACGTTTTTGGTTTTTCACTTCCCTCTTATCACAGCACAACACTCATCACCAAAATTTCCCCAGTCCCTGACTTCTCACTACGTAACCACACACGAAATGTTTTAGAAATACGCCAGTTAAGCTCGCGTCACCGGCTTGATGGTCCGAGGAGAGGCGCCACCGTCCAGGTCTAGGGGGCGGCAAGTGTCGGAGACTCGGAGGCCTCCTCGTCGTACGAGTCGCAGTCGCGACGGCTGGATTTTTTTTTTTAATTTTTTTATTAACATTTTAAAGTTAACTCTTTGTGAACTTTATTTCTAATTCTGACATCTTTGGCCACGCCACCAACCGTGGTGTGACCAAAGTGTACTGTCATGCAATATACGATGGCGTGACAAAACATGCCACGCAAGCACTTCGTCCACACGCAGTGTCAGCGTGGAGGCTTGCGTGACAGTCGTCACGCCATATACCATGGCGTGACAAACTTGCTTGTCATGCCTTGATAAGTGGCGTGATAAGACCTAATTCCAATTGGTTTGTAAATTATAACAATTCTACTTGATTTATGGATTTGGAACATGTGGTAAGATAGTAACAAAGAGACCTCCTTTTGAAATATTAAAAATAATTGAAGGTACGGTGATACATAACACCATGTATATGTAACATTTAACAATCTATAACTTAAACCTAAACCCTAAATCCCTAACCTAAACCTAAACCTAAACCTAAAACCCTAAACCATAAACCCTAAAATCCTAACGTAAACCCTAACCCCTAAAACCCTAAACCCTAAAACCCTAACCTAAACCATAAACCCTAAACCCTACAACCCTAAACCCTAAAACCCTAAACCCTAACGTAAAACCCAAACCTAAACATAAACGTAAACCTAAATCCTAAAACCCTAAAAATTCAAAGTACTAAAAAATACATGAATTTTCTACAGTAACTACATGATGATTTTAGATGAATTTATGTGAAAAAAATTATTCCATTTGGAGTTAACAAGTGAAAGTTGTAGTAGTTTGAAAATCAGGTTTTGAAAAAAGGCAGAAAAATACACTTCAGTTACTATTCATCCAATTTTAATTATTTAGTAAAATTTTGTAGAATGGTGGTGGAGATAAGGATTACATAGATAAATAGAAAATAAAATTATAGAACCAAAATAACTTGGTTCACCTCAATTGGAGTTCACATGAATTAGTTATGAATTTCCAAAGTTAAAAACATTTTCTAGTGTAAAAAAATGGTCGGTTTTGGATTAATTTCCAAAAACTATAATTTCAGGGACAGAGATAAGTTTGAAACTTATTCCAAAATAAATTTCACTTAATACGAAAATTATCAAAATTGGTTTCACTTGATTTGGAGTTACTTTGAATTAGTTATGTATTTTTGAAGTTATTCTATTTTCGACCGTCCAATTCCGATCGGACGATCCAAACAGACCGACATATTCGGACGGTCTGAACAGACCCTTTGTAACGCCATTTAGCATGACGTGGCATTAGTGTTGTGTCAAGCCATCCATATTGACGTGACAGAACTTGATTGTCACGCCTTGATAAGTGGCGTGACAGGGTCTAATTCCAGTTGGATTGTAAATTATGACAATTCTACTTGATTTATGGATTTGAAACCTGTGGTAAGATGGTAACAAAGGGACTTCCTTTTGAAAGATCAAAAACAATTGAAGGTACAGCAAAACATAAAACCATGTACATGTAACATTTAACAATCCATAACTTAAACCTAAACCCTAAAACATTAATCTAAACCTAAACCCGAACATAAAACTCTAAACCATAAACCCTAAAACCATAAACCCTAACGTAAACCCTAAAACCCTAACCTCTCTACGTAACCAAATATAACACCATCCTTTTAACTGAAAGTAAATACATATATGGGCAGATAATCTTTTTGTGGATTGATGACCTTTAACACTTCAGCGTATATATCCATCTTAAACACCGCATAATATTTCCACACCGTGTCCCAGAAGTGATACATACTGCCTCCGGAAAAAATGACTAATATGTGGACTGTGTGGTACAACATGAGGCACAAGGATGGACATATAGTAGACAGTACCGCTGATCAAAGATGCGTAGACATCCTACTAGAACGATCGGTGGTGCTCTTCGTCACTTTGTGGTCGTGGACCATTTAGTGCCTACTTCTCGAACTTGTTTTTTCATGTTGTTTGATGCCTTGCTACGCGAAGAATTGAATACGAAAAGACGACGAGATTCAAAGTTGCGAATTAAAATAGTCTTTACAATAAAGCTAGGAATAACACGGCACACAGGGTTTGGTACATGCATAAGAAACAACATCATACACAATGCAACAAACCGAAATACTCCTACAATACATATGCGCCTTTTTGGAATGGAAATAAATTCGACCTTCAGGGGACTAGTATGGAATGGCCCGACCTACTGCGTGGACCGGGGCTATTTTTCCTTCCTTACGAGCTTGGTGTTGAACTCCTCGCCGGCCACTTTGGCATTGGCTGCCATTTCCCTCTTTTTCTCACGCTCCTTCTCGTGAGCCTCGCGCTCTCTGCGCCTGCACACCTCGAGATGAGCTTTCGTCTCCTGACATATACACTCATTTTGCTCGTCGTTGCGGCACTCCTCCTCCCAGATCTCACGGGCCCTTTTGGCATCCCATTCGTTGTAGTCGAGAGTACACTGGTCATGCGGGTGGATCTCTAGGTCGATCCACTTGCGGTAGCCACATAGCGGATCCGAGGACTACGGGTAGACGGGAGAGGTTGTTAGTGTGTACTTTGAAAGAGAAATAGTAGGGGAACACACTGTAACTAGTCCTTACCGGCTGCTGATAGCTGCTCGTATCCCAACGGTGGTCAGGATAGCCACGAGAGTAGTTCGCGCAACCCCAGTAACGCATGCCCAGGCTGAGCTACCGCTTGGACTTAAAGAAATTGCATGGGTCCCTGCACCAACAGAGGGGCAACGTCTCCCCCTCGGGCGGGTGTTGCGGCGAACGCTCGGTTGGAACGTTCTGATAGGGGTTGTTGCTATGGGGGCGTCATTGCGGAAAGCTGCCATCCTAGCACACTCCTCTTGCCGGACTCGGGCCACAGCAGCCCTTGCTTGTTCGTCCCACGCCCTAGCAGCCATTGCTTGTTCGCGGATCTCGTCCCATTGCTTCGCATCTTGTCCATCCCGGTGTGCTAAAGCAAGCTCTGGTGTAGTGTTCGGTTTGGTTGTGTAATGTTCTCTCCCAAATCTCTTCCACCTCCTTTTATAAGCCACCGGGTCAGCATGATGTGGTTAAATTCATGTGAGTAGTCATGTCTTTTCGGCCTGAAAAGTTGAGGAGGTAGAGTGTTGTCATGTCGATCTAAAAAGCTAGCGAGGCAGAGTGTTTTCACGTCTTACTTTGCAGAGTGTTGTCATGTCTAGCTTTGCATAGTGGAGTCCTTTCTTTCCGATCTGAAAAGCTGAGGAGGTAAGTGTTGTCAAGTCGATTTGAAAAGCTAGCAAGGCAGAGTGTTATCACGTCTAACTTTGCAGGGAGCTATCACGTCCTGCTTTGCATAGTCTTGTCTTTTCGGTCTAAAAAGCTGAGGGTGTATAGTGTTGTCAAGTCGATCTGAAAAGCTAGCGAGGCAGAGTGTTGTCACGTCTAACTTTGAAGGGAGCTGTCACGTCCTACTTTGCATAGTCTTTTCTTTGCATAGTCCTGCTACTAGCCGGACGTACGTTCGATTGCTGGGTGATTGGACGCCTCATCCGCGTCATGGAGGAGAGCAACAGAGAGTCCAAATTGAAGCGCATTTTATGCCGTAACATGTAGCAAATGAGTCTTCTCAGCAACCCAACTGGCCAGCAACTAAAGCAAACTAGCAAATGAGACTTCTCGGCAACCCAACTGACCAGCAACTAGAGCAAACAAGTAGCTTGGTTTCTTGAAGGAATCCTCCTACAATGCATAATGCTTACCACCCTACAGTTAAGAAAAAAATCATATGTTTAGAAATGACATTCAGTGATCATCACTTTGTTAACTTTGATGATTGCGTTAGAAAGCTAGTGCACCTCAAAATCACCCTGCTTGATAAGATTCCCATTGGACAACAATACTGGATACAGTGTTTTATCAGCTTCAATACGACAAGTATATTTTGCCATCACGTCTGGGCGATCCTGTGGTAGCATTTAACATTTCCATCATAGCTATCCAAGAAGACAAGCTACCTAAAAGTAGGTAATTTTTCAGAACCCTTCTGCTTCACACTAGGTGAAAAAATTACAACCGTTGTTCGGGGATGTTGCAATCGTTGTCTTGGGATGTTGCAACCATTGTCCTATGATGTTACAACCGTTGTCTGGGGATGCTGCAACCGTTATCCAGAGATGTTGCAACCGTTGTTCGGGGATGTTGTAACCGTTGTCCGGGGATGTTGCAACTGTTGTCCGGAGATGGTTGATGTTGCAACCATTGTCTTAGGATATTGCAACCGTTATCTGAGGATATTACAAGTGTTGCATCTATAGAAAAAAAAATATTGTATACGGTTCATGGCGATGTTGCAATTTTTTTCAACGCGTTTTTTCTCCCAGATGCTTTGTTTTGATTTGTGATGTTGCAAGCATTGTTCGGGGATGTTGCAGCTATTTGTCCGAGGATGTTGCAACCGTTGTCCAAAGATGTCCTAAGATGTTGCAACCGTTGTCCGGGGATGTTGCAACCTTGTCTGGGAGATGTTGCAACCGTTGTCCGGGGATGTTGTAACCGTGTCCGAGGGATAAGGTGTTCATAGTTCATAGTTTGGCCGTTATTTCCAGGCAGCACCATGCAGCTTAATATGCATCTGAAACTTGCCTCGGAAAGTTTTTGAGGTGCTGATATGAAATCCAGTTTGGCTTTTAGGGAACATGCACGTTGCTAAAAACCCAAAAATGAATTGGAAACAATGAACGGCAAGTTTCTTAGTCGTGGAACGTGTAATTAATGTTAGATTGGAGTGGCGGTTTCTGTTTTGATTTTGAATGGACGTGTTTGATTCGCTGATTGTTTTTTAACGATAGTTTTCTCGACCTTCATGATGTCGATGAGGCGTCCGATCACCCAGCAATCAAACGTACGTCCGGCTAGTAGCATTACCCTTGTTTTTATCTAGCCTTCGTGCATGCCGCCGGTGGGACACCGTCGTCTCCGCCAATGGGCGGCCTTCAGAATCCCATGCCGCCTGCCCATCGCCACACCACTGCCGTCTATAGCTGATCCCCAGGAAACCCCGAAGCTAGCAACCTGATCCAACAACGTCCGATCAAGATCTGTGCCCACAGAAGGTACCTTTCTTTCTTTCTTTTTTGCTTCATTAGCAGGTACACGATGTTTATCAAATCCATTCTTTTTTTTACTTCAGTCATCCTCATCCCATTTATAAATAGGAAAATTGGCTTGGTAAAGATATGTACAATACGAGATGCTTATATACAAGTGTTTAAAGAAAGAGAATATAGTCACATCATTAAGAATCTATGTAAAAATTATTTTCTCCAACTCCAATGCAAACATCTCTTTTGTAGGTTCTTAGATGATTGTATTATCTATTAATTATATATAGTTGTATATATAAATATCTATTAAACATCGGTGTTTAATCAAGTATCGATGCTACAAAATAAACATCTTATCTGTTCTACATGGCATGAAAGATCCTTCCTAAACTTCACCATATACACACCTGCATTGTACTGCTCTAATACTGTAGATCAGAAACCTGTGACCAAATAGGCACATGAATCTCCGGGAAATGCGCTCGGAGAAGAGAGCCAACCTGGGTTCATGCAGAAGCAGAACAGCCGCAAGATTCAGGCATCAGCAACGAACCTGCTCCCACTAAACACTAGCACATCGATCAACAAGACGTTTTCTCTCATGCAAAAGTCAACCTACCTGCCTGCCTGCCTCCCTATAAAGCTGCCCTCTCCCAATCATGCACTCCAGATGCTAGCCTTTGCACAATGAGGCGCATATTTTTATTGGAAAAGTTGGAGAGCAGAGCACTGTCATCAACTGCTCCATTGATCTCTTACCTAATAAAAGAATAAGAAAAAAATAATAAAAGAGGAGTTTATCCCCGATATCATTTCTCCTATGAACATGATTGATGTCTCTCGACCATCCAAATTCCCATCGAGTTGCACCAACATATGAATCTAACCTAACAGAGATAAAGTCTTACCCCGTCATCCCCTCGTGACCCACGAACATATTCATGCCTCTACTTCTTCCATAACCATTTAAACCGTCGCCGTCCTACTTCTTCTCCACATACGCACATCGAAATTTGTCGTCGTCCCACTCCTTGTTGACTCTCGTCGCGACTCGCCATATGCACATGTCCGGCATTCGCTTCATGCCTCAGAGATCCCAGTCCACGAGTTGCAATGGCAGCATGTACGAAGATGAGGAGATCCGACAACATAGGAGGCAGTGACGCAGGGAGGTAGCGTCGGCGACAGGAGGAGGTAGCGGGGAGGGGAGAAAGCACTGGGAGGAAGGGGGAAAGAATGAGACGGTACATTAGAGGAGAAGCGGCGGCGCCGAAGAAGGGAGAGGAGGCAGCGATGGTGCACGAGAAAGAGGCAGAGACGAAGACGTCCTTCTCTTGCCGCACCGCCGTCTCGAATTCACCACATCATGTCCTCTTCATCCTAATCCTTCCATGCGCCGTCATCGCCTCCTGCTCCAGCGCTGGCTGAGAAAGCATTGTCACCGTCTCCTTGCTTACCACCGCGATGTCGCCACCGCCTCCTCCCCTAGCCTCCCACCTCCTCACTGCAATATGCCTGGCAAGGGCTACAGAGGCCAATGGTCATGAGAACTAAGTCATGGCTTGGGTTCAGGGTGAAAGAAGGTGGACATCGAAGAGTAGCCCTCTTCCTTATCAGCCGGCGATGGCTGAAAATAGGCAGCACGCCAGAGAGAGAAGTCGACATCAATTTCAACTTCAACTTCTAAAAGTAAACAATCTATCATATCAAAATTTTAATTTCCGGGTAATAGTAGTATGTGATGCAATAGACGAAGTTAATGTTTCTGTTTATGTGTGTATGAAAGAAAATTGATATTTATTATGCGGTTTAGGATCCTATCTATTGATATGTATCATCCTCTTTTAAGATTCTATTGTAACGTACGGACACCCTACTAGTAAAGGAAAAGAAGGCACATTGCAACTTGTAATCTTATTAACTCCATGTGTTGTCTGAAAAGAGCGAGGTAGTTTGCCTACCACCTGAATTGTCGGTTTATTTGTCCACTTGTCCTCAAAATTAGTTGGGAGGAAGAATCACGAGATTAATTTGATCAAATCATCTGCTTCTGAATTTGGTGAGACACAACCGTCTGTTTGTTCATCCCTCCCCTCACAATAAGTAGAATCCCCGGCTGTCAAAAATCTAAATCAAAACAACAGTACTAAGACTGATCATGTCATTTCTCATAAAAACTGGTTAATTGCTCCTCCTAATATGAATACATAGACATATCTGTAATTATGAAATTAAAGCACTCATATCGTAGCGCAAACTGCATGCCTATATATTATAATTGCGCAAAGATTAACACCCAGTGCCTCCTAAATAAAGCAAACCCATTTCCCTCCTTTGCTAATTAACCTCTCCCAGCTTGGCCACCTCCTCCTTTCCTTCCCTCCATTCCTCCAACCACCACCCCCACCTCCTCTTCCGTTCCATTCCGAGAGGAAGCCACTTCGATTCCTCCGTCGAGATGGCGGCTTCCTCCCGCCACCGCCGCGTGCCGCGGCGTTAGCCATCGAGAAAGAACTCGAAGAGAAGCAGCAATGGCGATCGCTTCCTTGTTGCTGCTGCTTCTTGCGTTCTTGCATTCCTCCGCGGCTCAGAATCACAGCGCGAACATCTCGGCCATCGAGACGGTCGTCCGCGACCGCGCGTTCGAGCTGCTGCGCCGCACGAACCAGCTCCTCGACGTCCCCCTCCGGGATAATATATCCGCCGGCGCCATCGAGGCCACGGCGCTGCGCGTGCGCAGCAACTCCCTGTGGGTCGACGGCGTCAACGCCACCGCAGGGTTCAGCGTCCCGCCGCGCGTCGTCCCGGTGCCGTTCGCCCGCCGCGTCACCATCGTCTTCGAGCGGTTCCTCGGCAACTCCTCCGGCGCGCTTTTCGCCGCGCCGCTCGGGTATGCGCTGGCCGCCCCGGTGGTCGGCTTGCTCGCGTACAACGCGTCGGGGGGACCCAACGGCCGGCTTGCGCTCCGTGCGCTCGGAGCGACGGTCCGCGTCGAGTTCAAGAACCTCACTTCGGCGAAGGGGTTCAACGCCACCACGGCGAGGTGTCTGACCTTCGCGGCCAGCGGGAAGGCCGTGGCCACGCACGCCGTGGTGTCGGGCATCGCGTGCGCGGTGTCCGGCACGGGGCACTACGGGGTGGCGGTTCGGGTGGAGACGCCACCACCGCCTACGGCGGTGAAGGAGAGGTGGTGGGTGTGGACGGTAGCGGTTGGCGCTGGCGGGGTGTTGGGGGTCAGCTTCTTGGCGGTTTCCGTGGCCGGAGCGGTGAGGTGGAGTAGGAGGCGCAGGAGGGAGGAGATGGAGCGGCGGGCAATGGCGGAGGAGGAGCTGGGGAGGATGGCGGTGCTGGGGAGCAGGATGCCATCGGCGAAGATGGTGAGGACGCGGCCGGAGGTGGAGGAGGGCAGCCCGCCGCCGTGGCGGAAGAGCTAGCTCCTCTTCGAGTTGCACCGGCGCCATCTTGTTTTAGCCTTTTAGGTAGGGTCCCATCTTTTAGGTCTTTTCAGTACGAGACTTGTACAGTACAATACATTGTACTCTTCAATTTTTCCAATCCAATTCAAATTGAAATGTACATTCAACCAGGGTAATTTTATTAGAGTAACGTCACATTGCCTTTCCTTTTTGAAAATAGTACATTGCAATAGTTTATCTACTTCCATTCTTGAATCTATTTGGGTTCTAATGTTTCCTCCAGAACAGAATAGAAAAGAAGTTGTAGGTTGCAACCGAGAAATAGTACTCCTATTTCTCAATCCCATAAAGTACGAAGATTGCCCCCAAAAAATGCTATCATGCATTATTTGCTAGGAAAAAGTCTATTTGACACCCCTAAAATCTTCCGAAAGTTTGAAAACCAACCCTAAACTACAAAATCGAACACCCGACCCTCCTCAACTATCAATACAATTCACCTTACCCCCCTTGAGTCCATTCTAATCCGGTTTTGAGCTGACGTGGAAGTGGTTTTGACATGTAGATTGGATGTAGACGCCACTTGGATGCCACGACGGATCCTCGTTGTCCAATGAAGCCTCATCAGCATTGGCCCCCTCATGTCACTCTAATACTCCCACCATTCCTGAATCACACATCCATCTCCTCTGTATCCTTCTCACCAATGCGCTTGGGGAAGAAAGCAGTGGGCGAGCGAGCGTTGCGGCGGTAGCAGGAGGCGGGTGACCACAAGATTGCTGGGCGCGGAGGGCATCCATGGGCTCCCCCAAGTGCCACCATAGAAGCGCGGCGAGGTGTCGGAGGTGGTGGGGATGGAGGAGGAGGATGGGCAGGCGTAGACAGAGGAGCGGGAGGAGAGACTCTTTTCGAAGACGAGGTGCACCTAGGCGTCGGCGCGGTCGGAGAGGTGGGGCGGGACACCGCAGAGGCTCAGGCAGCGAACAGGAACAACACAACGCTCGAGGACGCCGTCACGGTGTTGGGAACCTCCACACTCCTCTGCCCACTCTGGTCGCAGAGGTTGAGCGCGGTGGACGGGAGAGGAGTCGACGCGGCGATGGCGGCTAGATTTGGTGCACCGTGGACGCCACTTGGATGCCAGATTTGGTGTGTTGTCGTCGCCATGAGCGCCACACCCACCGCACCAAATCCTACGAGAAATCTTGCCAAATCCTTCATTTATAAGACCAAACATCCGCGTCATCTTCTTCCCCATTCTCCCCTCTACATTGCACTCGAGTTTTAGCTCTTGTGCCCCACTATTTTGATCGGAATGCCACCTTCTCTCTTGTCTCTGCCGAGCGCGTCTGTGACACGTCGCCCGTGTCCCTGCCACTCCGGTGATTTCCTCGCAGAATCACTCGCGTCACTTTGTGTTACACCTCCCGAAATACATTTCCCCTCCATCAATTTCTATTTTTGTGCAGTGCTTGGTCCAAATCGGGTTATCTTCTCCAACTCTGGTCGCCGAGTTCACCCTCAAAATCCCCTTCCTCCAATGAGCTTTTTCCTCAAATGGCTGCACAATTAGCATACATGGTGCCTCCTCAACCATCCCCGCTACTCCTTTGAAGCCTGCTGCAACTGTGGAGGTCCACCACTATGAAACCACTCCCGCCGCTGCTGCTCCCTGTCGCTACACCATTATAGGGCTCCTAAGACTCAATAAATAGCAGGTGTGAGTTCCTATGGGTCTCCTTCTGCTAGTGCACTAGATGTATTAGCTCTACGTAGCATTCTACACAGTCGCCGCCATGATTGTGCTTAGTCTCGCCGCCATGCACCGCCTCCTGCCACCACTACCCTCATCAGCACCACCAAAAGCTTCCTTGCAACCCCCGCAACCCATTTTTGAGGTCACCCCTAGCTCGCCACCACCGCATTCACCACTGGGGAGCCCGCCCAAGCACTCAGCCATGGCTTCCCATGCTTTCTTCTGCTTTTTGTCCAATTGACCAGCGGGCCCTACCAGTTAGATTATGTTAATTAATCTCGTATTAAGTGTAATATCTCAATGACTCGTGGACCCGACACATTAATCTAATCATTTTTCTAATTTATCCGAGGACTAAGTATTGATCCATTGACATGAACGGGGTTGACATGGATTCAAACCCACTATTTATTCTTTGTTTATTTGTTGTTGTTGATTAGGATGCCACAACAATGTAGACTTGCTAGTCAGATGCCACATCAGATTAAAACCACCCCGGTTTCGGTCAAGGGGGTAAAGTGAATGGTATTGATAGTTGAGGGGGGTCTTGTGTCCTGTTTTGTAGTTCATGGTTGATTTTCGAACTTTCATAAGAGTTTAGGGGTGTCAAATGGAGTTTTTCCTATTTGCTATCACCAAATTCACAAAAATGAACAAGATGGAGCTGAGAAGCCATTATTGCAAAATAATATTTACACATTTTCGAGGCATTGGCTATCAAAAAAAGATCATACATTTCGGTTTGTTCTCCTAAGTCCTGAGCAGTTTGCATAATCTACTGTTGCCCACTATCGAAAATACTAACATGGTTAAAAATTTGAAGTGCTTCTCATTTATCCATTTATATCCCACTACTGGAGGAGGGAAACATTCAACAATTTAAGGTGTGTTTGGTTGGGTGAACTAAGGTAAATAAGATGGGATGGTATAAGATAGATGAGATAATTCTGGATGGTATAATACAACTTGTGTATTTGGTTAGTGCGATGAGATAATTCAAGATTTTATTTAGTTGCATGAATAGGATGATACCAGATGGTTCAAGATGGTGTTCGATTTGAGAGAGAGCGCGGAGAGAAGAAAGCGGAGCAAGGAACAGAGGAGGCTTGGTGGTGAGGGTGGCACTGGCATGCGGTGGCCCAGGAAGGTGGCGGTGCCCAGGAAGGTGGCGGTGATAGCAAAATGGGTTCTCAGGAGGACGTGGGGGGTAGGGGAGGCGGCGGCACCGCATAGCGACGCTGAGGCGACCGGGGCTTGGCGCACGACGATAGCAGCATGTGGGCCAATGGTGACGACAGTGAACCAGTGGCTCAACTGGGAAGATGGTGAGCACATAAGCACCAGTGGGGCACGGGAAACCCGCCGAAGCTATCCATGGCAGCGGGGAGGGGCCGAGGTGACGCGGTCGGCTCACCGTGAGGGCGGTGCCGTGAAGAGAGAGAGCCGGAGCAAGGGGGGAGAGGGACATGTAGTGATGCTCCTGTAGGAAGGAAATCACCAAATACGCACCATGTGAGGAGGGGTGGCCAAGGCAACGGTTTTGACCGAACATAGGGAAGAAGGTGGGGTGCCGATGCTCTAGTGGGGTAATCCCAAAATTGATTGAGGAAAAAGATAAATGTCTAAAACACGTCATGACACAGGTCAACAGGATAAGAGCTCACCGAAGTAGCTGAAAACGGTGAGAAGGCGTAGCTGAAAACAGTGAGAAGGCGGCAGCATTGCACGATGTGGACACTCGAGCGGCGGATGTCCGTGGCATTTGTGTTGCAAAGAGGGGTAGTGGAGGTGCACACAGAGAGGAAGAAGTCAGAGCGGTGCTGGAGGGCCCAATGGTGGCGACAGGCGTACAACCCGAGGCGAGACAAGGGGACACACTCGTCTCTGTATCACGTGGTTCGCTTGTTTTTTTAGAACCGTTTAGTACAATATATTTAGAGAATATTATCAGAATCCGTATAACCCCCCATCCAGAACGAGTTAGCTCGGTTCACTCAACCAAACACAGACGTGGTATGTATGCCCTGATTCACCGAACCAAACACAACCTTAGTCTCTTCAGCACTGGGAGAGTAGCAACTTCCAATGAACAGGAGCTACACCATATTTTGCTCAAAATTTCAGATAACCACCGAATAACAAAAGCATTTCAATGCCTGCCCGATGTCACTATCCTTTCTTCATGTTCCAAATAGACGGATTCCTCTGAGGTACGAGCACATATTTCTGTGATCCTGCAGCAAGTAAACACATGTAATCTATAACCTCTCCTAAATATTTTCATTCGATGTGTACGACCAGTACTCCTTGACGAGATCGCGGAAGAGAGATCCTTCAGTCTCCATGAGCTTGGTAGGTTTGTCATACTCCACTACTTTCCCTGGAAGTGGACATAGCTCATTAGCATGGACTATGGATGAATATGCTGTCATACCCATCTTGAGACAGATTTTTTGGAAATCTAAAACAAATGAACAAAAAATGATAAAAAAAGGTCTATAGTGCAGTTTTGGTTTATTGTTCACGGTGTGGTAGAACCGCAGAAGTACAGTAAAAGTTAGTAGACATACATTGCTGCTAAAAAAAGCTAAAGCAGTAAATGGAAAAGGGATTGTTCACTCATGCCTACAGTACATTTGGTTTCAGGCATAATTCCCATATTCCGGATTAAATGGTGGCAGGGTGCTGATCAACAGACAATAACTATAACAAGATCACTGTATTTTTAGTATAAGTTGGTGATAAGAGAAACATACCATCGCTCATTGCAAGTACCATAGTACAATCAATAACTGTCGGTATACGGTGTGCGACTGTAATAACAGTGCAATCTTTGAATTCTGTTCTGATCGTTTTCTGAAGGATAGCATCTGTTGCATTGTCTATAGAAGCTGTGGCTTCATCGAGAACTAAGATACGGCATCTTCTCAAAAGTGCACGTCCCAAACAGAAGAGCTGCCTTTGGCCCATGCTCCAGTTCGACCCGTCTTCCACAACTATATGGCAAGATCCCGATCAGTACTACGAATAAGACAGTTCTAGATATCATGCTAAAAAATGAATATAACAAATACACCTAGGACCAAGGATCAAGAAACTGGTACCGGGCAAAATCCCGCTCAGAGGCCGTTATCCTGTTACCGGTCGGTAACCAGAAATCCTGGGAAAAACTCTGTTGAATTTCGTCTGAATAAATTTGAATTCGGGATCTAACCGCCGGGTTTTGAATTTGAATCTAAATTTGAAATTTTTCGTCCAGGATTTTGGATCCCGGTGCCCACCGGTAAAATCGGTAACCGGTAACCGGGGATTTTGATCCCTGCCTAGGACTAATGATGGTTTGACAAATTTAGTGGCACATGTACTTTCACATTTTGAATACTGAAATGGCTAGAGCAGAATTTTTTTTTCGACAATGGCGCATCTAGAATTGCCCAGTTTGTTAAGGACAAAATGAACTCCAGAAACCAAAGTATAGATGCAGCAAGGTCTCCTACCTAGTGAATCCAATCCCTGTTCCTTCTCCTGGACAGCTTCAAGAAGTTGACATCTATCAAGAACCTGCAACAGAAAAGTGAATAACCACTTTAGTTATTCCTTTGTAGATGTCCATATGCCATAAAAAAAGAGAAATACAAACATGCCCCGAATTGAGTTTATTCATCCCACTTTGATAATGTGCTGAACTTTCTGGAATTGTTAGGCATTATATCATGGTAACTGAGCTGAATTGTCACGGTCAACAAAAGAGGACCACAACTCATTATTTAACATTACATCAGGTTCTTTCAGAGTAATCCTTTTCCATGATAAACTTATCTGATCACTGAAGGACGAGAAAAACAGCACAAATAGCTGTGTATATTACACATCTTACCTCCCATATTTGTTGATCAGAGAATTGCCCAAGGGGGTCTAGATTATATCTTACAGTACCCTGAAAAAGTGTTGGATCTTGTGGAATAATGCCCAAACGTGAACGCAGGTCATGTAAGCCTATTGTAGTGATGTCCATAGAGTCTATAATTATTTTTCCTCCAGCTGGTTCAACGAGACGAAACAATGCACCAATTAAAGTAGTCTTGCCGCTCCCTGTACGACCAACTATACCAATCTTATATCCACCTTCAAACGTGCAAGTGATTCCATGTAGTACAAGGGGTGCATCTTTCCTATATCTAATCTGTCGAACAAAAATCAATCACATAAATTTGTTAGAACTCCTAAAGATTTTCATCTTGTAAGGCATACATGCAAATATTTATATTTGACTACCTTCAAATCTCTAATCTCCACCCTGCCAATTTGGGGCCAATCTGGTGCCGGTCGGTTTTCTTCAATAACTTCTGCTGCTTCACTTTGAATGTCCATGTACTGGTTCACCCGTTCCACAGAGATTATTTGATTTGCAAGGTTGCATTGGTTTTGAATAGAGAAAACAAAGGACATATTTAAGGAAAGACCATAGGACAATGCCATTCCCACAAAACCTGAGCAAGTATGAACAAAAGTGATTAGTTTTTTAGATGGCAATGTTAATTTCTTCATAACCTGAATAATATCAGATTCTTATTTTAATTGACTCCGACACATACACAGTAGGCATATAAAATGGTGTTACTAAAACTGCATTTTCACAAAAAGATACAAACATTTCCATAAATTTATCAGAACAAGTGGTAGCTTGAGAAATGTACAGAGTTTCATATTTCACCAGATCATCCTGCCCGGCAGACATACAACAAATAAAATTTTACTTGCAACATTCATCATTATCAAGTAGGTCTTTCATAACAAGCTAAACTTTTTTCATAACTCAATATCAGGAGGCTATCAAAACATAGCAAAATTTTCTTTGCAGTGCATCTAACAATTTATTGCAAATCAGATGCAAGAATCAATGGTCACAGAGCTTGTTGCCTACTTAAATTTTGTCCAATATTTAAAACAATAAGGTGATTCTTGTGCTTATCATAAACTGCTTACCAGGGCTAAAAGTTCCTGGAGGAAGAAGAGCCATGACAAAAGCAGAAAAAGAAAGAACTGCAGCACTCATTGTTTCAAGGCGTTGAATCAACCATTCAGTTGCTGCAAAATTATAGAAGTATGGAGCGGCATTCTTGTCAACAAGCTCCAAATTTTTAGCAAAGAAACGATCTTCTTCCTCAAAGGCTCTTATTGTTATAGCCCCTGAAATCGATTCACCCAAGTGATTTGCAAGAGCAGACTTGGTAGTGCCATTGATCCGCATCAATTCCTTAGCCGAGGCTAAATAGTACCTCTGCATGACCAAAAATAACAGATTTCAGTCAATGCAAATTGTGAAATGAAAACAGTAGACTGTTTCACCCCTTGGATGAAAATAGCAGCAGAGCACATTAATTAGTTAATGAAATAACACAATAAATAAATGGGGTTTATCCATAAGAAACAAAGTCACAGAAAGTTACCTGCAACCTAATTGCCAAAACTATCATTGGCAC